>CM046880.1:33248089-34448089 GCA_025667525.1 Glebionis coronaria | reverse complement strand
TTGTAAGTCCATGGTTGTGAGTGCTCACATCGACTCTTTCTTTGACGATGACGATGGCGATTTTGCCGAGATTGATCACGTACTTCGAAATCCACATGCTATTTTTGATTCTCCTAAGAAGAAACATGTGAAGTACGATGATTACGAGTTTGATCCCGAGATTGAGGAAATCATTGAACGAGAGCTAGCTCTTATGCCTTCACTTCCACCTACGAGTGAGGTCGATCTTTCCAAAATCGAGGATGAACTTAATGAGTTGGAACGTCTTATTTTCGATGACGAACCAACTCATGTGACCACTAAGAATCCAATTCTCGAGGAGTTACCTAATCAACACTCCTCATTTGAGAATGACGTTTACCACATTCGTGAGGATCTAACTTATCAACGATCCCCACAAAAGAATGATGGTTTCGTGCTTGATCGTGATCTTTTCGAGAGAGTTTCTAAGATACTCAAGGAGGGGAATGACAAACCGTGGTTTGACAAGCCTATCTTTGATGAAGAAATCGATGAGATCGACGTTCATGAGGATGACGAGTATGTAGACCCCGAGGGCGGTGTTCTTTATTGACAAACGTTTTGAGAACTTATATAATCCGCCACCCCCTCCTACCAATGACTTAAATGTGAGGATTTTTAGCGCGACTAATTTTCAATTTGACACGCCAAATATTTTCGACATTATTCAATCGGGTTTTCATAAAGAGTTTTTGAACGATGAAAAAGGAAAAGATTTTAAAAATGTTTTAAAAGATTTTTCTACAAGTTTAACTCCGTCATCACCGCGTTTTATGAGTGCTACCACCTCGTATACTCCTTTTGATGATGGTGTGTGTGGTTTTAGTGTGGGGGAAGCCCCAAATGTTCCCTCGCATTTCTCCACCGAGGACGAGATTTACGATCCTGGAATTGCTTGTAAAGGGAAATCTCGGTCTTCCACCGATGCAATAAATGGAAAATCTTTTCATTTGCTTGGTGTGAGTCTACCTCGAGTAGCTCATTATGTTGCCTTACCCATTGCCCCACCTTTCTACTTCTTATCTCTTTTCTTCTACCCCATTGGGGTTTGTGTTGAAGTAGCGTTGTTTCGTCTTTCATCCGAAAACGAAGACGCTATCTTTGACCCCGGTATACGTGTATCGGGTTTTTAAAGTACTCCATGTACTTTTGGGCCTTGTTTATCATGTAAGTCCCACCAAAAATGACCATACCATGATTATCCCTAAATGATCACATTTATGGGGATTCGAGTCGAGCTTTTGACTCGGTTATCAAAAACAAGGTGCCTCGTGGGGGATTCTCATGCTTATCCTTGTAAATATTATCGCTTTCTTAGTTAACGTAACGAGGGGACTTGTGCTCTTCCAACCTTTGTTCCGTGGTTGTTTGTGATTGTGATTTATTAGGTTCATCGTCATCATTGAAGCCTCTCGTGTTCGTTTTACGGATCACTCGAGCTTCGATCGTTGCCTTTGGGAATTCCGATATCCGATGATATCCTTTTATGTTCTAACGTTTATCTTATTAGCATAATTCATAAACGGCTATAGGTTATTCGTTTTACCCTTTCCATGCTCGAGATTAAGCATTCGACTTCGTCTCTAGTATGGGGGTGTTTACACCCCTAGACTCGAAACATTGAGGACAATGTTTAGTTTTAGTATGGGGGGTGAGTAGATACTTCACCTTGCTTACGTCACCACGCAATCCAATATTCATCGTTTTGTTATCGTTTTGTTGCAAATAAGGCTAAAAATGGCCAAATTTTAAAATTTTTCTTGTTTTTCATAAGTGTTTAAGACACGAATGTAGGTTTTCCGATGGTGAGAATAAGAGTAATTTTTGACTCGACCGTGCGTGTTGAGCACTTAGCTTCGAGTCCTTAACTTTTTAGGCTAAGTCTCTTAAATGAGGACGAGAAATGATAGAGTTATTTATAAGTCTCGTAATCGTCACGATCTTATGTGTAGTAATTATTAGCTTATTCTCCCCACGCTTTTGCATAATAAACTGTTAATAAATATTGATTTGGCGGTTTAGTCACTATTGCTGGTTTCTAATTTGTTTTGGTAGCTTCCATGTAATTAAATTAGGTAAACATTAAGGTATCGCCAGCGTCACGGTTTTGAAGTATTGGTACCCGAATAATCGAAAGCTTCACCTAATAATAAGATTTCAAGTGCTCACCTAAATTAAGCAAAAATTTGAAGCTCACAAGGCCGAAAAATCTATGCCCAAATTGAAAGTGAATCAAGCCTTAATCTTCGAAGCTTTAAAGATCTAAAATTCGCTTTAGCGTGAGGATATACGTCTTTGGCTAATAAAACCACCGATGAGGCGGATAATAAAAGGCAAGGCAAGACCGAAGTCATAATAAAAGCTTCATGGCGAAGTTGAATAAAAGATGGAGGTAAACCAAAGATAATAAGGCCCTTCCGTTAGGGGGCGTATAAAAGTCTTGGTAATAAGTCTCATGTTCAAAACCGTTATAAAACCGTGTTTATCGATCCTTCTTGTTGACTTAATTTTTTGACATCGTTGTCTATTAGGGTGAATTATTAATTTAATGATTTTGGTTACACCGTTAAAACTCTATTTTTAGACTTAATCTCTATTCACGTATAATTCAATGATGTATCCTCGTGATCATTAAGACAAAAATAAAATATAAGAGATACCAAGTAGGAATAAGGGAGTTTAGGTTCGTAATTAACACTCACGAGATGTGATCGTGTTGCTAACTTATAATAACAATGATCTCGTTACACGCTTAGCATGGAATTGGGTGAAAATCGAGGACGACGAAATTATTTCTAACGAAGCATTCACATGTTCTTGTTCTATGATCCCAAAAGTCACTTTCTCGTGATGAAAACAATACATTATGTCTAAAACACGTTTAGTAGTTTATTAAAATTCATGTCTTGAATAAATGTCATCATAAAATGAATTTTGGAAGTGCTACGATACTTAATTCTAGCATTGCGTGGGGACACGGCAATGGTTTAGTATGGGGGAGTGATGAGACTGTATTTATACATAGTCTCATCGTCCAAATCGGGCTTAAAACGATCAAAATATCATCAAAATACCCAAAAATGTGCCTGTGTTTGTTCATTGTGTATTTTAGGTACGGATATCGTGAATTCACCAAAATATCAAAGGAATCAAGCAAAAACGAACACGGGAAACGAAGCCGCACAAAGAACCGGACCCGAATCATGAATTTCCTTTGAAGTCCTTGAAGTTTGAAGATTTGGCAAAAATGGTCCCTCAAGAATTAAAGACTTGTCATATTATACCCTTGCAAAACTCAATTATTGCATTAGGGTCCCTAATATTTCAAGATATTGCATTAAAGGTCCTTGAAGAATATCAAAATTACAAGAGAAGTCCTTGAATCAACTTTGAGAAACCTTGGTGCCAAAAATGACAAGTTGCTGAAAGTTATAAACAAAGGAAAGGGGTTTTGGCTGTTTAAAATGGGAAGTAGCAAGTTATTAAGAATTGGGGGACTAAAATCATCAAACATCCAAACTCCCCTCACCCACTCACAGTCTGCCACCTCACCCCCACTCTCCCATCACCCAATCAGAACGCACCCTTCTCCCACATCAACATTCCACCATCAAAGTTTTTAACATTAACAAAATCATTTTTTAAACTGATTATAGTATATTAATTTGGGGCGCCAAACAGGTACTATTCACCACCTTCCCCCTAATCCCTCTTAATCCCACGAGATAAACCCTAAATCCCAAATCCCCAAATCAAAGGGTTTTGCCCTAATACCTTCCAGAACATTGATTAATGTCAACCTCACCTAAACCCACTCACCTAAACCCCTTCCAACACACCCATGTGGCCACTTTGGACCACCCCTGCTCCATCACTTTCACAACAAATTCCCAAAATGACACATCCTACAGCTCACATGTATTTCTTGTCCCCAAAGGCAAGATAAACGGCTAAGATTGATTTAACAACTGGCTTCTCAACATCATCACATGATATCAACTTTGACTGAATGCAAGCTAGAAGACCAAGGGCATATTCGGTTTTTTCTTGTATTAGGGTTTAGTATACTAGAATCTTCTATCAGTTAGTATAAAAAGAGGACCAACATGTGGTATCCGTTTTTGTTCCAGTTTTATTTGTAAAAATATTTTAATGAAAAAAATAGTTAAAGTTTCTTAATTATCTTGTAAATATTACTGAGTTCCCAAGTTCATTGTTAAATTTTATTCGTGTTGCAATTTAGTTTAAGGATTCATTAAAGTTTCTGTTTTTTAAGTGATTTTCAGAAAATTTGTGTGAGTGTTTTTGGAAAGTTGTTTATAAGCTTGGTTTAATCATCTTGGGGAAGTGAAAGTGGATCCAAGATGATTTTCCAAGGCTTATAGTCCTGTCAAGTTTCAGTTGGATTCAAAGATTGGTTTTTCCAAGTTTTTTTTCAAAGATTTTCCAAAATCTTTTATCAACTTCTTATTTGACATTTTACTGTAGCAAAAGCTACAAGCCAAAAGCTTGTAGCCTCTGCTACTTGAAGTTTGTTCCTGTTTGTTGTGTTTGTGCAGGTTTTCATTCAAGTTCATAACACCATCTTTCTTTGGTTTGAAGACATTTGCACACCCCTGGTTCAGTTGTTGAACCTCAGCAGGGGATCTCTACACAGCTCCTATAAGCTCACATATAAGCTCTCTCACAAGCCACTGGAAGGCCATCAGCCCAGGTATAAGGCTTGAACCCCATTGGCATGCTTTTATGAGATTTTTATGTGAAATATTGTGATTTGTGTGATAAGTGTTTTGTATGCTAGATAATCTTTGGATACATGTTTGTTTAGGCTTGTTATGTATGTTTAGGTGCTAAGTGATCTGTTTGAATTGGTTTCATAAGCGTTTGGTTTGATAGAATTCGTATTTCTGTTTTTAAGGGGTGTTTGGGTCTGCTTATTGAGTCAAGTATTTGACATAAATTTGGTTTAAAAACAGACTAAACATACTCAAGTGGTAGTAATAGGTTTGTCTTGGTATTTTGTTTTAAGTTTGGTAGGATATAAGTGAGTTGTATGCTTTATTTTTGGTTAAACAAGTCAAAATCAGTAGGTAATTTCAGTAGGCCTTTCATTGACTGATTCTTGTTAAATCTGCCCACCATTTTGCATGTTATGTTAGATTATAGGTCCATCTAGGGATTAGGAATGATTGTATGCTAATTGGTAGACTTGTGTGTAAGTTTGCAAGCTTTAAAAGTCATCTTATTACCAAATAGATCAGCAAGATAGCCTATTGCACTTTTCTGTAATACAGTAACTGTATTTTGGGGATTTTTGTGATTTATTTGTATTGAACATTGGTGTTTTTGTGTTTAAACTGACTCCCCACACTTCCATGAGTGTGGGGGTGCCTTTGTTGCCATTCAAATCCAAGAAACAAGCTTGAAATCAAGCTAAAAAGCACCAGTTCTCATTTTTCTGCATAAGCAGTGGGAAAAAGTTTCCCCTGCTAGTTGTTTAGTTCCCACTGCTGGGGATAAGGACAAATTGTCCACAAGTGTCACTATCAGTTTCCTTACATTTTTGTCTTTAGTGAACTAATTTAGGATTTAAGACTTAATTATTTTTTCTATATTTTTCTTATTTTAATCTTGATTTTTCTGTTTAATTATTTTTCAAGTTACTGTTCATTTGATAATTTTTGGATTATTTTGCATTTTTAATTAACTTTTAATTAGGCTGTTTTTGTCTTTTAGTGTAGAAAATCATTATTTTTCTGTTTTAAAATTTTTCTTAGATTTAGAAAATTAATTTAAGATTTTTAGTTTAAAAATATTTACTGTTCACTGTTTTAATTATTTTTATAATTAAATTAGTATAATTAGGGTTTATTTATTAAACTGTTTTGTCTTTTAGTGAAAAATTTTACATTTTTCAAACTTTTTCATTTTTCTACTGTTCATTAGTGTAATTTAGGATTTTCAGAATTGTCAAATTAATTTTGGCATTATTTTATTATTTTTTATGATTATTTTAGTTTATAAATAGTTTTTAGTGTTTTAAAAATAGAAAAATAGTTTCTAGAATTTAGGAAAAAAACTTTTTAGTCTTTAAATAATATAAGTAACTTATTAGTTCAATAAAATTATATTTTGGGCATTTTGTTAATTATATTTAATTTTAGGGCTTTAATTAGCATTAAAAATTGAATATTTAATTAGTAAAAGGTTTTAAAATATATTTATTGGATTTTTATTCTTATTTATATTATTTTAGACTTAGTTTAATCTCTTAATTAATTTTTAGGTTTAATTTTTAATTTCGTCACGTTTTACGTATTTACGTTCGTGTTTTACGTCAACGTCGTAGTTTAAATCGTAGTCGTAGCTCGTCTTTACTTTTTCTCTTCTAAACCAAAAACGTCACTAATCCAAACATTGTTATTTTATATATTGGCAATTAATACACACACCTCCTTCGAGAACGAACCCGCATTTATTCGGTTTTACGTTTTTCCTAAAGCGTACAACTTAATACTTGCCACTCATACGCGTTTTTCCTAAAACGTGTACGATTTACTACACATCAGTGGAAGATCGAGACTTCCCTTTATAAGCAATTCCAGGATCAAATATCTCGTCCTCGGTGGAGAAAGGGGAGGGAACATAAGGGGATTCCCCCACACTAAGTCCACACAAAGCATCGTCAAAAGGAGAAGACGAGCTTGTAGCACTCAATACACGTGGTGATGACGGAGTTAGAGTTGTAGAAAACTCTTTTAAATTCAATTCAAAATCTTTTCCTTTTTCATCTTTTAAACTCTCCTTATGAAAACCCGACTTAATTATGTCAAAAATATTTGGTGTTTCTACAGCAATATTAGTCACACTAAAAATTCTCACATTTAAAAACCGTTTTGGTAAAGGTGGTGGTAAGTTCTCAAAACGTTTGTCAACAAAGAAAACTTCCCCATTTAGGTCAACATATTCATCATCCGAAGAATCATTCACAATTGGAATCGTAGGCTTAACACTCTTAACCTCCACCGGCGGAGGGGACGAAACTTCATTTTTCTCAACAACCTCTAAAACTCTTTTTGAAATTCTTTTGCAAATGTTTTTGATGGGATTGACATTGTACAAAGACGTGATAGAATACACATGAGAAAGCGTGGAGTTTTGAGTTTCATTAATGACGAGTTCTTCCTCATTGAAACGAAGAGTGATTTTCCTTGCATGCACATCGATAAGTGCTCTCGAGGTATCAAAAAATGATCGACCTAAAATTAACAGAACTTTAGGATCGATGGGAATATCAACAACGATAAAGTCTACGGGATAGTAGAACTTTCCAACTTTCACAAAGACGTTCTCGGCAACTCCACAAGCTAGAATCGTAGAATGATCGGCCATCTCGATTGACATTCTTGAAGGAGTAAGATTGGGAAGATTGAGCGATTTAAAAATCTCAAGAGGCATCAAATTAATACTAGCACCAAGATCGGCCAAGGCGTAGCATTCTTCCATGTCTTGTATAGCACATGGGATTAAAAACTTGCCGGGATCACCGACTTTTTGAGGTATGCGGCTAAGAAAAACCAAAGAACAACTAGACGATTTTTGCAATTTTTCCTTGTTATTCAACATACTTTTGAAGTTCGCGGAAAATCGAGGCATCATGACTAAGGCGTCGGCAAAACTTATATTAAAATGCAAGTCACGAAACATTTTCATAAAAAGTTCAAATTGATAATTATTTTGTTCTTGTGCCTTTTCCTTGTCTCGTCTTGAAGGGTAGGGTAAGGGTGGTGTGGGTTGGGGCATAGGCAAAGGCCTTGGAATCTCGGGTTCCATGATTGGTGTGGGTTCAACCGTAGGTGTGGTTTGAGCGGTACTTCGTGGGCTTAGAATTTGCTCCTTTTCTACCACCACCTCGGGTTCTTTCTCTTTTTCCTTCTCCATAGAAGTACTTGGACGAGAAATGGGTTCTTTGAAAGTTTTACTACTACGAGTAGTAATAACCTTCAATTCTCCTTTCGGGTTCACGATGGTATCACTAGGAAGACCACCCGAAGAAGAAGGTTTACACATGATAGCTTCAAACATTTTTCCCATACGGTCTTCAAACTTAGATTGCCTAGCATCCGCTTTTAACAACTCTTGCTTAATCTCATGTTGACCTTGCTCCATTTTTTGTTGATTTTGTTGGAGTCGTTGAACATTTCCTTCCATTTTATTAGCATGCGTTTTAAGTTCATTAGCAAGTTCATTTTTAAGCTCGTTTTTCAACTCGGATCTTAAGCTAACCATTTCACGTTGCATATTATCAAACTTAGCATCGTTTGCCTTAGCATAATTCAAAAACTCTCCTTGAATATTTTTGGTGTGATCATTTTGAAAACCTTGTGTAGTAGTTTGAAAATCACGGTTTTGGTTTTGGTTTGAAATTTGCCCATTTCCACCTTGATAATTACCCTTGTTGTAATTACGTTGATTGCCTTGATAATTACCACCTTGGTTGTTGTTTCGATAGTTATTAGCATTTTGATTTGGTGGAGCTTGATTTTGGCGGGAACCTTGACCGTTTTGATTATAAGTTCCCGTGTCTACATAAGCACTCGAAGTGTTACCATCCGCGGTAATGCACTCGGAAAGATCATGAGCTCCACCACACGACAAACAACTCTTAGAAACCGCTTTAACCGAAGCGGAATTCGAAGATTCTTGAGCTTTCCAATGAGACATAAGGTTAGCAAATCTATCAAAAAACCAATTTTCTTCATTTGCCTCATCATGTAAAGCATTAATGCTACGAGACGATGACGAGCCCAATTTGGCAACACTCGGTGTGTTACGAGGGCTATAAACCTTAGACCTATTCTCAATTATGACCAAAGCTTCCTCGACCGTTTTACACAAAAAATTACCACCCGCGGCGGCATTTAAATAATCTCTTTCATGATCATTAAGTCCATTGTAAAACGTGTCAATTTGGTGCAAGTCGGAAAAACCGTGATGAGGACATTCATGCAACATTTCCTTAAACCTATTCCAAGCCGTTGAAAAACTTTCATTTGATTCTTGTGAAAATTTAGAAATCTCATTTTTCAAATGCGTAGTCTTAGAGGGCGGAAAAAATTGGTTCACGAACTTTTAAACGAGATCCTTCCACGTCAATATAGAATTGGGTGGCTCTTTCTCTAACCAAATTTTAGCGGGCCCCGCTAAGAAATACGGAAAAAGCATCATCTTAATCGAGTCATTCGAGACATCCTTGAATTTGCAAGTGGCGGTAAGACGATTGAATTGGCGGATATGGTTGTGGGGATTGTCCTTCTCATCACCACGGAATTTGTTGTTTTGGATCATCGACAACAAACCCGTTTTCACCTCAAAATTCTACGTATGGATAGCGGGAATCACAATAGCTTCTCCATAACCCTCGGTGGGTGCTTGAAGTAACTCCATCATAGTTCGATTCGCCATGGTTGGTGCTTCTCTTACAATGGGTTTGTCAATAGGAGACTCCTCACTAGAATGAGTTAGAGTGGGAGTTTTGTTCTTTCGTCTACGTGCACGTTTTGCTTGATTACGAGTTAGCATAAACGTCACGCACAACGAGGAGACGAGTAAAGAAGATTCTTTTTGGTGTTTTGTATTTTTCAATTTTTTTTTGTGGTTTTTGATGGTATTAACTTTTTTTGGAAATTGGTGAAATGTATTAAGTAGACACAAATCTACAAATCTCCTCCTTAATCAAATCTCTCGATTAAAGAAGCCTCAAGGAATGAAAACGATCACGTGGAGTGAACGCCTTCGATGACTTTAGAACGATGGTCGAACACCAAATCGTTCAAGAGGGTTTAATCAATAGAAACCAAGAAAATATATATAATATGTAATAATACTTTTGGCGGCAAAACCCTCGATTAGCTCTCAAAATCAAATACTCACAAGCGAGCGGAGGAAACGAGGCGGCGCGAAGCACTTAAGAGCCTTTTTCCTTTAGGTCGTGAAATACAACCGCCTTATACCCACCTTATAGTTTGTATTTTTCAAAATCGAGCTTCTCGAAAGTATTTATCTATTTTTGCCTTTTTTCTTTGGTTTGAGATTCGAATACAATGATTGGGTAATGACCTCCCAAGTCAAGGTTGTGATTGCTCACGTATTTGGAGTACTTGTGAATTTATTGTTCTACGTATACAATATATTAATAATATTCACACAAAAACCAAAAACCGATAATACGTATTAGTAGAGTGCTACTAATACAAATACTAATTATGGTTATATAAAAAACAACAATTGTTCAAATCAAAACACAACACGCCTCCCCGACAGCGGCGCCAAAATGATATAGAGTTTTTGTACCCTTTAGGAAAAGGATGACAAA
Organism: Glebionis coronaria; assembly: GCA_025667525.1. NCBI lineage: Eukaryota > Viridiplantae > Streptophyta > Magnoliopsida > Asterales > Asteraceae > Glebionis > Glebionis coronaria. The sequence goes on along the minus strand of CM046880.1, from coordinate 34,437,693 downwards.
ATAGGGCAAGTATGCAAGACGATTTAGGAAAACCGTGTGTGAATGACCCTAAAAGTGAGTTCGTTCTCGAGGAGGCACGTGTGTTGTGTAATGAATTGATTAATGTTTGTGATTATATTGAGAAGAAAAGAAAATAGAAATAAGAAAGAAATGACGGTTACGAAGACGGATCGAGCTAAGACGAAAGGACGTTCACGTAAAACCGTAAAAAACTACAAAATTAAAATTTTAAAACCTAAAAAAATTAATTAGAAGCTAAAATTAGTCTAAAATAATATAAGTAAGAATAAAAATCCAATAAAAATATTTTAAAACCTTTTATTAATTAAATATTCAATTTTAAATGCTAATTAAAGCCCTAAAATTAAATATAATTAATCAAAATGTCCAAAATATTATTTTATTGAACAAATAACTTACTTATATTATCTAAAGACTAAAAAGTATTTTTCCTAATTTTTAAAAACTAATTTTCTATTTTTAAATCACTAGAAACTATTTTAAAACTAAAATAATAATAAAAAAAATAAAATAATGCCAAAAATAATTGGACACTTTTAAAAATCCTAATTTACTCTAATGAACAGTAGAAAAATGAAAAAGTTTGAAAAATAATAAATTTTTCACTAAAAGACAAAAATAGTTTAAATTAAAACCCTAATTAAACTAAATTAATTATAAAAAATAAATAAATGATGAACAGTAAAAACCTTTTATACCAAAAATCTTAAAATGTTTTTCTAAATCTAAGAAAAATGTTTAAACTGAAAAATAAGTATTTTTGGCACTAAATGCCAAAAATCAGAAATTAAAAGTAAATAAAAATGACTATTAAATCTAATAAATACTAAATGAACAGTAAATAAAAATTTTATTAATCAGAAAAATCAAAAACTAAATTAGAAAAATACTGAAACAAATTTGAAGTCCTAATTCCCAAATTAAGGCACTAAAGACAAAACTTTTATGTTTCTGAAAGTGACATGTCAAGAACTTGTCTGCTAGTGAAGCAGTACCAACTTGAGTGCTATCAATGGGAACCTTTTTCCCACTGCTAGTTTATTTTTGCTGGTCAGTTGACCAATAAGCTCAGGAGAGATTTTGATTGGTTTTTGCTTGAACAAATGGGAACTCCCACAACCAGTTGGGTTGTGGGAAGTCAAGTAAACAAGAAAAAACTCAAGGTCTTTCACAAAAATCTCACAAAACAAGCACACTATGTTTCTGATTAAGGCTATGTGTTGATCCCAAACTTAGATCGATTAGCTTTGTGTATACGAGATTAGATCAAGTATAACACGTAGAGAAACCTTTGCTTATGAACAAAGTAACAAAGTGTTATGCGGAATTAACACTTGATCTAAAACACAATGATGTTAAACAAACTTTCACTTGTATTAGAATGATTCTTGTTGATTACAATGAAAGAGCTTAACAATCGAAAACTTATGAAAACTGATATATGACTTTAACCTAAAAGACCTTCTTTTATAGAACAAGAAGTCTTGTACAATAAGCTATGAATCAACTATTCTAGGTAAAGATAATAATAGAAAATACAATGTCGTGCTTATCTTTACCATACATAAATAAAGAAACAAATAAACAAAAGATATTCTATCAGTGTCAATCTTCAAGGCTGTCAGCGTTGACTTCTATCAGCGTCCAAAGTCATTCTATCAGCGTTGACTTTCTTCTTATCAGCGTTTGGTGATCTGACCCATATTTTATTCCCAACAATCCTCCCCTAAACTTGATATCCATTCCAATGATCAAGTTTCTGAATAAAAACTAAAGGCTTAGGAGGAATCTTTCAATAACTTCTTATGTTGGTGATAAACATATCTGATCAAGTCCTTGGCCACATCACTCGTATAATCAATCTCCAAGGGTGTCTCTAGCATCTTCTCCAATACTTCTTTGGACAAGAAATAGTCAGCATCCACAAGCAAATATTCTGAAAACTTTGTAGAGCTCATATGAAATACACCACAAGTAGAATATAGCCTCCAATGAAGATTACTGAGATCATCTTCAAGATCCTTCCAAATGGCAGGATCTGCTTCTTTTGGACCACACAAAGTCATAAATGTGTTCCAAAGTCTTATTCCATTAGCTGAAGTAGGTGCTTCAGCTGTATACTTGGCCTCTATTAACCTCCATAGATGCACCAAGTCTTCCCTGTCTATGCTTGCAAATATAGAAATAACTGAAGTGAAAGTATGTACCTCCTTTCCAAATCGTCCAACCTTCCAAAATCCACACTCATCTTCATCAAAACTGATGATTGGATTTCTGTCATCTAGAGGTACTACATTTACCAAATCTGAAGCTTCCAAGGGAGAAAGCTTGAGATGCTTCCTTACAACACCTTCAGTTGGAAAATACACATCCATGTCTTTAGGAAATTGGAAAGGATCTCCTTTCTTCACTGGTCTTTGAGCAATCCTTATTTCCTTTTGAATCTGCATTTCCTCTGCAAGCTCTTGTTTTCTTTCTTCTGAAAGAAACTGGTAGACATTCTGTTCTTGCACCTTCCTCCAAATAGGATGTGCCCTATACTCTAGCTCCTCAAAAGATAAGGCCAGCAACTTCTTTGATGTCCAATTAGGCTGATGACATCTAAGCAACTTATAGTACAACTGCCTTCTATCTCTCTTGAGCCAGGTTTTGACCTCTTGTGCATTAAATCTCATAATCACCTTTATGTCTTCTTGTACCCTAAGAAGAACTTCCAACCCCCAAATTTGATCTGATAAACTCATACCTGGGTTGTCCATCACCTGGTCTTCCCAAGCATGGTACATTCTGGTGATTTCTGGTAGGTCCCAATCAACCTGATTCTTCAACTCACTCAACCTTTCCTTTGCTAGCTCATCCCCATATTCAAGCCTTTCTGGATCTTCAATAATTTGAATGCTTGAATCTGAGCTATCATCATCTTTTCCATCACCACTTTCTTCCTCACTTTCAGAAACAACAAATGGTGATCTTCTACTCCTCTTCAAATCTCTTTCCACAAGTTGTGCAGCCAACTGTTCATCAAATGCTATTTGTGCTGCATCTTTCTTTGGAACATCTTCTTCAATCAAAATACCTTTACCTTTGTCTTTTGAATCAATAATTGGTAAAGTAGAAGAAGAAACCTGTGTGGACACATCTTTGATAATTGTTGATGGCTGGAATACATCAACACTACCTGCAACTTTGTCAGCGTCCAAGTTGCTCCTATCAGTGCCACGATTACCTTTATCAGCGTTGGATGTGTCAGCGTCCAAACCTGTATCAGCGCCTAATGTTTCTTTGAAAGATCCTTCCAAGTTCTTTGGTGTCATCTTGGATATATCAACAACTGGATGCTTCTTCAAGTTGGTGAGAGCTTCAGCAATCTGCAAAGATTCACTAAATTGTGAACTCTTTTCTGAACTCTTTTCACTAGCTGTGTGAATCAACTCATCCTCCTCATCCTCTTTATCCTCCCCTTTGGAAGATTCCTCCATTAAACTCCTGCTACTTGGATTCTCCAAAACAGTTACTCTCTCCCTCAAAACTTGGAGTTCTCTTCCCTGGTTGTTGACAGTTTGTACAAGACTGACATTTTGCTTTTGCAAGCTAATGACAGCCGCCGTCAATTCAATTATTGTCATAGGTTCCAATCTGCCCTCAGCTAGAATGGGGATTTGACCTCCCAAAATAGAATCATGGGGCATGGATGAGGTCTTAATGATGTTAGGACTGTCTTGACCAGCGTCTAAGCCTGTGTCAATAGCCCCAGCCTCACCCATTTCACCAGCCACACTTGTGGAGGTGGTTCTCTCTGCTACAAGGCTAGGATCACTAGAGGAGAACACTCCAGTAACCCTTTGGCGTTTAGTCAACCTAGATTGCAATGGGGTGGAAGATGAAGTAGATTGGGTGGGTGTGGGTTGATGAAGGGGTGTTTGGGATTGTTCAAGAATTGTATCAGTGTTGGGATTGGCTGTGTCAGCGCCCACAATTTGAGTGTCAGCGCTGGGTTGGTCAATGTCCATGTTTTCTGGTGAAGGTGATGGTTCATGAATAGGCTCAAGTTGGGGTTCAGTGTCTGGTTGTGGGTCTGGTTGTGGTTGAGCAGCCTGAATTACTTCAATCATGGGTTGGGTAAGAGGTATGGGGTCGTTTGTGGAGCTCATTTTAGCAAAAATGGTTTTCTGTTGTTTAGGGATCTCATAAAAAGTGTCATGATCCCTAGAACAATATTCTTGTAAATCAAAGACCATTTGCAAAAATCTAGGGTAAGCCAAAGTCATTTTACTTCCCTTGTTTTTACACATCCCTTCAAAAATCATTTTTGAAAAATTATACTTAAGCCCACGTGTGATACAAACCAAAGCACTTGCAATTGACCTGTTTATCTCATTAAAAGAAGTACATTTTGGACTTAAGCATTGTAAAAGGACATGTATCAAATATTTCCAGTCAGAGGGAAATTCCTGCTTATGATATTTATTTAAAGTGACATCAGCAGGAATAGGATAACCCAATTCCCTAAGACCCTGTTCTATTGTTGCAATGGCAAGGGTAGTCACACCATCAGCGTCATCAAGACGCAAAGCTTGGCGAACCAAAGCTTCAGTGACCACCCATGTTCTTCCATGAACAGTAGATGTTAATGTGGTCACTCCATTAGTTGTTGTGGAACTAACATTGTTCCAAAACTGTCTAATGTGTGCGACAGGGACTAATGGTGTATGAGAAAGTGCATACCTCAATGAAGATGCATTTAAAAATGCCACCATCTGTGAATACTGAGGAAATAAAGCATCATCAGCAGTCAAGTAAGCGATCATATTGTGTTGGCTCTTGAACTCCAATGTTAAATTCTTTGAGTTGAATTTGGGTGCCATGATTTAAAGCTGTTTAGGTTATAAGATATGGGAAAAATCAAGGAGGAAAAGTGTTAGACAAGAAAATATGAATACCCAGAACAAAAAGATTAGCCAAATTTATAGGAGAGATGCATGATTTTGATTGGTCAAAAATGAGGCGGTTATATTCAAAGAGCAATCATGAAAATCTTGAATCAAATATAACTTATCTCATGCATTAATTAAAAGTAACTTCTCCCCAAAATTACGGCCAAAGATTAGTCAAAAAATAACAACTGGGTAGGGCCCACTAGGTGTCAACGGTCAAAAATAGCCCATCAGCGCCCAACGGCTATATTTTCTTGTCAGCGTTTGCCTAAAGCCTTGTCAGCGTCACGATTGGACGTAACAGCGTTTGGAGAAAAACTTGTCAGCGTCTAAAAAGTAAAAATAAAAATATTGAAAAAGAAAAAGACCTTAACAAAGTAATTTATCCTAAGAGAAATATCTTACAAGTTGATAATAATTACTGGGCGGCAAGCACTGTCCATTTATGCACACTTGCATAAGCAAGATAGACACAAATGTCCTCTAGAGTCCCTTGCTAACCAAAATACTTACCAACAAAGTTATTTCATAAAATTCTTTGTAACTCCCAGGTAAACCCATATCCAAAGTATTCCCAAGGCTCCCATCAGACCATAACCAATTCTAAGTCAAAAATGTCTTGGCAGCATGCAAAGTTGATATACTATGCATGCTACAGTGCCTCATGGTTTAGTAAAACTAACCCATACTCACCTGTGGACACAATCTAGAATTGTGATGAGAGTATTCTAAGAATACCCAAGAGTCCTAAAGGTTCCTTAAACCTCCCCTTAAACTATGATACATGAGTTCTCAAAATATATATATGAACATTAAAAATTTATGTCAAGATAGGAATATAAATATTCCAACCATCATCCATAAACAAAACATGTCCAAATAGCTCTTTCAAAGATCCATAAGCAACTCTGTATCCAATGGCAGAAAGCTACCATTACCTGCACATTTAGATGAAAACCACAAAACTAACATTTGTTGCTAACAGCGTCCCGACAACACTTAACAGCGTTGAAGGAACTCTTGTCAGCGTTAGACCATAATATCTCTAACAACGGCAAAATAACACTTGACAGCGTTACATTTACCTTTGTCAGTGTTAGAAAAATAATGTGGAAAATCTAAATCATCACAAAGACCAATAACAATGCATATCCTGTACATACTTTTACAAAAAGGTTCCAAAACACATATTAAGTGAGATTAACCATTCCAATATTTGTTACCAAATATTGAAATCTTCCAGCATCAAAAGGTTTAGTTAATAAATCAGCTACATTATCTTCAGTATCTACCCTATCTGGTTGTATTAAACCTTTCTCAAAGCAATCTCTTATAAAATGGTGTCTAATTTCTATGTGTTTGGTTTTAGAATGATGTACAGGATTTTTAATAATGCATAAAGTACTGTTATTGTCTACAAAAATCTTGGTATGCATAAAATTATACCCATAATCCAACAGCTGGTTCTGAATCCATAAGACTTGTCCACAACAAGCAGCTGCAGCAACATATTCTGCTTCAGTTGTAGAGTTGGCCACCACTGTTTGTTTCTTGCATTGCCAAGATATTAATCTGCTCCCAAGAAATTGGCATCCACCAGTTGTGGATTTCCTATCAAACTTGTCACCACCATAATCACTGTCTGAATATGCAATAAGGTCCAAGGGAGAATCTTTTGGGTACCATAATCCAAGATCTGGATAACATCTTAGGTACCTAAAAATCCTCTTCACAGCAAAAAGGTGACATTCTTTGGGAGTCACTTGATGGCGTGCACATGCACACACAGCAAACATGATGTCAGGTCTTGAGGCTGTAAGATACATCAATGATCCAATCATTGATCTATAGTGCCTAACATCCACATCCTTTCCAGCTCCAATTTTTCCCCAAGGGTATTGTCTATCCATAGGAGTGGAAGCCTCCTTCTCATGTGGAGAAAAACCATATTTCTTCAAGATTTCTGCTACATATTTGTCTTGAGAGATGAAGATACCATCTTCTTTCTGCTGAACTTGTAAACCTAGAAAGAAGTTCATCTCACCCATTACACTCATCTTGAATTTATCTGTCATGAGCTTGGAAAAATCCTCACTCATTTTTGGATCAGTAGAGCCAAAAATGATGTCATCAACATAGACCTGCACAAGCAACACATGTTTTCCTTTCTTCTTTGTAAACAGTGTCTGATCTATGGTGCCCCTCTTGAAACCATTTTCCACCAAGTAGGTGGACAATGTACCATACCATGCTCTTGGGGCTTGATGAAGGCCATACATTGCCTTCTTTACTCTATAAACCTTGTCTGGATTCTCAGGATCTTCAAAACCAGGAGGCTGCATTACATAAACCTCCTCAACAATTGTGCCATAGAGGAAAGCACTCTTCACATCCATTTGATAAACAGTAAAATTCATGCAAGAAGCATAAGCTAAGAAAATTCTGATAGCTTCAATTCTTGCAACTGGAGCAAAGACTTCTTCATAATCTATGCCTTCCTCTTGTGTATAACCCTGAGCTACCAAACGTGCCTTGTTTCTGACCACAATGCCTCTTTCATCTTTCTTGTTCCTTAGAACCCATCTTGTCCCAATTGGTCTCACATACCTAGGACAATCAACCAGCTCCCAAACATCCTGTATAGCAAATTGGTGAAGCTCATCCTGCATTGCTTCCACCCAACTTGGTTCTTTGAGAGCATCAAAAATCTTCTTGGGTTCTTCCTGTGACAGAAAACAGGCAAACAAACATGCCTGTACAAGAGGGGTATCAACCTTCTTGTGTATATTGGCAATAAATCCACCAAGACCTTGATGGGATCTTCTTGTCTGAACTGGAGCCATAACATCACCAATGATCTGAGATGTGGGGTGATCCTTTGCTGTGGAAGTGAGAACTCCTCCTTCAACAAGTCTGGTGTCCTCAATTTCACGCTCCATGTTGCCAATATCTTCTTCAGATTCTTCTTCATCAACAGGAATCTCTTCATGGATATTGGAAGGTCCACCCTGTTCAAAATGGGAAGAGAAAAGCTGTGTAAAGGTGTCTCCAAAGTCTGATCCTTGTTTGTCAGCGTTTGGGCTAACAACGCCTGAACTGGTGTTGTCAGCGTTGGAGCCATCAGCGTCTGAATTGGTCGTGTCAGCGCTTGATTTTCCTTTGTCAGCGCCTGAAGAATCATGCATGTTTGTATTTGGTGGTATTTGAACACCACCATTATCTTTCCTTGCAGCAGTAGCAGCAGTAGCAGCAGCATAATACTCATCTGTCCATATAGGAAGTGTAACATATTCTTGTGTGGGAGATGATTCAACTGCTGGTGGTCCATCCTCCTTAGCAACCTGTATACCTGAAACATTACCAATTCTCTTTTCCAAAACACTTGAAGTTACCTTCACAATGTCTGGATCAGTAACAGGCATATAATTTAAAGCTCTAGACAAAGGTTCTAAGTCAAACAACCAATTTGGACCACTCTCAGGATCACTAGGTTTACTTTCTAAAAACCTAACATGTACCTTTTCAAGTATACGTTTTTCCTTTTTAATGTAAACCCTATATCCTTTACTCTGCACTGAATAACCCATGAAGTAGCCTTCATCACCTTTTGAATCAAATTTACCTAGGGCCTCACTAGTTTCTAACACAACTACATGACAACCAAATGGCTTAAGAAAGCCAATATTGGGCTTCCTTCCCCAAAGTAATTCATAAGGTGTTTTATTATGTATCTTGTTGACCAATGCCCTATTTTGAACATAACAAGCTGTGTTAACAGCTTCAGCCCAAAAGGCTATAGGAAAGTGGGCATCAGCCAACATGGTTCTGGCTGCTTCAATAAGGGTCCTATTCTTCCTTTCAGCAACTCCATTTTGCTGAGGAGTTCTAGCTATGCTAAACTGCCTAGTAATCCCTTTCTTGGCACAAAAATCATCCAACAACTGATTTCTAAACTCACCCCCATTGTCACTTCTAATAATTTTGACCTCATTACCATTTTTCTTTTCAATCTGGGTAATAAAATTAATCAGACTTAGGGCAGTTTCACTTTTCTTGGCTAAAAAGAAAGTCCATGTGAACCTGGAGTAATCATCAGTAATGACAAAACAATATGATTTACCCTTCAAACTTTCTATATTAGTTGGACCAAAGAGGTCCATATGCAATAAGTGAAGGGGTTTAGAACTAGAGTGCACCTGTTTAGACCTGAATGAGACCTTGTGCTGCTTGCCCTTAAGACATGCAACACAAGAGTGGTCATTGTGGAAAGCCTTTTCAGGCAAACCATCAACTAAACCAAGCCTCACAAGCCTATTAATATTCTTAAAGTTTATGTGCCCTAGTCTCCTGTGCCAAAGATTACTTTCGTCTACTGAGGCTTTAGCATACAGACATGACATCTTATTATTTACCTTAATTCCATTAAGATTCACATTATATATGTCTTTATGCCTTGGTGTTCTAAAATCTATGTATTTCTCCTCAGGGAGCTTATAATCTTTGCTTAACACCAAGCACTCAGTATCTGTGAAAAGAACCTTATTTTTGTTATCACACACTTGTGATACACTAAACAAATTATAATCCAGGTCTTTCACCAAGAAGACATTATCAAACCTAAGATTGTTAGTGACAAGGGTTCCTTTTCCTGTGATTGTGCCGTAGCCACCTCCAAAGTATACCTTATCACCATCTTGAATAGGAGAGAAATTGGTCAGATAGTCTTCCTTTCCAGTCATGTGCCTTGAGCATCCACTATCCCAGTATCCATAGTCATTGATCTTCTTCTGAATGCCCTGCACATAAAGAAAACACATTAGTTTTCTTTGGGAACCCAAGCCTTGGAAGACTTGGATTCATTTGGTTGTTCAACAAGAACAGACTTGGTTCTCATAACAACCCCATTTTCATCCCTGTTTGAATGAAATTCCCAGTTAACCCCAATTGGTGTTGACAATGCCTTTGAAATATAATGAAACCTGTTGCATGTCATAGAAATACCAGTATTATTAGGGTTCTGGTCTTGTTTTGGTCTCCATGTTAAGCTAGTAGAAGCTTTAGACCTATTTCCCTGTGGCTGCAAATACCTAGGTTTAGCAGTGTGTCTGTCAGCGCTGAAATTACTCCTGTCAGCGCCCCGATTGCTCTTATCAGCGTTGAACCTAGGGTTTGCTACAGGAACCCATTGCCTATTTGACCAAGTATTTGACTTTTGAAAAGGTCTTAGGCCTTGGGTGTTAGACCCTCTAGAAAAGAATGGGGCTGGTCTAACAACTTGTGAACTCTTGTTCACAAAGGTATTGGGTCTGACAGTGTTTGACCTATGTTGACTTTTGTCAGCGCTGAAATGGTTCCTGTCAGCGTTGACATTGGAAGCGTTGACACATTTGTAGGCCAAATGTGAAAAGCTCCCACATGTGTAACAAGCTTTTCTAGACATAGTCTTAGGTCTAGAAGCAAAGAAGCCTGTTCCATGGTTACTAACTTGGCTTTTTGATGACCTAGAATTTCTATACATTTCTGCATATTTAACACTAGGTTTTCTAACATTTTGTGGGCCAAGGTCAACAGGTTTGCCAGTGGTAGGGTGTGTGATCTTAATAGGTTTTGGATCATCAATTGGTTTTGTGATTGGTGTGGGCTCATTTGGGCTTTCACACAATAACCCTCCCTTAACAAACAAAGTGTGGTTAGCTTTCTTCCACTCTTCTAGGTCAGTCAGCTTTTGCTGATATTCCTCAACTGGGGAAGTCACTCTAGGTGGAGGAATGAACTCCTCCTCTTGGCATTCTGGCAAGCCAGTCCAAGATAAGTCCTTTGATTGGACACCATAGAAATCCCCAGCTGGTGGTGGAACAACAGTATAGTTATTTATCCCAATCCCACTCATATCCTTAGAGTCTCTTTGTTTACTAACACACTCTCCTAGGGATTGTGTGGCCTTATCAAATCTCTGGATTTTAAGACTCACATTATCTTTGTTTTTGTTAGCCTCCTCTAACTGAGCTATCAAATCAAGATTAACCCTATTTACTATATCTTGAACATCCTTACTCTGATGTAACTCATGTTTTAAGATATTTATTTGATCCTTTAAATCAAACTCCATTTTCTTATACTCAGTTACTGTCTTTTCTGTTTGGGTAAGAGCAATTTGATAGTTAGATACTTTGCACCTTAGAGTACTTGCTTCATCTAATAATTTAACTATCTCTTGTTTTGATTTTTCAGTATTTAAACGACAACCCTTAGAACAGAAAGCATCATCATATACCTCATTATCTGATGAAGAGGAGGAGTGTGCCATGAGAGCATATTCAGCATGCTCTTCTTTAACTTCAGCAACCAAAGCTCTGTCCTCTTCCTCATTCTTAGCCATCCAGCTCCAATCCCATTCCCCAACGCCATCAATTTGTTGAACAGCAACCATGGCCTTGGGATCCGGGTTCTTAATCATTTGGCTAGAAGGCTTCCCAGCATCAGATCTCCTTGGAGATCTACATTCTCTCATAAAGTGCCCCATCCTATGACAGTTGTAGCACTCTACCTTGGACTTGTCAAAGCCAGCAACATCCTTAGCATTAAAGGTCATCTTCTTCTTGAACCTTTTATTGAACCTGTTTGCTCTTAAACTTACAAGAGCCATAGTCCACTTGATGTCCATCTCTTCCAATTGTTCATCACTTATCTGCTCAAGATCTTCATAAGTAATCCTTGAATCACTAGGCAAAGAAGCAATGAAGGCACACACAGTATCAAGATCAAAACCAGCAGGTTTAATTCTATCAGCGCCATGATTGTGTGTGTCAGCGCTTGAGTACAAAGCGTTGACAGGGTATGATCCAGCGCTGACAGATTGACATCCAGCGCTGACACCTTGAGATCCAGTTGCTGAATGTCCATAGAAGTTCATAGAATCAAATTGGCCTTCACTTTGTGAAAAGAAAGCCATGTTGCTACTGGAAGATTTGTTATCACTCTCCAATTGCCATTCATTCTCCAACAGCCTTAACTTGTTGAAGATGTCATCAAACCTGGAAGTCTTGTGGGTGTTATTGACAAGAATAGATCTTGTCTCAATCTTCCATACATCACCAAGGCTTTTGAGAAAAGTAGCATTCAATTCAGGGTCATCAATCTGTTTTCCCATGAAGGAAAGTTGACTTGTGATGTCAAGAAGTCTACTTCTCACACTGCTGAGATTCTCATTAGGTTGAGCTTTAAAGACAGCATACTCATGCAAGAGTTGCTTCTTCTTTTCTTCTTTTGTGTCAGCATTGCCACCATGTGCTACTTCAAGAGCTTCCCAAAGCTCTTTTGCAGACTCAAAACGTTTGTACTTATGCTGATTCTCATGACCTAGGGCATGTTTCAAGATGTTCAAAATTTTCATGTCCACCCTCTTCTTGGCTATATCTTCAACAGCTACCGCTCTCCCATCATCAGGCTTTTCCACTTTATCAGCTTCAGGACAATTAGGAATAGCTGTCCTTGCGGCAATAGCAGCAGTAATCTTTGCTGCTTTATCGAATGTGTTCCCATATTCGATAATTTCCCAAAGAGTGTAGTCATGAATAGCTATGTATTGCTCAAAATTGGACTTCCAAAGTTCAAAGTTCCTGGCATCAAACATGGGAATTTTGATACTAGGGTTTGAGAAGTTGTTTTGAAGCAAAGCAGGAGGTTGATTTGTGCCAGACATGATGTTTTAGGGTTTTGAGAATTTTAGGGTTTTTAGGGTTTGGTGTTTTAGGGTTCTGCGTTACTTAAAGATCAAAAGTTTCTCAACAAGCTCTGATACCACTTGTTGATCCCAAACTTAGATCGATTAGCTTTGTGTATACGAGATTAGATCAAGTATAACACGTAGAGAAACCTTTGCTTATGAACAAAGTAACAAAGTGTTATGCGGAATTAACACTTGATCTAAAACACAATGATGTTAAACAAACTTTCACTTGTATTAGAATGATTCTTGTTGATTACAATGAAAGAGCTTAACAATCGAAAACTTATGAAAACTGATATATGACTTTAACCTAAAAGACCTTCTTTTATAGAACAAGAAGTCTTGTACAATAAGCTATGAATCAACTATTCTAGGTAAAGATAATAATAGAAAATACAATGTCGTGCTTATCTTTACCATACATAAATAAAGAAACAAATAAACAAAAGATATTCTATCAGTGTCAATCTTCAAGGCTGTCAGCGTTGACTTCTATCAGCGTCCAAAGTCATTCTATCAGCGTTGACTTTCTTCTTATCAGCGTTTGGTGATCTGACCCATATTTTATTCCCAACACTATGCAGGTCTGGTGACAGTTTACTGATTTACTTGGCACTCAAACGGATTTCAAAGGCTCAAAACTTGTACTCAGTCCAACCAAATGACAAATAAGCGCTACACAATCCTTAAATGACCTAGGATCTATCAACTTGCAAGATTATATGAACAAATTCACACAAAAACATTCCCTAAGAGGACTTTCTGATTTATGTGCTATCTTCCACTTTTTAGCATGCAAATTTGATTAAAACTCCAACAAACTGAAAAACAAGTACCTATATCTCCTAATTACCACCCAAGAAGTGTTTTACACAGGTTTTAAGCAAGATTCTAGTTAATCAACCCCAACTTAATCCTTAATCCAAACACCCCTTTATGACTGAAAATCAATTTTTAACAAATCAAAAGCTATTAAATCACACCAATGCTGATTAAATCTTAGTCTAACATGCATAAACACTTAACATGAGCCATTTCATACACTTAAACAAACACTTAACAACTTCCACACAAATTCATGCATATCACATGAACACCAAATCAGAAAAACTGAAAATGAGGGAACAAGATTGTTACCTAGAGGGACCTACATCCACGTCCCTCAATGGCTGCTTAGCCACCTCCAACAGACCCGGGTCTGTGCTGAGCCTTGGACAACAATCTCCAAGTTAAACCTGCTAAGAAAGAAAATAGAACAAAAATACCAACTTTCTGAATTTTTTAAAACCTTTCAAATCTTTTTCACAAACTTTGAACCAATGAACAACTTCTGAAACAAGTCCAATATCAGAAATCCAATGATCCAATCCACTTTCACTTCATGAACCTTGGATTTCTGAAAACTAAAAAAACTTTTTGAAACCTTTGAAAACTGAAACTTCAAATTGTACACCAAATATTGAATGGAACTCAGATTACCTTTTAAAACAAGACCAACTTTTAACTAATAAAAAGGGATTACAAGTTCAAAAACAACACCAACTTTCATTAAACTTTAAAAAGGTATTACATGAATTTTTAAGGTAAAATCTGGAACAAGGAAAAATGGGACACAAGCCGTCCCATTTATACAAGCTAAAAAAAATTCTAGATGCTAAAAATTGCTTAAACCCTAATGGCAATTCCTTTGTTGCCCTTTGTTGTTGACTGCACTCTTGGTCAAAGAAGGTATCTTGTGAGCCTGCTGGAACCATGTGGGGTGTACAGCTGTTGCTAGTGATGTTTGAAAGCATCTTGGGCGTTAAAATTATCTTGGGGGCTAAGGAGTGAAGTTGGTCCATTGATTCTTCTGAAGTCTTGGAGTTTGTGGAAAGGGACGGGGCAGGGGTGGCATGTGGGGTGGTCTGGAGTGGTGATGTGGCATGGTTAAGAGTGGGAAAAGGATGAGGGTTTAGTTAATTAGATTTCTGGAAGCAATTATCAAAAACCCCTTTGATTAGCTGTTGATTCGTCCTGGGGTTTTTTAGGGTTTATGGTTGATTTGGGGAAAGTTTAATCCAAATTGGGGAGTTTAATATTTGAATTTGTGTTTTGGTGAGAGTTTAACTTAATAACTGATTAAGTTATTAAGTTGTGGGTGGAAAGTAGACGTGGAGGCTAGGGAGTGTGTGATTGGTTGGTGTGGGGTGAGGGGGTGACGTGGAGGGATGTGAGTGGAGGGTGGGAGTTTGGTTGTCTGGCAGTTTTAACCCCCAAAGTTTCTTCACTCTTTCATTTCCATTTAAACAGCCAAAAATCTATTCCCCTTTGTAAACATCTTTGGGCAAGTTGTCATTTTTGGCACAAGATGTTTTAAAACTTGTATCAAGGACTTCAAATGCAAATTCTTCATTCTTCAAGGACTGAACTTGTAATATCTTGATAATTTAGGGACCACAATGCATTTTATGAGTTTTGCAAGGGTATAAATTGCCAAGTCTTCAAAAATGAGGGACCAATGTTGACAATATTCAATTCTTCAAGGTCATTTTTAGAAATTCCAGATTTGGGCCCGGTTCATTGTGCGGCTTCGTTTCCCGTGTTCGTTTTTTGAATGATTCTTGTGATCTTTTTGTCATTTCCTCAATATCCGTACCTAAAATACACAAGCAACAAACACGAGCATATATTTGGCAGTTTTAATGATATTTAATGCATTTTAAGCCCGATTTGTACGATGAGACTATGTATAAAAGCAGTCTCATCAGTGCCATATGATAATCATGATTATGTTGAGAGGAGAATTCGTGAAAGTGAGAAAAGAATGCAAGAGCAAATGAAACTTATTGCGGAGGAGAAAACTAAGAGGCTTTTAATAGCATTTAATCAAAGACCACAAGGGGCTTTACCATCTAACACACAAACAAACCCGAGGGCAAATGTCAATGCTATTACAACAAGAAGTGGAAAAATGACCAATGATCCTTCACCTCCTACACCTTCTATTGCTAATCCTACTTTGGTTCTAACTTGTGACAAGCCTTCTACATCTTCTTCACCACCTCCAAGCTCTACTACTTCATCACCAACACCTTCTCAACCTATACCCACTTCTCCTTTACCTTCCACAACTTCCAATGAAGAAGCTAACAAAGAAAAATTTTCCACTACAACACCTACTCTACCTACACCTAAACCAAACCTTCCTTACCCTTCAAGATTGAAAAAGGAAAAATTGAAAAACAAGGATAATATACAAGTCTCAAATTTCTTAAGGATGTTCAAGCAACTCAACATAAACATCTCTTTTGCGGAAGCCCTTGCTTACATGCCAAAATTTGCTAAGATGTTCAAGGATTTACTCTCCAAAAAGGAAAAATTGGTTGATTTGCCCAACACATCCCTTAATGAAAATTGTTCCGCCGTGTTGCTCAAAACCTTACCTACAAAACTTGGAGATCCGGGGCGCTTTTTGATCCCTTGTAATTTTCCCGGGGTGGAAAATTGCATGGCATTGGCGGATCTAGGGGCAAGCATAAATCTCATGCCTTTATCGGTTTGGAAAAAACTCTCTCTTCCCGAGCTCACTCTAACTAGGATGACACTTGAGTTAGCCAACCGTACCATAGCTTACCCGGTAGGTATCGTGGAGGATGTGTTTGTAGGTGTGGATAAGTTTACCTTTCCGACCGACTTTGTAGTGGTTGATTACGACATGGATCCGAGAGTTCCTTTAATTTTTGGTAGACCATTTTTGAGGACAGGTCGTACTCTAATAGACGTGGCAGAGGGAGAACTAATTATGAGAGTTGAAGATGAGAAAGTGGTTTTTAAGTTACGAAAAGTGTGTGATAAGAAAGTGACTAAGAATTCTAAAGCTTGTGAAACCATTAACATAGTTGATGTACTTGATGAGGTGTGTGATGAGCATTTCCATGACGCTTGTAAGAGTACTAGTGAAGATATGCCCCATGTTGAAACCGTTGCCTCAATTTCTCCCTCCTTAACACCTTTTGGAGAGAGTGATTTCCTCTTGGAGGAATTTGAGTCCAACTTCCTTGGTAATGATGATTCTCCCATTAATCGGGAAGAAGACATTCTCACTATCCAAAAGTTGCTCAATGAGGATCCCATTCCTTCACCCATTCAACAAGAAGTAACCAATGATGATCCATCCATAGTGAAGCCTTCCATAAAGAGTCCATCTCCACTTGAATTTAAGGACCTTCCATCCCACTTGGAGTATGCTTTCTTAGAAGGAAAAGACCAATTACCCGTGATCATTGCTGAAGATTTGAAAGTGGATGAGAAAGAGAAACTCATAGAAGTTCTTAAGAAACATAAGCAAGCCATAACATGAAAAATATCCGACATAAGGGGAATTGATCCACATTTTTGTACACACAAAATCTTTATGGATGATGATTACAAACCCGCTATTCAAAGCCAAAGAAGGGTTAACCCTAAAATCCATGAGGTCATTAAGAAGGAATTTATCAAACTCCTTGATGTGGGCATGATTTACCCCATTTCCGACTCTTCATGGGTTAGCCCGGTACATTGTGTTCCTAAGAAGGGTGGAATCACCGTAGTGCCTAATGAAAACAATGAGCTTATTCCTACAAGACTTGTTACGGGTTGGAGAGTTTGTATTGATTATAGGAAGCTTAATGATGCTACTAGGAAAGATCCTTTCCCATTGCCTTTTATGGACCAAATGCTTGAACGTCTAGCGGGAAATGAGTACTATTGCTTTCTAGATGGATTTTTGGGCTATTTTCAAATACCCATTGACCCTAAGGATCAAGAAAAGACCACATTCACTTGTCCCTACAGTACATTTGCTTACAAGAGAATGCCTTTTGGCTTGTGTAATGCACCGGGGACATTTCAAAGGTGTATGATGGCAATTTTCCATGATATGATTGGGCAAACTATGGAAGTTTTCATGGATGACTTATCGGTTTTTGGAAATTCATTCACCTCTTGTCTCTCCCATTTAGAACGTATGCTAAAGAGCTGTGAAGAAACACGTCTTGTTCTTAATTGGGAGAAGTGCCATTTCATGGTTAAAGAGGGGATTGTCTTGGGACATAAGATATCCAACAAAGGATTAGAAATGGATCGTTCTAAGATAGATGTGATTGCTAAGCTTCCCCCACCCACCACGGTGAAAGGAGTTAGGAGTTTTTTGGATAATGCGGGGTTTTATAGACGTTTCATTCCAGATTTCTCTAAGATAGCAAGACCGATGACCCACCTCTCGGAAAAAGAGGCTCCTTTCATTTTCAACCAAGAGTGTTTGGATTCTTTTGAGATACTTAAGGAGAACTTGACTAAGGCTCCCGTTTTGGTTTCTCCAAATTGGGAATTGCCTTTTGAGCTTATGTGTGACGCTAGTGATTATGCGGTGGGGGCCGTGTTAGGACAAAGAGTAAATAAGAATTTTCAACCTATACACTATGCTAGTAAAACCATGACGGGTGCACAACTTCATTATACTACCACAGAGAAAGAGTTGCTTGCTATAGTCTATGCATTTGAGAAATTTAGACCTTATCTTGTGCTATCCAAAACCATAGTGTATACGGATCATTCCACTCTCAAATATCTCATGACAAAGCAAGATGCTAAGCCTAGGCTTTTGAGATGGGTTTTATTGCTTCAAGAGTTCAAGATAGAGATTCGTGATAAAAAAAGGAGCCGAGAATTTAGCGGCGGATCACTTGAGTAGAATTGAGCATCCTTTTCAAGGAGATTTGCCTCATAAGGAAATCAATGAATCCTTTCCATTAGAGGAGATCATGTCTATCTCTTCTCAAGAGGATGCCACCCCTTGGTTTGCGGATATTGCAAACTATCTTGTGGGGGATGTGCTAATAGAGGGTCTCACTTCCTAACAAAAGAAGAAATTTCTTTAGGAAGTGAAGTATTACTTTTGGGATGATCCTTACCTCTCTAGGCAATGTGCGGACCAAATCATTAGACGGTATGTAGATGGGCCCGAGGAATTTTAGATTTTATAAGCTTGTCATAAGGGGCCTACGGGTGGACATTTTGGGCCCAACTACACCGCCAAGAAAGTCTTTGATTCGGGTTACCATTGGCCTTCCATATACAAAGATGCCCAAGAGATGGTGAAATTTTGTGATGTATGTCAAAGACAAGGAAAAATTACTCAACGTGATGAGATGCCACAAAACTTCATTCAAGAATGTGAGATTTTTGATGTGTGGGGAATAGACTTCATGGGACCCTTTCCATCTTCCAAGGGAAATAAGTACATACTCGTAGCTGTGGATTATATGTCAAAGTGGGTTGAGGCCAAAGCCTTACCTACTAATGATGCTCGAGTTGTTGTGAAATTTTTGAAGCAATTATTTGCTAGATTTGGTGTACCTCGGGCCATCATAAGTGATCGTGGTACTCACTTTTGTAATGATTAACTCACGAGAGTTATGAAGAAGTATGGAGTTAATCATAGAATTTCTACCGCGTATCACCCTCAAACCAATGGTCAAACCGAGGTCAAAAATCGTGGTTTAAAGAGAATTTTGGAAAGAACGGTGGGAGAGCATCGAGATTCTTGGTCGGATAAGCTTGATGATGCTTTGTGGGCTTTTAGGACGGCTTTTAAGACACTAATTGGTTGTACTCCATATAGGCTTGTCTATGAAAAAGCATGCCACCTCCCATTCGAGTTAGAACATAAGGCTTCTTGGGCTCTCAAGTGGGCTAACTTTGATTTAAACAAAGCCGGCTCACATAGAAAGGACCAACTAAATGAAATTGATGAATTGAGAGCCCATGCTTATGAGAACTCATTGCTTTATAAGGAGAAGACTAAGCAATTGCATGATGCTAAGATTAAGAACCGTGAGTTCAAAGTTGGAGAGCCGGTTCTCCTCTTTAACTCAAGGTTGAAACTCTTTGGGGGAAAGCTTAACTCGAGATGGTCTGGTCCATTCACTATTGCTCAAGTATTTCCATATGGAACTATTGAGTTGTCACAACCCGATGGTCCCAATTTTAAAGTGAATGGTCAATGTGTTAAGCACTATTTTGGGGAGGACATTTCTGTGGAAATGGTCCAGAGAGATCCCCATTTTCCCCATGAATTATATCATTGTGGGAAGAGTCGAGCTAGAGACTCATTAAATCAAGCTTGAATAACAAGGTTAGAAGTCTTAGACTTAGAGTGTTGTAGGTTAGAAATAAGGATGGAGAGTTGATGAGAAGTGTAGGGGAGACCTTCTTTTGTCTTCATGTTGTTTGTAGGGTTGCTCACTCATCACGTGCTTTGGAGCTTATGGAGGAGGCCCTTGTATCCGGTTCACTTCGTTACTATTGTGATTTTTCATAGACACATTGTGCTTAAAAAATGAATTCACTATAGTTGATCTTTCCTTAGCTTGGGTTAAGCAAAGTCTATTCATTGTCATAAGTGTAAGGGAAGTTCTATACTTCCATGCTCTTAAACATTAAGGACAATGTTTAGCTTAAGTGTAGGGGGGTCTTCTATCGAAGTGACCTTACCTAGACTTTGTCATTGACCTTCATGATAACACGGAAAATTAATTTTTCAAACGTTTTTCAAAATTTTGATCTACTTTGGCCACCAAAAATATGCATTCATAATTTTTGCATCAATCTTTTTTCATTTACATAACACATTTTCATTGTATATATTTCTTCTTTTATTCTTCATCAAAAAATTGAAAAGAAAAAAAATATAATAAGAACATGGTTTAACAAATTTAGACTTCTTTGACATATTAGGCCCGCCATGGATATTTTGACTCAACCCGAGTTTTCTTATCTAAGCATTCTCTAGCTAGTATCCTTAACCATGTAGACCTTTATTGGTTTATTAGGCTTAGCATCCACCAATCTCATTATTTGAGATTTTAAATTTGTGGAGAATGGGAAATGATAGAGTTGAAGCAAGTATAAAAGGGCTAGAAAAACTTCATGATAATTACTTGTGGCTAAACCTTTCTCTTCTTTACCTTTATTTTTCTTCGCATGTATATACGTTAATAACTAATCAAGAACGGTTTTAATTGGTTTGTAATCTCTTATGCATTTTTGTCTAATCATTCATGGTTGGTATAAGTACGTCTTAAGATTCTAAGTTAGAACGTTTTATGTGTACTAGACTTATGTCATGCTTAATAGTTAGCGGGTGTTTTCCTTTTATTCTTTTCAAATTTCTTTGTGAGGAATAAAGAAAAATAAGAGCGACTTACAAAAAAATGAGTGGCTAGAAAAAAAAAAGAAAAAAAAGAAAAAAAAGAAAAAAATAATTATACCAGACTCCTAAGAGGGGCAGTGAAGTGTTAATTATAGTAATTATTAGATTCCAATATTACCTTGACAGGTTGCGGGGATTTAATAGTTGCTCCAATCCAATATTACCTTGGCGGGTTGCGGGATTGAAGATCAAAAGTCTCAAAAAGGCGGAGGATGTAAATTATTGCGTGAGTTTTATTTTTCTTTCTTTAGCGAGTGTGTAGCTACTTATTAATGCATGACATGAGGATTTTACACATAAGGCGAATGACTTATTACTCTTTAAACGGACTTATATTAATTGTGAGCGGTTTTTCAAGTAATGGATGAGAGGATTACTTAGGATTAAAACCGTGCTTCCTTATTTTGGATTTTACATTTCTTATATTTCACGCTTCAAATAAAGACAAATTTGCCTTCAAGCAATTTGCTCAAATAATAACCGGTTCCACATTTAATTGTCATGAATAAGTTGATGCATTTTTTACTTGTGAATACAATGATCCCATTTTTAAGCTTAGTATGGGGAAAGTGAAACTTAAGGGTGATAAGTGTCCATGGTACCAAAGCCCTAATTTAAGTAATTGATTTCTTTATGAGTTTTTCCATCATTTCAAGAAAATCAAAAATATATAAATAAAATTATTTTATTTGCATTGCATTGTACAAAATCAAAATCATGCATCATATAGAGTAGTATAGTGTAACAACATTCCATATTGGCCAAGGTGGGTTAATTATGAGAAAAATATAAATTTGTGCTTTAAAATATAGCATTGCATGAGGTCATGGCAATGTTCAAGTGTAGGGGATTTGATATGAGTAAAATCTCATATCAATTAATCAACAAATCACCCTAAAACACATGAAAAATACCTAACTTTTGTGCTATAAGGCAGAATTATGTGGTATGTTTTGTGTTTGTGCTTAAATAGGTAACATGGATACATTTTCAAACAAGAAGAAATCAAGGTTATTTGTGATGAAAAAGACAAAGAAGGATCAAAGATGACAAGACTTCGAAGATGAAGGACCTATCTTGACAACATTCCAAAGTTGAGGGACTTAAAGTGCAATTTGGACAAAGTCAAGATTCAAGTCAAACCTGGTCAACTCTAAAGTCAACCAAGTCAAAGGGCCAAAATAAACAAGAATGCAAGTTGAAGGACTGAAAATGCTATTGGAATGAAGATTATAGCTTACTTTGATATTCTGCCAAAGTCTAAGGGTGTAAATTGTCAAAAATACCTTAAGTTTGGACATGATCCGTGTGTACAAGCTATGGGCCAATCACAATGCAAGAAAAACGAAACAAGGATTGCCAACTAATTAGCCAACTCACCGACACATTAAATGGAGCGAATATGCTACAGCAACTCCCACTATCCATTTTTGAACCAATAAGAAAACGCCATGTAATAATCCCATTTATCCAACTTGGATAACGATCCGTGTGACACAAATTCATCCAACCAGAAAAGGACACATGTCATCTTCTTCTTCAAACAAGCCCAGAACGGGGATTCTTCTACAATGCATTTCATAAAACGTTTTCTACATGAAAAGTGCTCGTGTTTGGATGACGAATTCAACTACATAAGCCAATTAAGCTGAAGATCAAAGGAGAAGAAAAGCCCTTTTCATGTTCTTGAGGAGAAATTGCAATTCACCAGAAAAGGACACCTGGCAGCATTTGATTGGTGGCAACACGTCAGAACCACTCACCTCACTTCATCTCACCTCTATAAATAGACATTTGTACTCTCATTTGTAACAAGTAGCAAAAGTTTGAAAACACACACACTTTTCTTTTCTCCTTTAATTCAGTAGAAAGTAGTTAGCAACTCAAGAGATTGACAACCTCTTGAGTCTGTTAGTAGTTTTAACTGCTTTACCTACCTTTTGTAACAACTTTTATCCAATTTAATAAAATTCCCTCCATTTCTCTTAATTATTCATACTATTCATTACACACTGTTACTACTGTTACTGTTACTAGTTTCTATTGATCACATTGATCAATGGAAGCTTTGTGAGTACCTAGTGTTATCCAGTTTGATCCAGTTCTTACCAGTAGCTGAGTTGAAGCCTGTAGCTGATTTGGGTTGATCTTGATCAGAAATGTTGATTTGAGGTTGTTGATTGGTTAATGGTGATCTTGGTGTAGTTCTAGTGCAGATTTGAGTTGGCTTAGTGCCATACTCCTCCATTAAAGGAGGCCTTATCTAACAAGTTTGTATATTCTGTTTTTAAATTCCACTAAATAGTTGATTGCATGCTAAATTCTAGTGTAAACCTTCTATGTTGCTCTGATCATGTGATTTGACTTGTTTAGGTATAATTAGCTTGTTATGATAGCTTGTTAGTAGTTTGATTGCTTCTAGTCTGTTTTACTTGATTTCAGCTTGAGTTCATCAGTCATAGGGAGTAGAGTGTACTTTGAATTCTAGTTTGTTAGCAAGTCTGATTTTGTGCTTAAAACTTTTCAATTTAACTCTTGAATAGGTTTTAGCTTGATTCATCTTTTAAATCAAATTTGCTTTGAAAAAGTTTAATTCAGTCTCATAACTAGTGTTTGGATTTGTTGGGTTTTTGTGATAAAAGGTTGTTAAAATTGTTAAGTGTTGTTCATTCATCTTTAGTAGACTTTTGATAACATTTGTGTTCAATTTTATGGTCAAAGTTCAAGTCAAACAGGCAATTGGCTAGAAAAAAGTTTGGGTTCAAGTTTTTGATATTGTTCATCAGAAAACTAGCTATTTTCAATCTCTTATCATGAGTTTATTTCTCAACCAAATTCATTGAAACAAGTTCTAATCTGTGTCTAAACATCCAAAGTTTACTTTTGTAAAATAAATCTCTACAGTTTTCCTAATCAAGCTAGAAATCAGCTTTTGAATAAGCTCATAGGCAAATGCAAGTTTCTGTAATATTGAAGTGAACTGTTTTCTTAGTTAACAAATTCCACTTCATATAACTTGTAATTTTCTTTCATATTCTTGTTTAGGAACTTGTATTGAGTAGTTTTTGAACTTTTGAGCTTTTTCAACTTTTGGTCATAATAAGTGTGAAAACACTTATCCTTTTACCACTTATTTCCAATAATAACAAGACCAAAACGTGTATTTTATGTCGTAAAAGTCGGAATTATGCGTGGTTTGTGTTTTTATTGTGTTTTAGGACAAAATATGAAAAAGGAAGAAAACACGGGCTTTCACGGGCTTTTATCGAAGAAAACAGGAAAAGACGAAGTCAAAAGATCAAGAGTGCAAAAAGAACGGAAGTCCAAGGCCTATTCTGAAGATTTATCGAAGAAAAAGTCTAAAGACGGAAGTTTAATGAAGTAAAAGAACTTAAGTCTAATAGAAGAAGAAAATTAAAAGACAAGTTCAAATCCCGAGACGACATCGAGAAAAGACAAAGAATTAAAGTCGAGTCAAGAAGACGTGAAGAAAGCAAGAAAGAAGATGCAACACATGCACTCCTTCCACCTTCCCTATAAATACCCTCCTAATAGTCATTAGGAGGGTGTTAGTTAGTCTTTAATTTAGTTTTTCATTTTACATTCTTCTTTCTAGTTTTAGAGAGAGAAAGTCTTAAACTTTCTCTCACTAAGTTTCATCTTTTCTCTTAATCTTTCAAGATCAAAACATTTGTATTGCTTATTTTTCATTAATCAAGTTCTCTTTAAGCTTTTAATCCTTAATCTCATTCTACATTTCTTGATTTCCTTTACCTTTGATCCGATTTACATACTTCATGCGCATGATTTAATGATTTCGTGATTTAAGGAGTAATCTTCTTTGGTTATACTTAAGCTCTTAAACGTATAAGTTGTAAGCTTTCAATGCTTATTGGCTTATTACAAGTTCTAGCTTATTGGTTTTCGGATTTCTAAAAGGTTTTTGTTACGATGAGATTTCCTTCATAAAGTGTTCGATTTCATGTTTTGAAAAGTTATCAAATTTAAGCCTTTTGAATTGTTTTAGGATCGGGTAGGATAGCTTATTATACTTGCTTATTGAGTTTTGAACTTGCCACGAATTTCGGATTAAGAGTGCTTCCATCGCAATATTGGGGTTTTTGCACATTCCGACGGTTTCATCATTTTGATCGCAATAATCCTTAAGGATTCTACTTTGCGATCGGGTTGGTCATTCCCCCATATTCCGATCTGGGATTGCGATCGCATATTGCGATCGCACATTCCGACGGGTCTTAAGGCTCTTGATTAAACGAAACGCTGCCCAAATTTACTTTACTGCATTCCGATCTGAATCATTACGATAAGAGGACATTCCGACGATCAACATTGCGATAGACTTTGTGTAGTTGCATTCCGATGGGTAGTAAGTTTAACATTCCGATGGATTTCCAATTGCCATATTCTGATGGCTATCATTTGGTGCATTCCGATGGACATGAATTGCTTCATTCCGATTGACTAAGTTTTTAAGTTTTAAAGTTTCACAAAGTTTTAAGTTTTAAGTATTTTCATAAATCAACTTTTAGTTTAGTTTTGTCAAAGCTTCTACTTTACTCAACGACACTTAAATTACTTGCTAATAGATTAAAATTAGATAAATCAACTAAACCATTCTCTCGTTCAACAAAAGACAACTGAGTCGCACTCTTAACCATTAGTCAATTCGAAAAGACTTGGGACAACAATATTTTATACTTAGCTAAAAGCCAAGTATTAAATGGTGCCGCTGCCGGCTCTTTTCGTTAAGATTAACGGTTTCTAGTGAGAGACGCATTGAATTTTGGGATCCGTTCTTTGAACGTTATTTTCCTTGCTTTAAAAATTTTTCAAAAATCCTAAAAAATACAAAACTCTTAAAAAATACAAAAACATTGAAAAATCATAAAAAGCAATTCTTTTCCAAAAGGTTTTGCACCAAAAAGATTATATATATTTTTTCTCTGTGTATATTTTTCTTCTGCAGGTGTATGCGTACTAGATCTTCGAACTATTCTGAGCCCGAGACTCATGAAGATTTAGATATGGCTGGTGTTAATAACACCAATAATAACCCTCCTCAACCCAATCTCAATAACAACAACAACAATGTTCTCCTACCTGATTTACGAACCATGGAGGAATTGTGTCAACCCACCATGAACGGACGCGGAGGCCCGATTGCGCCAATGCACGTTACGGCTCAGGAGTTTCCGTTGAAGCATCACATGATCCAACAAGTGCAAACTAACCCATTTCACGGAATTCCGGATGATGATGCCAACAAACACCTCGACAAATTCATTACCGTTACCCAAAGCATGAAGTGCCCCGGTGTTTCTATGGATGACCTTCGCCTCCAACTTTTTCCACACTCGCTTTCCCACCATGCCGAAAAATGGTTTGACCGTCTTCCTAAGAATTCTATTCATACGTTGAATGACATGACTCAACGCTTTTTGTCGCGTTATTTCCCCCCATCCATGGTCACAAGCCTTCGTAACCAAATCAGTGGATTCATGCAAGACAATGATGAATCGCTCTTCGATGCTTGGGAACGATACAATGATTTGATCGACCGCTGTCCAAATCACAATATGCTCCCCGTCACTCTCATTGATACCTTCTACAATGGTCTCACTTTTCGTGATCGTGACACGATCAATGCCACCGCCGGTGGTACTTTTATGAAAAGGAGACCGGAGGAGTGTCGAGAGTTGATTGAAAACATGACTACTCACCACAAGAATTGGGATTCATCCGCATCCTCAAGATCTAACTCGAGAGTCAATGTTTCTTCTACTACTTCCAATCCTGAGATGACTGAAATTCTCGACAACTCGCTGAAATGAACAAGAATTTCATGGCCATGGCCACAAACCACTTTCAACAAGCTAAAGCTGTCGCTATTTCTTGTGACACATGTGGTGGTCCTCATTCTTACAATGATTGTCCTTCTACCCAAGGCAATTTTTCTGAAAACGTTAACGCAACTTACAATACTTATCCCACGGGAGGCTATCAAGCTCGTCCTCAAGGAGACCGTAGCTTGCTAAGTTATCGTTCCAACAATTATCTTGCTCCTCCCGGTTTCCCTCCTGCAAACCAAAACCAACAACAAAGCTATAACCGAAACAATCAATCCCAACCTCGTGCTAACAATCAATATCAATCCCAAAGAAACCCATACCCAACTCAAGGAAACTCTCAAGCTTACCAAGCTCCACCTCTCAATCAACCGATGGCAGTGAATCCAGACGTCGAGACATTCATGAAGACTAATCGGGAGTTGGTGACGAATCTTCAGAGTCAAGTCATCAACTTGAAGGGCGAAATGACGAAACAAGGGAACTATATTTGAGCCGAGCTAAGGAATGATATGGCAAAACAGAGCAACGAGATCCGTGCCGACCTCAGAGATTCTTTCAGCACTCAAGCGCTTAACATTCGTGATATGATTGGTTCGCTCATCCAAGGTAATCAACCCTCTTCTTCGGGTACTCTTCCGAGTAACACCGTTGCGAACCCAAGAGGGGAGATGAAAGCAATCACCACTCGTAGTGGAAAAGGTTATATGGAACCCGAGCTTCCTACACCTCCACCCGTGATTGTGAACAAGGAAAACGAGCAACTTTCCCCACCTCCTTCACCTTCTATCCCCATTTCCCCACCACCCGTGGTTGTGAGTGATCCTATTCCCCTAAAGCCTTCTTCTTCATCCAATATACCTTATCCTTCAAGGTTGAGGAAAGAGAAGTGATTGTAGAGTTTTACCACACTTTAGGAAAAGAGGGTAAATAAGGAAAGTATCGAGTGATGATTTAGGAAAATCAACACTAATGACCCTTAATGGTGTGAAAGTTCGTTTCCCAAGGAGGTATATGTGTGTGACTAAGATGTTCAAGATTTGTGATTAATAATTGGTTTAGAAGGGGATGAGAAAAGAAATTGACGAAGACGTAAAAATAAAAATTAACCAAAAAATTACTACTAGAAAGTTAAAACGTAGAACCTTAAAAACCACAAAAAGAAAAATAAATTCTAAAAATTACCAAAAATTCACCAAAAATCAAAAATAATAAACTAAGAGTTTACCAATGATCAAAACTTTTTCAAACCTTTTAAATAATTAAATATTCAATTTTTAAATGCTAATTAAAGCCCTAAAAATCAAATAAATTATCAAAACGCCCAAATAAAGATTTTTCAATTGGTAAACCTCTAAAATGACCTAAAAAGATTAAAAACTATTTTTAGAAAATTTTAAACTAATAAAAACTATTTAAAATGATTTAAAAACTATTAAAAGTTAAAATAATTATAAAAATTAATCTAAAAGAGATAAAATTATTCTAAAAGTTGCTAAATTCTTATTTTAATGTATTTAACCTAAGAAAAATGTAAAAAGTTGAAAAATGTGAAATTTTAAAAATAATAATAAAATAATAATAAAATAATATTATAAATCCAAAAATTATAAAAAATTCTAAAAACTTGCAAACTAGTTTATTTTAACCTAAATAATCAGAAAATCAAAGTGAAATTACCAAAATACCCCTAATGGGCCCTCAAATGGGCCAAATCCAAATTCAGTCAACACAAATGGGCTTTTGGGCCCAAAAAGTCAAACTTGGCCCAATTGACTTGGAAAAGCCCTATCTGACTCAAAATTTAATTATAAGAACAAAACTCTAAAGGCCCAAAAGCTGAATATGAGCTTATCACAGCTTATTAAACACAAAGCTTATTCTTATTGGGCTTTTCAGCCCATTAAGCCATAAGCTAATGCCATAAGCTCTAATTTGACACACAACCCTATTTTAGGATGCTTAAGAGATCTGTCAAAAGAAATTTCCAAAAAGCACACTCAATAAGCCAGAAAATAGAAAAGCAAAAATCCACAAAACGACAAAATAGTCGTTTTTGAGAAATAATGCACCTCAGGACTTGATTCAACTTGCAAAAGCTTTCAAATGGACTCAATAAGCAATATCAATCAACAAAAATCCAATAAGCACAACCAATAAGCCAGAATAAGCACAAATGAACTTATGTAAAAGTCAAAGGAGTTGGTTTTCTAGTCAAACCCTAAAGTCAAACACCCAAATGCTCAGTATGAACAAATGGGTCAAAATATGAGCACCTATTACAAAAACAAAGTTGTTGCTGGTTGGAATAAGCTATTATAGCTTATTGATAAGCTGAACCCAATTCTACACTATCAGTGGCAACCAGCAGGGGAAAGGAGTTCCCGCTGCTTTGACTATTTGACCAAGCTTATATGAGAGTTCTGGTTTGATTCAATTGGAAACAAAGGCACCCTTGTGATCAGTGAATCACAAGGAGTCAATAGCAACAATAAAATCAAAAAATGGTTCACCCAATAAGCCACAATAAGCCAAACAGTTACCAGATATGCACCAGATATGGAAATAAGCAGTTAAGCACTTAATAAGCAGATTTAGCCACAATAAGCCAACCAAACTTAACAGGATGCATACACAAGCTATATAAACTAAGAACAAACACAAAACAACAAGAATCAAACACTGAATCAAAGTAATCAACAAGATCAAAGCACAAAATGTTTCTGATGAACAATGAACAATATGCAGACAAGTTTTGCTAATATACTTGACACTTAATCCAATTTCAAGCCTCAAATCCTTCTTCCCTGGTGTGATTAACTATGATTTAGCACTTGTTAGCCCTAGCCTAAGCCTAGATCTAGGTGTCTTCAAAATCCTAGCCAATTTTACCAAGTATTTAAGATTTTATAGCTAAATAATGAATCTATGTGATCAAACCCACAAAACCTGCAAACAGATGAACACAAGCACCTGAATAACAGATACCAATACTTGCTTACACAAAACAGCCACTTAGCCAACCACAAAACCAATCCAAGCACTAGACCCAAACACTCCTTAATCCACCACTAAACAAAGGAACTTGTGATTTTAACTAATAACCTACTGATTTTAATGATCAAAAACACTTAAACAATAGAAACTAACACAATCAAACTCAAAAATCACCAGCACAAACACCAATACTCAAAATCAAAGCACCAAATTCAAAACAGCCATAAACAAGAAATTTTTTAGGGGAATCTTAACCAAGAGATTATACCTGCCTTCCACAACATCCTAGGAAGGCCAGCTATGCTCCTTAGACCTTGTTCAACAACTAGAACAAGACCAAGGTACTTCAACAAAGATGATCAAAGCCTGCTGATGTTCAAAGCAGAACAAGGCTTTGATTATGATATTTCTTCAACACAAGCAACAAACAAACTTAACCAAAGGCTTAGAATCCTTCTCAGGCTTGGTGTCAACAAGATTGAAAGAACTCAAGGCTTTAGGCTAAGGGTTAGTACACAAATAATAGCCAAATTCAGAAACAAGGACTTCAAGGCTTTTGAACCTTGAAAACCTTTCAAACCTAGACGTGCCTTAACCACAAGATTAAGGAAGGTCTAAACAATCAAATGGAACTCAGAATTAGGCTACTCAAACACCAAACTTTTAACTAAATCAAAAAGAGATTTCAAAATTCAGAAATTCAAATTTTATTTAACTTAAAAAGGAATTACAAAGATTGATAGCCTAAAACTGGAACAAAGCTCTCTCACAGGTTGAGGAGTCTTTATATAGGCAAATGCCAAGGCTAGCACTATTCACAAACCCTAGATGTGAAATTCCCTAAATGCCCTAAGTCCTTGAGTGCGTTTGTTGTTGATGAGCTGTCCAAAGTGATCTTGGACGTTAATTTCAGCTTTGATATGAAGCAATGATCCTTGGCTGTTGATTTGGACACGTCACATAACTTGGAGGTTAAGTTGCATTCTGATTGGTTTAAAGGGAGTTGGGGGTGGGGTCCATGGTGGAGTGGTGTGAGGTTACATGTGTGGGATGTAATCGTGCTAGGGTGAATTAGTTTTTGGTTAAAGTAATTGGGAAAAACCCTTTGGCAGTAAAAAGTAAAACCTGGGTTCATACGTGTGAATAGTGACACGTTTGATCTGTTTTCTTAGGGAGAAAAGTGTTTGGCGCGTGTTTAGGGATTTAAACTTCCAAAATTGGCAGCCTTGGTCCTTTTTCTTTCTTTCTCTTGTCACTTGTAAGTAAACTTCTATCAGCGCCCATTTCCTTTGTATCAACGTTTCACAACTTGTCATTTTTGGCACAAACTTTCCAAAAAGTGTATCAAGGGTTAAGTTTGGAACTTTTGCATATTTGAAGGACTGATCTTGGACATTTTTGATCTTCAAAGGTCTTCAATGTATCTTTGTCTTGATGAGGGACCATATTTGACAATTTGAAATTGTTGAGGGACTAATCTTGCCATTTCTTCAAAGTTGAGGGACCTTTTGTGTAATTTTGACAAACTTAAGGGACCAAACTTGTAATTATTAATATACAAGGGTTTTAAGTGTCATTTCTTCAATAATTGAGGATAAATCTTGTTTGTCTTCAAGTCTTCAAGGTATTTGTTGAGAATTCTATGATTAGGGCCCGGTTCCTTATACGGCTTCGTTTCTCGTGTCCGTTTTTCCTTGTAACTTGTGATCTTTTGTCTTTTTCATGATATCCATACCTAAAATACACAAGTAAACAAACACAAGCATATATATGGTATTTTATGACATTTTTATGCATTTAAAGCCCGAAAAGAACGATGAGATCATGTATAAATGCCATCTCATCACTCTCCCATACTAAGCTATTGCCGTGCCCTCACGCAATGCTAGAATAAAGTATCTAAGCATCACCAAAGTTCAATTTTATTAACCTTTATTGAAGAGTAAAAAGACTTGCAACATACTATGAAGATGTGTAAAGACATAACATATGATTTTCATCACAAAAAGTGACTTTTAGGGTCAAAGAATAGAAACAAGTAAATGTATCTTAGAGTAAACTTCGTCATCCTTGATTGTCATACATTCCATGCTAAGTGCAAAAACGAGATCATTGTTGGTACAAGTCACAATGCTAACACTACTCATACGTCCAAATTGTGTAATACTTTTTCTCCCCGCAATCCTAGTTATTATAAAAGGAAATGGGTTACTAGCATTTTTTATCTATTTGTCATGGATCACAAGTGATTCATATTGACTTATTTGAGTAGTTATTAGTCCGAAAGCAAAGTAGCACGATTTGATCAATAGTTAGCCGAAGGACAAAATCTTTTAAAACGGCTTCTCGTGTATCTCCTTAAGTTCATATCTTGGCATAACTCGTTTCACGATTTGAGACCTTTCTCGGACCGATATTTGGCATGTACTTCATACTTCAAATCTTGAGAAGACGTTCTTGAAATTATGGTCTTCTCTTCATATATTTGGAATTTCTTCACTTGACGTTTTTGAGAGATTATTCATATTGGACCACGACTTCATCATTTTTCTTCAATCTTTACTTTGGATTTTGATATACAACGATCCGCCTCCTTTTCGGACTTGGATATATTTATCCTCATACCTTGTTAGGGTCTTTTTGGATAGACTTTCTCCATGATCTTTAGGGGAGTAATTGCTTCTCGTCGTGTGCCTCGATCCTTCATATTGATTTAGGAATAATGATACTTCACATC
This sequence comes from Glebionis coronaria, assembly GCA_025667525.1. Taxonomy (NCBI): domain Eukaryota; kingdom Viridiplantae; phylum Streptophyta; class Magnoliopsida; order Asterales; family Asteraceae; genus Glebionis; species Glebionis coronaria. Next base: position 34,405,175 of record CM046880.1, on the reverse strand, counting down.
ATCTTTGGATCTTTAGCAAAAATAGAGCTCCTCATGCCTTGTTAGGGCCTTTTTAGATAATCGCCAATCTTCGCGTCCCGCTTCAATAAGTTATGCCTTGTCTATGAACTCTATTCAACCCTGAGCAAATTTTAAACGATCTTGCGCTAGAGGCTAAGTAACCTTTCAAATCGTACGACCTTACTTATTGCAATTATGATTTATTCCTAATGCATTGATCTTATGGGAAGAAAAAGCCACAATTAAAAACATATGAGTTTTTGAAAGAACATTTTCATGTTCTACGTTTAGCATGATCACTTGTCTAACTTTATCATTTCTCGTTCTTCACTATATAAAGACCTCTAATTAAAGAGACTCGTGAATACTTAGCCATGCAAGTCAAAATTAAGCCAAATTTGGATTAGCTTTCATTAAGACTATATCAAATCAAAGTTTTAGGTTTTCAAGCCACCTATAGGATCTTGCACTTTCTTGGAATTTTTCAAGTTTAGAGAATGCGTTTTAAAGTTCCCTTGATAAGTAACTTTCTAGAATCAATTATAGGAACTTGCGAAAAGTTCTTGTTCTTAACCCATATGAATTAAGACTTTCGCGTTTTAAAGCTCCCTATATAAAAGTCTAGCAAAACTTGAATTGAGCGTGTTAAGGAATGTAAATGGCTCCAAATTCCCATCAAGTCAAAAGTTAACTCTAATTCTACCCATCGGAAAATATACATTCGTGTCTTAAAAACACTTATGAAAACTAAAAAATTTTAAAATTTTGCCATTTTTAGCCTTATTTGCAAAACAAAACATTGAAAATTGGAAAACGTGAGGGTGTAGCAAAGAAAGTACCTATTCAACCCCCCATACTAAAAGTAAACATTGTCCTCAATGTTTCGAGTCTAAAGGTGGAACACCCCCATACTAAAGACGAAGAGTCGAATGCTTAGGATCTAGTATGGAAAGGGTGATCAACAATATATTTAAAGCCGTTTATTAAGTATGCTAAAAGATAATTGTTAGAACAATAAAGGATATGTCATGGATTCGTGAAAAACTTCTTCAAACGAATGATGGAGGCTCACGTAAACGAACACGAGAGTCTTCATACGTAGATGATGATGATGATCTAGATAACACAATCACAAACAACCACGAGACAACGAGTTGAAAGGGTACAAGTCCCCTTATTAGTGAATAGTGAGCATAAAAGATAAGCATGGGATCTCCCCCACGAGGCACCTCGTTTTTGATTACCGAGTCATGAGATTGACTCGATCCCCTCAAAATGTGAACATTTAGGGAAAATATGGTATGGTCAATTTTTGATGGGGCTTACATGATAAACAAGGCCCAAAAAGCAACCGGTATTAAGGACTAAGTCCTTAAATGATGCAAAATACCGGGGTTGATAATGGCGTTCTCGTTTTCATTGGAAAAACAAATTAACGCCACTTCAACATGTGCCATAAACTCAAAGAGTTTGAAGAAAAGAGATGAGAAGTAGAAGGGTGGGACAATGGGTATGACAAACTTTTGAGCTACTGGAGGTAGACTCGCACCAATCAAATAGAAAGATTTTCCATTTATTGCATCGGTGGAAGACCGAGATTTCCCTTTACATGAAATTCCGGGATCGAATATCTCGTCCTCGGTGGACAAGGATGAGGGAACATAAGGGATTTCCCCCATACTAGAACCACACAAAGCATCGTCAAAAGGAGTAGACGAGCTTGTAGCACTCAAAACACGTGGTGATGACGGAGTTAGATTTGTAGAAAAATCAATTAAATCACATTTAAAATCTTTTCCTTTTTTGTCTTTTAAACTCTCCTTATGAAAACCCTTTTTGATTATGTCGAAAATATTCGGTGTTTCTAAGACGATGTTAGTCACACTAAAAATTCTCACATTTGTAAACGGTTTTGGTTTTGGTGGTGGCAAGTTCTCAAAACGTTTATCGACGAAGAAAACCTCCCCATCGGGGTCTACATATTCATCATCCGAAAGATCTTCCGTAGAAACCGACAACTTATCAACACTTTTCAAGAATGAATGTTCGAGGTGAGGCGAAGGATTTTTCGATTCAAGTATTGACGGTTTCTTCTTTGTAGGCTTTACACTCATAACCTCCACCGGCGGAGGAAATGGTAAATTGTTTTTGGCGACATTTCCTAAAACTCTTGGTGAAAATTCTTTGCAAACGACATTGGTTGAATCACCATGGTTTAAAGTAGCAATAGAATAGACATGAGAAAGATTGGAGTTTTGTGTTGCATTGATGACAAGTTCTTCCTCATTGAAACGAAGGGTGATTTTTCGAGCATGAACATCGATAAGTGCTCTTGATGTATCCAAAAATGAACGACCCAAAATGAGAGGAACTTTTCGGTCGATAGGAATGTCTACAACGATAAAGTCAACGGGATAGTAAAACTTTCCGACTTTAACAAAAACGTCCTCGGCTACTCCACATGCTAAAATCGTAGAATGATCGACCATCTCGATAGACATGTTCGAAGGAGTAAGAGCCGGAAGTGAAAGTGATTTGAAAATCTCAAGAGGCATTAAATTAATACTAGCACCAAGATCGGCCAAGGCGTAGCATTCCTCCATATCTTGAATAGCACACGGAATCAAAAATTTACCGGGATCGCCGACTTTTTGTGGTATGCGGCTAAGAAAAACCGATGAACAACTAGACGATTGTTGTAACTTCTCTTTGTTGTTTAGCATACTTTTGAAGTTTGCGGCGAATCGAGGCATCATGATAAGAGCGTCGGCAAAACTTATGTTAAAATGTAGATCACGAAACATTTTCATAAATAACTCAAATTGATAATTGTTCCGTTCTTGTGCTTTTTCTTTGTTTCGTCTCGAAGGGTAAGGTAAAGGTGGTGTGGGTTGGTCATTAGGCAACGGCCTTGGAAACTCGGGTTACACAATTGGTATTGGTTCAACCGTAGGTGTGGTTTGAGCGGTACTTCGTGGGATTGTAATGTGCTCCTTTTCGACCATCACCTCGGGTTCTTTCTCGATTTCCTTCTCCGTAGAAGTACTTGGACGAGAGATTGGTTCCTTGAAAGTTTTACCACTTCGTGTAGTCATACCCTTCATTTCACCCTTCGGGTTTGCAATGGTATCACTAGGAAGACCACCCGAGGAAGAGGGTTTACACATGATTGCTTCAAACATCTTAGCCATTCGGTCCTCAAATTTTGATTGCCTAGCATCTGCTTTTAATAACTCTTGCTTAATCTCATGTTGTCCTAATTCCATCTTTTGTTGATTTTGTTGTAGACGTTGGACATTTCCTTCCATTTTGTTTGCATGAGTTTTAAGTTCATTAGCAAGTTCATTTTTTAGCTCGTTTTTCAACTCGGATCTTAAGCTAATCATCTCACGTTGCATGTTATCAAATTTAGCATCATTTGCTTTTGCATAATCCAAAAATTCTCCTTGCAAATTTTTAGTGTGAGCATTTTAAAAACCTTGTGTAGTGTTTTGAAAATCACGGTTTTGATTTTGATTAGAAATTTGTCCATTCCCACTTTGATAATTCCCCTTGTTGTAATTGCGTGAATTACCTTGGTAATTACCTTGGTTGTTGTTTCGATAATTGTTAACATTTTGGTTTGGTGGAGCTTGATTTTGGCGGGAACCTTGGCCGTTTTGGTTGTATGTTCCCGTTGCTATATAAGCACTCGAAGTGTTACCATCCGCGGTAATGCACTCGGAAAGATCATGGGCTCCCCCACAAGATAAACAACTCTTAGCAACCGCTTTAACCGAAGCGGAATTGGAAGCTTCTTGAGCCTTCCAATGGGACATAAGATTAGCAAATCTATCAAAAAACCGATTTTCCTCATTAGCTTCATCATGTAAGGCGTTAATGCTACGAGACGATTGTGACGAAGATGACGAACCCATATTGGCAACACTTGGTGTGTTACGAGGGTTATAAACCTTAGATCTATTTTCAATGATTTGTAAAGCCTCATTTGTCGTCTTGCACAAAAAATTACCACCCGCGGCGGCGTTCAAATAATCTCGTTCATGATCATTAAGCCCATTATAAAAAGTATCCACTTGATGCAATTCCGTAAAATCATGGTGTGGACATTCATGTAACATTTCTTTAAAGCGTTCCCATGCCATTGAAAAACTTTCATTATTTCTTTGCACAAATCGTGAAATCTCATTTTTCAAGTGTGTTGTTTTAAATGGTGGAAAAAACTTGTTCACAAACTTAGAAACGAGATCGGCCCATGTCAAAATCGAATTTGGCGGTTCTTTCTCGAGCCAAATTTTTGCGGGTCCATCCAACGAGTATGGAAACAACATCATCTTAATGGCGTCATGTGGAACATCCTTAAACTTGCTAGTGGCGGTGAGACGGTTAAAATTCCTAATATGGTAATGCGGGTTATCTTTCTCGTGACCTCTAAACTTATTTGCTTGCAACATCGACATTAAACCCGTCTTAATCTCAAAATTCTCCGCAAGGATGGCGGGAATCACAATAGCCTCTCCAAAACCCTCGGTGGGTGCTTGTAGCAACTCCATCATAGTACGATTAGCCATGACGACTTCTTGTTCTACAATAGGTTCAACAATTGGAGGTTCTTCAACAATCAACGTCTCTTGATTGGCTTGCTTTTGAAGTCGTTTACGAGCTCGTTTTGCTTGATTACGAGTGATCATAAACTTCACGAAGAATGGGAGGTGAGCAAAGAAGATTCTTTTTGGGTGTTTTGTGAATTTTCAATTTTTTTTGTTGTGTTTTTGATGATATTTAAGTTTTTTGGATTTTGGTGTATCTTCGTAGATAACAATCTAAAAAATCTCTCCTCGAATCAAACTCTTGATTAAAGAAGCCTCAAAGGAATGAAAACGATCACGTGGAGTGAACGCCTTCGAATGACTTTAGAACTTTGGTGAAAACCAAATTGTTCAAGAGGGTTTAATCACAAAGAAACCAAACAAATATATTGTACGTAATAATACTTTGGGCGGCAAAACCCTCGATTAGCCTTCAATCTCAAAATACTCACAAGCAAGCGGGGAAACGAGGCGGCGCGAAGCACTTAAGAGCCTTTTTCCTTAGGGTATATTTTATAATACCCGCCTTATACCCACCTTATAGTTTGTATTTTTCAAAATCGAGCTTCACCAAAGTATTTATCTATTTTTGCCTTTTTCTTTTTGTTTGAGATTCGAATACAATAATTGAGTGATGAAATCCCAATTAAGGTTGTGTTTTCACACTTTTGGAGATATTGTAAATTTATTGTGATACTTAATACAATATAGTAATAATATTTGTACAAGAAAAACCAAGAAAACCGATAATACGTATTAGTAGAGTTCTACTAATACAAATACTATTTATGGTTAATATTAAAAACAACAATGCAAATTAATCACGACACACCTCCCTGGCAGCGGCGCCAAAATGATTGTAGAGTTTTACCACACTTTTGGAAAAGAGGGTAAATAGGGAAAGTATCGAGTGATGATTTAGGAAAATCAACACTAATGACCCTTAATGGTGTGAAAGTTCGTTTCCCAAGGAGGTATATGTGTGTGACTAAGATGTTCAAGATTTGTGATTAATAATTGGTTTAGAAGGGGATGAGAAAAGAAATTGACGAAGACGTAAAAATAAAAATTAACCAAAAAATTACTACTAGAAAGTTAAAACGTAGAACCTTAAAAACCACAAAAAGAAAAATAAATTCTAAAAATTACCAAAAATTCACCAAAAATCAAAAATAATAAACTAAGAGTTTACCAATGATCAAAACTTTTTCAAACCTTTTAAATAATTAACTATTCAATTTTTAAATGCTAATTAAAGCCCTAAAAATCAAATAAATTATCAAAAAGCCCAAATAAAGATTTTTCAATTGGTAAACCTCTAAAATGACCTAAAAAGATTAAAAACTATTTTTAGAAATTTTTAAACTAATAAAAACTATTTAAACTGATTTACAAACTATTAAAACTTAAAATAATTATAAAAATTAATCTAAAAGAGATAAAATTATTCTAAAAGTTGTTAAATTCTTATTTTAATGTATTTAACCTAAGAAAAATGTAAAAAGTTGAAAAATGTGAAATTTTAAAAATAATAATAAAATAATATTGTAAATCCAAAAATTATAAAAAATTCTAAAAACTTGCAAACTAGTTTATTTTAACCTAAATAATCAGAAAATCAAAGTGAAATTACCAAAATACCCCTAATGGGCCCTCAAATGGGCCAAATCTAAATTCAGTCAACACAAATGGGCTTTTGGGCCCAAAAAGTCAAACTTGGCCCAATTGACTTGGAAAAGCCCTATCTGACTCAAAATTTAATTCTAAGAACAAAACTCTAAAGGCCCAAAAGCTGAATATGAGCTTATCACAGCTTATTAAACACAAAGCTTATTCTTATTGGGCTTTTCAGCCCATTAAGCCATAAGCTAATGCCATAAGCTCTAATTTGACACACAACCCTCTTTTAGGATGCTTAAGAGATCTGTCAAAAGAAATTTCCAAAAAGCACACTCAATAAGCCAGAAAATAGAAAAGCAAAAATCCACAAAACGACAAAATAGTCGTTTTTGAGAAATAATGCACCTCAGGACTTGATTCAACTTGCAAAAGCTTTCAAATGGACTCAATAAGCAATATCAATCAACAAAAATCCAATAAGCACAACCAATAAGCCAGAATAAGCACAAATGAACTTATGTAAAAGTCAAAGGAGTTGGTTTTCTAGTCAAACCCTAAAGTCAAACACCCAAATGCTCCAGTATGAACAAATGGGTCAAAATATGAGCACCTATTACAAAAACAAAGTTTTTGCTGGTTGGAATAAGCTATTATAGCTTATTGATAAGCTGAACCCAATTTTACACTATCAGTGGCAACCAGCAGGGGAAAGGAGTTCCCACTGCTTTGACTATTTGACCAAGCTTATATGAGAGTTCTGGTTTGATTTAATCGGAAACAAAGGCACCCTTGTGATCAGTGAATCACAAGGAGTCAATAGCAACAATAAAATCACAAAATGGTTCACACAATAAGCCACAATAAGCCAAACAGTTACCAGATATGCACCATATATGAAAATAAGCAGTTAAGCACTTAATAAGCAGATTTAGCCACAATAAGCCAACCAAACTTAACAGGATGCATACATAAGCTATATAAACTAAGAACAAACACAAAGCAACAAGAATCAAACACTGAATCAAAGTAATCAACAAGATCAAAGCACAAAATGTTTCTGATGAACAATGAACAATATGCAGACAAGTTTTGCTGATATACTTGACACTTAATCCAATTTCAAGCCTCAAATCCTTCTTCCCTGGTGTGATTAACTATGATTTAGCACTTGTTAGCCCTAGCCTAAGCCTAGATCTAGGTGTCCTCAAAATCCTAGCCAATTTTACCAAGTATTTAAGATTTTATAGCCAAATAATGAATCTATGTGATCAAACCCACAAAACCTGCAAACAAATGAACACAAGCACCTGAATAACAGATACCAATACTTGCTTACACAAAACAACCACTTAGCCAACCACAAAACCAATCTAAGCAGTAGACCCAAACACTCCTTAATCTACCACTTAACAAAGGAACTTGTGATTTTAACTAATAACCTACTGATTTTAATGATCAAAAACACTTAAACAATAGCAACTAACACAATCAAACTCAAAAATCACCAGCACAAACACCAATACTCAAAATCAAAGCACCAAATTCAAAACAGCCATAAACAAGAAATTTTATAGGGGAATCTTAACCAAGAGATTATACCTGCCTTCCACAACATCCTAGGAAGGCCAGCTATGCTCCTTGGACCTTGTTCAACAACTAGAACAAGACCAAGGTACTTCAACAAAGATGATCAAAGCCTGCTGATTTTCAAAGCAGAACAAGGCTTTGATTATGATATTTCTTCAACATAAGCAACAAACAAACTAAACCAAAGGCTTAGAATCCTTCTCAGGCTTGGTGTCAACAAGCTTGAAAGAACTCAAGGCTTTAGGCTAAGGGTTAGTACACAAATAATAGCCAAATTCAGAAACAAGGACTTCAAGGCTTTTGAACCTTGAAAACCTTTCAAACCTAGACGTGCCTTAACCACAAGGTTAAGGAAGGTCTAAACAATCAAATGGAACTCAGAATTAGGCTACTCAAACACCAAACTTTTAACTAAATCAAAAAGAGATTTCAAAATTCAGAAATTCAAATTTTATTTAACTTAAAAAGGAATTACAAAGATTGATAGCCTAAAACTGGAACAAAGCTCTCTCACAGGTTGAGGAGTCTTTATATAGGCAAATGCCAAGGCTAGCACTATTCACAAACCCTAGATGTGAAATTCCCTAAATGCCCTAAGTCCTTGAGTACGTTTGTTGTTGATGAGCTGTCCAAAGTGATCTTGGACGTTCATTTCAGCTTTGATATGAAGCAATGATCCTTGGCTGTTGATTTGGACACGTCACATAACTTGGAGGTTAAGTTGCATTCTGATTGGTTTAAAGGGAATTGGGGGTGGGGTCCATGGTGGAGTGGTGTGAGGTTACATGTGTGGGATATGATCGTGCTAGGGTGAATTAGTTTTTGGTTAAAGTAATTGGGAAAAACCCTTTGGCAGTAAAAAGTAAAAACTGGGTTCATACGTGTGAATAGTGACACGTTAGATCCGTTTTCTTAGGGAGAAAAGTGTTTGGCGCGTGTTTAGGGATTTAAACTTCCAAAATTGGCAGCCTTGGTCCTTTTTCTTTCTTTCTCTTGTCACTTGTAAGTAAACTTCTATGAGCGCCCATTTCCTTTGTATCAACGTTTCACAACTTGTCATTTTTGGCAAGTAATTGGGAAAAACCCTTTGGCAGTAAAAAGTAAAACCTGGGTTCATACGTGTGAATAGTGACACGTTAGATCCGTTTTCTTAGGGAGAAAAGTGTTTGGCGCGTGTTTAGGGATTTAAACTTCCAAAATTGGCAGCCTTGGTCCTTTTTCTTTCTTTCTCTTGTCACTTGTAAGTAAACTTCTATCAGCGCCCATTTCCTTTGTATCAACGTTTCACAACTTGTCATTTTTGGCACAAACTTTCCAAAAAGTGTATCAAGGGTTAAGTTTGGAACTTTTGCATATTTGAAGGACTGATCTTGGACATTTTTTATCTTCAAAGGTCTTCAATGTATCTTTGGCTTGATGAGGGACCATATTTGACAATTTGAAATTGTTGAGGGACTAATCTTGCCATTTCTTCAAAGTTGAGGGACCTTTTGTGTAATTTTGACAAACTTAAGGGACCAAACTTGTAATTATTAATATACAAGGGTTTTAAGTGTCATTTCTTCAATAATTGAGGATCAATCTTGTTTGTCTTCAAGTCTTCAAGGTATTTGTTGAGAATTCCATGATTAGGGCCCGGTTCCTTGTACGGCTTCGTTTCTCGTGTCCGTTTTTCCTTGTAACTTGTGATCTTTTGTCTTTTTCACGATATCCATACCTAAAATACACAAGTAAACAAACACAAGCATATATATGGTATTTTATGACATTTTTATGCATTTAAAGCCTGAAAAGAACGATGAGATCATGTATAAATGCCATCTCATCAAGAAGCAAAAGAGCAAGGATGATATTCAGGTTTCAAACTTTATCAAAATGTTTAAACAATTGAATTTTAACATCTCCTTTGCCGAGGCTCTCGCTTACATGCCCAAATACGCTAAGATGTTTAAAGATCTTTTAAGTGATAAGGAAAATCTTCTTGACATTGCTCAGACCCAACTTAATGAGAACTGCTCCGCAGTGCTCTTAAGGAAATTGCCCACCAAACTTGGCGATCCGGGTCGCTTCTTGATTCCTTGCAACTTCCCGGGAGTAGAGAATTGCATGGCCCTAGCCGATCTAGGTGCCAGTATAAACTTAATGCCTTTAAGTGTTTGGAAGCAATTATCTCTCCCCGAGCTTGTCCCCACCAAAATGACTTTGGAATTAGCCAACCGTACGGTTGCTTATCCAGTGGGGATAGCCGAAGATGTCTTTGTTGGCGTTGACAAATTCACCTTCCTGGCGGATTTTGTTGTCGTTGACTATGAGATGGATCCCCGTGTTCCATTAATCGTTGGACGTCCATTTCTGAGGACCGGTCGCACTCTCATTGATGTAGCCGCGGGCGAAATAATCCTGAGAGTTGGTGACGATAAAATTGTCTTCAACATGGGTAAGATTTCTAAGCAACCTTATTTGTACGAGAGTGTTAATGCTATTGATGTTCTCGATGAGGCTTGTGAGGAACATTTTCATGATGCTTGCAAAAGTACTCTTTCTTCTCTACCCAATGCTGAGACCGTTGCCTCAATTTCTCCAGCATTGACTCCTTTTGGAGAAAGTGACTTGGATGATTTCGAAGCTAGCTTAGGTCCTCTTGATATTAAGTATGATAATTTGTCCACCAATTGGGATGAAGACATTCGTACTATTGAGAGACTTCTCAATGAGGACCCGTTTTCTCCTCCTTCTCCTAAAGAGGTGACTAATGATGATCCATCGTTACTTTCACAATCTATTGAGGATCCTCCCACTCTTGAGCTTAAGGACCTATCTCCTCATATGGAGTACGTTTTCCTTGAAGACAACGAGAAGTTACCGGTCATCATCGCAAAGGACCTAAAAGAAGAAGAAAAAGCCTGACTTATTGCCGTGTTGAAGAAGCATAAAAAAGCTATCGCTTGGAAAATCTCCGACATACGCGGAATTGATCCTCACTTTTGCACACATAAAATTCTCATGGAGGACGACTTTAAGCCCATAATTCAAAGCCAACGAAGGGTGAATCCTAAAATCCATGAAGTCATCAAAAAAGAGGTTCTCAAACTTCTTGATGCGGGTATGATTTACCCTATTTCGGATTAACCATGGGTTAGTCCAGTCCATTGTGTGCCTAAGAAAGGCAGAATTACCATTGTGCCCAATCAAAACAACGAGTTGATTCCTACCCGTCTCGTTACTGGGTGGAGAGTTTGTATAGACTACCGCAAACTCAATGATGCCACGAGAAAGGATCATTTCCCTCTACCTTTTATGGACCAAATGCTTGAACGTTTAGTGGGTAATGAATATTACTGCTTTCTTGATGGTTTCTCGGGTTATTTCCAAATACCCATCGATCCCCAAGATCAAGAGAAGACAACATTCACTTGTCCCTATGGCACATTTGCTTACAAAAGAATGCCTTTTGGCTTATGCAATGCCTCCGGGACTTTCCAAAGGTGCATGCTGGCTATCTTCCATGACATGGTTGAGCAAACCATGGAAGTCTTCATGGATGATTTCTCGGTCTTCGGGGATTCCTTCTCTTCTTGCCTTGCCAATTTGGAACATATGCTTAAGCGGTGCGAAGACACTCGCCTTGTTCTGAATTGGGAAAAATGCCATTTTATGGTAAAAGAAGGCATTGTGCTAGGACAAAAAATCTCTAAAGCTGGTCTTGAAGTCGACCGTGCTAAAGTAGATGTCATAGCCAAATTACCTCCACCTTCAACCGTGAAGGGTGTGAGAAGTTTTCTGGGTCATGCGGGCTTCTATCGTCGATTCATTCAGGATTTCTCTAAAATCGCTCGCCCGATGACCCACCTCTTGGAAAAAGATACTCCTTTGATCTTTTCTAAAGAGTGTCTCGAAGCCTTCAATCTTCTTAAGGATAAGCTAACAAAGGCACCGGTCTTGGTTACCCCTAATTGGGAGCTACCCTTTGAATTGATGTGCGATGCTAGCGACTTCGCTATTGGTGCGGTTTTGGGCCAAAGAGTGAATAAACACTTCCAACCAATCCACTATGCCAGCAAAACAATGACGGGGGCTCAATTGCATTATACGACAACCGAAAAAGAGCTTTTAGCTGTTGTCTATGCTTTTGAGAAATTTTGCCCCTATCTTGTTTTATCCCCCACCATCGTATACACGGACCATTCCGCGTTGAAGTACTTGATGACTAAGCATGATTCTAAGCCAAGACTTCTTCGCTGGGTTTTACTCCTTCAAGAATTCAACATTGAAATTCGCGACAAGAAGGGAGCCGAAAACCTGGCCGCGGATCATCTGAGCAGACTTGAGGATCCATATCAAGGGGATCATTCGAACAAAGAGATCAATGACTCTTTCCCCCTTGAGACCCTAATGTCTATAAATCTCAATCTTGATGACACCCCGTGGTTTGTGGACATTGTAGACTACTTAACGGGTGGTATTCTCATCAAAGGGTTAACATCCCAACAAAAGAAGAAGTTCTTGAATGAGGTTAAGACTTAATTTTGGGATGACCCTTATCTATTCAAACAATGTGCTGATCTGATCATTCGTCGTTGTGTTGACGAACCGGCAGCTTTTGACATTCTCCAAGCTTGCTACAAAGGACCCACCGGTGGTCACTTTGGTCCCAACTACACCGCTAAAAAAGTGTTTGATTCTGGATTCTATTGGCCTACCATTTATCGTGACGCTCACGAAATGGTTAAGCATTGTGATGCTTGCCAACGCCAAGGCAAGATCACACATAAAGATGAGATGCCTCAAAATTTCATACAGGAATGTGAAATCTTTGACGTATGGGGCATCGACTTTATGGGGCCATTTCCATCCTCCAAAGGGAACAAGTACATCCTCGTCGCCGTCGACTACGTTTATAAATGGGTTGAAGCCAAGGCTCTCCCTACGAACGATGCGAGGGTGGTTGTGAACTTTTTGAAGCAGCTTTTCGCTCGATTCGGCGTTCCTCGTGCTATCATCAGTGACCGCGGGACTCATTTTTGCAATGATCAATTTGCAAGAGTCATGGCTAAGTATGGTGTTAATCACCGTCTTTCCACTGCCTATCATCCCCAAACCAATGGGCAAGCCGAGATATCCAAACGTAGATTGAAGCGAATTTTGGAGCGTACTGTGGGAGAGCATCGCGCCGCGTGGGCCGATAAGTTAGATGATGCTCTGTGGGCTTTCCGTACTGCTTACAAGACCCCGATCGGTTGTACACCTTATCGTCTTGTGTACGGGAAAGCATGCCACCTCCCTATCGAGCTGGAACATAAGGCACATTGGGCCTTGAAGTGGGCTAACTTCGACATCAACAAAGCCGGTGATCATCGCAAGATTCAACTCAACGAGCTGAATGAACTGAGGAATGAAGCTTATGAGAACTCGCTGATTTACAAGGAGAAGACGAAGATCATTCATGACACAAAAATCAAGAACCGAGAGTTCCACGTTGGTGATCAAGTCTTACTCTTTATCTCTCGGTTGAAGATCTTCTCTGGCAAGTTGAAGAGCCGCTGGTCTGGTCCATTCACCGTCGCCAAAGTCTTTCCATATGGGACCATTGAGCTTTCTCAGCCAAATGGGCCCAATTTCAAGGTGAATGGCCAGTGTTTGAAGCTGTACTTTGGTGAGGACATCTCTCATGAGATGATTCCATCCCTCACCACGTTCCCGATGAACTAAATTTGGGTCGAGTCAGGCTCGTGACTCGATTATAAAAAACAAGCGCTTCTCGGGAGGCAACCCGTGATCTATCCTTTACTGCTTTCATAATAAGTGTAGGGGGAGCCCCGTATGTGTTTGCTGTCTTGTTTCTTGTGCTGTGCAGGGATTAAAGCTTCAAAGATCCACCTTGATGACTTTTGACGAACCGTGATACCGTGTTCCCATCTTCCCGGTTCTATCCTAAACTCTTGTGATTCAATATTTCATATTTTATATATGTTCACATTGAATTCACTTTAGTTGTCCTTTCCTTAGCAAGATTTAAACAAAGTGCACAATGTCATAAGTGTAGGGGAGTTTACTCCCACATGCTTAAACATTGAGGACAATGTTTATCTCAAGTGTAGGGGAGACTTTTGTTGAAGTAAGTGGTCTTTTCCATGAATTGTCCTCATTTTAACCGGAAAATTTGATTTTTCGACATTTTTCAAAATTTTTAATCTATTTTGACCTAATTGTATAGTTGTATTTGCCTTTGTTATTATTATTTTCTTTCCATTGCTAGAATAATTCTTCAATAAAGTGGTTTAGATTTTTCTTAGTCGTGAACATTTTGACTCAACCCGAGTTTACTTATCTAAGTTTACTCTAGCTAGTATCCTTAACGTGTTTAAGTCAAGTTTTGATAGGCTTTTATATAGGGAGCTATGAAACGCGAAAGTCTTAACTCTCACGGGTTAAGAACAAGAACTTTTCGCAAGTTCTTATAATTTATCCTAGAGAGTTGTTTATCAAGGGAACTTTAAAATGCGAATTCTAAACTTGAAAAAGTCTAAGAGTTTGCAAGATCCTATAGATGACTCAAAAACCCAAAACTTTGATTTAATAGGCTAAGCATCCACGAGTCTCATTCCTTGAGATTTTAAACTATGGAGAACGAGAGATGATAGAGTCAATTATAAGTTCGGTATTCTTTCGTGAATTTATTTGAGTTAATTATAAGCCTATTCTCCCTTCGCTTGTTAATAAGTTTATCTGCAATAAATAAGGTTGTACGATTTAAAAGGTTACTTAGCTTCTAGCCCCAGATCGTTTAAAAGTTGCTCGGTACGGATTAGAGTTCATAGCCAAGGCATAACTTATTGAAGCGGGATGCGAATATTGGCGAGTCCGAAAAGGCCCTAACAAGGCATGAGGGCTACATTTTGTTGCTAAAGATCCAAAAGTGATGTGAAGAATCATTTATCGAAAATCAATATGAAGGATCGAGACACACGACGAAAAGCAAATACTCCCCAAAAGATTGGAGAATTCTATCTAAAAAGACCCTAACAAGGTATGAGGATAAATAGATCCAAGTCCTAAAAGGAGGCGGATCGTTGTATATCAAAGTCCAAAATAAAGATTGGAGAAAAATGAAGAAGTCGTGGTCCAAAGATGAAGAATCTCTCAAAACTTCAAGTGAAGAAATTCCTATTATGAAGAGAAGACCATTATTTCATGAACATCTCTCAAGATTCGAAGTATGAAGTCGCTGCCAAATATCGGTCCGAGAAGGGTCTCAAATCGTGAAGCGAGTTATGTCAAGATATGAACTTTATGAGGTCCCGAGAAGCAGTTTTAAAAGATTTGGTCCTTTAGCTAACTATTAATTAAATCGTTCACTTTATTTTTCGCCTAAATAACTATCAAAATAAGTCAAACAATGCATCCTCGTGATCATTCAAGACAAAAATAAAATATAAGAGATACACCTAGGAATAAGGGAGTCTAAGTAAATAATTGGCCCACATGAGTTCGTGTTAGTATGCTAACTTATAATAACAATGATCTCGTTTTTAAGCTTGGTATGGGGAACGTGAAACTTGAGGATGATAAACGTTCATGGCTGCCAAAACCAATGTAAGTGTTTGATTTCCTTACCTGTTATATCTTTTTATATTTAGTATTTAATAAAGGCCAAGGTGGGTTATTTATGATGGAAAATGTAAACCGTGCTTTAAAATTAATGCATTGCATGAGGGCATTGCAATGGTCAAGTGTAGGGGATTTAATAAGTGTGAAAACACTTATCCTTTTACCACTTATTTCCAATAATAACAAGACCAAAACGTGTATTTTATGTCGTAAAAGTCGGAATTATGCGTGGTTTGTGTTTTTATTGTGTTTTAGGACCAAAATATGAAAAAGGAAGAAAACACGGGCTTTCACGGGCTTTTATCGAAGAAAACGGGAAAAGACGAAGTCAAAAGATCAAGAGTGCAAAAAGAACGGAAGTCCAAGGCCTATTCTGAAGATTTATCGAAGAAAAAGTCTAAAGACGGAAGTTTAATGAAGTCAAAGAACTTAAGTCTAATAGAAGAAGAAAATTAAAAGACAAGTTCAAATCCCGAGACGACATCGAGAAAAGACAAAGAATTAAAGTCGAGTCGAGAAGATGTGAAGAAAGCAAGAAAGAAGATGCAACACATGCACTCCTTCCACCTTCCCTATAAATACCCTCCTAATAGTCATTAGGAGGGTGTTAGTTAGTCTTTAATTTAGTTTTTCATTTTACATTCTTCTTTCTAGTTTTAGAGAGAGAAAGTCTTAAACTTTCTCTCACTAAGTTTAATCTTTTCTCTTAATCTTTCAAGATCAAAACATTTGTATTGCTTATTTTTCATTAATCAAGTTCTCTTTAAGCTTTTAATCCTAAATCTCATTCTACATTTCTTGATTTTCTTTACCTTTGATCCGATTTACATACTTCATGCGTATGATTTAATGATTTCGTGATTGAAGGAGTAATCTTCTTTGGTTATACTTAAGCTCTTAAACGTATAAGTTGTAAGCTTTCAATGCTTATTGGCTTATTACAAGTTCTAGCTTATTGGTTTTCAGATTTCTAAAAGGTTTTTGTTACGATGAGATTTCCTTCATAAAGTGTTTGATTTCATGTTTTGAAAATTTATCAAATTTAAGCCTTTTGAATTGTTTTAGGATCGGGTAGGATAGCTTATTATACTTGCTTATTGAGTTTTGAACTTGCCACGAATTTCAGATTAAGAGTGCTTCCATCGCAATATTGGGGTTTTTGCACATTCCAACGGTTTCGTCATTTTGATCGCAATAATCCTTAAGGATTCTACTTTGCGATCGGGTTGGTCATTCCCCCTTATTCCGATCTGGGATTGCGATCGCATATTGCGATCGCACATTCCGACGGGTCTTAAGGCTCTTGATTAAACGAAACGCTGCCCAAATTTAGTTTACTGCATTCCGATCTGAATCATTGCGATAAGAGGACATTCCGACGATCAACATTGCGATAGACTTTGTGTAGTTGCATTCCGATGGGTAGTAAGTTTAACATTCCGACGGATTTCCAATTGCCATATTCCGATGGCTATCATTTGGTGCATTCCGATGGACATGAATTGCTTCATTCCGGTTGACTAAGTTTTTAAGTTTTAAAGTTTCACAAAGTTTTAAGTTTTAAGTATTTTCATAAATCAACTTTTAGTTTAGTTTTGTCAAAGCTTCTACTTTACTCAACGACACTTAAATTACTTGCTAATAGATTAAAATTAGATAAATCAACTAAACCATTCTCTCGTTCACCAAAAGACAATTGAGTCGCACTCTTAACCATTAGTCAATTCGAAAAGACTTGGGACAACAATATTTTATACTTAGCTAAAAGCCAAGTATTAGGTCAACAAAAGTCAAATAAGCTATGTTTCAACTTAATTCAACTTTCCTGCTTATTCTCTTGATCATTTTCCAAAAGGAAAGACATTCCATACTCTTGATAAGCTATTTAACAGGATTGAGCTTAAAAATCTGAATGTGCATGTCTAAATTTTCAGTTAGCTTATTCATGGCTTATTGGTTTGAGCTTATTTGAGTTTTACTGAGTTTTAAGCATTTTCCTTACACAAGTCTAGCTTATTTTCGATTTTTAGCATTTTGAAATTTGTTTGAGCTTATTTGGTTCAGTATTAAGCTCATACGAGCTTATTTCCTAATTGTACCCGTTTTTGATAAAGAGTTCTTTTAAATTGCACATTTGTCCTTGTAATTTGAATATGTTTTCACTAGTGGCTAATCTTGCATTTAATTAGGGTTTGCACTTTTTCAGTCCTTAACTTTTAACAACTTGTCAAAATCATTTAGTAGTTTGTTAGTTTGTTATAATTAGTTAGAAAGTTGTTGGAATTTACAATTTTGGTCCTTTAACTTTCTGGAATTTACATTTCAAGCTTTATAGTTTCAATTTCTTTACATTTTGAGCACTTTACTTTCATGTTTTTACAATTTTGTCCTTTTGTGAATAAAACTTGGTAATTGCTAAGTGTTTTACGGTTACATAGCTTAATATTTTTCACCATTTTTACGTGTTGTTTTAAATAGAAATAGAATATCCAAAAAAACCCTATTAACCAAAAACAATATTAAACTTGAGATTGTTAGGACTTTCAATTGGTTAAGAATCGAGAGAAACGAACTTCAATATACTCAATTTCAAGGAAATTCAGGTTGAACTTAGTAAGTCGGATGACTTTCAATATTCTGCTTCTTTTGTTAGAGCATAATATAAGGATTTTAATGTTTTTTCGAGTTAAATGGAATACTTCACATTCCAAGTCTTCACCAATTCCAAGTCTTATGTTTAGTATGATAAGATGAATATTCCAAAGTTTTGGCGTATTCATGAAGTTCTTATCATAATTTACATAGGATTCATATCTTCTTCTTAATTTCGCAGAGATATAAAACTCATATAAGACGTGAATAAGACGTTTCTACATATAAAATCTAAGAATACTATATAGACGGATAACGCTTGAATAGAAGTTGGTATTTTATTTCCTATAAAGTACAGGATATTCTACCAGACATATGATTTATAAGACCACTTGTCCTTACAAATCCTAGTTCAATGACCTATTATGTTGAAAATCCGACACCAGATGGTGCAAATTTCTGTATGATGCGAGGTGTATTTCTTACACAGGAGAAAATTTCCATCATATTCACCGTAGGTTGGATTAGTAACTTAAGTTATGGTAGTTTCTTATTTATTAGAATTTACGGACGTTCTTTCCGTGCTGAATTTATGCTTAAGATTTTTCCGATTTTTTTTGCACAAGATTGGGCTAAATTACCTTGTTCATAAACCTTTGGGATATGGTAATGACTTCTTCCAATATATTGGGATTTTGGAAGTGGTAATCTTTAAAAATCTTTGATAAAGTTCCTTGATTATTTTTTCTAGCAAAATCTTCTGATAAAATTTACTGATGAAGTTTTATGATAGAATTTTCTGATGAAATTCCATGACAAAATCTTTGTCATTCTATGGAATAAGATACAACTCTACTAACTCTTGAAATCTCCTCGTGTATGTCTCGAGGTTGATTCCTTTTATCATTAGAAAGCGGAGTTCTTCTTTCATCTTCTCGAAAATATTTAAAATTTAATCAAGCGATCTTATGTACTTCTTTTATCTCAATGGATTGAGCATAAAGAATTTACCAAGAAAACTGACGAAGTGCTATATTCTCATAGCATACTTCATTTTAAAATTTCAAATATGATTAATAAGACAGAAAACTGAATTAGCTTTCTTAATCCAACGGGTGATACTAATAGCATCTTTTCTTCCTTGGATATCAAAAACTAACTAGTCATCGAGTCTTCTTTCGGATAATACTTCTTATTGACAATTTGTACTTGCAAGATTGTAACCACATCATCATCAATTCTTTGTCAAATACTTTTAGGGTTTAGAATGAATGGGAAAGAATATAAATAATTCAGACTTCAAGGTATACTCATATCAGAAAACATTTTTCACATATGTATATGGATACATATAAATGCTTATCAAACACAAGGTATATCTTTTAGGTTTATATAGGAAACCTACTATGTTGATTATCATTCATATCTAAGGATAATAAATCCAACTATGAAATAGAATTTCAGAGTTTACCATGGATTTATATAGATATGACTCATACATAATCGTAACGTAATTTTTCCATGATATGGAATGGAAGAATATAGCGGAAAATGTAAAAACTCATTTAAGCTTCTCTTTTACATATCATATATTCTATAGGAGAATCCTTTTGATAGAAAAAAGTCGAGAATAGAATATTTCTAGAAACTTGGGAAGTTTCTTTACTCTTTCTTCAAACTTGCGGGTTACATTCAATTGATAATTCGTATTATTATAGAAGATAACATAAATTCCAAGAATATATACTTTATCAAGCATATGCTTTCCCAGAACTAACACAATTTCATTTATAATCATTTTTTAGAAAAGCAAGAAATAGGGATTTTCTTAAATAAATATAAAGTGACAAGATGAGAAATACAACTTTTATATATTAACAACTTGTCTGTTTAAACTTACAAGACAAGCTTCACTGTTAACATAAAAGTAAAGACATAAAGTTGAAAGTATTTACAACTTAATAGTCTAATTTCTTCATCTCTACCTCTTAAGATCTTTGATGGAATTAAAAAGACTTCGTATATTGGCTCGATGTCTAATTTGAATGTCCTCAATAACTAACTCAAGAGTAGAAATCTTCAGTCTAGCTTGAACAATCTCTTCATCGTGTATCATTTGTCTTCTCTACAACTTAGATTTAGCTCTTCAAAATCTTCTTCTAACTTCTAAAAATCTTTTTGTATAATTCTCCAGCCTTTCCTAAGTCCTTCAATTTTATCTTCAAGATCTTCAATACGCTCGGGAGGAAGTTCTTTCATATAGAGTAGGATATATTTAATTTGTTGTTCATAGGTATTTTTGGGAAAGTTTCAGATATAGGTGAAAGAATATAAATAGGGTAAGGTGATGGATAAATTTGGCGAGGAGGTTTAAAATCTATTTCTTCATTATATGCTCGTATAACTTGCATATAGGGGTCATCATCAAAAGGCAAAACGGCTTTTTGGGATTTTATGATTTTTGGTTGAAATTCTGAAATATCTAATAATACATATGATACTTCGAGAAATCGTCAAGAATACTTGCATAATGCTTATCTTGAGAATCCGATAAGGTTATAATAGGAGGAATAGCAGTATAGTCATTAACATCATTCCGGAGACGTCGATAAATAACATAACTTATTTATATTATATTAAGTACATTTAAACATAATATCATTTATGTCTAAACTTAATATCTCTTATGCATAGGCATAATATCAAATAAGCATAAACTTACACATAATCATGGAGAATAGCAGTACAGTCATCTACATCATTCTTGTAGCAGCACTGGCTTTGGCACGGAGGACTTAGTTGAAATTATTTTAAAACTAGTTATAGCAAGATTTTAATTCTTGTTCTCTATAACCATGGCTTTGAGTACCAATCTGTTACACCCTCATTTTACCTTTACTCAACAGAACATTGATATGGGGTATTACTTCATAGAACACAAGTCATAATAATAGAAAACAACTCAAAAGAGTGACAAAATCAACTTTCTTTATACATCTTTTAATAAATCAGAGTTTTACAATATAAGGTTCCCAAAATCTAGAATAATTTCAATCTTGTGCCTCTTCATGCCATCCTCATGCTGCTCCATACTAGCAATTCTTTAAAACCTAAGATATATGCTTAAAATCAACACAATAGTTGAGTGAATTCATAGATTTAAAATCATTTTGAATACAAGATCCTTTTCCTGAGCTACAGTATTTTTCGCTCACATAAAATAATCAGTTATTATTGCACTAGCTCGTACACCGCTACTTGACATACCGGAACCCAACAAATTTCCCTTAAGCAGGCAGTATCCCAGACTCATGTATAAGCAAAATAAAGTGTATCCGCTTAGCCTAGGTTAGAGCCATCAGCATTCCAGCAAGTGCGTCTTGCCCAGATAGCGGATGTCAGTCCCCAAATAGTACTATTCACAATATTAGCGTACATTAAATGATTAACGGTCACAAATAAAAAGGTACTTTTAAAGGCAGCAGTAAACGGAGTGTCACTAATCATATCTGAGAAGCATACCAAAACACTTGTATTCTAGTTTTAACATATATCCCCCTCACGAGTTTTTAAATAATTTAATAATCAGCGCTAGTGAGGCTATGAACTCACCTGGGATCCATAAAGCCTGAGCTATATCATATATATTTTGTTCACAGATAGACAGCTTGATCACACAAACCACAACTTGGTCTTATAAACAACATCTTGATCTCACACAAACCTGGATTAACACATTTTATATAGTATCAAGTCTTAAATCCTTAGTTCCATATTTCTAAGTATTGGTTATATATTCTTTATTTAATATTTGATGTTACTTCTAGTACCATTGTTCGGGCCATTATACTCAGAAGCCATTCTATAAACGTTGGAGGAACGAGGGTACATTACATCGTAAATCCAACCACTCAGTCAGAACGTAATATTGAGATGGAACATCTTTGTAGAAAGCTCCCTACTTACGTGATACTTTCATTATTCTTCTCATATTTATAATTAATCTTCTTTAGTTTCAAAATTGACAAAATAGCCCTTATAGTTATACTTTAGCTTAATTACACTTTTAACCCCTAAAGTATAGAGTTTTAGTATTTGCATTTTAAACCCTCAATATTTAACCTTAGGGTATCAAACTTTTCAACATTGATTATTATATATTTACCTTTCAAAAAATGACACTTTTAGCCTAAAATGTTAAATAGTTCAATAAATGACAGTTTTAGTCCCTATACTTATAAATATTACATAACAACCTCAAAAATGGACCAATTGATCTAGGATTTTAAAACAAAGTTTCAACACATGTTTATAATCATAATAAAAGTATTTCTTCAAAAATATAGCTGTTGAAATGGATTTTTGCTTATTATTTCATGTAAATTACAAAACTAGGGTTTTAAGACATCTTTAGCTTATAACTTTCATTTAAATTGATCAAATGCTCTAATTTCTTTTATATTATCTTTCTAACATTATTTTAGCATTATACGAACTCTAAAAATTCATTATCACAAGATCAAAGCATAGCTAACATAGAAATTACCTAGGTAGCTCCAAAATGCCTCTTAATGGCTTCCTATGAGCACAATCTGCTATCAAAGCTTCAAGAGCTTCAATGGCTTCCTTCTAGACCTGTTTTTTGGTTTTAGGGGATGTCCTAGGATGTATATAGAAGTGGAAATATAGAATGGGTAGGAGATACAAAGGAAACAGGGTGCAAGTTTCTAAGTGAAGTATTCACCCCTATTTATACTAGTTTCAACCCTTAGGCTCCAAGGTAAGGTCTTAAACGTGTCATGAGGATAGATTAGTGACTAAGGATATTTAGTGAAGGTCTATGCAAGTTCTTAGAGTCTAGGATGAAAATATCAAGGTCTTGTGGCTAGGAGTAACTCACTGTAAGGATAGGAATAGTGATGTGTAGCTTCAAGTAGGTGATGCACCTACTTGTAATCACATGGAAAATATCTTACAATATCATAAATATCTGACTTTTAAACTTAGAATGGGATGCAATGTTTTGAAATGGGTTTTTGGAGGGAAAACATAAAATCGGGTCTAAATTAGGGCTTGTAACTTTATACTTTGTGATTTTAGTGATTAAGGGCTTATAAATGTTATTAGTGATGGATTAGGGTTTAATTAGGCTATATAAATTGTAATTAAGAAGTTTGGGTCTTTCGTTTGAAATTTAACAAAGGTTTGATGTGAATATGGGAAGAAAACTTAGGCGGGTTAGGGTTTCTAATGATTTATGGTTAAGTCTTAGTTCAAGTGATTATCCTTCAATTAGATACTAATTTAAACTCAATTTATACACCCTACATTATCCTTGATGTGTTCATGAAGTCTCTACATTGGTTTTACTAAGTTATTCTAAGTAAACATATCTAAAGGGTGAAAATACCTATTTTGACCTAATTTACAATTCATGCATTGAAATATTGTACCTTGTACATTATGGTACTTATAAATTGTCTTAATATAATCTTATAACCTTAATGAAGTGTTCTGGGTGTTTGTAGACTTGTCCTAAAAGACTAGGTAGTGATTATATGTAGATTTCTTAATATAAAGGTTTTGAGGTCATTAATCCTAATAACTTTCTATCTTGGGTAATTAGGGTTTATATTATAATGTAATATTATTCTAGGGCTTATATAGTATGTTTATAACTTCTATAGTTTCTACATTCTTGGTTTAAGGGTTTATATAGGTTTACCATATTCTAGGGATGATTATGGGAGCTTAAGATCCTATGCTTTGATAACTTGTACCTTATGCTTTATTAATTTGTAAGTTAACTTGAAATAAATGTATAACCTTAATATGATACTTATTTTAGTTTTATAATTAGAGGCAAAATATTAGACTCTAATTCATTATAGAATAGATTTTATATGCTAATCTTGGTTATTGGTCATTTACTTGTAATTAGCTTGAGATTAGTGAATATTAGTGTTTTGTGATTATTTACCTTTCCTTTATATGATAGATTATAATTAGTATAGTGTATATGATAATAGTACATAGATATTATGTAGTTATATTGCTTGAAATATTATTTACAAAAGGTTTCTAGGTGATGATCTAGACTATTATGTACATTTATTTGTACTTAGCTTTGTATGGTTTGTTCTTACTATTCTTAGGCATTATTATGTATTTAAAGTATAGTTTATATCTTGTTTATAATCCTTAATGACTTATTCATATGTACTTTCCATTCATAGTGTAACACTCTCAAATTTAATATCGGTACAGCGGAAGAGTCATTAGAGTGTTACGAGATAGCACAATAACTCCAATCATAGACAACGCATAAAAATGGTTGTACAAGGTTTAACATACATTCATTCGAAATAAAAGTTTTAAGTGTACAACAGGTCCCCAAATTACACAGTCATAAAGTTTGCAAAACATAGATCGAATGAATAATTTTTTTATTATGTGGGCCATCAGAGTCGATCTCCATCCAAATTACCTACAAGCACCTGAGATAAAACATGCAAAAGTTATATCAGCGAATGCCGAGTGAATTCATAGAGTTTAATAAAACGTTATATAAAACAATCATCGAATTCAGAACACAAGTATAATAACAGAAGTAAGTCCTTGTATTGCTAGTCAGGCAATATATAAATCAAATCATTCATCTCAAATCGTCCATGAAACCACAGTTTCAATATTATCGTTATTTGCATCGTATCATATCGGATATTTAAATTACATTGGATTATTATTAGCCGCATGACATTGTTACCTTAGTATCACAAACGACGGGCCGCGAACCCGACAAACAATTTGCCCATCTAAGTTAGCGTGCCGTCACAAAAATCATGCTATGTAAATCTTCTCATACATAAATTCTCTTACCAATCAATGTGGTACGATGGGGATCAACCGTCAAGGCGCGAACTGGGGTGATCTTCCCCAAATAGTACTATCATATGCATAAGCGTCTACCAAATCCCGGTAGTTCACAATTCATGCTAATGGGACTCTAGGTGACATAACCTAACTATAATAATCCTTTACATCTCATTTATTGGGTCATAGCATCATTCGGGTCCATATCAATAAGCATACCATCGGGACTACTTGTGTTCTATTTTTATCAAAAATAGCATGTTATCTCCCTCGCGGGTTTATAAAACATTTTATACATTTAAAAGAGTGCGAGGCTATGAACTCATATTGATTATGAAAGGCGGGTTATCGGCTACGGGCGTGCTTCGACCACGGAAACCTATATAAATAATAATCAGTCTTAGACTTTTGTCCAATGACTTTATAAAAATAATAGCTATGTATATATATGATGATTTTATAAATATGATGATGATCAAGTGGGATTTTATCTCTTTATTTACTCATTATAGTGTCATGTGTTGGTAAATTTTTAGACTAGTTTAACTAGTTGAACTTGTTTACATGTAAAGGCCCAATAAGCCCATGATATTATATTAGTCCTATTACACTTTTAACATCAGCCCTATATTCACATGTCGGGCCAAAGTGGGTTAAGCCCAATGAGTAAGTCCATTAGTGTTTAGCCAAATTAGTTGGGTTAATAGCCCAATAAGGCTAATTTGGCCCGTTAATGTCCATATGTTATAAAGCTCGGGTTCTATCGGTTTTTACTTGTAACATGTACTTATACATCAGTATATTAGTTATAAAAAGTTTACATTAGACGTGTCCGACCGTCTAAGTTTTAATTGACGAAAACGTTAATCTTTCGGTTTTAGCTGAAAAGACGTAAAACTTAAGTATATAGTTTTATAACTTATAAAACATATCAAATTGCCATTTTTATAAAATATCCCATTTACTTATCAAAGTATATACTTATTTATATGTAATATATAAGTTAGTGGGTTTTAAGTATACATTTTATATTAGTTTTACTTGAGTGCTAATTTTATAATATATACTTTTTATTTTACAAATCTGTTTATGAATTTCGCTTTCACCATTTTTACCATATCTTGAGTTATACAAGGAGATAGAAGCTCATTTTTTGGCAGCACAAACTACATGATATGTGCTACAATTAACTCCCCTTTAGCTACTGCTCAATCAACCTCTAAATGTCTCTAACAGTTCGTCCAAAACAGACTATACATATTTGAACTTCAATATTGTTTTGATCATATCTCACTCATTTTATGGATTCCATTGTGTGACCAACTCTCACATATGTACAAGTCACATACCTTACTGTATATTAATTTATCCAAGTCATTTTAACAATTTATCATATAGGTATTTACTGTTTTATACAACCTACTATTTTAAACATGATTTTAACATATTTTCATGTAGCTTTTAATCTTTTTAACCAAATTTATCAACACATGATCCCCACATAATATTTTTATCATCATATATCATCATATACATATACATTAAGAAAGAAATACAAATTTACATTTATAAAATAACAAGGAAATGGGAAGAATGATCTTGTTACAAACCAAGATAATGAAAGTTAAGATCAAGGCTTGACTTTTGATGACAAAACTTGTGGTACACCAAAACCAACTTCAAGATCACCAATATTTATAAACTCCTTGTGGAAAATCAGCCCCAAGACACCAAGGAACTTCTTTTTGGATGTTATAATCACCACCAATCATTAGAGCTTCAAAAGGACATCATCTTATGTATGAATAACATAGGATTTATGGTTGAATCAAGATCAAATGGGAGTGTTTTTGGTTGAAAGTGGACGGCAAGGGGAGGGAGAGATGAGAGAGTTGTGTGTTTTTGCATGGGATGGCAATAAGTAAATGGTTTAGCTTGAGTTGTTTTGAGGTGCAAGTAGTTTGGTGGCAAAGCTAAGACAAATGTCTTAGATTTGTTTGTATAGTTGACACCTCATAAGGGGTGTTAGCTAAGCTTGCCGTCCCATAAGTGGGGGTGGGGCAAGTTTATCTTGTCTCATCCCCCATTTATTTACGGGTACTCCTCGATTCTAGTTTCCTCGATTTGCGTGCCCTCGGGTCGTTTTCCGAAAATCATTTTTATAAATTATGAATCAACGGCACAAAACGAATCTAATAAAAATTGTCTCATCAAAAACGGAGTTCAAAAACATAAATACGTAATCCTAGGGTTTCCGATTTAGTCGTAAAGAACGTTAAATTATGCACGTAAGCCCAAATTTTAATCCGTAAATTGTGAGTTCATCAACCAACACAAAAATAAGTTTCAAAATAATATACGAGAAAATAATTCACTACCTGAAAAATGTTAGATTGTCACAGCTTTTCCTCCTAAAAGGGATCAACTTCCTCGTGATCCATTTCACTTTGATGTCCGTTTCTTATTGAAATCAAAGAGGTGTGGGTATTTCTTCCACATTTCATCCTATCGTTCCCAAGTAAATTCTGGTCCGTGCTTTGAATTCCATCGGATCTTGACGATAGGTATCCGACTTTGTTTCAGTTGCTTTACCTTACGATCCATAACCTCTACGGGTTCTTCAATAAAATGCAACTTATCATCTATTCGAACCTTATCCAACGAGATTTTCTCATCACTCATTGCTAAACATTTCTTCAGATTAGATACATGGAATGTGTTGTAGACACCATGAAGTTCTTGGGGTAACTCTAGTTTGTAAGCTACCAGACCTACTCTAGATAAAATCTTAAAGGGTCCAATATAGCGGGGATTCAACTTCCCTCGCTTTCCAAATCTTATGACGCCTTTCCATGGCGATACTTTCAACATTACTCGGTCACCCATTGCAAACTCCATCGGTTTCTGCCGCACATCCGCGTAACTTTTCTGTCTACTTCGGGCAGTCAACAGACGATTCTTAAGCTGAACTATCATCTCCGTAGTCTCCCGGATCAATTCCGGTCCTGTGAGCTGGGTATCCCCAACTTCACTCCAACATACAGAAGATCTACACTTACTACCATACAAAGCTTCAAACGGTGCAACCTTAATACTAGCATGGTAACTATTGTTATACGAAAACTCTGCTAAAGGCAAATGTTTATCCTAATTCTTACCAAAATCTATCACACAAGCTCTCAACATATCTTCCAGTGTTTGTATCGTCCTTTCACTCTGCCCATCAGTTTGGGGGTGATAAGCAGTGCTCATGTCGAGATTCGCTCCCAAAGATCTTTGGAGAGATTTCCAAAAATTTGATGCGAATCTAGGATCTCGATTCGAAATGATTGATACAGGCACTCCATGCTTGCATACAACATTCTCAAGATAAATACGAGTGAGCTTCTCCAGTGAGAACTGCTCTTTAACCGGAATGAAGTGTGCTGATTTGGTTAGTCTGTCGACAATGACCCAAATTGAGTTATTTCCAGATGATGTTCTAGGAAGCTTGGTGATAAAGTCCATCGTGATTCGCTCCCACTTCCATTCAGGAATCTTTGGTTGTTGAAGTAGTCCTGACGGATTTTGATGTTCAGCTTTGACTCTTGCACAAGTCAAACATTGAAGAACATACATAGCAATATCAGTTTTCATATTCGGCCACCAGTACAACTTCTTCAAATCATGATACATTTTATCAGATCCAGGATGAATGGAATTTTTAGATTTATGGGATTTCAACATGATCAAATCTCTTAGGCCTCCAAACTTAGGTATCCACATACGACCTCTTAAGCATTTCACTCCATCATCTCTAACCTCTAAATGATCTCCTTCTCATCGAAACCCTTCATTAACAAAATTTTCTTTCTTACAAGCTTCTATTTGCGCATTTCTAATTTGCTCAGGATGTGCACGGTCAAGACTAGAGAACGTATCCTGATAGGCTCTCTATCTTTTCTACTTAACGCATCAGCAACAACATTCGCTTTTCCCAGGTGATATTTTATATCACAAACTTAATAGTTCTATCCATCTTCGTTGCCTCATATTTAATTCCTTTTGGTCGAGAATATACTGTAGGCTTTTATGATCGGTGAATACCGTACACTTGGTACCTTACCGATAATGTCTCCACAACCTAAGAGCAAAGACTACAACTCCTAACTCAAGATCATGAGTAGTATAATTCTCCTCATTCTTCCTTAATTTCCTAGAAGCATAAGCTATCACCTTTTCTCGCTGCATCAAAACAGCTCCATAACCTCTAAGAGATGCATCACAATATACCACAAAATCTTCACTTCCGTCGGGTAATGATAGAATTGGCGCACTACATAATTTTTTCTTTAATATCTGAAATGCTCCATCTTCTTCACTTCCCCAAAAGAAAGGTTTATTTTTCTGAGTTAGCTTAGTCAGGGGTTTAGCTATTAAAGAAAATTCTTTAATGAATCGCCTATAATAGCCAGCCAATCCTAAGAACTGTCGCACCTCCGTTGGTGTTGTCGGTACAGACCAATTCTTAATGGCTTCAACCTTTGCAGGATCAACATGAATTCCATCTTTGTTAATCACATGACCAAGAAATTGCACCATAATCTAACAAGAAATCACATTTCGAAAACTTAGCATACAACTTTTCATCCTTTAACAAACTCAAGATAATCCTTAAGTGTTCTCCATGTTCATCTTTATTCTTAGAATAGATTAGAATATCGTCAATAAACACGATCACAAATTTGTCCAAGTAGGGTTTGCACACTCGATTCATTAGATCCATGAAGACCGCAGGTGCGTTAGTTAACCCAAATGGCATTACTTGAAACTCATAGTGTCCATAACGAGTTCTAAATGCAGTTATTGGAATATCTTCTTCACTGACTCGAAGTTGGTGATATCCAGACCGCGAATCTATCTTAGAATACACACTAGATCCTTGTAGTTGATCAAACAAATCATCAATCCCTGGTAAAGGATATCGATTTTTAATCGTCAACTTATTCAATTCCCTATAATCAATGCACATACGGAAAGATCCATCCTTTTTCTTAACGAACAAGACTGGAGCTCCCCAAGGCAACGAACTCGGTCGAATAAAACCTTTATCAGACAATTCTTTAAGTTGTTCGGATAATTCCTTTAATTCAGAAGGTGCTAATCGGTAAGGCGCACGTGCCACCGGTGTAGCACTAGGAATTAAATCGATTCGAAACTCAACTTGCCTTATCGGCGGAAGTCCAGGTAAATATTTAGGAAATACCTCAGGAAATTCACAGATAATAGGTACATCTTCTAATCGTTTCTCCTTAGACTCATTCCCGGTCACTTGAGCTAAGAATAGCTCGTAACCGTTCATGATGTACTTTTGGACTTTAATACATGAAACGATTTTCAAACGGGATTCACCTCGATTACCATCAATTACTAACGTCCTATTCCTAAGAGGAATCTTAACCTTCTTTTCTCCATATAAAATAGTAGCATTATTCAACGATAACCAATCCATACCAATGATAATATCAAAACTACTAGTTCTGTCAACATCAAATCAATCAGAAAGGAATAGTTTAAGAGATTTAAAGAGCATCCTTTTAACAGTTTATTAGTTTTCAGTAATTTACCATCAGCCAATTCTACTTCGTAACTGGTATTTATCTCATCAGGTTCAATGTCAATAAGGGCACTAAATTTAGTGGATACAAAGCTCCTATCAGCACCCGAATCAAATAAAGCAACAGCATAATGATTGTTGAGTAAAAACGTACCAGTAACGACATTCAGATCCTCTTTCTTAACCTCAACCGTTCCAAGTTGATAAGCACCACCCTGGGGGTTACTTCCAGGTCCAATCGCTTTCAACTTAGGGCAATCCGATTTCTTATGACCCTCTTCATTACAGTTGAAGCAAATAACTCCCCTCTTACACTTTTCCACTTTGTGTCCAAGCTTTCCGCAATTTTGGCACTTCCAGCAGTCGCCATCATGGTCATCATTGCGCGGTGTGTTGTTGGTAAAAGCATTTGCATTCCCCTTTCTCTGGTTTTGACGGCGATGGAAATTCTGCTTATTATCACCTCGACCTCCACGATCTCCATCACCCTTTCTTTTCTCACCGGTA
This sequence comes from Glebionis coronaria, assembly GCA_025667525.1. Lineage (NCBI taxonomy): Eukaryota > Viridiplantae > Streptophyta > Magnoliopsida > Asterales > Asteraceae > Glebionis > Glebionis coronaria. The sequence goes on along the minus strand of CM046880.1, from coordinate 34,374,203 downwards.
CGTGCTTCATCCTCCGTATCCTGAATTATTTGCCCAATGAGTTGGTAAGCCATTCGAACAACATCATCAATGGTCAGTGGTTTGGATGATGTCACGTCCCCTCGGATGTTCTTGGTCAACCCTTTAATATATTGCTCAATTCGGATCTCTTCGGGTTCCACCAATCGAGGACACAGCAAGGCCAACTCATGGAATCGGTTTGTGTAGCTATCAATGTCCACACCTTTCATTCTCAGATGAATCAACTCTTGTTCCAACCTAATGATCACACTACGGGGACAGAACTCCAGAGTCATCCACTTTTTAATTTCAGCCCAAGGAGTAGCATTAGCAACATCAATACCCATGAAATCAATTCTCTCATTCCACCAAGTCAACGCACGACCTTTAAGAGTAGCCATAGCAAAAGTCACCTTATCTTCCTCCTTACACTTACTAATCCGAAACACCGACTCAATCCACTGGCTTAATCCTACAGCACCTTCAGTTCCATTAAAAGGTAGAGGTTCACACTTCATGAACGTCACATAAGTACAACCACCGACTTCAGGTGCATTAGGTCCAAGTCCTCCTACATTTCCTCCAGCATTAGCATTCACATTATTAGCATTCACATTCACATTAGTACCACCAATTCCACTACCACCAGCTCCACTACTGCCAGCTCCACTACCGCCAGCTCCACTACCGCCAGCTCCACTACTGCCAGCTCCATTTCTAGCATTTGCCATAAATTCTATCATAGATGCGGCAACTTGCTCCACAATGATCCTACGTACATCATCCTCAGTCACAGCTTTCTTGGGCGGCATGGTTCTATAATTTCACAATTTTAAAGTATATTAAGCATTCACCCAACAAGGAATTCATATAAGATGGATTGAATTCATAATCAAGATACAAATAAGGCACGATATGGAATTCAAGACAAGATACATATTTCATTGGATTAGAAACAACCGCATTGTCTTAATTTACATTCCACATCAAGGTTTCTAGCCCTATACAAGCCCAAAATTCGTGCCAGATCTACTAACTAATAAGTCGGTTCTGTCAAAGTTACAAAAGTTACAAAAGATACAAAGATGACTACTAAAGATAGACTGGTCTACTGAGAACCGCCAGATGGTCCATCATCCATCGTCTTCGGTCTCTTCGTCGGACAATCACAAGACACATCTTCAGCTGGGTGCTTACGAATCACTCCTTTCTCGACCATCTCAGTATAAAACCTACTGTTCCAACCAACAGATATATTCAACTCTTTCTCAGCCTTCTCACGCATCGCACGAGTTACACTCAGCTGAATCTCCATAGTATTCACCTTTTTCTTCATTTAAGCAAACTCACCACTTTCTAACACAGATAACCTCCTAAACGCCTCATTCAAACCACGCTCCACATAAGTCAAATCCAAATTAAGCAACTCCGTTCTTTCTTACCAACCTTAGTTTTCGAATCCAAATAAGCAACATGAGTCTGAACAACACATAATCCAACCTCTGTCATACTACCCTGAACACGGGAAGCCTCTAAATCACGTCTCAAGGCCCAAGGTGCAAGACCATCAATATGAGTAGCCTCTCGAACCCTTGATGACTCTCTTATCACATGCCTATGAGCAGCAATCCCATTAGTACAATCAGGTGAATCATCATCCTCATCATCCTCTGATTCAGAATCTGATTCAGACGATTCCGACCATTCATCTCTAAGTAGCTCAAACTCAGAGTCAGACCAATCAACTAGAGGGGGTAAGGGCTCACCCTCCGCTACATCATAAAGGAAAATAAGCTCAGCCACATCATCATCATCAACCTCATCATCTATACCTATCTCCTCCTCGACATCCTCGTCGTCATCCTCATTACCTACGTTATCTATCCCAGTCTCATCATCATTCTCAATACCAACATTATCATTATCATTCTCTACAACATCAACCTGAGGGGCAATCTCATCTCCTAGTCCTATCTCGGGCTCAGGATCCTCAACTGATTCCTCCTCATCATCATCCATATCCTCGTTTGCATCATAATCCACTAAGTCTAAATAAGGGTTATCATCTACATTAGGGTCGGGAATAGCATGGTTCTCTACAGGAATATTAGGGTCAGCCATGATAGTCTGCATTTATAATATATCTCGTATTAGCATAAAAAAAATTATTAAACAGTTACATACTAATTTGATGATATATACATATATATTTAAATTAAATTATATATATCAAAATGTATATCTTCTCAATAAGGCTTGTTGGTAACGTCTGAGATCTTTGGCACCGTTATAGTCAAAAGATTTTTCAAACATTTTAAGAAAATGTGTATAGTTAAAAGATTTTGAAATGTTTTCTTCAAAACCTTGGTTTTAAAAAATCTTTCATTCTCTATAATGAGAGCTCTGGTACCAAACTGTAACACTCTCAAAATTTCATATCGGTACAACGGAAGAGTCATTAGAGTGTTACGGGATAGAACAATAACTCCAATCATAGACAACACATAAAAATGGTTGTACAAGGTTTAACATACATTCATTCGAAATAAAAGTTTTAAGTGTACAACAGGTCCCCAAATTACACAGTCATAAAGTTTACAAAACATAGATCGAATGAATAATTTTTTTATTATGTGGGCCATCAGAGTCGATCTCCATCCAAATTACCTTCAAGCACTTGAGATAAAACATGCAAAAATTATATCAGTGAATGCCGAGTGAATTCATAGAATTTAAGAAAACTGTTATATAAAACAATCATCGAATTCAGAACACAAGTATAATAACAGAAGTAAGTCCTCGTATTGCTAGTCAGGCAATATATAAATCAAATCATTCATCTCAAACCGTCCATGAAACCACAGTTTCAATATTATCGTTATTTGCATCGCATCATATCGGATATTTAAATTACATTGGATTATTATTAGCCGCATGACATTGTTACCTTACTATCACAAACAACGGGTCGTGTACCCGAAAAACAATTTGCCAATCTAAGTTAGCTTGTCATCACAAAAATCACGCTATGTAAATCTTCTCATACATAAATTCGCTTACCAATCAATATGGTACGACGGGGATCAACCATCAAGGCGCGAACTGGGGTGATCTTCCCCAAATAGTACTATCATATGCATAAGCGTCTACCAACTCCCGGTAGTTCACAATTCATGCTACTGGGAATTTAAGTGACATAACCTAACTATAATAATCCTTTACATCTCATTTATTGGGTCATAGCATCATTCGGGTCCATATCAATAAGCATCCCATCGGGACTACTTGTGTTCTATTTTTATCAAAACTAGCATGTTATCTCCCTCGCGGGTTTACAAAACATTTTATAAAACATTTAAAAGAGTGCGAGGCTATGAACTCACGTTGATTATGAAAGGCGGGTTATCGGCTACGAGCGTGCTTCGATCACGGAAACCTATATAAATAATACTCGGTCTTAGACTTTTGTCCAATGACTTTATAAAAATAGTAGCTATGTATATATATGATGATTTTATAAATATGATGATGATCAAGTGGGATTTTATCTCTTTATTTACTCATTATAGTGTCATGTGTTGGTAAATTTTTAGACTAGTTTAACTAGTTTAACTTGTTTACATGTAAAGGCCCAATAAGCCCATGATAAACCCATTACATTATATTAGTCCAATTACACTTTTAACATCATCCTTATACTCACATGTTGGGCCAAAGTGGGTTAAGCCCAATGAGTAAGTCCATTAGTGTTTAGCCAAATTAGTTGGGTTAATAGTCCAATAAGGCTAATTTAGTCCGTTAATGTCCATATGTTATAAAGTTCGGGTTCTATCGTTTTTACTTGTAACATGTACTTATACATCAGTATATGAGTTATAAAAAGTTTACATTAGACGGGTCCGACCGTCTAAGTTTTAATTGACGAAAAAGTTAATCTTTAGATTTTAGCCGAAAAGACGTAAAATTTAATTATATAGTTTTATAACTAATAAAACATATCAAATTGCCATTTTTATAAAATTTCCCATTTACTTATCAAAGTATATACTTATTTATATGTAATATATAAGTTAGTGAGTTTTAGGTATACATTTTATATTAGTTTTACTTGAGTGCTAATTTTATAATATATACTTTTTATTTTACAAATCTGATTATGAATTTCACATTGACCATTTTTACCATATCTTGAGTTCTACAAGGAGATATAATCTAATTTTTGGGAAGCACAAACTACATGATATTTGCTACAATTAACTCCGTTTTAGCTACTGCTCAATCAACTTCTAAATGTCTCTAACAGTTCGTCCAAAACAGACTATACAGATTTTAACTTCAATATTGTTTTGATCATATCTCACTCATTTTATGGATTCCATTGTGTGGCCAACTCTCAGATATGTAAACATACCTTAATGTATATAAATTTCTCCAAATCATTTTAACAACTTATCATATAGGTCTTTACTGTTTTATACAGCCTACTATTTTAAACATGATTTTAACATCTTTTCATGTAGCTTTTAATCTTTTTAACCAAATTTATCAACACATGATCCCCACATAATACTATTATCATCATATATCATCATATACATATAGATTAAGAAAGAAAATACAAATTTACATTTACAAAATAACAAGGAAATGGGAAGAATGATCTTGTTACCAACCAAGATAATGAAAGTTAAGATCAAGGCTTGACTTTTGATGACAAAACTTGTGGTACAGCAAAACCAACTTCAAGATCACCAATCTTTATAACTCCTTGTGGAAAATCAGCCCCAAGACACCAAGGAAACTTCTTTTTGGATGTTATAATCACCACCAATCAATAGAGCTTCAAAAGGACATCATCTTATGTATGAATAACATAGGATTTGTGGTTAAATCAAGATCAAATGGGGGTGTTTTTGGTTGAAAGTGGACAACAAGGGGAGGGAGAGATGAGAGAGTTGTGTGTTTTTGCATGGGATGGAAATGAGTAAATGGTTTATCTTGAGTTGTTTTGAGGTGCAAGTAGTTTGGTGGCAAAGCTAAGACAAGTGTCTTAGCTTTGTTTGTATAGTTGACACCTCATAAGGGGTGTTAGCTAAGCTTGCCGTCCCATGAGTGGGGGGGGGGGGGGGGGGGTAAGTTTATCTTGTCTCATCCCCATTTATTTACGGGTACTCCCCGATTCTAGTTTCCTCGATTTGCGTGCCCTCGGGTCGTTTTCCGAAAAACGTTTTTTATAAATTATGAATCAACGGCACAAAAAAATCTAATAAAAATTATCTCATAAAAAACGGAGTTCAAAAACGTAAATACGTAATCCTAGGGTTTCCGGTTTAGTCGTAAAGGACGTTAAATTATGCACGTAAGCCCAAATTTCAATCCGTAAATTTTGAGTTCATCAACCAACACAAAAATAAGTTTCAAAATAATATACGAGAAAATAAATCACTACGTGAAAAATGTTAGATTGTCACACATAGTTTATCATTCTTGAGTTTACAACTCATTTTTAGGGATTCTAGGGTTTCTAATGGAATTTAGGGCATTATAGTTATATTTAAGATGCTATTATCAATATTGAACTTATAAGATTACTATTAGATCTTAGACTTGACATATACATTATGTTTACATCATATAGGAATATGTTGTAGTGGCAATTCAGGTTGTGAGAAGTAGTTCATCTTACCAAGTAAGGTATAAAAGCAAAAATTTCCAGCTAAATTTTCATATTGAGACAATTATAGCACATAATGCATATGTGAAATTTGAGGATTGTCACATGGATCCAAGGGCATAATCACTAGCATCACACATTAGCACAAATGGAGAGTTCCAATTAGGGATTATGATTATTGGTGTGCATGTAAGCTTTTCTTTGAGAGTCTCGAATGCTATTTGGCGTTAATTTTTGAATTCAGATTTACTCTCCTCTTCAAGAAGTTTAGTGAGAGGTTTGGTTATTTTTGAGAAATATTTAATAAATCTGCGGTAGAAACCGGCATGACCTAAAAAACTTCTAATCCCTTTAACATTAGTAGGTGGTGGGAGTTTGAGATTAAGTCTATTTTGGCTTTGTCAACTTCAAGTCCTGCGCCAGACACTTTGTGTCCTAGCATAATTCCTTTTTTAACCATGAAGTGACATTTTTTCCAATTGAGTACAAGATTTGCTTCTTCACAACGTGAGAGCATTTTATCGAGGTTGTTGAGACATTTTTCGATTGTGTTTCCAAATATGGAAAAATCATCCATAAAAACATCGATTGATTCTTCGATCATATCATGGAAAATTGCAATCATGCACCTCTAGAAAGTAGCAGGTGAGCGTTGCATAGGCCAAAAGGCATGCGCCTATACGTGTAAGTTCTAAATGGACAAGTAAAAGTGGTTTTCTCTTGATTCATTGGGTTGATAGGGATTTGAAAGTATCCAGAAAAACCATCGAGGAAACAAAAGTATTTTGTTGTTCCCATATTAATCACTTTACCGTTGTTAGATTGTAAGAAATAAGATAGAAAAGAGATGAATTCTAGAGATAGAAAGTAGTGAGAGAAAATAGAGAGATAATGGAGAAACAAGGTGAAATTAGATTTAGAAATTAAATGGCTAACCTCTCCTAACATGCTAGGATAGTCGGGCCTACATGTGGCATAATGGGCTATATGTTTGATTGGGCCGGGCTTGAATATATTCTTAATACCTTGAAAGAGGCCTTTTAAGCAAGCCATCAAGCCCGTATTACACGGCTATTCTACTACCTATTACAATGTTCTAATAAACAATACATTATAAACCTATGACCAATTATTATTGTTTGAGTCAATATTTTGAGGCTAACAATATCCTCCAATGAGAGGTCATTTGTGACAATCCGTCAATTTATGGTTGATATTTTATTCTCAAGTGTTATTTAAAAACATTATTTTAATGTTATATTATGAACTCATTGATTTTTGGGAAGAAATTTGGATTTGCGTCTTGAAGTAGCATCGACTACGTCTAAACCGGAGGAATCTACGTTACGTGCTTACGTTTACATACACCGTTTTGGTAACAGTCCGACATTTCAAGAAATTAAATTTATCCGTGAATATTATTTTGGGATTTTAAATTTGTGTTGGTTCATAAACTCACAAATTTACGATAAGAGATTAGGACTTACGAGCATAATTTAACGTCCTTTACGACTAAACCGGAAACCTTAGGATTACGTATTTATGTTTTTTTACTCCGTTTTTAATAAGACAATTTTTATTAGATTTGTTTTGTGTCGTTGATTCATAATTTATAAAAACGTTTTTCGTAAAACGACCCGAGGGCACGCAAATCGAGGAAACTAGAATCGAGGAGTACCCGTAAATTAATAGGTATGGGACAAGTTTACACTTGCCCACCCCTATACAAGTGGCATCCAAGAGTACACAACACACTCTTGATGTGTCAAGTTTACTTAGGTAAACAAGGACACTTGTCCTTGTTTCTTTCCAAACCACTAGCAACACAAAACTAGCCAAGACTAAACCATTATCTCATTTACAACATGCAAACCACACACAAACTCTCTTGGCTCCCTATGAACGTCCACCATGCTTCCAAAACACCCCATTTGATCAAAAATTCAACCATGAATCATGTGTTTAACTTGCACAAGTTGAATATCCTTTGAAGTTATGGAGATTGGAGGTGATTCTAACATCCAAAGAGGAGATTTCTTGGTGTCCTAGGGCTGATTTCCCACAAGGAGATTATAAATATTGGTGGACTTGAAGATGATATTGGTTTATCACAAGTTTTTCCATCAAAATCCAAGCCTTGTTCATCAAAAACTCATCTTTTCATCACTAATGGTGGTATAGATATTGTTTCTTCCTATCCTCTTGTTATTTTGATTATGTAATCTTGTATTTTCTTTATTTATGTATATGTATATGAGGATGAATGATGATTAAAAATATTATGTGGGGATTTGGTGTTGATAAACATGGTTAAAAAGATGGAAAACCATATGTAAAAAGGTTAAAATCTTGCTTAATAAGTTAGCTGTATAAAAACAGTAACTAACCATATGTTAAACTGATAAAATGGAAAATTGGAATCAATATACAGTAATTATTAGGTCTTGTACACATGTGAGAGTTGGCCATGCAATGGAATCATTATAATGAGTGAGATATGATCAAAACAAAATTAGTGTATCAATTTGAATAGTCTGTTTTGTGAGGACTGTTAGGGATACTTAGACTTGGATTGAGAAGTAGCTAAACTAAGTTATTTGTAACACATAATATGAAGTTTATGTCATCCAAAAATGAGCTTCTATCTCGTTGTAGAACTCAAGATATGGTAAAAATGGTGAAAATGAAACTAAAAATCTGATTTTGTGAAATTAAAGTTTAATAGTATTATAATAGCACTCAAATAAATATAGTATAAAATGTAAATTAAAAACCACTAACTTATATAATACATTTATATAAATATGTAAAATAATAAATAAAAGGGACATTTTATAAAAATGTTAGTTTGATAAGTTTTATAAGTTATAAAACTATAAACATGCTTTTTACGTCTTTTCGGCTAAAACCGATAAATTAACGTTTTTGTCAATTAAAACTTAGACGGTCGGACCCGTCTAATGCAAACTTTTTATTACTCATATAATGATATATGAGTACATATTACAAGTAAAAACCGATAAAACCCGAGCTTTATAACATACGGACATTAACGGGCCAAGTTAGCCTTATTGGACTATTAATCCAACTAATTTGGCTAAACACTTATAAACTTACTTATTGGGCTTAACCCACTTGGGCCTAACTTGTAAGTATAATACTGATATTAAAAGTGTAAAATGGATCAATATAAGGTCATGGACTTATAATGGGCCTAATGGGCATTGACAAGTAAAGAAGATAAACTAGTGAAACAAGTATAAAAGTTGTCAACACATAACACTAAAATGAGTAAATGAGAATGTACAATCCCACTTGATCATCATCATACTCATGATATCATCATAGATATACATAGCCATTGTTTTTATAAAGTCATTGGACAAGAGTCTAAGACCGAGTATTATTTGTCTAGGTTTCCGTGATTGAAGCACGTACCGTACGTCCGAATTGCCGATAACCCGCCTTCCCACATCAACGTGAGTTCATAGCCTCATGATATTTTGTAGAAACACGTGTTTAGGAAAACAAACGTATAAGTGCGACAAGTATTAAACTCGACGATTTAGGAAAACCGACAAGTCGAATAAATGCGGGTTCATTCTCGAAGGAGGTGTGTGTATTAATGTGCCAATATATATGAAATCAAGTTTGGATTAGTGACGTTTTTTGTTGAGAAGAGAAAAAGTAAAGACGAGCTACGACTACGATTACGCTACGACGTTGACGTAAAACGATGACGTAATTACGTAAAACACGACAAAATTAAAAATTAAACCTAAAAATTAATTAAAAGTTTAAACTCAGACTAAAATAATATAAATAAGAATAAAAATCCAACAAATATATTTTAAAACCTTTTATTAATTAAATATTAATTTTTAATGCTAATTAAAGCCCTAAAATTAAATATAATTAACAAAATGTCCAAATATTATTTTATTGAACTAATAAGTCACTTATATTATTTAAAGACTAAAAAGTATTTTTTCTAAATTTTCAAAACTATTTTTCTATTTTTAAATTACTAAAAACTATTTTTAAACTAAAATAATCATAAAAAATAATAAAATAATGCCAAAAATAATTTGACAATTTCAAAAATCCTAAATTACACTAAGGAACAGTATAAAATTGAAAAAGTTTGAAAAATGTAAGATTTTTCACTAAAAGACAAAACTGATTAATAATTAAACCCTAATTAAACTAATTTAATTTTAAAAATTAATTAAAAAGGTGAACAGTAAAAACTTTTTAAACTAAAAATCTTAAAATGTTTTTCTAAATCTAAGAGAAATTTTAAAACTGAAAAATATTGGATTTTACCACTAAAAGACAAAAACAGATATTTAAAAAGTTAATTAAAATAGCTAATTAATGTAAAAAATACTAAATGAACAGTAACATAAAAATAAATTAAACTGAAAAATCAAAAATTAAATAAGAAAAATAATGAAAAAAGTTTCAAATCCTAAAACCTACTTTTGGGCACTAGAGACAAAAAAAGAAGTAAACTGAAAGTGACATCTTGACACTTTTTGTCTGTATGCTTAGCAGTGGTAACCAACAAACTAGCAGGGGGAAGTTAGTTCCCACTGATAGTTATGAAAAATGGGACAAGTGAGCAATAAGCTTAGGGAAGCTTATCTTGTGGCTTTTCATGGTCAATAAGGCACCCCCACAACCAGTTGGGCTGTGGGGAGTCTATAAATGAAATAAAATAAGCAAGTTACACACAAGATTCACACAAAATACCCCCAACTCAGTTACTGTTCATCAGAAAAAGGGTCTGGGTTGTTTTGCTGGTGCAATTGGCAAAAAGACAACTTTTAAAGCTTGCAAACTTGCACCAAACTAAACCAAGTCACATATAATCTAACTAAAACCCTAGGTAAGCAGTATAGCTATCATTAAGCAAGACTTCAATGACAAATTCACACTAAATCAAACAGAAAAAAAGGCTTACTGATTTTAGCTAGACATATGCAAAATTTTAACACACAAGTTCCTTGTACTTCTACCAAATGTGAATCCAACAACTTAAAATTCCTAATACTGACTTATAGGCTAAATTTAGACTGAATATAGGTCCAAAGTTGTCAAGTTTTCAGACTTATAATGCAGACCCAAACACCCCTTTAAAAGTTGTTAACTGAATTTAACCAACCAAAAGCTTCCAAATCAAATTAAATACATAAAAAATCTAATATTAAGCCGTCACTAACATCAAATACCAGAAGACCAACAAGAATTATCAATCAAATAATTACAAAGATTAAATCCACACAAAACAGTCTTTCAAACAAAAATAAACCAAAAAAGGGGTTCTAAGCCTTACTTGAAAAGATGATGCCTTCCTTTTTCTGGGGGTTTTCAGGATTGAAAGATCTAGTTCAAGTGTAGAGACCCTCGTTGTTAGGTCTACAACAGACCAAGAGGGGAGTACTATGTCTTCACAAAAGAAAGGATGAATATGGGTCTTGTGGTGAGCTTACTCCCTGCACAAAACAAACATCAAGGAAACACACTACAAGCAGTCTTAACCTTCTGATAAGACTCTTTGTCAAAGAGCTTATCAGAAGCTTAAGCTACAGTAAGCTGAAAACACAAAAAATATGGATTTTAAAGAGACTTTTTGAAACTCAAACTTTGGAACTGCAAGAAACTTAAAGAAAACTTAAACCAATACTGAAATCAAAATCACATTCCACTTTCACTTCATGAGATTTTGGATTCAAATTTTTGAGTAAAACTTTTTTCAAGAACTTTTTGAACACGAATTGGGTATAAGACTTAAGCTAATTTAATCAAAACTCATTAAACTAAAACAGTAAATAAATGGAACTCAGCTATGCAAGACTTTATAAAAACAATACTTTAAATATTCATTGATTTTTTTAAAATTAGTACAAAAGCTAGAACAACTTCTACCATTCTAAGCTAAGGCTATATATACACGAATGAAAAGGTTACAAGGATAAAACCCTAGCTTCATAAATTCCCTAAACTACCCTTGAAGCATCTTCAGCATATTCTTCTTGATTCCCACTTTTGAAATTTGAGACTTGGTCAATTTGGCTCCCACGTGATTTTGCAGTTGGATTTTTGCTCATGCCAGTTGTTAGAAGTGATCTAATCCTTCCATTTGGTGTGGGGTATAGGCTAGGTGATCTTGGCCATCCAAAACCTGATCCTTCATGTGATGGTGCAGCAGGGGAATCTTCAAGTGGGACATGGGGTCACGGGTTAGATTTGTTTGTGAGTGGGATTGATTTAGTGTAAGGTTAATTAAGGATCTAGAAAGGGGTGGATTAAACCCCTTTGATTTAAGTGAAATAAGGATTGGGGTTTATGGGTTTATGGCTGGGAAATTAGGGTGAGTTTGATTAGGTTTAAGTTTTAAAGATTTTAAAAAGAGTGTTTCCCTCAAAATAATTAATATAATCAGTTTTTTTTAAAATCTGTTATATAAAAAGGGTTGGGTGGAATAGGGACGTGGATGAGAGGGGGGCTTTGATTGGCTGGGGTGGTGGAGTGGGACACGTGGCTAGGTGTCATAGGTTGAGGTAACAATTGTTGTCTGGCCAGATATAACCCCCATGTTCCCAAATGTTTTCACTTTGTATTAAATAGCCAAAAACTCATTTTCCCTTTTATATCAACTTTGATCAGCTTGTCATTTTTGGCCCAATTGGTTTGCAAAATTTCAACAATGACTAATCTTGTAATTCCTTCAATCTTCAAGGGATGTTATGACATATCTTCAAACTTTAAGGATTTTCTTGTACAAATGACTAGAGGAGGGTCATTTATGACAAGTCTTCAAAGATGAGGGACCAAACTTGACATTCTTCAAAACTTCAAGGGTATTTTTGCAAATTCCATTCTTGGACCCGGTTCTTTGTGCGGCTTCGTTTCCCGTGTTCGTTTTTGCTTGATTCTTGTAATCTTTTGGTGAATTCACGATATCCGTACCTAAAATACACATTGAACAAACACAGGCACATTTTTGGGTATTTTGATGATATTTTAAGCGTTTTAAGCCCGATTTGGACGATGAGACTATGTATAAATACAGTCTCATCACTCCCCCATACTAAACCATTGCTGTGTCCCCACGCAATGCTAGAATTAAGTATCATAGCACTTCCAAAATTCATTTTATGATGACATTTATTGAAGACATAAACTTACATAAACTACTACACGCGTTTTAGACATAATGTATTGTTTTCATCACGATTAAGTGACTTTTGGGATCATAGAACAAGAACACGTGAATGCTTCCTTAGAAATAATTTCGTCGTCCTCGATTTTCACCCAATTCCATGCTAAGCGTGTAACGAGATCATTGTTATTATAAGTTAGCAACACGATCATATCTCATGAGTGTTAATTACACACCTAAACTCCCTTATTCCTACTTGGTATCTCTTATATTTTATTTTGTCTTAATGATCACGAGGATACATCATTGACTTATGCGTGAATAGAGATTAAGTCTAAAAATAGAGTTTTAACGGTGTAACCAAAATCATTAAATTAATAATTCACCCTAATAGACAACGATGTCAAAAAATTAAGTCAACAAGAAGGATCGATAAACACGGTTTTATAACGGTTTTGAACATGAGACTTATTACCAAGACTTTTATACGCCCCCTAACAGAAGGGCCTTATTATCTTTGGTTTACCTCCATCTTTTATTCAACTTCGCCATGAAGCTTTTATTATGACTTCGGTCTTGCCTTGCCTTTTATTATCCGCCTCATCGGTGGTTTTATTAGCCAAATACGTATATCCTCACGCTAAAGCGAATTTTGGATCTTTAAAGCTTCGAAGATTAAGGCTTAATTCACTTTAAATTTGGGCATAGATTTTACGGCCTTGTGAGCTTCAAATTTTGGCTTAATTTAGGTGAGCACTTGAAATCTTATTATTAGGTGAAGCTTTCGATTATTTGGGTTGCCAATACTTCAAAATCGTGATGCTGGCGATACCTTAAGGTTTTCCCAAGTTAATTACATGGAAGCTACCAAAACAAATTAGAAACCAAAAATAGTGACTAAACCGCCAAATCAATATTTATTAACAATTTATTATGCAAAAGCGTGGGGAGAATAAGCTAATAATTACTACATATGAGATCGTGAAGATTACGAGACTTATAAATAACTCTATCATTTCTCGTCCTCATTTAAGAGACTTAGCCTAAAAAGTTAAGGAATCGAAGCTAATTGCTCAACACGCACGGTCGAGTCAAAAATTACTCTCGTTCTCACCATCGGAAAACCTACATTCGTGTCTTAAACACTTATGAAAAACTAGAAAATTTTTAAAATTTGGCCATTTTTAGCCTTATTTTGCATAAAACGATAACAAAAAGATGAATATTGGATTGTGTGATGACGTAAGCAAGGTGAAGTATCTACTCACCCCCCATACTAAAACTAAACATTGTCCTCAATGTTTCGAGTCTAGGGGTGAAAACACCCCCATACTAGAGACGAAGTCGAATGCTTAATCTCGAGCATGGAAAGGGTAAAACGAATAACCTAAAAGCCGTTTATGAATTTTGCTAATAAGATAAACGTTAGAACATAAAAGGATATCATCGGATATCGGAATCTCCAAAGGCAACGATCGAAGCTCGAGTGATCCGTAAAACGAACACGAGAGGCTTCAATGATGACGATGAACCTAATAAATCACAATCACAAACAACCACGGAACAAAGGTTGGAAGAGCACATGTCCCCTCGTTACGTTAACTAAGAAAGCAATAATATTTACAAGGATAAGCATGAGAATCCCCCACGAGGCACCTTGTTTTTGATAACCGAGTCAAAAGCTCGACTCGAATCCCCATAAATGTGATCATTTAGGGATAATCTTGGTATGGTCATTTTTGGTGGGGCTTACATGATTAACAAGTCCCAAAAGCAACCGGTACTATGGACTAAGTCCTTTCATGATGTAAAATACCGGGGTCGAAGATGGCGTCCTCGTTCTCATGGGATAAACGAACCAACGCCACTTCAACACGTGCCAAAACCCCAAAGGGGTAGAAGAAAAGAGATAAGAAATAGAAAGGTGGGGAAATTGGTAAGTCAACATAATGAGCTACTCGAGGTAGACTCACACCAAGCAAACGAAAAGCTTTTCCATTTATTGCATCGGTGGAAGACCGAGATTTCCCTTTACAAGCAATTCTGGGATCGTAAATCTCGTCCTCGGTGGAGAAATTTGAGGGAACATAAGGGGCTTCCCCCACACTAGATCCACACCAACCATCGTCAAAAGGAGTAGACGAGGTGGTAGCACTCATAAAACGATGTGATGACGGAGTTAAACATGTAGAAAAATCTTTTAAAACATTTTTAAAATCTTTCCCTTTTTCATCGTTTAAAAACTCTTTATGAAAACCCGATTTAATGATGTCGAAAATATTTGGCGTTTCTAGTTCAAAATTAGTCGCGCTAAAAATTCTCACATTTAAGTCTTTGGTGGGAGGGGGTGGCGGATTATATAAGTTCTCAAAACGTTTGTCAATAAAGAACACCGCCCCCTCGGGGTCAACATACTCGTCATCCTCATGAACGTTGATCTCATCGATTTCTTCATCAAAGATAGGCTTTTCAAACCACGGTTTGTCATTCCCCTCCTTGAGTATCTTAGAAACTCTCTCGAAAAGATCACGATCAAGCACGAAACCATCATTCTTTTGTGGGGATTGTTGATAAGTTAAATCCTCACGAATGTGGTAAACGTAATTCTCATTTGAGGAGTGTTGATTAGGTAACTCCTCGAGAATTGGACTTTTGGTGGTCACATGAGTTGGCTCGTCATCTAAAATAAGACGTTCCAACTCATTTAGTTCATCCTCGATATAAGAGCTAGCTCTCGTTCAATGATTTCCTCAATCTCGGGATCAAACTCGTAATCATCGTACTTCACATGTTTCTTAAAAGGAGAATCAAAAATTGCATGTGGATTTCGAAGTACGTGATCAATCGCGGCAAAATCGCCATCGTCATCGTCAAAGAAAGAGTCGATGTGAGCACTCACAACCATGGTCTTACAAGTCGAATGACTATGCTTAGGTGACTTTTCTAAGATGAGAGGATCGATGTCGATAAACCCTTTAGCCTCAACGGGTGTTGGGCTAGGAATAGGAGGCACTTCGATGGAGTTAGAAGTATGGGCCTCAAAGTCATGGTCCTTCGAAGGTGGTGAAGACGAGCCCATATTGGTCTTTGTCGTGATGGCACTAACGTCACCCTTCGGAATTGGTGTTTCACTTGTTTCGCTAAAAACATCCCAAAGTGAGTTTTCATCCATAAATTTACACATACCCTTTTGAATTAGGTACACGTACTCTTTATCATTAAAATCATCATCTTTAAAACCGTTTTTCTTGATTCTTTCAAAACATGCATCAAGCCTCATTTGTTCCGCTAAAGTGAACATTTTGAAATTATTAGGATTTGAATCATTTGAAACCTCGGTTTTCTCACTGTCATTAAAAACTTGGGATTTTCTAGTGAAAAAGTCCATTTTGTCATCCCCATATCTCATAGTAAGTCTCCCCTCGTGAACGTCGATTACGGTTCGAACCGTCGATAAGAATGGTCAGCCTAAAATAATGGGACATTTAGGGTCACACTCGTAATCGGATATAACGAAATCCGCGGGAAAAACAAACTTTCCAATCCTAACATAGACATCCTCGGCTATTCCAATTGGTATAAGTGGAGTACAATTTGCAAGCTCGATTGTCATGTTCGTGGGGGTAAGTTAAGGCAATCTCATCAATTTCCAAAGAGAATGAGGCATAAGATTGATGCTAGCACCTAAATCGGCAAGGGCTAAACATCCCTCAATCTCGGAAAAATCACAAGGTAATAGAAATTGGCCCGGATCCTTTTCCTTTCTCGGCATACGCCTTTTGGGTTTTTTAAGAAGGATCGAAGCACAAGTTTCTTCAAGGGTTACTTTTGTAAGGTAAAAAAAGCTCTATTTTTGAACCGTGGATGGAATTTGAGGTACACGAGGGTGTGAACTCTTTTCCTTGGTCGCCACGTTCACCCCATCGACTTTAGAACCAGAAGACGTCTTAGAAGTCGAGGGTTAAGAAGAATAAACAACACGGAATCCTTCAAGGTTAGGGGTAATCACACGACCTTTCTCACGAGACGAGGCGGCTTTACATTGTTCCTTCGGATTAGCAACGGTGTCACTAGGTAACGATCTCGATGACGCACCCGAGGACTTGTTCATTATGGTGAAAACATCTTTTTTATGTCAATTTGCCCTTGCTCAATCTTCGTGTTTTGCAATTTTAATGTATTAGAAAAGTCGTTTTTCAAAGTACCAATTTCTCCTTCTAATCGTCTCATATTAGCCTCATTCGTTTTCATGTAATTTTGAAAATCGTTTGACGAACTATTTTGATTTGAATTAAAGTTCCCTTGGTTTTGATTACTTCTTTGAAAATTTCCTTGATTACCACTTGAAAAATTATTGCCTTGATTGTTGTTTGAAAAATTCGAGTTTTGATTATTGTCTCGATTTTGCCAATTTAAATTCCGACCTTGATTATAACCTTGATTTTGATTCGAAAAATTTCCTTGTTGATTATTTCCTTGAAAATTGTTTCGGTTTTGATTAAAATTGTTGCCTTGGTTATAATTGCCTTGTTGCGATGGACCCGCGTTATTTTGATTTTGAAAATTGTTGTTTCCATTTAACGCACTCACATTCGACGTTTGGCCATCCGTAGCCGCACACTCGTAATACTTATGAGGTCCACCACAAGACGTACACGAAACCTCAACCGCTTTCACCGTAGCGGGAGCGTCTTTCTTTTGCATCTCAACGAGAAAAGACGTAAACACATTCGTCAACTTGTCGACTTTCGCATCAACTCTCTCAATATCGCGATTAGAACTACTAACATTGGCGACATTGGCAACACTCGGTGCGTTGCGGAGTTGGTAAACCTTGGATCGGTTTTCGATAATTATCAATGCATCTTTCGGAGTTTTACACAAAAAGTTGCCACCGGCGGCTGAATTCAACGAATCTTGTTCTTGAAAATTAAGACCGTTGTAAAACGTATCGATTTGGTGCAACTCGGAAAAACCATGGTGAGGACATTGCCTAAGCAATTCCTTAAAACGATCCCACGCGTCTCTAAAAGATTCATTCGGTTTTTGCTCAAATTTCGTAATTTCATTCTTGAAAAACGTTGTCTTAGATGGTGGGAAAAAATAATTAACGAACTTGGACACGCGATCCTTCCACGTAGTTATCGAATTAGGTGGCTCTTTCTCGTACCAATCCTTGGCGGCACCATCGAGCGAGTACGGAAAAAGCATAAGCTTGACGACATCGGTGTCGATATTCTTAAACTTGCTCGTGGCTAAAAGACGATCAAAATTCCGAATATGGTCGTGAGAATTATCGGCTTCACGACCTCGAAAATTCGTAGCTTGGATTAACGAAATCATTCCGCTCTTAATCTCAAAATTCTCCGCTTCGATAGCGGGAATTACGATCGCGTCTCCATAACCCTCGGTGGGCGCTTGGATCAATTCCATCATCGAACGATTGTCGGCCATCTCCTCTACGGTTTCTTCAACAACGATATTAGGAACGTCGGTTTCTAATTCTCGTCTACGTCGTCGATTCCTTCGATTATGATTGCGTCGATTCGAAGCTTCGCTAGAACTGGAATAATCCTTCGATCGAGTGCGCATGCACTAAGCGTAGAATGGGTGGTAGCAAAGAAGATTCTTTTTGCGGTTTTTCGAATTTTTTAATTTTTTTGGTTTTTGATTGTTTTTAATTTTTTTGGATTTTTGAATGTATTACGTAGACACAAATCTACAAATCTCTCCTCGAATCGACTTTCTCGATTAAAGGAGCCTCAAAGAATGAAAACGATCACGTGGAGTGAACGTTCTCGATGACTTTAGAACGTTGGTGGAACACCAAAACGGTCAAGAGGGTTTAATCTTGAAAACACAAGCAAATATAATATACGTAGATAATACTTGGGCGGCAAACCCTCGATTGGCCCTCTTTCTCAAAACACGCACAAGCAAGCGGGGGAAACGAGGCAGCGCTAAGCACTTAAGAGCCTTTTTCCCTTAGGTCGTGAAATACAACCTCCTTATACCCACCTTATAGTTTGTGTTAATTGAAATTAAGCCTCACGAAAGTATTTATCTATTTTGCCTTTAAACTTTTGCTTTGGATTCGAATACAATGATCGAGTGATGAAATCCTGAATCAAGGTTGCGTTTTCACGCTTTTGGAGTACTTGTATTTTTATTGTTCTTACGTAGATACAATATAGTAATAATATATTCACAATAAAAACGAAAACCAATATATCTACAATATAGTAAAGATGATTGATTTTTGTTTAATTTAGGAAAATTAAACACGTTTTATTTGGATACTATAATATAATAAGGAAAAATAACAAAAATGAGTATGTACGTTTATGTATGCTTTCCAAAAATTGAAAAGCAAAAACGCACTACTCAGACAAACACGATACTAATAATAATGGCACACTAAAAACCTCCCCGGCAGCGGCGCCAAAATGATATTTTGTAGAAACACGTGTTTAGGAAAACAAACGTATAAGTGCGGCAAGTATTAAACTCGGCGATTTAGGAAAACCGACAAGTCGAATAAATGCGGGTTCGTTCTCGAAGGAGGTGTGTGTATTAATGTGCCAATATATATGAAATCAAGTTTGGATTAGTGACGTTTTTGGTTGAGAAGAGAAAAAGTAAAGACGAGCTACGACTACGATTACGCTACGACGTTGACGTAAAACGATGACGTAATTACGTAAAACGCGACAAAATTAAAAATTAAACCTAAAAATTAATTAAAAGTTTAAACTAAGTCTAAAATAATATAAATAAGAATAAATATCCAACAAATATATTTTAAAACCTTTTATTAATTAAATATTCAATTTTAATGCTAATTAAAGCCCTAAAATTAAATATAATTAACAAAATGTCCAAAATATTATTTTATTGAACTAGTAAGTCACTTATATTATTTAAAGACTAAAAAGTATTTTTCCTAAATTTTCAAAACTATTTTTCTATTTTTAAATTACTAAAAACTATTTTTAAACTAAAATAATCATAAAAAATAATAAAATAATCCCAAAAATAATTTGACAATTTTAAAAATCCTAAATTACACTAATGAACAGTAGAAAATTGAAAAAGTTTGAAAAATGTAAGATTTTTCACTAAAAGACAAAACTAATTAATAATTAAACCCTAATTAAACTAATTTAATTCTAAAAATTATATAAAAAGGTGAACAGTAAAAACTTTTTAAACTAAAAATCTTAAAATGTTTTTCTAAATCTAAGAAAAATTTTAAAACTGAAAAATATTGGATTTTACCACTAAAAGACAAAAACAGATATTTAAAAAGTTAATTAAAATAGCTAATTAATGTAAAAAAATACTAAATGAACAGTAACATAAAAATAAATTAAATTGAAAAATCAAAAATTAAATAAGAAAAATAATGAAAAAAGTTTCAAATCCTAAAACCTACTTTTGGGCACTAGAGACAAAAAAAGAAGTAAACTGAAAGTGACATCTTGACACTTTTTGTCTGTAGCTTAGCAGTGGTAACCAACAAACTAGCAGGGGGAAGTTAGTTCCCACTGATAGTTATGAAAAATGGGACAAGTGAGCAATAAGCTTAGGGAAGCTTATCTTGTGGCTTTTCTTGGTCAATAAGGCACCCCCACAACCAGTTGGGTTGTGGGGAGTCTATAAATGAAATAAAATAAGCAAGTTACATACAAGATTCACACAAAATACCCCCAACTCAGTTACTGTTCATCAGAAAAAGGGTCTGGGTTGTTTTGCTGGTGCAATTGGCAAAAAGACGACTTTTAAAGCTTGCAAACTTGCACCAAACTAAACCAAATCACATATAATCTAACTAAAAGCCTAGGTAAGCAGTATAGCTAGCATTAAGCAAGACTTCAATGACAAATTCACACTAAATCAAACAGAAAAAAGGCTTACTGATTTTAGCTAGACATATGCAAAATTTTAACACACAAGTTCCTTGTACTTCTACCAAATGTGAATCCAACAACTTAAAATTCCTAATACTGACTTATAGGCTAAATTTAGACTGAATATAGGTCAAAAGTTGTCAAGTTTTCAGACTTATAATGCAGACCCAAACTGTGACAATCTGTCAATTTATGGTTGATATTTTATTCTCAAATATTATTTAAAAATATTATTTTAATGTTATAATATGAACTCACTTATTTTTGGGAAGTAATTTGGATTTACGTCTTGAAGTAGCATCGACTACGTCTAAACCGGAGGATTCAACGTTACGTGCTTACGTTTACATACACCGTCCTTGGTGACAGTCCGACATATCAGAAAATAAATTTATCCGTAAATATTATTTTGAGATTTCAAATTTGTGTTGATTCATAAACTCACAAATTTACGAGAAGAGATTAGGACTTAGGATTTTAATTTAACGTCCTTTACGACTAAACCGGAAACCTTAGGATTACGTATTTACGTTTTTGAACTCCGTTTTTGATGAGAAAATTTTTATTAGATTCGTTTTGTGCCGTTGATTCATAATTTATAAAAAAGTTTTTCGTAAAACAACCCGAAGGCACGCAAATCGAGGAATACCCGTAAATTAGTGGGATGAGACAAGTACACACTTGTCCCACCCCACTATATGGGACGACTACACTAGACACCACATCACAAGATGTGACAAACTTATAGCCTAATACTTACACATGTAAGCTAAGCTTACAAAGTAAGCTTTCTCAAACACAAAACCACCACCTCAAACTACTTCTCTCATTTACCACTCATGCAAACAACACATTTTCTCTCTACTCTCCATCTATGCCGTCCCACTCCATCACCATCCACCACATTTGATCAAATTTTAACCACAAACATTTGTTATAATTAACATATGTTAATCTCCATTCAAAGAGATGAAGATTGGTGCAAGTTTTAACATCCAAGGAGAAGTTTCTATGGAGACTTAGGGCTGATTTTCCACAAGGAGTTCTTGAAGAATGGTGGTCTTGAAGATGGTCTTGGTTTATCACAAGTTTCTCCATCAAAATCCATGTCTTGATCATAACCTACATCATCATGGTGGTATAAAGATTGTCCTCCCCATCCTTTTGTTAATTTTGATTATGTAATCATGTATTTTCTTCTTAAATGTATATATGTATGATGATATATGATGATAAAAATATTGTGTGGGGATTTGGTGTTGATAATCATGGGTAAAAAGATGAAAAAACTATATGTAAAAATGGTTAATCTTGCTTAAATGGTAGGCTGTATAAAAACAGTAACTAACCACATGTTAGACTGATAAAATGGCAAAGTAGAATCAATATACAGTAAGTAATATGTCTTGTACACATGTGAGAGTTGGCCATGCAATGGAATCATTAGGATGAGTGAGATATGATCAAAACAAGTTTAGAGTACAAATCTGAGTTCACTGTTTTGGATGATTTTTGGAAAATACTTAGATGCTGATTCAACAGTAGCTATAGAAGATTTAAATGGAGCACATATCATGTAGTTTATGTCATACAAATTTGAGCTTCTATCTCCATATAGAACTCTAGATATGGCTGTTTTGGTGAACATGAAAGTAAAAATCAGATTTTGGAAATTAAAGTATAATAGTATTATATAAGCACTCAAATAAAAATAGTATAAAATGTGAATTAAAACCCACTAACTTATATAATACATTTATATAAATATGTATAAGGATATATAAATGGACATTTTATAAAAATGGTAGTTTGATAAGTTTTATAAGATATAAAACTATAAACATGATTTTTACGACTTTTTCGGCTATTACCGTAAAATTAACGTTTTTCGCCAATTAAAACTTAGACGATCAAACCCGTCTAATGTAAAGTTTTTAAAAGTCATATACTGATATATAAACATATATAACAAGTAAAAACCGATAAAACCCGAACTATATAACATACGGACATTAACGGGCTAAGTTAACGTTATTGGACTAATAATACAACAAAATGAGCTAAAACACTTATAAACTTATTTATTGGGTTTAACCCATTTGGGCCCAACATGTAAAGTGTAAATACTGATAATAAAAGTATGAAATGGATTAATACAAGTTAATGAACTTATAATAGGCTTACTGGACCTAAAACACGTAAATAGGTAAAACTAGTAAACTAGTAAGGAGTTACCAATACATAAACATTAAAATGAGTAAAAGAGAATATGTAAACCCACTTGATCATCATATATATATAATCATCATATATATACATAATTGTTATTTTTATAAATTCATTGGACAAGAGTCTAAGACGAGTATTATTTGTCTTGGTTTCCGTGATTGAAGCACGTACCGTACATCCGAATTGCCGATAGTCCACTTTTCCACATCAACGTGAGTTCATAGACTCGCACTATTTTAAATTTTTTTATGAAATCTTTTATAAACCCGCAAGGGAGATAACATGTTAGTTTTTATAAAATAGGACACTAGTTGTCTCGATTGTTTGTTTATTGATTTGGACCCGAATGATTGTATGACCCGATGAATGATTAAATGACCCGATAGATGAGATAAAATGGATTATTAAAGTTAGGTTATGTCACTAAAAGTCCCATTAGCATGAATTGTGAACTATCGGGATTTGGTGGACGCTTATGCATATAATAGTACTATTTGGGGACGATCACCCAGTTCGCGCCTTGACGGTTGATCCCCGTCGTGCCACATTGATTGGTAAGCGAATTTATGTATGAGAAGATTTACATAGTGTGACCTTTGTGATGACACGCTAATTTAGATGGGCAAATGAGTTTCGGGCTAGCTACCCGTTGTTTGGTTTAGTAAGGTAACAATGTCATGCGGCTTGTAATAATCCAATTAACGAAATACTGCTTTAAGCATTAAATTACGATATATTGCCTGACTAGCAATACGGGGTCTTACTATTGATATTATGTTCGTGTTTTGGTTTTCATAACCGTAATCATATAACGGTTTTTATTTAACTCCATACAACGTTATAAAACGTATTGTATGATATTTTTACGACATTGGTTCGTATAATGATTTTGAAGGCGAAAGCCTATATTATGATTTTGATAAGGATTTGTATAAAATGACTTTGGCTATTTTATGGCCTATTACAATGATTTGTACGAAATGATTTTCGGTAATAATTTTATACCGATGTTATATTGATGGATTTTATTAAACTCTATGAATTCACTCGGCGTTATCGCTGACCTTTTCTTTTAACATGTTTTGTCTCAGGTACTTGAAGGTAATTCTCGGGAAGACGACAAGAATTCATGGCCCGCACTTAAGCAATAATTTCCATTCAAATACTTTTTAAAACTTTGTATGAAATACAATGACTTGAGACCTATGTGAATTTGATAATTATGAATGGAAATGCTTTATTATTAAACGACGCGATTTTTATACGTTGTCTATGATGTGAGTAATGTGCTATCCCGTAACACCAACAAGTCTTCCGCTGTATTGAGTTGTATAAATTTGGGGGTGTTACAGTTTGGTACCAGAGCTCTCGTTATAGAGAACGAAAGATTTTTAAAAATCAAGGTTTTGAATAAAACATTTCAAAATCTTTTAACTATAAACATTTTTCTAAAAATGTCTAAAAATCTTTTGACTATAACGGTGCCGAAGAATTCCCGAGTTACCGACAAGACCAGACTGAGAAGTGTTATTTTAATATATATATATAACTTGGATTATATATATATATGATGTAATTTTATTACATGATTGTTTGATGATTATTTTAATATTTATACGAGGTATTCATACGACGTAGATTGTCACAAGGAACCCTAAATCCCCTAGTAAATTAATCGAAGCTATTCTCGTAGGAATTCTAGCTATCCTAGATCTAAACCAAGTTGTGGATATTTATGATCCCAACAAATGGTTGATATTTGTAGAAATGTAGATATTAGTTGATTGTGAAATTGAAGAAGAATTGGCGAGATTAAATCCGATATCGATGCCATGACGATCTTTCCTTACAAAGTGGAGGTTGACAAAACGTTACCACCTGGAAAGGTGTCATCTGATTTGTTGTCACCCAATTCTTAAATTGAAATCGAAAGGGTGAATGTTGCACTTGAGGCTGTCATTGGAACCATTACCCAAAAGCCTCATGCCACTAGTACCTTTCCGAGAAGTCTGATTGAATGCGTGAGTCATTTCATACTAGTGACTCATTTGATAATTGTTGTTGTAAGAGTTATAGGATTGGAAATTTAAGTGTTATTCATATTGAGCTTTTGTTGCCCTTTTAAGGTTTATGAATAAAGTTAAAAGTATTGGAGAATGAGGTAGGATATCGAATTGAGTATAAAATTGGTTGAAACTTGAATAAAGTAGAAATTTGACCCATATGGAATATGAAATTGTTAGGAGGAATCCGTTAAGTTCTGTGATTGAATTATAAGGTTTTAAATGATTGTTAGTTTGTGTTAAGGGTTGTTCCTAGGCCATTGTCCACTAACGAGGATGCCCAGTGTCCAAGAAATAAATTGAAGAAATCTTCTTCTGAATTGAGACCGATGGATCTTCTGGGACAGGTGGAACACCTAATAACTCTTGTAGATTAGTATTCATTGTGGTGTCTTTTAAAAATACCTAACTTAACTGAGACATCAGTTGGTAGGATGAGTTCTGAGAATTGTATGACATAGTGACACGTAATGTGTTACGATACAATTTTGACTTGTTTGTGATTAATGAAAAGACTACCTCTGATTGCTAAATTCTACATGTATCGATGTTATCTTTATTTTATTGCTTCCTCCTAATGTTCGGATTAGTGATACAACCATTGAACAAGTACTCATCTCGAATTGAGTTACGTTGTAGATTATTCTTTTTGAGTGCCATCAAGGTCATGAGCCTCATGATTATTTGGCTAAGCTCATTTTCTATTATATTGTGGTTAGTTCGTGGTAAACAACTTGTTATCACTCTTTTGCAGATCACTCATTATTTTTATAAGATAAAACATTATCCTTTAAGAAAATTGAATTTTCATCACTATATGGATTATTTAAAGTGAGACTTATAAATAATCATTATTGAAATAAAGTTGATTATGAAATACCTTAGAAAACTTATTTGTTTTCATAACAAAGAAAATCTTTGTAAATTTATTTTTGATTCTTATTTAAGAATTAAGCATGAAAATGTTTTTATTATAAACATGATGATAAAATTTTGACGAACTGAGTATTGCATCGTTAATCTTGAAATTGTATATAGTTGCGCGCCTACATACAATTTGGAATGGACCATGCAAGCTGATTAGTAGTCACCATAAAACTAATCAATAAACACTACATTTTCTTTGAAGATTGTGAAAGAATAAATTTTATGAGATCTGCAAGAAGTGAAAAATAGGGACATAGTGTTAGGGACACCTACATATGTTCCTGTAGCATCTATTCTTTTGAGTCGAATTTACTCAACTGTGAAAATTGTCTTATTTGACGATTGATATTCCCTTCTTTTCCAATTCTCCCGTAGTGAGATTCTTAGGAAAAGTATCTGATTACCGAGTGTTGATACCCGACTGGATGTATTGACATTCTTATCATTTCTTATGATTTGATTTCATTTGAATGACCTGGGTAACGATCCGAGGAGCTTTCGAATGCGTACTCAAATTAAGAAAACATAGGATATATTCATATTAGTTACATGTTTTCGTCTATATCTGATTTAAAATTCTCTCGCATAGATTATGCGTTGACCTTAATCTTTTAATAGTAGTTGTGTCTCCGTATATCCCTAAATTTGTGAAGGATTATGAGTTATAGTTAGACTTTTGAGAAGTTCACATCTTATCGACGGCAATGAAACTGGAAAGTTGATAGTGCCAGTAGAATGGATTGATTGATTTTGACATTGACGACATTGTCTTAATTTATGGGAACTCGAGTAGAATTCCCCTAAATGATAAGATGTTGATTATCAAAAGTGATCTAAATAATTCTTGATGGATGACCATATCCTGCATTTAGACTTGAAATTATACCGTGAATGGTTGTGAATTAGTCATAGATATTATAATCTAGAAAGAACCTTAAATGAATTTATTAAAAGATGTTTCCGTTATCTAAAACTTTAGGAGATATTTGCTGGTGAATTACCTAGACTTTCGCCATTAAGGCAAGTTGAATTTGGTATTGATTAAATTCTCGGTGCTGCACCTGTGGCGTGTGCACTGTACGTCAGCACAATCTGAATTAAAGGAATTACCCCGTACAACTGAGAGAGTTGTCGGAGAAAGATTTTATTCTACCGAGCTCGTCATCATGAAGAGCTATGGTGTTATCATTCCATATATTTATAGATTACTGTGAACTGAGTAAATTGACAATCGAAAACGATATCCATGACTCGAAATGGAAGATTTGTTCGATCATTTACAAGGTTCTAACGTATGTTTTAAAGATTTGATCCATGGCATGGTTATCATCAACATCGCATCTGCGAAAAAGATTATGTATTCCAATCACTACATTCGGTACTTGTAATGAACATTATGAGTTTCACGTGATGTCGTTTGGATTGACTAATACACATGTAGCATTCATAAATTTGGTGAATCACGTGTCTAGGCTGTAATTTGATAAATTCATGCTTGTGATCATTAAGGACTATTTGTTTGTTTATAAGAATAAGAATGAGTTAATAATTTTTATTGATTGCCCTGAATTGGCCGAGCAATGAAAACATGTACCTTGAATATTTAACAAGTGATCTAAGGCTTA
The DNA here is from genome assembly GCA_025667525.1 of Glebionis coronaria. Classification (NCBI taxonomy): domain Eukaryota; kingdom Viridiplantae; phylum Streptophyta; class Magnoliopsida; order Asterales; family Asteraceae; genus Glebionis; species Glebionis coronaria. The sequence goes on along the minus strand of CM046880.1, from coordinate 34,346,607 downwards.
ATCCTTTACATAAAATGACCGTGTGATTAATAGATAATGGAATCTATATTGACTCTTCAAAAATTTAGAGCTCTTTTAAGACTTAGGGTTTTACTAAATAGAAAGTGCAAATGTGTTTTGACAAATGTTTTATCGAAAAAGAACTTTTGAGGGATTATTCCCTTATACACAAATCATTTAACTAAACTCCTGTTTAGGGGTAAATGTTTTTGCATACCTTAAGACAACCTAAGAAGGATTAAGGAAACCGTTAAACCATGACTTAAAATTTGAAATGACATTTTTTGCTTTTCAAACAAAGAAAATTTTGACCAAAATATAAACAAAGATTTTTCGAACATTTACGAATCTTATTAATTATTTTCGATAAATCAGCAAAAATCTTGTTAATTAAATTCAAATTTATTTTGAACATTTTTATAAATGGTCGAACTAAGAAATTTAAAATCTTTACGTTTACGTTTCATATAAATTGAATATTTAATATTTATTTACTTGTAATAATTATCGACGCTTTAAAACGTCGGATTGAGTAAAACTGATAAAAATGATATCTGAAACGAAACTGAAAATTAGAAAATATGAAGAATTAATTACGATGTATTTATTAATAATGAATGTGCAAAATAAATTGCCGAACAATTTAAAATATAGCCGATGCTTATAGAAAGGATAATATAGATAATAAAAGTGGTTCGCGGCTAATGTGAACCATTAGAATTGAGAAGCCGATGGCGTTAGATGTATAAAAGGCCGTTTGTGGTTGCCTAAATATGGAGATTTAGAGATTTAGTCATGTTGAAATCTCATAAGATTAAGTATTCTATTCATGCTATTTCTTATTTAGTGTATTTTTATCTGAAGAAGTTGTACTAATGGCAAATTATGAAGGCAGATATCGCCTCATACATTAGTAAACGTCTAACTATTGCAAAGGTCATCATCCGAATTTGATTCGATTTGGGTCATCGTCGACAGACTGACCAAATCTGCTAATATCATTCCTGTTAATGATAGATTCTTGATGAAGAAATTGACTCTTTTGTATTTAAAGGAGTTATGTAAACATGGTGTGCCTGTATCGATCATCTCTATCAAGATCCTCGCTTCGCATCGAATTTCTTGAGATTTGCTCAGACGTCATTGGGAACGAACCTTGATGAGAGTACTCTTTACCACCCAAATCGAAGGGACGAGGTAAAGTAACGATACAAAATACTATAAGTGCTGTTTTATGTTTGAATGATTGACATTTGGTAATAAAATGTAAAATCGCTTTCCTTTGGAGAGATTATCATTGATAATTATCATATTAGGATCGAGATCGAATCTTGTTAGGATCTAAATATGAGAGCATCTGTAAGCCGGAGTTGGGATGAAGACATCCGGCATACACCCATTGTGAGTTGGACATGTCTTTTAGGTTTAAGGTTTCCTATGATGGCGAACCTAACCTTACAAAATACTCGACCCTCGAGACCTGAAATGATTGTTGAAATTAGGATCTGATTATTGACTGTCGGTAGTGGGCGGGAGGTTATGTGAATATGAAATGTAGATCTTGAAGTGCAAGATGGGTAGCGAAGTTATGCCAAAAATTTTAACCATGGAAAAATGAATTGATGATCTAAAAGATCATGGGATATAAGTCCTCGTAGTATGGGACCATTGAGATGATGTAAAAGATTGGTTTGAAAGGCATATAAGCTGGATCTACCTTAGGACTTCAAGAGCTGCGTGAATTATGTTTCGTATATCGAACTTGATGAAATGTCTATCAAGTGAAAATCTGATTATTCCTTAATGAAGTTTAGATCGGCGAAAAGTTGCATTCATCAAAAACCCGTGAAAATCATGGATAGAGAAAGTAAGTCAACATTAAGCCTGATCTTATTCCCGTAGTTATATTTGATGAAACTCGCGTATTGTAATGGATTACACTTGTGAGAGAAGACCGAATGTGGAGGAAATACCCACATGGCTTTAACTCTATAAGAAGCGAGTAGTAAGATAAGATGATCTTTGAGGACAAATATCCTATTTAGGGGTAAATGCTGTGACAATCTGTCAATTTATGGTTGATATTTTATTCTCAAATATTATTTAAAAACATTATTTTAATGTTATAATATAAACTCACTTATTTTTGGAAAGTAATTTGGATTTACGTCTTGAAGTAGCATCGACTACGTCTAAACCGGAGGATTCAACGTTACGTGCTTACGTTTACATACACCGTCCTTGGTGACAGTCCGACATATCAGAAAATAAATTTATCTGTAAATATTATTTTGAGATTTAAAATTTGTGTTGATTCATAAACTAAAAAATTTACGAGAAGAGATTAGGACTTACGATTTTAATTTAACGTCCTTTACGACAAAACCAGAAACCTTAGGATTACATATTTACGTTTTCGAACTCCGTTTTTGATGAGACAATTTTTATTAGATTCGTTTTGTGCCGTTGATTCATAATTTATAAAAAAGTTTTTGGTAAAACAACCCGAAGGCACGCAAATCGAGGAAACTAGAATCGAGGAATACCCGTAAATTAGTGGGATGAGACAAGTACACACTTGTCCCACCCCACTATATGGGACGGCTACACTAGACACCACATCACAAGGTGTGGCAAACTTATAGCCTAATACTTACACATGTAAGCTAAGCTTACAAAGTAAGCTTTCTCAAACACAAAACCACCACCTCAAACTACTTCTCTCATTTACCACTCATGCAAACAACACATTTTCTCTCTACTCTCCATCTATGACGTCCCACTCCATCACCATCCACCCCATTTGATCAAATTTTAACCACAAACATTTGTTATAATTAACATATGTTAATCTCCATTCAAAGAGATGAAGATTGGTGCAAGTTTTAACATCCAAGGAGAAGTTTCTATGGATACTTAGGGCTGATTTTCCACAAGGAGTTCTTGAAGAATGGTGGTCTTGAAGATGGTCTTGGTTTATCACAAGTTTCTCCATCAAAATCCATGTCTTGATCATAACCTACATCATCATGGTGGTATAAAGATTGTCCTCCCCATCCTTTTGTTAATTTTGATTATATAATTATGTATTTTCTTCTTAAATGTATATATGTATGATGATATATGATGATAAAAATATTGTGTGGGGATTTGGTGTTGATAATCATGGGTAAAACGATGAAAAACTATATGTAAAAATGGTTAATCTTGCTTAAATGGTAAGCTGTATAAAAACAGTAACTAACCACATGTTAGACTGATGAAATGGCAAAGTAGAATCAATATACAGTAAGTAATATGTCTTGTACACATGTGAGAGTTGGCCATGCAATGGAATCATTAGGATGAGTGAGATATGATCAAAACAAGTTTAGAGTACAAATCTGAGTTCACTGTTTTGGACGATTTTTGGAAAATACTTAGATGCTGATTCAACAGTAGCTATAGTAGAGTTAAATGGAGCACATATCATTTAGTTTATGTCATAAAAATTTGAGCTTCTATCTCCATATATAACTCTAGATATGGCTGTTTTGGTGAACATGAAAGTAAAATTCAGATTTTGGAAATTAAAGTATAATAGTATTATATAAGCACTCAAATAAAAATAGTATAAAATGTGAATTAAAACCCACTAACTTATATAATACATTTATATAAATATGTATAAGGATAAATAAATGGACATTTTATAAAAATGATAGTTTGATAAGTTTTATAAGATATAAAACTATAAACATGATTTTTACGACTTTTTCGGCTATTACCGTAAAATTAACGTTTTTCGCCAATTAAAACTTAGACGATAAAACCCGTCTAATGTAAAGTTTTTAAAAGTCATATACTGATATATAAACATATATAACAAGTAAAAACCGATAAAACCCGAACTATATAACATACGGACATTAACGGGCTAAGTTAACGTTATTGGACTAGTAATACAACAAAATGGACTAAAACACTTATAAACTTATTTATTGGGCTTAACCCATTTGGGCCCAACATGTAAAGTTTAAATACTGATAATACAAGTATGAAATGGATTAATACAAGTTAATGAACTAATAATAGGCTTACTGGACCTAAAACACGTAAATAGGTAAAACTAGTAAACTGGTAAGGAGTTACCAATACATAAACACTAAAATGAGTAAAAGAGAATATGTAAACCTACTTGATCATCATATATATATAATCATCATATATATACATAATTGTTATTTTTATAAAGTCATTGGACAAGAGTCTAAGACGAGTATTATTTGTCTAGGTTTCCGTTATTGAAGCACGTACCGTACATCCGAATTGCCGATAGTCCGCTTTCCCACATCAACGTGAGTTCATAGACTCGCACTATTTTAAATGTTTTTATGAAATGTTTTATAAACCCGCAAGGGAGATAACATGTTAGTTTTTATAAAATAGGACACTAGTTGTCTCGATTGTTTGTTTATTGATTTGGACCCGAATGATTGTATGACCCGATGAATGATTAAATGACCCGATAGATGAGATAAAATGGATTATTAAAGTTAGGTTATGTCACTAAAAGTCCCATTAGCATGAATTGTGAACTACCGGGATTTGGTGGACGCTTATGCATATAATAGTACTATTTGGGGACGATCACCCCAGTTCGCGCCTTGACGGTTGATCCCCGTCGTGCCACATTGATTGGTAAGCGAATTTATGTATGAGAAGATTTACATAGCGTGACCTTTGTGACGACACGCTAATTTAGATGGGCAAATGAGTTTCGGGCTAGCTACCCGTTGTTTGGTTTAGTAAGGTAACAATGTCATGCGGCTCGTAATAATCCAATTAACGAAATACTGCTTTAAGCATTAAATTACGATATATTGCCTGACTAGCAATACGGGGTCTTACTATTGATATTATGTTCGTGTTTTGGTTTTCATAACCATAATCATATAACGGTTTTTATTTAACTCCATACAATGTTATAAAACGTATTGTATGATATATTTACGACATTGGTTCGTATAATGATTTTGAAGGCGAAAGCCTATATTATGATTTTGATAAGGATTTGTATAAAATGACTTTGGTTATTTTATGACCTATTACAATGATTTGTACGAAATGATTTTCGGTAATAATTTTATACCGATGTTATATTGATGGATTTTATTAAACTCTATGAATTCACTCGGCGTTATCGCTGACCTTTTCTTTTAACATGTTTTGTCTCAGGTACTTGAAGGTAATTCTCGGGAAGACGACAAGAATTCATGGCCCGCACTTAAACAATAATTTCCATTCAAATACTTTGTAAAACTTTGTATGAAATACAATGACTTGGGACCTATGTGAATTTGATAATTATGAATGGAAATGCTTTATTATTAAACGACGCGATTTTTATGCGTTGTCTATGATGTGAGTAATGTGCTATCCCGTAACACCAACGAGTCTTCCGCTGTATTGAGTTGTATAAATTTGGTGGTGTTACACAAACACCCCTTTAAAAGTTGTTAACTGAATTTAACCAACCAAAAGCTTCCAAATCAAATTAAATAGATAAAAAATCTAATATTAAGCAGTCACTAACATCAAATACCAGAAGACCAACAAGAATTATCAATCAAATAATTACAAAGATTAAATCCACACAAAATAGTCTTTCAAACAAAAATAAACCAAAAAAGGGGTTCTAAGCCTTACTTGAAAAGCTGATGCCTTCCTTTTTCTAGGGGTTTTCAGGATTGAAAGATCTAGTTCAAGTGTAGAGACCCTCGTTGTTAGGTCTACAACAGACCAATAGGGGAGTACTATGTCTTCACAAAAGAAAGGATGAATATGGGTCTTGTGGTGAGCTTACTCCCTGCACAAAACAAACATCAAGGAAACACACTACAAGCAGTCTTAACCTTCTGATAAGACTCTTTGTCAAAGAGCTTATCAGAAGCTTAAGCTACAGTAAGCTGAAAACACAAAAAATATGGATTTTAAAGAGACTTTTTGAAACTCAAACTTTGGAACTGCAAGAAACTTAAAGAAAACTTAAACCAATACTGAAATCAAAATCACATTCCACTTTCACTTCATGAGATTTTGGATTCAAAGTTTTGAGTAAAACTTTTTTCAAGAACTTTTTGAACACGAATTGGGTATAAGACTTAAGCTAATTTAATCAAAACTCATTAAACTAAAACAGTAAATAAATGGAACTCAGCTATGCAAGACTTTATAAAAACAATACTTTAAATATTCATTGATTTTTTTAAAATTAGTACAAAAGCTGGAACAACTTCTACCATTCTAAGCTAAGGCTATATATACACGAATGAAAAGGTTACAAGGATAAAACCCTAGCTTCATAAATTCCCTAAACTACCCTTGAAGCATCTTCAGCATATTCTTCTTGATTCCCACTTTTGAAATTTGAGACTTGGTCAATTTGGCTTCCAAGTGATTTTGCAGTTGGATTTTTGCTCATGCCAGTTGTTAGAAGTGATCTAATCCTTCCATTTGGTGTGGGGTATAGGCTAGGTGATCTTGGCCTTCTAAAACCTGGTCCTTCATGTGATGGTGCAGCAGGGGAATCTTCAAATGGGCCATGGGGGTCACGAGTTGGCTTTGTTTGTGAATGGGATTGATTTAGTGTAAGGTTAATTAAGGATCTGGAAAGGGGTGGATTAAACCCCTTTGATTTTAGTGAAATAAGGATTAGGGTTTATGGGTTTATGGCTGGGAAATTAGGGCGAGTTTGATTAGGTTTAAGGGTTAAAGATTTTAAAAAGAGTGTTTCCCTCAAAATAATTAATATAATCAGTTTTTTTTAAATCTGTTATGGGTGGAATAGGGACGTGGATGAGAGGGGGGCTTTGATTGGCTGGGGTGGTGGAGTGGGACACGTGGCTAGGTGTCATAGGTTGAGGTAACAATTGTTGTCTGGCCAGATATAACCCCCATGTTCCCAAATGTTTTCACTTTGTATTAAATAGCCAAAAACTCATTTTCCCATTTATATCAACTTTGATCAACTTGTCATTTTTGGCCCAATTGGTTTGCAAACTTTCAACAAGGACTAATCTTGTAATTCCTTCAATCTTCAAGGGCTGCTATGACATATCTTCAAACTTTAAGGATTTTTCTTGTACAAATGACTAGAGGAGGGTCATTTATGACAAGTCTTCAAAGATGAGGGACCAAACTTGACATTCTTCAAAACTTCAAGGGTATTTTTGCAAATTCCATTCTTGGACCCGATTCTTTATGCGGCTTCGTTTCCCGTGTTCGTTTTTGCTTGATTCTTGTAATCTTTTGGTGAATTCACGATATCCGTACCTAAAATACACATTGAACAAACACAGGCACATTTTTGGGTATTTTGATGATATTTTAAGCATTTTAAGCCCGATTTGGACGATGAGACTATGTATAAATACAGTCTCATCACCTCACACTCTTTTAAATGTTTTTATGAAATTTTTTATAAACCCGCGAGGGAGATAACATGTTAGTTTTATTAAAATAGGACACCAGTTGTCCCGATTGTTTGTTTATTGATTTAGACCCGAATGATTGTATGACCCGATGAATGATTATATGACCCGATGTATGAGATAAAATGGATTATTAAAGTTAGGTTATGTCACTAATTAGCATGAATTGTGAACTACTGGGATTTGGTAGACGCTTATGCATATAATAGTTCTATTTGGGGACGATCACCCCAGTTCGTGCCTTGACGGTTGATCCCCGTCGTGCCACATTGATTGGTAAGCGAACTTATGTATGAGAAGATTTTCATAGCGTGACTTTTGTGATGACACGCTAACTTAGATGGGCAAATTGAGTTTCGGGTTAGCTACCCGTTGATTGTTGTAGTAAGGTAACAATGTCATGCGGCTTATAATAATCCAAATAACGAAATACTGCTATACGCGCTGAATTACGATATATTGCCTGACTAGCAATACGGGGTCTTACTATTGATATTATGTTCGTGTTTTGGTTTTACATAACCATATTCATATAACGGTTTTTATTTAACTCAATACAACGTTATAAAACGTATTGTATGATGTTTTTACGACAATGGTTCGTATAATGATTTTGAAGGCAAAAGCCTATATTTTGATTTTTGATAAGGATTTGTATAAAATGACTTTGGCTATTTTATGGCCTATTACAAAGATTTGTACAAAATGATTTTCGGTAATAATAATATACCGATGATATATTAATGGTTTTATTAAACTCTATGAACTCACTCGGCGTTTTCGCTGACCTTTTCTTTTAGCATATTTTATCTCAGGTACTTGAAGTGAAGGTAATTCTCGGGAAGACAACAAGAATTCATGGCCCGCACTTAAATAACAATTTCCATTCAAATGATTTGTAAAACTTGTATGAAATACTATGACTTGGGACCTATGTAAATTTGATATTTATGAATGGTTATGCTTTATTATTAAACGACGCGATTTTTAAGCGTTGTCTATGATGTGAGTAATGTGCTATCCCGTAACACCAACGAGTCTTCCGCTGTATTGAATTGTATAAATTTGGGGGTGTTACATCATTCCTCTTTGACATTTGGAGATTTAAAGAGATTACTATATTGGGAATAAAATATAGCCAGTCTACTTGAGCGCTGACAAGAGTAAAACAAGCGTTGATAGGAAGTAAACAAACGCTGACAGAGCAAGCGTTGACAAGAAGAAGTCAAGCGTTGATACATTGAAGACAAGCACTGATGGAAAGATTTAGTCTACGCGTATATTGTTTCTAGTTTGTTTCTAGTAAGGATAAGTTCAACAATGTATTTTCTATAATTATCTTTACCTAGAATAGTTGATACGTAGACTCTTGTACAAGGCTTTTTATGTCTATAAAAGAAGACCTTTAGGTTAATGTTCAATATAAGTTTTCATACGTTAAACACTTTCATTGTAAGCAAGTTTGTTATCATTAATCAAGTGAAAGTTTGTTTAAATCTTGTGTGTTCTTGTTTAAGTGTTAATTCCGCATAACACATAGATTATCATATACATATACAAAGGTTTCTCTACGTGTATTACTTGATCTAATCTCGTATACATAAAGCGAAATCGATCTAAGTTTGGGATCAACAAGTGGTATCAGAGCATGTTGAGGAACTTTTGATCTTAAAGAACACAAGAACCCTAAAATCACCAAAACCCTAATTTTCAAAACCCTAAAAACATCATGTCAAATCCAGAAGTAACCTCCTCCTCCTCACCTTTACCAAACATCAAGATTCCCATGCTTGATGCAACCAACTTTGAATTGTGGAAATTCAACTTTGAAAAATATCTGGGGATCTATGACTACACACTCTGGGAGATTATTGAATATGGAAACACATTCAATAAAGCTCAAAAGATTGCTAATGCCATTGCTGCAAGAACAGCTGTTGCTGGATGTTCAGAAGCAGATAAGAAAGAAAAACCTAATGATGGTAGAGTTTTGTCTGCTGAAGACATAGCAAAGAAAAGGGTTGATATGAAAACCCTAAACATTCTGAAACTCTCTTTGGGACAAGAGAACCAGCATAAATACAGAGGTTATGAATCTGCTAAGGACCTTTGGGCAGCCCTTGAAGTTGCATATGGTGGCAATGATGATACTAAGGAAGAGAAGAAGAAGCAACTCATGCATGAGTATGCTATTTTCAAGGCTCAACCTAATGAGAAGCTTAGCAGTGTTAGAAGCAGACTGCTTGATATTACAAGCAAGTTGTCCTTTATGGGGACACAAGTTGGCGACGTTGACACCATTGCCACTTTTCTTAAAAGCCTTGGTGAAGCATGGAAGATTGAGGCAAGATCTATACTTGCCAATAACACTCACAAAAGTTCTACTTTTGATGATATCTACAAAAAACTGAGGCTGTTGGAGAATGAAACTCTTTTGGAGCATGGAAGTAAGTCTACCAACAGTAACATGGCCTTCTTCTCACATAGTGAAGGTCAATTTAATCAGAAGGACTCTTACATGCATCCAGTCACTGGATCAACATGTGTCAACGCTGGAACATGTCCTGTCAACGCCTCATATTCAAACGCTGACACATACAAAAGTGACTCACCAAGAGTTAAACCTGCTGGTTTGGATCTGGATACTGTATGTGCTTATATTGCTTCTTTGCCCAATGGTTCAGTGATTACATATGAGGACCTTGAGCAAATAAGTGATGAGCACTTAGAAGAGATGGATATTAAGTGGAACATGGCTCTTGCTAGTATAAGAGAAAACAGATGGAATAGAAGGTTTAAGAAGAAGATGACCTTTAATGCAAAGGACACTGCTGGATTTGATAAATCCAAAGTTGAGTGCTACAACTGTCATCGTATGGGGCACTTCATGAGGGAATGCAGATCTCCAAGAAGATCTGATGCTGGCAAACCCTAAAGCCAGATTGTTAAGGCTCAGGATCCTAAGTCCATGGTTGCAGTGCAAGAAATTGATGGTATGGGATGGGATTGGAGCTATTTGGCTAAGGATGGGGAAGAGGATAAAGCTTTGGTTGCTGAGATAGAAGAAGAAGAGCATGTTCAATATGCTCTCATGGCACACTCCTCCTCTTCATCAGATAATGAGGTATACGATGATGCTTTTTGTAGTAAGGGTTGTAGGTTAAAAACTGAGAAACTTAACAAAGAGGTGTTAAGATTATTAGATGATGTGAGTACTGAAAGATGCAAACTGTCTAATTATCAACTTGCTCTCACTCAAACTGAGAAGACAGATTCTGAGTACAAGAAAATGGAATTTGACTTAAAAGACAAAATAAATATCTTAAAACATGAGTTAAATGCTAGTAATGATGTTAGAAGCATCATGGAAAGGGTTAATGGTGAGTTACAAGCTAAGTTAGATTAGGCCATTAAGAATAAGGATAATGTTGGCCTTAAAATTCAGAGATTTGATAAGGCCACACAAACCCTAGGAGAATGTGTTAATAAAACAAAGGATCCTAAGGACATGACTGGGATTGGGATGAAAGACTACTCTGTGGTTCCACCACCAGCTGGTGACTTCTATGGTGTCCAAAGAAAGGACCTATCTTGGACTGGTTTACCAAAACTCCAAGAGGAGGAATTCATTCCTCCACCAAGAGTCATTACCCTAGTTGAAGAGTATCAACAGAAGTTGACTTACTTGAATGAATGGAAGAAAGCCAACCCTACCTTATTTGTTAAGGGTGGCTTGTTATGTGAAAGTCCAAATGAGTTAACCCCTATTAAGGTAACAAACCCAATCACTGGTAAGGCTGTTGACCTTGGCTCAAACACTGTTAGAAAACCTAGCATCAAGTATGCAGAAATGTATAGGAATACTAGGTCACCTAAAAGCCAAGTTAGTAATGATGGAACAGGCTTCTTCTCTTCTAGACCTAGGGTTGTGTCTAGAAAAGCCTGTTACACTTGTGTTAGCTTTTCACATTTAGCATATAAGTATGTCAACGCTTCCAAGGTCAACGCTGTTAAAAAGTCAAACGTTGTCAGACCCAAACCTTGTGTGCAGCAAAGTCCACAAGTTGTTAGACCAACCCCTTTCTTCACTAGAGGGTCTAAAACTCATGGACAAAGACCATTTCAAAAGACAAATACTTGGTCTAATAGGAAATGGGTTTCTGTAGCAAACCCTTGGTTCAACGCTGACAAAGGTAATTTCAACGTTGATAGGACCAAATCCAACGCTGACAGAAACGTGACCAGACCTAAATATTTACAACCACAGGGTAAGGGGTCTAAAGCTTCTTCAATCTTGACATGGAGACCTAAGAAAGATCAAAACCCTAATGATAATGGGATTTCTATGACCTGCAACAGATTTAATTACATTTCAAAGGTCATTACAAAACCTATTGGGGTTAACTGGGTATTTCATCCAAAGAGGGATGAACAAGGGGTTGTTATGAGAACTAAGTTTGTTCTTGTTGAACAACCAGATGAATCCAAGTCTGCTAAGGCTTGGGTTCCCAAAGAAAACTAACTTGTTTTCTTTATGTGCAAGGCATTCAAAAACAGGTCAATGATTATGGATATTGGGACAGTGGATGCTCAAGGCACATGACAGGGAAGGAAGATTATTTAACTAACTTCACTCCCATTAAGGATGGTGATAAGGTTTACTTTGGAGGCGGATATGGAACTATCACAGGCAAAGGAACTCTTCTCACCAAGAACTTGCGTTTTGAAAACGTGTTTCTGGTAAAGGAACTTGATTACAATATTTTTAGTGTATCACAAGTTTGTGATAACAAAAATTAAGTTATGTTTACTGATACTGAATGCTTGGTGTTAAGAAAGGGTTATAAGATCCCAGATGAGAAATATATTGATTATAGAACACCTAGACATAAAGACATTTATAATGTGAATCTTAATGGGATTAGGATGAATAACAATATGTTAGACTTACTTTTTGGTAAGCTGGCGCCTTTCACGTGAGTTGGACTAGATTTACATACTTTGCTACACGCAAGGACTAATTATGTAAAGGATAGAAAGTCTAGTCATGTTAGGCCTATATATACCCCCATGACTCTCCATGGGGGTGTGGAAGTTTGTTTATTTTTTCCTTGTTTTCTTTCACTTGAAATGAAACACACAACATTCCTTCACCTCTCTCTAACTTTCTCTCACTAGAACTAATCATGTCCATCATGTTCTTTGATCATCCCCGACCCCCCGATCTTAGGTTCCTTTTTGATGCTTGTCAATTGGTATCAGAGCTAACCGGGGGTGTTTTGTATCTGTGTGATTTGTGTTCGTGTTATGTTTTCAGATTCGTAATTTGCTGTTCATGACTCACGGTTGGTATTTTTTTTCTCATTTCATATCTGAAAATATCAAATTTTGTTTCATTTTTATCTATCTCTCGTATCAAGTTGTCTTTGAATTATATGTCAATGTGCCTCGTTATACAGTTTTTACCCAATTTTTGTACCCGTTTTTTTGTGTTTGTCCTTGTATACATCTGTTCCTATTTATGGGGATAAGGACAAAAAGGCTGGTCCAGATCCATTTTTTTCGGGGTCACAAAAGTACTGGTCTAAAACCTATTGCGATGGCTATTAAGATGGATATTACAATAAGAGTTTCAGATGGCATTGCGATACTTTTTCAGATATACACATTGCGATGGCTTCTTCTTTTTCGGATTTATTCCGATGGGTTCTTTTTACACATTCGGATGGGTAGGGCTGTCCTCATTGCGATGGGTGGCTTGATCCATCGAAATGGTAGATGAGTCGTCATGCTGCCCAATTTTTTCCGATGACTTTACGATGGGAAGTGTGTATTGCGATGGGTTCATGTCTTATTGCGATGGATATAGTGCTTATTGCGATGGTTTTTTGTGTCGACTCATTGCGATGAAAGACAGTTATGCTTATTGCGATAGGTTTAAATACATTGCGATGGACATAAATATTGTGATGGACAGACTGATGATATTACGATGGGACACATCGTGTTTGGTTTATTTTGTGAAAATTATTTTGAAGAGAGTTTAAATCAGTCAAAAATTAAAATCAGATTTGGACTCCTTTCATCTGTCTTGAAAAACATCTACCTCTTTCAGTTAAACCAAACCTGTAATGATCTAAAACCGACTCATACTCATTCATGATTCAAACCAGTAACTTTAAAATCCGACTCTTGGACATACAAACCTGTAATATTCCGAGACCCCAACACCACTCTATCTACCTCCTAATCCCATCGTCCCCTAAACCCACCACCTAGACTCGATCTAACAGACTGTACACACTAAGTTAAATGAGACCTCAGATTAGTTAATACGTTTTTCCAATGTTTAAAAGGTTTTTTTTTTGTATTAACTTCATCTCATCAGAGATCTCGAAAACGTCTCATACCCCTGCTTAATTCATGTTAAATCACAAATCAATCTCATGCTCATAACAAACCTACCCGTAATATCTTCAATCTTGTGGCCTTCCTTATACTCTGAACATCTCCATATAGACTGTTACAAGATTGTGGTTTAATAAGATGTATTGGGTTTGTGATTTGTGCATCATATTTATGATTCATGATCTATGAAATTGATTGAGGTGATTTGAGGTTATCATTTTCATCAGTTGAGGATGTTTTTTTGGATATGGAGATTTGGGAGAAACCCACTTTGCTACTCATCAGAGTGCATAAGGAGGAGATGGATGATGATGATGGTGTTTGGATTGTATCGCCAGTTTAGAGAAACTAGGGGGCGGAGTAAAAGATGGAGTGAGATCAGATTAGGGGTTGATGATGGGAGAGTAAATAGGGGCGGATGTTTCAAAGATAAGGGTTAGGGGCCAGTGTGATTAAGTTAATATGGTGAGTTGTATTGGGTTCACTGTTTTATATCCCATATATATGTTAACTCTCCATCTACACGTGGCCACCTTGAGAAAAAGGGGGCGGATATTACAATGTGAAGTGGGTTAAGTCTAGTTTAGGGTAATTGGTAGAATTTTTATCCCTAAAATTCATTAACCTAACTTGTATGGACCGAGTATAGAAAGACCATGTGGGCCGTAGACTTGATTATTCATGGGGCTTGGAGTGAAATTTTTTGGGCCATAAATACCAATGGTACCTCATGGTTACTTTTTTGGAGTTGGTTATAGATTGACGAGTCGATCACTACTCAATCGAAGGCATTTTGTGGGCCGATTAATGTTTGCAATCGTATTCGGGATGACCGTCTTTATATCCGAATATTGCAAAATTAATCATGTTAGTTTTGAGTTACGGGGTTATTGGTTTGAGCCGGGTATCTTCGAAAGAACCAAGTGGTAAAATATTTTGTCAGCTCAAAGGCTTATGGGACAGGATTTTATTACTTTGGCAGGCCGTTTAAACAGTGACATTCTGGCCGGGTATCCGTTTTCGCTCATAACACTTCTTCACGAACTACAAATACAACAAACACGATACATTACACTAAAACGATCCTTATCAAAAATCACCTAAAATTCCTAGCGTATATTACGGTTTATGTGATTACGAAGATGATTCGATGCTACTTATTTGAGGTTGAAGTGAGATTTCTCAGAGGCGCTCTTATTTTATCTTTAAAGGAGTACTTACGACTTTTTAAGATAACTTGTTCGAGCATATACGGTTATGAATAAGACTTGAAGTATCTAGTTTCCATTGTCAAGGGGAGGATGGACGACGACATGTATAACTATCATTTTTTGGGAGCTTCGTTGCGGTTCTCAGTGTCACACGCACTTGCAGTTGTGGATTTCTTCAAGAGATGTAGTATCTTTTCATATACCGCCTGTTTTGGTATAGGGTACTTTAGAGAGGTTGTACCTTTTTAATACCGCCTTTTGGTATGGGGTACGTTTAAGACTTCTCTGCATCGCTCTTCATTCTACAATAGTGCAAGCTTAAGTTCAAGTTTGGGGAATTCTACTTCAGTTTCAAGTTTGGATTATCGGGTTATCTTCATTAGTGGTCAGTATCAATAGCCAACAGAATTGATAAGGGGATTCAGTTCGGGGTGATCAAGAGAGAATTTTGTTTAGAGAGATATTGTTGACATCTTCTCACATTGTAATAGTTACTAAGTAAGCGGTTCCAGTTGGCATACCACGTACACACATGAAGGATGATTCCCTTATTAGGTATCATCCTGGAGGGAGAAATGTGTACATGCGGGGTCACTTGACTTTGGTGTTACCGTTTCTACATAGAGGGATAAGTTGACTACAATCGGGACTTAATTGACTTTGATGTGGCAACTTTTTATCATCACTGTCCTGTCAGGAGAAATGTGCATTTTCGGGACTTAATTGACTCTGGTGCTACAATTTGACTTCATGTTCGGGATAGAGTGTGTACTTCTGGTAATCTATCATAGAATCAAGACTAGGATTGCTTCAATTTGTGAGAAAATGTTGATGACGTTATCACCTCCCACAGATTTCCTCTGTATGATCTGTTTGGGAGGGAGCAGTCTTTACTGCTTGTTTTATGAAACGCCTTCTAGTTGGGAGGGAGTAAAACTCAACTAGATTCTACAAAGCTGAAGAAATAGAGCTGGAGTATTCAAGAAGATGAAGGTCGCTGAAGACTGTCTCAAGGAATGCTGGAATTCAAGCTTATCATTTTTCTTTATTTTTGCTTGTAGGAATCATTGTAACCAACTCACGTGAGTCACCATCTTGGAGGGAGATTATTAGACTTACTTTTTGGTAAGCTAGCGCCTTTCACGTGAGTTGGACTAGATTTACATACTTTGCTACACGCAGGGACTAATTATGTAAAGGATTGAAAGTCTAGTCATGTTAGGCCTATAAATACCCCCATGACTCTCAATGGGGGTGTGGAAGTTTGTTTATTTTTTCCTTGTTTTCTTTCACTTGAAATAAAACACACAACATTCCTTCACCTCTCTCTAACTTTCTCTCACTAGAACTAATCATGTCCATCATGTTCTTTGATCATCCCCGACCCCCGATCTTAGGTGCCTTTTTTATGCTTGTCACAATATGTCATGTTTTTATGCTAAAGCTTTAGTAGATGAGAGTAATCTATCGCACATGAGACTAGGGCACATAAACTTTAAGAATATAAACAGGCTTGTGAGACTTGGCTTGGTTGATGGCTTGCCTGAAAAGGCTTTCCACAATGACCACTCTTGTGTTGCATGTCTTAAAGGCAAGCAGCACAAGGTCTCATTCAAATCTAAACATGTGCACTCTAGTACTAGACCACTTCACTTACTGCATATGGACCTATTTGGTCCAACTAATATAGAGAGTTTGAATGGTAAATCATATTGCTTTGTCATCACAGATGACTTTTCTAGGTTTACTTGGACTTTCTTTTTAGCTATGAAGAGTGACACTGCTGACACTTTAATTGACTTTATCACTCAGATTGAGAAGAAGACTGGTAATGAAGTTAAAATGCTTAGGAGTGATAATGGTTGTGAGTTTAGGAATAAAGTTTTAGATGATTTTTGTGCCAAGAAAGGGATTACTAGGCAGTTTAGTGTTGCAAGAACCCCACAACAAAATGAGGTTGCAGAAAGAAAGAATAGAACCCTAATTGAAGCAGCCAAAACTATGTTGGCTGATGCTCATTTCCCCATAGCTTTTTGGGCTGAGGCTGTGAATACAACATGCTATGTTCAAAATAGAGAATTGGTCAACAAGATACAGAACAAAACACATTATGAATTACTTTGGGGAAGGAAACCTAATATTGGTTTTCTTAAACCTTTTGCTGTCATGTAGTTGTTCTTGATACTAGTGATGCCTTAGGTAAATTTAGTGCAAAAGGTGATGAAGGCTATTTCATGGGGTATTCAGTGCAGAGCAAGGGATACAGGGTTTACCTTAAGAAGGAAAAACGTATTCTTGAGAGAGTACATGTTAGGTTTTTAGAGAGTAAACCTAGTGATCCTGAAAGTGGTCCAAATTGGCTGTTTGACTTGGAACCTCTATCTAGAACTTTAAATTATATGTATGTTACTAATCCAGATATTGTGAAGGTAACTTCAAATGTTGTGGAAGAACAAGTTGTTGATGTTTCAGGTACAAAGATTAATGAAGAGGTTAGATCACAAGCAGAAAAGTCTTCTCCTATACTAGATTATGTCACAATTCCCATATGGACAGATGCTTTTGCTGCTGCTGCTGCTGGTGGTAAGGATAATGGTGGTCCCCAAGTATCACCAGTTATCAACATGCATGGTCCTTCAGGCGCTGACAAAGGCAAATCTAGCGCTGACAGGACATATTCAGACGTTGATGGCTCAAACGTTGACAACAACATTTCAAGCGCTGATAGCCCAAACGCTGACAACCAAGGTTCAGGCGTTGACAACACTTTTGAGCATCTTTTCTCTTCTAATTTTGAACAAGGTGAACCTTCAAATTTATATGAAGAGGTTCATCCTCATATTGATGAAAGAGAGTCTGAAGAAGAAGATATTGGCAACATGGATAATGAGATTGAAGACACCAGACTTTTTGAAGGAGGAGTTCTCACTTCTACTATGAAGAATCACCCTACTTCTCAAATCATTGGTGATATTATGACTCCTGTTCAGACTAGAAGATCTCATCAAAGTCTTGGTGGATTTATTGCCAATATTCACAAGAAGGTTGATACCCCTCTTGTGCAAGCATTTTTGTTTTCCTGTTTTCTGTCACAACAGGAACCCAAGAAGATATTTGATGCTCTCAAAGAACCAAGTTGGGTGGAAGCAATGCAGGATGAGCTTCACCAATTTGCAATTCAGGATGTTTGGGAGCTGGTTGATTGTCCCAGATATGTCAGACCTATTGGGACTAGATGGGTTCTAAGGAACAAGAGAGATGAAAGAGGCATTGTGGTCAGAAACAAGGCACGTTTAGTGGCACAGGGATATACACAAGAGGAGGGGATAGACTATGAGGAGGTCTTTGCACCAGTTGCAAGGATTGAAGCTATAAGAATATTTCTAGCCTATGCTTCCTGAATGGGCTTCACTGTCTATCAAATGGATGTGAAGAGTGCCTTCCTCTATGGAACAATTGTTGAGGAGGTGTATGTCATGCAGCCTCCTGGTTTTGAAGATCCAAAGAATCCAGACAAGGTGTATAGAGTCAAGAAGGCTATGTATGGACTTCATCAAGACCCAAGAGCATGGTATGGCACATTATCCACTTATTTGGTGGACAATGGATTAAAGAGGGGCACCATAGACCAGACATTATTTACCAAGAAGGCTGGTAAGGATGTCTTGCTTGTTCAGGTTTATGTTGATGATATCATTTTTGGATCTACTAATCCAAAGATGAGTGAGGATTTCTCCAAGCTTATGACAGACAAATTCAAGATGAGTGCAATGGGGGAGATGAACTTCTTTCTAGGGTTACAAGTTCAGCAGAAAGAAGATGGTTTCTTCATCTTCCAGGATAACTATGTGGCAGAGATCTTGAAGAAGTTTGGCTTTTCTCCACATGAAAAGAGGGTTACTACTCCTATGGATAGAGAACACCCTTGGGGAAAGATTGGAGATGGGAAAGATGTGGATGTCAGGCACTATATATCAATGATTGGTTCATTGATGTATCTCACAGCCTCCAGACCTGACATCATGTTTGCTGTGTGTGCTTGTGCACGCCATCAAGTGACTCCCAAAGAATGTCACCTTTATGCTGTCAAGAGAATCTTTAGGTACCTAAGATGTTATCCTAGTCTTGGATTATGGTACCTAAAAGATTCACCTTTGGAGCTTATTGCATATTCAGACAGTGACTATGGAGGTGATAAGTTTGATAGAAAATCCATAACTGGTGGATGTCAGTTTCTTGGGAGCAGGTTGATATCTTGGCAATGCAAGAAACAAATAGTGGTGGCCAATTCTACAACTGAAGTAGAGTATGTAGCAGCAGCTGCTTGTTGTGGAAAAGTCTTATGGATTCAGAACCAGCTGTTGGATTATGGGTTTAATTTTATGCATACCAAGATATTTGTTGACAATAACAGCATTTTATGCATTATTAAGAATCTTGTACATCATTCTAAACCCAAACACATAGAAATTAGACACCATTTTATAAGAGATTGTTTTGAAAAGGGTTTAATACAACCAGATAGGGTTGACACAGAAGAAAATGTGTCTGATTTACTAACTAAACCTTTTGATGCTGGAAGATTTCAATACTTGGTAACAAGTATTGGAATGATCAATCTCACATAATATGTGTTTTGGGGTCTTTTTGTAAAAGTATGTACAGGATAATGCATTGTTATTGGTCTTTTTGAGGATTCAGATTTTCCACTATATTTTTCTAACACTGACAAAGGTTGCTTTAACGCTGATAAGTGTTATTGTGATGTTGTCAGCAATATATTTGTCTAGCACTGACAAAGCTTTCCTTAACGCTGACAAGTGTTATCGGGGCGTTGTCAGCAACAATGTTAGTTTTGTGGTTTTTAATCTAAATGTGCAGGTGGTGTTAGCAGTATACCATTGGATACAGAGTTGCTTATGGATCATTGGAGAAGCATTTGAACATGTTTTTATTTATGGATGATGGTTGGAATTTTCAATTCCTATCTTGACATAATTTTTTTTTATGTTCATGCATATTTTTGGCAACATATGTATCACAGTTTAAGGGGAGGTTTTAGGAACCTTTAGGACTTTTGGGTATCCATATGATACTCTTATCACAATTCTAGATTGTGTCCACAGGTGAGTATGAGTTAGTTTTACTAAATCATGAGGCACTGTAGCATGCAAAGTTGATATACTATGCATGCTGCCAAGACATTTTTGGCCTAGAATTGGTTGTGGTCCGTTGGGAGACTTGGGAATGATTTTATCATGGGTTTTACCTGGGAGTAACAAGGAATTTTATGAGGTAACTTAGTTGTTAAGAGTTTTGGTTAGCAAGGGACACTAGAGGACTGTTATGTCTATCTTGCATAAGCAAGTGTGCATAACTGGACAGTGCTTGCCGCCCTATAATAATTATCAACTTATAGGTTATCTTCTCTAGGATAAATTACTTTGTTAAGGTCATTTTTCATTTTTAAATATTTTTATTTTTGGACGCTGACAAGTATTTTGCCAAGCGTTGTTGTGACCAATTTAGACGCTGACATGGCTTTGGCAAACGTTGACAAGAATATAGCCGTTGGGCGTTGATGGGTTATTTTTGACCGTTGACACTCAATGGGACCTACCCAGTTGTTACTTTTTGACATATTTTTGGGCCGTAATTTTGGGAGCAGATAACTTTCATTTAATGCATGAGATAAACTTATTTCTTTTCAATATTTTCATGATTGTCTTTTGAAAATAGTTGCCTAATTTTTGGCCAATCGCATGCATTTTTCTCTCCTATATATTTGGCTCCTATTTTAAACAGGGTACCTATCATTCTTGTCTAACAATATTTTCTCCTATACTTCATCTTTATCAATCATTCAAACAACTTTCAACAATGGCACCAAAATTTAAACCAAGTGATTTGGAATTGGGATTCAGGAGTCAACACAACATGGTAGCATATTTGGAAGCTGATGATACTCTGTTTCCCCAATACACACAAATTGTGGCGTATTTGAATGCATCCCCAATTAGGTATGCTCTTTCTCATGCTCCACTCATTTCTGTCACACATATTAAGCAGTTTTGGAACAATGTTAGTTCCTCAACAGTTAATAGAGTGACTACATTATCATCTATTGTTCATGGGCGCACATGGGTGGTTACTGAAGCTTTGGTTCGCCAAGCTTTGCATCTTGATGATGCAGACGGTATAACCACCCTCCCCATTAATGAAATAGAACAAGGACTAAGGGCTTTGGGTTATCCTTTCCCTGATGAGGGAACTTTAAACAAATATCATAAACAGGAGTTTCCCCCAACCTAGAAGTACCTAATACATGTCCTCTTGCAATGTTTGAGTCCCAAGTGTACTGCACACAATGAGATCAATAGATCTATTGCTAGTGCTATTGTGTGCATTGCTACTGGGCAAAAGTTTAATTATTCCAAAATGATTTTTAAGGGCATGTGTAAAAATAAAGGGAACAAAATGACTTTAGGTTATCCCAGATTTTTACAAATGGTTTTTGATGTCCAAAGTTACTGCACAAGGGATCATGATGATTTTTATGAGATCCCTGTGCAAAAGAAATCAGTTTTTACACAGATGAACTTACCCCCACATCATGACTTACCCCTAACCCCAGCTATGATTGCTGTCATTGAAGCAGCACAACCCCAACCAGACCCTCAACCTCAACTTGACCCAATACCTGGACCTTTACCTTCACCACAACACATGCAAATTGACCAAGAACCCTTCGATGCTGACACTTTAAATGTTGGCGTTGACATGCCTATTCCAAACGTTGACACCAATCCTTCACAGACCCAAACACCCCTTAACCAACCTACATCCACCTAATCCACATCATCTTCTCCCCCAACACAATATAGGTTGCAAAAACACCAAAGGACTACTTGAGTGTTCTCCTCTAGTGGTCCTAGCCATGTAGCAGAGAGAACCACCACCACAAGTGTGGTTGGTGCTATGGATGAGGCTGGGACTATTGGTTCTGGCTTAGAAGCTGGCCAAGACAGTCCTACCATCATTAAGACCTCATCCATGCCAATGAATCTAACTTGGGAGGTCAAATACCAATTTTAGAGGAGGGCAGATGGGAACCAATGACTTTAATGGAATTGACGGTAGTCTGCATTAGCTTGCAAAAGCAAAATGCAGACTTGGTACAAGTTGTCAGTACACAAGGCCTTGAACTCAAGTAATTGAGGGAGAGAATTGTTATCTTGGAGAATGCTAGCACAAGGCGTGGGATGGAGGAATCTTCCAAAGGGGAGGATGAACAGATAAATGTGAGTGATAAGGGCTCACATGATGGTGAATCTTTGGGTGTTGCTGAGGCCCTTACAAGTTTGAAGAAACAACCAGGTTTTGATACGTCTCTAGTCACTCCTACAAACTTATATGTGTCTTTTACAGCTATGTTGGAGGAAATTACAAGAGGCGCTGAGACAGGTAATTTGGGCGTTGACAAGCAAGATTTGAACGCTGACATGAGTACCTTGGGCGCTGACAGAGCAAAATTGAGCGTTGACAGACCTGCAGATGAGGTTGATGTATTCCAGTCATCATCCATCATCAAAGAAGTTTCTTCACAGGTATTACCATCTTCCTTACCCACCTTGGATCCATTAGATAAGGGTAAGGGTATTATGGTAGAAGTAGATGTTCCAAAGAATGCAGCACAGATTGAGTTTGATAGAAGGTTGGCTGCATAAATTATGGAACAAGAAAGAAAGAAGGTGGGTGAATCACCTTTTGTTGTCACTTCAGAAGAACAAGAAGGAAGTGATGAAGCCTGTTCTGACTCAAGTGTAATGATAATAGAACAACCAGAAAGACTTGAGTATGGTGATGAGTTGGCTAGAGAGAAGCTGAATGAGTTAAAATTGCAAGTTGATTTTGATATGCCAGAAGTTATTCAAATGTACCATGCTTGGGAAGATAGGTGTTTGGAGAATCCACATTTGACTATTTCAGACCAGATATGGGGTGTGGAGATTCTTCTAAGAGTACAAAAGGATTGCAAGGTAATTCTGAAACACAAGGCTAGCAATATTCTCTCAATGTTGAAAAGGGATAGAAGGGAGTTGTACTCCATGCTACTCATATGTCATGGAACAGGGTGGACTTATAAGAAATTGATTGGATTGACATTTGAAGAGTTGGAGTTCAAAGCTTTTCCCATTTGGGCAAGAGTGCAAGAAGAAAACACTCTAAGACTTCTTTCTGATGAAAGGAAAGAAGAGCTTGCAGAAGAGATGGAGCTTAAGAAGGCAATGATTGTTCCCAGACCTGTGAAGAAGGGAGTCCCTCTTGAGTTTCCCAAAGATATGGTTAGGTTGAATCCAAGTGAAGCTATTATAAGAAGGAGCCTCAAGCTCTCACCATTAGAAGCTTCAGATATGGTGCAAGTGTTACCTCTTGATTCCAGGAACCCTATTATAAGCTATGAAGAAGATGAATGTGGGTTTTGGAAGATTGGCAGGTATGGAAAAGAGGTTCACACTTTTACCACTCTTATATCTTTGTTTGCAAGTTTTGATAGAGAAGACTTGGTAGACCTTTGGAGGTTGTTAGAAGCCAAGTATGAGACTGAAGATCCTACTTCAGTCAATGCAATAAAACTGTGGTCAACATTCAAGAGAATGTGTGGACCAATAGATGAAGATCCTGCTATTTGGAAGGATCTTGAAGATGACCTCAGTGGTCTTCAATGGCGTTTGTATTCAGCTGCTGGAGTATATTACTTGAGTTCTACAAAGTTTGTTGAGTATCTTCTTGTAGATGCTCAGTATTCCATGTCCAAGGAAGTCTTGGAGAAGATGAAGACTACACAGCTGGAAATTGATTATTCAAGTGACGTGGCCAAAGATTTGATCAGACATATTTATTACCAATATGAGAAAGTTTGTAAGATTCCTCCTAGATCTTAATGTTTATTCAGAAACTTGATTACTAGAGTAGATATCAAGTTTAGGGGAGGATTGTTGGGAATAAAATATAGCCAGTCTACTTGAGCGCTGACAAGAGTAAAACAAGCGTTGATAGGAAGAAAACAAACGATGACAGATCAAGCGTTGACAAGAAGAAGTCAAGCGTTGATACATAGAAGACAAGCACTGATGGAAAGATTTAGTCTACGCGTATATTGTTTCTAGTTTTTTTCTAGTAAGGATAAGTTCAACAATGTATTTTCTATAATTCTCTTTACCTAGAATAGTTGATACGTAGACTCTTGTACAAGGCTTCTTATGTCTATAAAAGAAGACCTTTAGGTTAATGTTCAATATAAGTTTTCATACGTTAAACACTTTCATTGTAAGCAAGTTTGTTATCATTAATCAAGTGAAAGTTTGTTTACATCTTGAGATCATTGTTGTTGTGATCTTTGAGCCTCATCAGGGAAAGGATAACCCAAAGCCCTTAGATAAGGGAAAGCAATTTGAAGCCCTTAGATAAGGGAAAGAAATTTGAAGCCCAATGGATTCTCGCCATAAATGAGTCTTGAACATGTAATAGTAGTCATCTTCCTTCATGTTGTGATCTTTGAGCCTTTGTAGTTGTCTTTCGACTTTGTCTTTTAATCTTGAGATCTTCAAATCATCCTTGACTTGTCTTTGCCATCTTGCGATCTTGTGTCTTCATCCACATGCTTACAATATGCACCATCTTGAAAGCTTGCTGACAATCTCCTTTGAAGAGAGGTCATTCCTCTACATTAATTGTTAAGGAAGATTCTAAACATCAGAGTTGTGGAAGACTTCTGCTTTCTTGATTGTTGAGTATGTCTTTGGGCATGAGTATTGGTTTTGAATCTTTAACTTTGCTGCGTACACCGTAACCCCACCTTCTTGAGACAAAACATAGACACGGACTGAATGGCTTTAACATTTGATATGTGATCTTATTCAAGTTCGTATTTCCCAACTCACGACAAATTGAAAGTCCAATTAACCTCAAGTTTTTAATTGTTTTTGGTTTTCAATAAGGATTTGGTATTTATGTCTAATTCAAAGAATCACGTAAAAAGAATAAAAATATTATAGCTGTGGAAACCTTGGTTTCCGGATCTTTGAAGCTACTAGGAATGATCATTGTTCATATGATTAAACAATCAAAGCGGAATTAGAACAACAATCATTAACAAGGTGTTAAGGCACGAATAACATGAATTAAAACACAATTGGATTGTTCATTATATTAATAACAAACAATCACTAGGTGTGTGTACATTGAATCCCACACCTAGTCGACACACACTTTAGGTTTACATTGTATATGAAAGTTATGAATAAACCTAATACCCTTGGTTCCTTTTATAGTGTAAGGATTAGGGTTTACAAGAGATAATGATAAATAAACATGTGAATCTTCTATTTAAATAATTATATACAGAATATCTCCTGCATATATATCCAAATAGAATCTTCTAAAAGCTTCTTGTCTACAATTCTATCAACTCTTGAATTGCATGTAACAACTCTTGAATTGCACACGACAACTCTTAAGCCAACAACGCTGGATTAACTCTTGTCAACGCCTAAATTGGTCTTGACAATGCTTAGACAATAACTTCACGTTTTCTTCATTTTTGAGTTTCTGCCACATCAACTTTTTGACCCAACAATCTTCCCCTAGTTGATGGTGGCAAAACTCTATGTGTATCTCTTGTAAGTTATACATGATCTTCAAGTTGCTTCCCCTCAAGTGTAGCATGTATTTCTTCCCCTTTTTGTCACATCAACAAGGAAGTAAACAATGTATGCAATGTTGAAGTTTCTCCAAAAGTAGGCTCTGTGTAATGATCTTGAAGAAAAACAAATATAATATTTTTGATGTAGAAGTAGAATAACCCAACCTTGTGTTCCATGTCTTGTACTATCCACGTGACTAAGAACTTATAGAGGAAATATAAGTAGACCTCGATCCCTTTTCAATATTCTCATCCTTTGTGAGACACTGAGCACGATAATGTAACTCCTTCAAGTGTTATGACAAGTCTTCGTCACCAAACATTTAAAGCATGAACAAGTTATCTTTAAAGTCTATGACTGGGAGTGCATGACTTTAAGATATGATAAAACACAAACTTGCGAAAATCTTCTTCAATCATCAAACTTACCATAAGAATTCTTCCCCTTAAGCCAACACCTCTTCATGACGAATTTTAATGAAATAACATCTTCATACCATATGTAAAAGTATGGAATTGGATAACTCTTTCACAAGGCTATCTCGATTACATAATTTAAAATATCCATCAAATTCTTCATGAATTGTTGTCAACTCGCATTAAAACCATTAATTCCGTTTAAAAATATCCAAGCCATAAATATCAACATGATATTCTAAATTAAAATGGAGATTCCATGTACCTTCGTGTGTAATTTCCACCTTTTTGTGTGCTCAAAACGTACCAATTTTCTCAAACAGCAGCAATCATTGTGTTGTCCAATATCCTCTTCTGTCCAATAAATCTGGAATGTGTATTGTCACATATCGGACAATACCTAACAGCGTTTGAAAAACCATATCTCGGACGACACTGTCAACCTGTCAGCGTTGACTTATTCTGTCAGCGTCAAATTCCTTCCTGTCAGCGTTAATACCATTCTTGTCAGCGTCTCGTCTCTTAGGGCAACAAATCACATCCAAATTTAAACCGTGATCTCTGGATATGTGATTACCAAGTTTATATCCCTATGTTTATATCCCAAACTTGATAGATCACACTCCTGTTCTTTCTAAAAGATCGTTATGCTTAACTCATCAAAAGATATATGACTGACCTCCATGTCCTAATAATCATCACGTCACCCCTTCAATTTTTGGACAATCGTACCAAATAAATTCTTCAAAAACTCACGTCTTTGAATGGGCTTTGATCATGTGACCGCAGGTCCACCATAACCGAACTGTGTGAACACAATTCTTTCTACCAATAGGAAGGTTTTCATCGTGTAAACACTCCATTAAGAACCAATCACGTTCTTTTTCCCTTTAAGGTCATGCAGACAATCGTGAAATAACAGAAACATGCATATTTAGTAATTACCAATATTCTTCCAAGATTTCAATAAAGAAAAGAAGATTACTGATTTGTAGACAATAAGTCCATTTGTCGTTGTTAGCTTTGTTGATTGTGTGAACACAGACGTGAATACCACTCCACCAATTCTCTTTTTTCATTATGCAGTCTTAGGGTTATAACTTCATCAAACCCTGCTATTCCATTAACACCAAATCTAGGGTTCTTTAAAAACCTAATTTGAAAATCGAAACCCTAACCTAGGGTTTGTCAATCAACCTTAGATCGTGTATAATCATGTTACAACAACCACAACCCTCAAACTTTCTGCTCTTCATGTTGATCTAGGGTTTGAGTAACCCTACTTCATGATTTCATGTGAGTGAAGCAAAAACGTTCATACCTTAACCAGCAACCTTTGACCTTGAATAAATTATTCATTAAGGCTCAGATCGAAAATCCCTTCGGTGAGATTCTAGACACAAGTGCCAAGAATCTACAGTTCAAAAATCACGAAGATCCAACGGTTAACGAAGGAGAGATCGTGTTTTGAACATGGTTGTTCACAGAAAACTGCATACCTCCTACTGCTGACTTTTACGCCTAATAACTTTTGCCTGGGGATAAAACTCGACAATCCCTCCGGTGGATGTTTAGATATATGTATGTAGAACACACATATAAAATTTCGCGACGATCCAACGGTTCAATCAAAAGTTATGACCTTCTGAATACTTCTGCGCACACAAAAACGTCCAGAAAAACCCTAGACGGATTTTTCTTCTTTTCACCATACACGAACACCTTGTTGGTCCTAGCATCACGAGCCACGAGGCTCTGATACCAATTGTGGAAACCTTGGTTTCCGGATCTTTGAAGCTACTAGGAATGATCATTGTTCATATGATTAAACAATCAAAGCGGAATTAGAACAACAATCATTAACAAGGTGTTTAGGCACGAATAACATGAATTAAAACATAATTGGATTGTTCATTATATTAATAACAAACAATCACTAGGTGTGTGTACATTGAATCCCACACCTAGTCGACACACACTTTAGGTTTACATTGTATATGAAAGTTATGAATAAACCTAATACTCTTGGTTCCTTTTATAGTGTAAGGATTATGGTTTACAAGAGATAATGATAAATAAACATGTGAATCTTCTATTTAAATAACTATATACAAAATATCTCCTGCATATATATCCAAATAGAATCTTCTAAAAGCTTCTTGTCTACAATTCTATCAACTCTTGAATTGCATGTAACAACTCTTGAATTGCACACGACAACTCTTGAGCCAACAACGCTGGATTAACTCTTGTCAACGCCTAAATTTGTCTTGACAATGCTTAGACAATAACTTCACGTTTTCTTCATTTTTGAGTTTCTGCCACATCAACTTTTTGACCCAACAATAGCTACGTAACCGTAAAACAAGTTGCAATTATCACACTTAAAGCAAATTGTACAAGTCTTAAATGCACAAATGTAAAAATACTCAAAATGTAAAGAAATTTAAAGTACAAGGACCAAATGTTTAAATTTAGAAAGTAAAGGGACTAATAGTGTAAAATGTAACTAACTATAACAACCAAA
Source organism: Glebionis coronaria (assembly GCA_025667525.1). Classification (NCBI taxonomy): domain Eukaryota; kingdom Viridiplantae; phylum Streptophyta; class Magnoliopsida; order Asterales; family Asteraceae; genus Glebionis; species Glebionis coronaria. The sequence goes on along the minus strand of CM046880.1, from coordinate 34,317,867 downwards.
CAACAAACTTTCAAAACTGATTAACTAAAGTGTAACAAATTGAAAATATAAGGACTTAAAATTGCAAACCCTAAAAAGTTGATTTTACAAAGCTGATTAACAAAACTTGTAAGTTTAAGGACCTATTTGCAATTAAACAAGAATTTTTAACCAAAACGGGCTGACACCATACTATAAGCTCGTTTGAGCTTATTTCTTGACCAAATAAGCTCTAGTTTTTTGCAAAACACTTAAAATTAGATTTAAGCTAGGTGTTTCAAAGGAATTAAGCTGAAAGCTAGTAAAACTCAAGTAAGCTTATTCCAATAAGCCTAAAATAAGCTATAAGCTGAATAAGACTTCCACACTTAGATTTTTTGACTGAAACTGATTAATTAAGCTACAAAAGGACTAGAATGTCAAGAAATTTTGATAATGATTAAGCCAATAAGCTGGAATCTCAAATTAAGCAAAAAGTGCTTATCGTTGACTTCCGTTGACCAAGAAATTCCAAAAAGCTCAAAACTTCCAAAAAGCCTTAAAACTTGTTTCTGAACAGATTTGTGAAAGAAAAATTCTACTTTTATGAAGTGGAATAATGGGAAATGAATAAGTGGTTGGCCTTTATCACAGAGAAATGCAAATGCTCAACAGCTTATTATTAAGCTGATTTCTTGCTCAAATCAAAAGACTGTATGGTCTTACTTAGAAATTCTGAAAGCTCATATATTCTACTACAATTGGGAACAAAAATCAACTAATTTCATCCACTAACAAAGATTCGACAAAGGATTAAAGATTGCTTGTTTTTTACTTATGAATCTGACCCAAAGTTTTTATTGGCCAATTGCCTTTTTTACTTTAGTTTTGACTACAAGAACTTTGAAACTGACTTATACTGATCTATTGAGTATGTATGAACTCAAATCAACAGGTTTCAAAAGCTAAATCACTTGAACCACTTTGATCCAAACACTAGATTTAACTGATATGAAAAGTTTTCCAAAGACTCTTTGATCAAAAGGTTTTGAAAACAAAAGAAACTTATCAGAACTTATCAAGTAACTCAAATGAACCTCAAAACAACAAAGTACCAACAGGTTAACACTATGGAACTCAAAATTACCAACTGATGAAACTTAAGCTGAATTAGACCACAATTATCAAGCTAGGACCGAATGAAAAGCTATGAACCACTATCTAACTACCAGATTATATCAAATACACCAATTAAACAACAAATCAATTACAGTTCAGAAATTAAACTTTTATTCTAAGAATTGAGCATGGCAATACTTTTTAGTGGAACAAAAATGAGACATCAAATACCTTTTAGCTTGAAGGCCCCTTTGGTGGAGTAGTTAGGCGCTGAGCCAACTAAGATCAACTCAAACATCAACTATCAACAACCATTAACCATCAAATCATCATTATCAACTAGAACTCATCTCCCCTACAACATTCTGATCTTTTGGTTATGGAAATGAACTAGAACCGGCTGAACTTAGCTACAAGCTTCCAAAACACATCAACAATATCTATTGATCAGGTTCAATCAATAGAAATGAAGTAGTAACAGGATAGGTATGAGAATGTAGTTATGAAAAGTGAACAGAAGTGAAGAGTGAAATTTGAAGTTGTATTAATGGTGGAATGTTTGTTACAAAGCTGTTACAAGTCTAACTAACTACCTCAAGTAGTTGTCAATCACTTGAGGTTAGTTGCTAACTAGAAATCTAACTGAAATTGAGGGAAAAATATAAAGTGTGTGTAAATTGACACACTAAGTACACTACATAAATGAAGAACAACTTGGCTATTTATAGAAGAAGAATAGAAGTTTGTTGGGGATGAATGACGTGTTGGATCCAATCATTGGCTTGGCCTTGATAGCTCAATTGAATTATTCCGTTGAAGAACACAATTGGCCTTTTTTATTTGAGTTGATTTCAGACTAGTTGGATGGTTGGAGTGTATTCATCTTGTGATTTAGAGCACTTTTGATGTTTTGATCTTCTTCTGAAACTCATTCTTTCTTGATATTGATTCTGGGCTTATTTGAATGTTGAAGAGACACGTGTTTTGTTGTAACTGGTTGAAAAGAGTTCACATGGATCGTTATCCAATCTCTCAAATATGATTGGTTAGAATATTGGCTAGTGGAGTGGACTGTAGTGATTTGTTTATTTATTGTGGCGGCTGTAAGTGGCCAGCTGGCGCTTATGTGGCTATCCATGTGAAGAAAATAGAAGCCCCTCATTCTGCTAAAGTAATTCACAAGGATTGAACTTGAATTATCTTCCAAACTTGGCAGATTTAGTCCTTCATTTTAGCAGCTTTGTACAATGAGTTAGGAACTTCAATAGTTTGTCATTTTTGGTCCTTTTAGCTTCAAACTTGCACAATATAGATCCCTTGACTTTGTTGACTTGATAGTTGACCATGTTTGACTTGATTCTTGACTTTTCCATATTTTCACTTTTAGTCCTTCAACTTTGAAAGTTGTCAAGAAAGGTCCTTTGATTTTAATTGGTTTGTCACTTTTCATCCTCCTTTTATCTTTTCTTCATCAATGAAAGCTTGAATTACTTTGTTTGCTTCATAATTGTATCATTTTACCTACACAAGCACAAACAAAAAAACATACCCATAATACTGCTTTTATGAATTAAAAGTAGGTATTTTGCTTTGTGTTTTAGGGTGATTTGTGATATAATTTATATGAGATTTCACTCATATCAAATCCCCTACACTTGTGTTGATCCCAAACTAAGATCGATTTAGCTTGTGTAAACGAGAATAAATCAAGTTAAACACTTAGAGAACTTTGTTGTATATGAAACAATTTAAGTATTATGCGGAATTAATACTTAAACAAGAAAACACAAACAAGATAAACCAAACTTTTACTTTGATTGATTAATCGAACTTGCGTACAATGAAAGTGTAAAAAAAACATTTTTGAACTAAACCTAAAGGCCTCCTTTTATAGACTAAGGAACCTTGTACAAGAGTCTACGTACCAGCTATTTTAGGTAAAGATAAACATAAGAAATACATTGTCGAACATATCTTTACTAGAAACATAAAACGTGTAGACTAAGTATCCTATCAGTGCTTGACTTCTTCTTATCAACGCTTGACTTCTTCCTGTCAACGCTTGTCTTGACAACGCTTGATTTCTTCCTATCAACGTCCAATTTCCTCTTGTCAGCGTCCAAGTGTCTTGGCTACATTTTATTCCCAAAAATCCTCCCCTAAACTTGATATCTACTATAGTAATCAAGTTTATGAATAAAAACTAAGTACGAGGAGGATTCTTACAAATCTTATTAAGTTGGAAATAAATAAACCTAATCAAATCTTTGCCAACGTCACTTGTATAATCCATCTCCAGCTGTGTTGACACCATTGTCTTCAAAACTTGTTTGGACAAGGATATTAAACATCCACAAGAGGATATTTAGAAAATTTTGTAGTACTCAAATGATACACACCACCTGCTGAATGTAAACGCCATCGAAGTCTACTGACATCATCAAGATCCTTCCAAACTGGATCTTCTTCATCTGGTGCACACATTCTTTTGAATGTTGACCAAATCTTTATTCCATTGACTGAAGTAGGTGCTCCAGTCTCATACTTGGCCTGCATCAACCTCCAAAGGTCCGCCAAGTCTTCCCTATCCAGGCTTGCAAACAAAGACATAAGAGTAGTAAAAGTGTGTACCTTCTACCCATATCTGCCATTCATCCAAAACCCACTTGCATCTTCCTCATAGCTAACTATAGGGTTTCTGGAATCATTAGGTAACACTTCTACCATGTGTGAAGCTTCCGAAGGTGAGAGCTTAATACTCTTTCTAATGACAACTTCACTAGGATTCACTCTATCCATATTTTCTGGGAACTCAAGTGGAACTCCCTTCTTCAATGGTCTTGGTGTAACCAAAGCCTGTTGGATCTGCATGTCTTTTGCAAGTTCTTCCTTTCTTTCATCTGAAAGAAGTCTGATTGTGTTATGCTCTTGCACACTTGCCCAAATAGGATAAGCCTTATATTCCAATTCATCAAAGGACAATCCCTGCAACTTCTAAAAAGTCCAACCTATTTGATGACATCTGAGCAACATATTGTAGAGCTCCCTTCTAGCTGTCTTAGTCTGTGAAAGAACTTGTTGTCCCATATTATTATTATGATAAATGATAGAAAATAGATGGATTCCTAGAGAGAGAAAGTAGTGAGAGTGTAACACCCCATTTTGGAAATGGAAATATCAAAGTAATTTTGGCGTGTCATCAAAGCATACAAGGTAAAATGTCTAAACATTACTTGACCATAAAAAGGAAAATACCGGAATCAAACATCGGTAGTCCAAAAGTAAAGTTCATCACACACAAACATAGTATAATAAAGGAAAGGACTAAACAATGTCCAAAGCATAAGTATCATAAGAAAGGAAATGCATAATGTTAAGAAGGCTAGACAGCTTCCAGTCCATATGCACGTACTCTTAGTGTCTACGAGCGTCCTTGAGTACCTGCCGTTTTGGGAACATAGAAAAGGAAAACGGCTGAGCAAATACGCTCAGTGCACGGATGTACAATAAAGCATGAATAGGATAAGCATATAACATAATAACAGCGGAAGAAAACTAAGTCCCGTGTAACCTGGTTAAGTCTCAATAAAACTGGTTTATAGTTTGAAAGTCTTATGTTTATCTTATAAAACTGTTTGTCATATTTTACCATTAGCCAATATAGGTCATGAAAATCCACCGTGCATGAATAATTGGAGGGGTGACCTCATCATGAAAATTAGAGGGGCTGCCTCTAATTTAATATACTGGTTTTTGGGTAGGAGTGATCAGCTCCTTGTGAAGGATGCAAGGCACACACCACATTCACCATGTAATCCTGAATAAAAACATGTAAATAGGATGCACCCATACGCCCCACATGATAAATATAAATAAATGGCCAAAAGCTGAAGGGACGCCACGAGCAATCACTCCGCCGTGGTGAAGTCATAACATCAGTGCCTCTAATTATGGTTATGGTACCTCCATAACTAGGTGAAACTGGTCATGCATGTATATGGCTATAGGTAATCTTAATTAAACATAAGCAATCAAACTCATAACTTATACTACGGGAAAACAGTTGGCTGCATACGAGGAATCCTAATAAGGAAATAATGTCCATACTGAAAGGACGGGAATCCATACCTTATGTCCAGTGAACGAGAAAGACGAACTGTGAGAATCCTACTTCCGAATCACTAATGCTACATAAATACGTACATGAATAAGTATCTGCTTACTAAATACATAGCTGGTTTTATGTCATGTCTTAGCTTATTTTATGTGTTCTTACCATGTTTTACTGTTTTTAAGCCTTAAACTATGTTAAATCTTATATTCTGTTTAATCTGATTAAGTATTTCTGGTATTTCATGTGTTATTATACTTACTATGTAATAATAAGTAACTTTCCAAAAATAGCAGGTTTCCTAAAATAGAAAGTTTCCAAAAATAGAAAGTTTCCAAAAATAGAAAGTTTCTAAAAATAGAAAGTTTCCAAAAATAGAAAGTTACCAAAAATAGAAAGTTTCCAAAAATAGAAAGTTTCCAAAAATAGAAAGTTTCCAAAAATAGAAAGTTTCCAAAAATAGATTTACTGCTAAAAATAGATAAGTTTCTAAAAATAGAAAGTTTCCATAAATAGATTAGCTGCCTTAATTAAATAAGTTTCCATAAATAGATTAGCTGCCTGAAATAAATAAGTTTCTAAAAATAGCTGGTTTCCATAAATAGATTAGCTGCCTTATTTAATTAAGTTTCTAAAAATAGAAAGTTTCCATAATTAGAAATAAGCTGGTTAAATAAGCTAAGTATATAAGCCTAAGTGTTTTTCATGATTATTTTCTAAGTCATATGGTATATTGTATAGTTTAATAATTATTTCATGTAATTTAATTAAACTATAGGTTATAATATTTAATTAGAGTATAACATTTTTTTAATTAAATAAGTTAAATACTTAGGTTAAAATATGTATTATTATATATTAATAATATAACCTAAGTCATGTTAATTAATTAATTATATCCATGGTTTTAAAATAATTAATTAATTATAAGATTTAAATATATAAATACTTAGGTTAAAATAATTGCATGATCATTAATAATTAAATAACCTAAGTCATGTTATTAAATTAATTACATCATTTTATTAATTTAATTTTAACATAAGTTCATAAACATAAAAAAACTAACATACCCCATGAACCGGATCTAGGCTAAAAACATGAACCAGACATGAAATTGACACCGTACCCCGAACCAACTCGGGGTACCCAGTGTTTCCCTTGCTTCCGTGGGATCCACACGCACCAACCAAGACCATATGGTCTTGGTGGTGGTCGGCTTGGCAAACCGAAACCCATTCGGGTTCGGTTGCAGCCTGCGGCCAAACAAACACCCCCTTAAAACAACCCTTTGATTTAATTTGACACCAAAACATGTTAGATCTATGCTTAATTATTATGTTTTTATAAAAACATCACATGTTCATAATTAATAAAAAGATTAAATCAAAAGAAAAGGTTTAAAAAGGTTTTACCGAATTCGTGGATCAAGAGAACGAAGAACCAACACGATAAATCACTAGAATTCTGAGATCCAAGATCAAAAACCACCTTGTATGGTGGTTGTAGGGTGGCGGCACAAAGGAGAAGGAGGAAGGATGAGGTTTTAGGTTTTCTTAAAATCTTCTGTAAAGTTAATTTGTGTAGTGTAAAAGTAAATAACCCCCTTTAGTAAATTTGATAAATGGGCTTGGCCCATTTGTCCTTGTTGGCCGCGGGTAGTGACCCCTCTTGGGGTACCCGTACCTTTTTCCGTGTCTCGTTATTTAGTTACTCGTTTGTGATTATTTATGTTCGTGTTTTAAAAGTTCTCGTTACGTGAATACCGTGATCTAATATATTTATTTACGCTCGTAATAAATATATATACGTAATTAATAATAGTTCGTGTTTTAATTACGTTCATGATTTCATGATCGCATGTTCGTGATTAATTATCGTTAAATAATTATTACATGATCGTGCATAGTAAATACTTATCGTGTTCTAACACGTACGTAATACGTAAACTCATAACACGTAATCGTAATCATGCTATATTAGGAAAGTTTTAATCTAGTACGTACGATCCTAAGGGTACTATGCATGGTAAAAGCATGCGGGTTTTACAACTCTTCCCCCCTAAAAAGAATAATTCTTCCCCGAATTATAGATAAAGTAAACTGGAAAAGAAGATCATACCCGAATTCAAAATATGAAATGAGGGTAAGAAGCCTGGATAGACTCCTCCGTTTACCAAGTGGCTTCCCGCTCGGTATGATCCCACCATAGAATTTTGACGAATAGAATCGTCTTCTTTCTCATGACTCGTTCTTATCTGTCAAGAATTCGTTCGGGTTCTTCTATAAAAGTGAGATCTTCACGTATCTGTTCCAGTGGATACTGAACCATGTGAAGGGGATGATACTGGTACCCTCTGAGTAAGGACACATGAAACACATTGTGCACATGCGAAAGCTGCAGAGGTAACGCCAATCGGTAAGATACTTCACCGACTCGTTCAATGATATCAAACGGTCCGATGAAACGAGGACTGAGCTTACCTTTAATCCCGAAGAGTCTAACACCACGTGCTGGCGAAACCTTAAGGAAGACGTGATCTCCTACGTTAAAGTGTATATCCCTACGATGCTTATCGACGTAACTCTTCTGACGTGACCGTGCCTCCTGAATCCTCTGCTTAGCTACTGCGATCTTCTCATTTGTCATCTCTATGATTTCCGGTCCTTCGAGTGTTCGCTCGCCAACCTGATCCCAATAGATTGGGGCGCGACACTTTTTGCCATACAACATCTCAAATGGAGCACACTTGATACTTGCGTGCCAACTGTTGTTGTATGCAAACTCCACCAAACAGATGTACTCGTCCCAATCACCCGTCCATTCTAACGCACATGACCTCAACATATCTTCCAATGTCTGGATGGTTCGCTCCGACTGTCCGTCCGTTTGAGGATGAAAAGCCGTGCTAAGCTTAAGTTGTGTACCCCAAGCTTTCTGCACACTTTTCCAAAAGCGCGAAGTGAATCGAGGATCTCTGTCTGAGACGATGCTGGATGGTGCACCGTGGAGTCTCATGATCTCTCGTCTATACGTATCTGCGAGTTTACTTACCGGATCTTCCTTGCGGATCGGTAAGAAATGAGCTGATTTGGTAAGTCGATCAACGATAACCCAAATTGCATCGTGCTTCCTTTTGGTAGGCGGAAGACCGGTAACAAAATCCATGGTGATTTTGTCCCACTTCCACTCTGGAATATCTAACGGTTGAAGGAGACCGCCAGATCGCTGATGCTCGATCTTAACCTGCTGGCAGGTAAGACATTTGGAGACGTAAGTGGCCACATCCTGTTTCATACCACTCCACCAAAAGTACTGCTTGATGTCATGGTACATCTTAGTCGAACCAGGATGTATCGAGAATGGGGAGCTATGAGCTTCAGCTAACAAAGCTTCCCGGAGTTCTTGGTCATCAGGGACACAAAGTCTCGTGCCCTGCCATACGATACCATCTGCATCTACTCTGAATTATGTCTGCTTCTCCAAATTCTGTACTATCGCCCAGATTTCTTAGTCATCCTTCTGAGCTTCCTTGATCTTAGATAGTAACTCGGGTTCTACTCTAAGATTAGCCCAGTAACTGTGCTGTCCACGTACCATGATCTTGATGTCTAGTCGCTCCAAGTCTCTGATGATTTCCTCTTCGATTTTAATGCCGTTGATCATTCCGGACTTCCTGCTAAGAGCATCTGCTACTACATTTGCCTTTCCGGGATGATACTGTAGATTAATGTCATAATCCTTCAACAGCTCTAACCATCTCCTTTGCCTCATGTTCAATTCACGCTGAGTGAAGATATACTTCAAGCTCTTGTGGTCCGTGAAAATGTCACATGATTCTCCATATAAGTAGTGCCTCCATATCTTCAATGCAAACACGACTGCAACAAGTTCCAGATCGTGCGTGGAGTAATTTTCTTCATAAGGCTTAAGCTGCCGTGAAGCGTACGCGATCACTTTCCCATGTTGCATGAGAAGACAGCCAAGTCCCTTCCCCGATGCATCGCTGTAGATTTGAAATCCACCCGTACCAGATGGTAGAGTAAGAATAGGTGCAGATACTAGCTTCTGCTTCAGGTCTTCAAAGATCTTCTCTCGATCTTCAGTCCAGACGAATTTCTCCCCTTTCCGCATCAGTTTGGTCAATGGTAGTGCTAGGCGAGAAAAGTTCTCCACGAACCTACGGTAATAGCCAGCTAAGCCTAAGAAACTGCAGACTTCCGTCGCTGATGTCGGCCTTGGCCACTTAGTAATGGCCTCAACCTTCGCTGGATCCATAGTGATTCCTTCTGCTGATACAATGTGACCTAAGAATGCCACCTTGTCTAACTAGAACTCACACTTGGAGAATTTAGCATATAGCTGCTTCTGGCGAAGAATCTGTAGTACTGTACGAAGATGGTCTTCGTGTTCCTCCTTGGACTTTGAGAAAATCAGGATGTCATCGATGAAAACAATGACGAATTTGTCCAGAAATTCATGGAAGATTCTGTTCATCAGATCCATGAACACTGCTGGAGCATTTGTCAGGCCAAATGGCATAACTACAAACTCGTAGTGGCCATAACGAGTACGAAAGGCAGTCTTAGCGACATCCTGCTCCTTGACCCGTAGCTGATGATAGCCTGACCTAAGATCAATCTTGGAGAAGTGTTTTTCCCCTTGGAGTTGTTCAAACAGATCGTCAATGTGTGGTAGTGGATACCTATTCCGAATGGTAATCTTGTTGAGCTCGCGATAGTCTATGCAAAGACGCATACTACCGTCCTTCTTCTTAACAAACAAAACCGGTGCGCCCCATGGAGATGCGCTCGGTCGAATGAAACCTCGCTCAAGAAGTTCTTGTAGTTGATCCTTCAGCTCCTTCAGCTCTATGGGAGCCATGCGATAAGGAGCCTTGGAGATTGGTTCAGCTCGATACTGAATTCCACTTCTCGTGCAGGTGGTATGCCTGGAAGTTCTGCTAGAAACACGTCTTGGAATTCCGACACTATTGGTTGATCCTGAATCGATGGAGATTCATCATCCATGTCGTGAACCGTAGCTAGATAACCCTCGCAGCCATGTGAAAGTAGTGCACGCGCTTGCAGGGTGGATATGACTTGTACAGACCGTCCGGGTACGAACCCATTATGAATGTACTCTGGTGCATTGACATCACCAAAGATAACTCGATATGAATGGCAGTCTATGGTAGCATGATACTTGGATAGCCAATCCATGCCCAAAATCATGTCGAAGTCATTCATGTCCAGCGGAAGTGCGTCGACAGGTCGAACCTTATCATCAAATTCTAGGGGAAGACTCTTGTATACATGGGTGATTAATACAGAGTCCCTCAAAGGCGTGGAAATATTAAGCCTATTTTCTAGTGGCAAGGGAGGCATCCTAATGTTCTTAGCATAAGCAGTAGAAATAACCGAGTGAGTAGCACCCGTATCGAAAAGAACACATTCAGCTTGAACATACATATACAAGATTCCAGTGATGGTACTTGTAGACTTGTTGGCCTGGTCTCGAGATGTCGTGTAGACACGCCCGGCAGTAGGAGGCGGCTTGGTATCAGCATGTCCCGATGTACCCTCCATCTCGCCCTTACGGCAATCCTTCATAATATGGACAGGAAGACCACACTTGAAGCACGTATCAGTATTACGGCGACATGGTCCTGGGTGCCTACGGTGGCAAGTAGAGCAAAGAGGATGAGTATATCCTCCAGCAGGTGCCCTAGCTGGCTGAGAACCTGATAAAACATTTTACATAAGACATGATAGTTGGGTACAAAGGACAAAGCGGATAAACGTAAGATTGAATACCAGTGATAGCTGGACGGCTAGGCTGCGAACCTCTCTGGTTCTGGTCCCAACCTTTTCCATGATTCCTGGTAGAAGTTGGCTGAAGTGTCAGAATATGAGTTATAACATAAAACATAAGGAAATGTGTAAGTATTAGGACCTGCTGCTGTTGGAGTGCCCATCGTTGTTACGATAATTGTCATTACCGCCACGTCTATCCGTAGCAGAACGGTCGTTAGTCTGACCGTTTCCCTTGGGCTGATGAGGCTGCTGCTGAGTAGCCGGCTGAGACCGGTCCCCAGTTTTCTGCCTGGAAGATGCATTTAAAAGATGAATAATTGACATATGGAAAATATACGGATTGGTCACCGCTTGAATACGAAGGTTTACCTCTTGTCGGGTCTTTCAGCTTCCCCGAACTCATCTCTCTCCTGCAGCATCTCCAGCTTTCGTGTTGCATCAGCCACTTGTGCTACAGTGTTGAACGTAGCACACACCAGATTGTTAGCGACCGATGTGCGAAGAGCCCATCTAAAGTGATGTGCCTGCTCTTCAGGAGTACCTGCTACCGCACCAAGGAAACCAGCCAAGCGAAGAAAGTGCTGCATAAACTCGTTGCTATTCTCCCCAGCTCTCTGTCGGATCCCATGGTACTCTCTCTTGAGCTTGTCCTGCTCGGCCTTGGGAAAGAACTGCTCCATCACCCTGTCCTTGAACTGAGCCCAAGTCAAACCAGCAACCCACTCATCACCACCTTCAGATTGCATCAATGCTAACCACCAGTTGAGTACATCGCCTTCGAACCGATAGCATGCCAACTTCGCCTTGTATGCGGGGTCACAGCCCATAGCGTTGAAAATCTTCTCGATGTGAGCCAACCAGCTTTCAGCATCGTTGGGACTATCAGTCTTCTCAAAAGCTCGAGGGCGGAGCTTGTTGAATCTCTCCAGCCATACTGCTAATGTCACTGGAGGAGGAGGAGGAGGTGGCTGATTGTGCTGCTGATTGTTGGCAGCTTGAACTTCAGCCCTGATGTCATTCCTCAGTTGAGGAAGCAAGGCTTGCATGGCAGCCTGAATTGCAGCATTGAGCTGCTCCTGTTCGCGTGTGAGAACCATCTGACAGTATAACATAAAACATATGATTAAACAGATCAAAACATAAAATATAAATATATACATGAAAAAATTTTTACTAAAATTTCACGAGAAAAAATTTTATGCAAGAAAATTTTGTGTATGAATACATGATGCAGTTTTATGAAAACTTTTGTATGCTCGAGAGTGAACGCCTCTGGTCAGTTCACCCAAAACAAAAGACATAGCGAGGGGACGCTTATGGGTCGGTCCCAAATCTAAAAGTTTCGATAAAACACATGCGACTAAATAGGGCCAGTCCTGTACCAACCATTACTTAGTCAAAAACCCTGCAACAATGACATGTATATGTATGCTTAAAAATGATGAATGCATGAAAACAACTGTCAGTTCTAGGAAGACCGTAGTGACTACCCACTAATCACAGGTCATATTTGAGAGCCTACAGGTCGAAGCCTTGGCTCTGATACCATAATTGTAACACCCCATTTTGGAAATGGAAATATCACAGTAATTATGGCGTGTCATCAAAGCATACAAGGTAAAATGTCTAAACATTACTTGACCATAAAAAGGAAAATACCGGAATCAAACATCGGTAGTCCAAAAGTAAAGCTCATCACACACAAACATAGTATAATAAAGGAAAGGACTAAACAATGTCCAAAGCATAAGTATCATAAGAAAGGAAATGCATAATGTTAAGAAGGCTAGACAGCTTCCAGTCCATATGCACGTACTCTTAGTGTCTACGAGCATCCCTGAGTACCTGCCATTTTGGGAACATAGAAAAGGAAAACGGCTGAGCAAATACGCTCAGTGCACGGATGTACAATAAAGCATGAATAGGATAAGCATATAACATAATAACAGCGGAAGAAAACTAAGTCCCGTGTAACCTGGTTAAGTCTCAATAAAACTGGTTTATAGTTTGAAAGTCTTATGTTTATCTTATAAAACTGTTTGTCATATTTTACCATTAGCCAATATAGGTCATGAAAATCCACCGTGCATGAATAATTGGAGGGGTGACCTCATCACGCAAATTAGAGGGGCTGCCTCTAATTTAATATACTGGTTTTTGGGTAGGAGGGATCAGCTCCTTGTGAAGGATGCAAGGCACACACCACATTCACCATGTAATCCTGAATAAAAACATGTAACTAGGATGCACCCATACGCCCCACATGATAAATATAAATAAATGGCCAAAAGCTGAAGGGACGCCACGAGCAATCACTCCGCCGTGGCGAAGTCATAACATCAGTGCCTCTAATGTTATTGTTATGGTACCTCCATTTACTAGGTGAAACTGGTCATGCATGTATATGGCTATAGGTAATCTTAATTAAACATAAGCAATCAAACTCATAACTTATACTACGGGAAAACAGTTGGCTGCATACGGGGAATCCTAATAAGGAAAGAATGTCCATACTAAAAGGACGGGAATCCGTACCTTATGTCCAGTTAACGAGAAAGACGAACTGCGAGAATCCTACTTCCGAATCACTAGTGCTACATAAATACGTACATGTATAAGTATCTGCTACTAAATACATAGCTGGTTTTATGTCATGTCTTAGCTTATTTTATGTGTTCTTACCATGTTTTACTGTTTTTAAGCCTTAAACTGTGTTAAATCTTATATTCTGTTTAATCTGATTAAGTATTTCTGGTATTTCATGTGTTATTATACTTACTGTGTAATAATAAGTAACTTTCCAAAAATAGCAGGGTTCCTAAAATAGAAAGTTTCCAAAAATAGAAAGTTTCCAAAAATAGAAAGTTTCCAAAAATAGAAAGTTTCCAAAAATAGAAAGTTACCAAAAATAGAAAGTTTCCAAAAGTATAAAGTTTCCAAAAATAGAAAGTTTCCAAAAATAGATTTACTGCTTAAAACAGATAAGTTTCTAAAAATAGAAAGTTTCCATAAATAGATTAGCTGCCTTAATTAAATAAGTTTCCATAAATAGATTAGCTGCCTGAAATAAATAAGTTTCTAAAAATAGCTGGTTTCCATAAATAGATTAGCTGCCTTATTTAATTAAGTTTCTAAAAATAGAAAGTTTCCATAATTAGAAATAAGCTGGTTAAATAAGCTAAGTATATAAGCCTAAGTGTTTTTCATGATTATTTTCTAAGTCATATGGTATTTTGTATAGTTTAATAATTATTTCATGTAATTTAATTAAACTATAGGTTATAATATTTAATTAAAGTATAACATGTTTTTAATTAAATAAGTTAAATACTTAGGTTAAAATATGTATTATTATATATTAATAATATAACCTAAGTCATGTTAATTAATTAATTATATCCATGTTTTTAAAATAATTAATTAATTATAAGTCTTAAATATATAAATACTTAGGTTAAAATAATTTCATGATCATTAATAATTAAATAACCTAAGTCATGTTATTAAATTAATTACATCATTTTATTAATTTAATTTTAATATAAGTTCATAAACATAAAAAAACTAACATACACCATGAACCGGATCTAGGCTGAGAACATGAACCGGACATGAAATCGACACCATACCCCGAACCAACTCGGGGTACCCCGTGTTTCGCTTGATGCCGTGGGACCCACACACACCAACCAAGACCATATGGTCTTGGTGGTGGTCGGCTTGGCAAACCGAAACCCATTCGGGTTCGGTTGCAGCCTGCGGCCAAACAAACACCCCCTTAAAACAACCCTTTGATTTAATTTGACACCAAAACATGTTAGATCTATGCTTAATTATTATGTTTTTATAAAAACATCACATGTTCATAATTAATAAAAAGATTAAATCAAAAGAAAAGTTTAAAAAGGTTTTACCTAATTCGTGGATCAAGAGAACGAAGAACCAACACGATAAATCACTAGAATTCTGAGATCCAAGATCAAAAACCACCTTGTATGGTGGTTGTAGGGTGGCGGCACAAAGGATAAGGAGGAAGGAGGAGGTTTTAGGTTTTCTTAAAATCTTCTGTAAAGTTAATTTGTGTAGTGTAAAAGTAAATAACCCCCTTTAGTAAATTTGACAAATGGGCTTAACCCATTTGTCCTTGTTGGCCGCGGGTAGGGACCCCACTTGGGGTACTCGTACCTTTTTCCGTGTCACGTTATTTAGTTACTCGTTTGTGATTATTTATGTTCGTGTTTTAAAAGTTCTCGTTACGTGAATACCGTGATCTAATATATTTATTTACGCTCGTAATAAATATATATACGTAATTAATAATAGTTTGTGTTTTAATTACGTTCATGATTTCATGATCGCATGTTCGTGATTAATTATCGTTAAATAATTATTACATGATCGTGCATATTAAATACTTATCGTGTTCTAACACGTACGTAATACGTAAACTCCTAACACGTAATCGTAATCATGCTATATTAGGAAAGTTTTAATCTAGTACGTACGATCCTAAGGGTACTATGCATGGTAAAAGCATGCGGGTTTTACAGAGAGAAAGTAGAGAGAAGAGATGATTAACTTGGTAAATATTAGTTTAGAATAATGAGAGTACTAATGACCATCCACCCTTCCTAACATGCTAGGAAGGGCCTTATATAGCCGGGCTTACATGTAACCATAATGGGCTATATTGTTTGGACCGGGCTTGTCTTTTGGGCTTTAAGTAGCTTAAATCCAAGCCCGTGAACCACGACTATTTAACTATCTATTACAAAGTTCTAATAAATATTAAAATAGAAATCTATGACCGAACATTCTTGTTTGACTCAATATTTTGAGGCTAACAATCTCCCCCAATGTGAGGTCATTCCTCTTCGATATTTGGATTCCAATGGAGATTTAAGAATTTCGTCATAAATGAGTCTTAAACGTGTAACAGTAGTTTTGTTCCTTCATGCTGTGATCTTTGAGCCTTTATCATTGTCTTTCGACTTTATCTTTTATCTTGAGATCTTCAAATCATTCTTGACTTGTCTTTGCCATCTTGTGATCTTGTGTCTTTATCCACATGCTCACACTATTAATTGTTGAATAAGTCTTTGGGCATGAACATGTGGTTTTGAATCTTTGACTTTGCTGAGTACACCGTGACGCCACCTTCTCGAGACAAAACATAGACACGGACTGAATCGCTTTGACATTCGTCCTAAATCGGCAGCGTTTTACCTCCGGTCGGTGAAGACCGTTATACGATATTAAATACCGTACATGTGATTAGGTAGATTCAATTAAGAATCTCCTTGACAGGGTTTCGCGGCTGTACTAGCCGTTCTCTTTACTCGACCGTCTCAAAGCAAGACTGCGAACATAAAGAGTGAATCAATTGGATAAATATCTGCTTGATTAAAGTCGTCAATTCAATTTCCTGGAAAAAGTTTGATTCCTTAAGAATCTTACCATTGTTTCTTTCCAATTGACACAAGTTTGATTCATACGAATCTCAGAAGTCACCTACCGTAGCGCTGTTTGATGTTGACGCTAGAAGGATTTTCATTCGTCATTGTGAATATTAATGAATATCACTCTGAACGTTCTGGCAAGACCATAAAGATATTGCGTAGAAACCTGAAACGAGTTTGAATTAATTCAGAATCAAACCACTGTTGCTTTTCAGTTTTACATATTTTCAATTCATAACAAATCTTGCATATGACCTACCGCAGTGCTGTTTGATGTTAACACTGGAAGGATTTCCACTCATCATTGTGAATACTAAGTAGTATCACTCTGAGTGTTCTAGCAATATCGCAAGGATATAGCGTAGGACTCTCTTTATCTTCATCCGCGTGTCCTAACGAGATTTGATTGATCTCTTGGCTCTAGACTCGATTTGTGCAATTTTAGTGGTCGGAGGCTGGAGTAGATGCCACCTATTCATTATTAACTATCTCAGAGTGAGAAAGTCAATAGTAGTCGTGTTGATCTCTGTGACAATAAAACAAACTTCTTTTAAGAGAAGTCTGAGTAGCTAGGAAAGGGTTGTGCTTCACATCACTGGGTCCATGATGAGTTGTATTCATGATGTGTTGACCAGGTTTCTTCCTAAGTTGTATGGAGGGCTTCTTTGTTTACACCCTTTATCCTTACATTTCTTTTTCATTCTTCAACCCCTTCAATGCTTACCAATACATCATTACTAGCACCTTGGTGTGATTGTTCCAGTGCTAGCATCAGTACTTAGTCGACATTCAGCTACGTTCACATTCTACTCCATCTTTCCTAAGGACTTCTAATAATCTATTAGATTGTCCCTGGGAAGATCCTTCCGG
The DNA here is from genome assembly GCA_025667525.1 of Glebionis coronaria. Lineage (NCBI taxonomy): Eukaryota > Viridiplantae > Streptophyta > Magnoliopsida > Asterales > Asteraceae > Glebionis > Glebionis coronaria. The sequence continues at coordinate 34,300,534 of CM046880.1, read as the reverse complement.
TTTTGGTTGGATCATAGGACTTAAACCTAACCACCCTTTTGACACCAATAACGTCATGAATTAAAGATGTTGTGGGTATTTGATCATAACCATGAGTGCTTGAGTCTTTAGATCTCATTTTAATCACATTTTCTCCCCCTATCTCTAATATATAAAAACTTTTGATATTAGAGATACCAAATTTGATTAAAATATATTTTGAAAAATAGTCTTGAAAATCTTTGGGAGAAAGATGTGTCAAACTTAGCATGAATTTTGGAACGCTCCCCCTCAAAAAATGATCTAATGGAATTGTCATTACGAGGATTTGATCCACATTAACCTTTTGAGGATAGGAGTTGTTGAACACACAATTTTTGAAAGATTTTGAATATCATTGAGAAATTCTTGAAAACATTGTGTTCAACGCTTTTTGAAAAATCAATTCGTTTAGACGAAAAGGTTTTTCTAAAGCATAAACTTGAGTTCATAGACTTTTAATGTCTTGACGAATCCACTCAAGTGTAAGAAGATTTAACTTCTGTTGCTAAGGGTAAGAGCACGAAATCGTACACTCCCCCGTGAATATAGTTCCGGGTTGCAATCTGAAAGTGATTACAAGCCATTGTGTTGAGCTCAAAACGTTGAATGTTTTGTGACAACCTCAACCCAAGATAGATTGCTCTACCCGTTGTTGACATGTTTTGAAAAATATTTACAACTTTCATTCGAGCTTTATGTACACACCCGTGTCATTATAGAGCGACATTTCTAGGTACGTCCATATTATCGATACTGAAAGACATGTCGAGAAGAATATTTGTGGTATTTTGAAAGTTTTTTCATTTTTTATTTTGTTTTTCTATGGATATTTACATTTTATTTTATTTTTGTGTTTTCTCAAGTTTTTTAAAAATAATCCAAAATAGATGTTTGTACAACAAAAGAAGGTGATATAGAATGTATAGAATTGGAACCCTTTGAAGAAGGAGAAGTGGGTTCAGAATATGCTGAGGTACATGCAATCACAGAAGAAGAGTTTACACAAATACTAGAATTAGGAGTAACAAATTCCTTTTTAGCGTGTAGAACAGTAGCATTAGTGTTGGTGCATGTGTCATCACTCTTCTCTATTGAAATCCACTTACGACCAACTTCCATGAAGATCCGACCCGTTGGTTTCCACTGAAGACTAGATTTAGGAGTAGCTTTCTCTTGCACAACGGAAGACTTCTTTGGAGAGAAACTATGTCCTTTTTTAATCCATGTTTCAGATTTGTTGTTATTGCTTTTCTTTGCGACGGGTTTGTATCTCCTTGTTGTCTTATGGGATTCTGTATTCGATCTCCATTCAAAGGAACAAGATTTGACCTTATAAAGGTATTGCAGAATGCAATGGTCATGATTTCCATTGTGAATGCCCTTTTTGCAAGTGGGACATACAGGGAATTTGGGATTCACGAGAGTACTTGTATTCCTTTGTTTTCCAAATCGTTCAGGCGTAGTGTTTGAAACACGACTATTCATGGATGGTTTCCAATTCCTAGATTGCTGAAGAGGGATCCTAGGTTTTGGTTGACTACAATTAGGAGTGTGTGGAACTCTAGCGGGATTTGTTGAACTAGGTTTATCATATACGGGTTTATCTTTCTGAATCTTCCCTTTTGTTTCGCATCCTCTAGGTTGTGGGTATGAACTAGGTCATTTGAACCTACAGATTCCCTTGTGGACGTGAATGTCACACGTTTTGGAGGAGTCCTAGGAGTGCTAGGTGCATTCACATGGTTGGGTTTAGCAACAGTTTGCTTTCTAAATGGAGGAACATAGGGTGATATGGATGGTTTTGGAACACTTGGTTGCACATTAGTCTTAGGGGGTAACCTAGATTTCATATGAGAAGAATTGGATAACGGAGTCGGTTTTCCTAAGATAGACGGATTTGGATCCTTGTAGGCATTGGGTTGTCGAACAACAGGTTTCACAACTTTCCCACCCATTTTAGCAATGAGTTTCTGCAACTCTGCTATCGCTCTGTCCCTGTCTTGTAACTGAGCTTTCAAACCTTTAATTTCCAAATTCTGTTCCTTCATTTCTCGAAACGTTTTGGAAAGTTTTTCTTGCAAGTTATTATCATGTGGAAAACTACCAACGTCTTTTTGAAAAGTAAGTTCAAGAGAATGACAATGTTTTTGAAGGAAATCAGTTTTGTGTTGAAGTAACTCAAAAGCCTTTTTATCAACATTTTCTTTACGTTTCGAAAGCTCAAGTTCAAGACACTCACATTCTTTGATTTTATCAAGATATTTGCATGCAACATCAGAATATTCATCAATATCAGCAGAAGATGTAAAATAAGCACACATAACATCTTTAGAAACGCATTCTTGCAAGAGTAAATCATATTCATCTGAAAAATCATACTTCTCCATTTGAAGATCATCAGTGTGTTTCTCAAGAGATTCAACATATTTTAAAGCATCATACATTTCAGTCCGAATGAACTCCTCAAACTGAAGAACAGTTTCTTTAATTAACGCCGTATTTGGAATTAAGAGTTCTTTCACAAGCAAGGTAATATCTTGAGGAATCGGGCGTTGCCACGCAGCATTTTCACGTTTTGCCCAATCTCTTTCAACAATAGATTTAACATTATCTATGTGGTGTTTAAGAATACCTAATGTTTTCCTACTCTTGCTTTTGGATTCATCTAGAGGGAGGTAGTTTATATATTTGTAAACATTAGATTTCTTAGTGGCAAATACTTTCTTCCATTGAATTCTCTTTTGTTTGCATTCTAAGAACACTTCCTCACGAGTTTTCTGAGTTTGTTTGTTGAAAAGACCATAAAGACTATTCATGTAAGCATAATTATATGGTTTCACAAACTCCTTATTGACAAGTGGTCGACTATCATCATCCCAAAGGGCAGTCTCATCACTATCAGCACTAACAGGCATGCAATCAAGATCGGTTCTTTCAGTCTCATCAAGATAAAGACACGTGTTCGCAGGTTGAGCTTTGGCAAGGTACTCAGGACTTGCAAAGCTAGCTTGACCCTTAAACATCGACGGAGGTGCTAACATTCTTACGGATTGAATAGAATCATGTGTTTTGTAAACAACTTTCTTCAAAAATTCGACTTGTTCTTCGAGTTTTGTTACTTTTTCAGTTTCTTTATCATATCTACTTTTGAAGTCTTGTTTTAACGTATCTACCTCTTGTTTCTTGACCTCAAGAATTTTAGCAGAATCAGTAGTGGTCATAGAGAGCTTTTGTTCAAGTTCATTAACTTTGGTATTGGCAAGGTACGTTTTGTGACGTTCATCCATTAAGAAAACATTATATTGACGCTTCTCTTTGGCTAATAACTCAAGTTTTGTATTATATTTGTTTTCAAAATCGTCCTTTTGACTTTTTAACGCACTACCCTTGTACCTCTCAAGCTCTTTGGTCTGTTGAAGAAGCCTAACCCTATTACTTTCAAGGGTCTCATTAGATTTAATTAGAGCGGCTTTGCATTCTTCAAAGTTTTGAGTGAGCGCTGCGTTTTCCTTCTTTAATTGCTTTTGAAATATTTCTAGTTTCATTGACATCTTTTTGTAAATTAGCAATTAAATTAGCAAGCGCGACACGCTCCTCATCAACATACTCATTTGCATGTTGATCATCCTCAAACTCATTATTGCACATGTCTGATGAATTGGGTGTGGTATTGCTATCAACCTTTTTCGTCATACATGTGTCAATAAGGTTTGTTGTTTGATCACTATGCTCATGCGTATTGGCATTGGCAAACACATTAAATTCAGCATTGTGTACCTCTTCCAATGGCTCAGAATCGAAAATAGGACCATGATCATAGGAATGTGTATTTCTGATGATAGTCTCAGAACTGATGCCTTGTGTACCAGTGTTGCTGCTTTCTTTCCCATGTATGTAATGATCATTTTGCTCACCATGCGTTGTGTTCCCTGATCTGCAGCTGTCAGTTGCATTACTCGATATTGTCTCGTTACTTACAGTTGAGACTGGACTCGTATCCACTACGTGAATCTTTGCAACCGTGAACTCTTGCATTTTCAGCCTTTTTTCATTTATCTTATTGATCATGTCTTTTGCATGAAGTAAGCGTTCATCCATAAGCCTCTCAATTGATTCCATGTTTCTAAATATCAAATCTCTGAATGATTTTGCTTCCATTGTAGTGTAGTCTTTGAAGTGTTGTTTTGCATCTCGAACTTCTGACTCAAAATTGGGATTCTTGAATAGCTGTGAAGCAAAGAATGGTTAAAACGGTGTTCTGAGTGTGTTGAAGGCATTCTTGGAATTTGTGTCATGAAGGTTTTTGTTGAGTAATTCATTCTCAAGATTCTTCAAGTGGTCTCTTAAGTCATAAGTGAATGTGTGATGATCATTTCCAAAAAATGAATGAAAAGCACGCATATACAAAGGATTGTACGAGAACGTCTCTCTTTCCAGACGTTTTAGATTCGTTTTAAGATCACTGAAAGCTTGCATACAACGTTGTTTAAGGACTTGTTCTTGTAGTTGCATCTCTCGTTCTTCTTTGTCTGAACACGCATTGCTCGTTTCCATGATGATGGTTTCTCAGTTGATGAAGTGAAAATGGATCTTAAGTAGATGTGTTGATTGTGGTGTGGTTTAAATTCCAAAAAATGCGATTTTTCTTCAGTCCGACAAAACGGTAGACAAAAAATTTTGTAATTGCCAAATTTTGAAATCGAGCTAGAAATGTCCTGATGAGATGCCATTTATACGTGATCTCATCGTTCTTTTCGGGCTTTAAATGCATTAAGATGTCATAAAATACCATATATATGCTTGTATTTGTTTACTTGTGTGTTTTAGGTATGGATATCATGAAAAAGACAAAAGATCACAAGAAACAAGGAAAAACGGACACGAGAAACGAAGCCGTACAAAGAACCGGGCCCTAGTTCATGAATTACCCAAGATTAATCCTTGAAGACTTGAAGATGTACAAGATTAATCCTTAAAATATGAAGAAATGACACTTAAAACCCTTGTATATTCATAATTACAAGTTTGGTCCCTTAAGTTTGTCAAAATTACATAATAGTCCTTCAACTTTGAAGAATTGGCAAGATTAGTCCCTCATCAATTCTAATTTTTCAAATATGGTCCCTCATGAAGCCAAAGATACTATGAAGACCTTTGAAGATCAAGAATGTCCAAATCAGTCCCTCAAATATTCAAACATGGCAAAAATAACCCTTGATAACCTTTTGCAGAAGTTTGGTGGCCAAAGTGTGAAAATCAGAACTTATTTAACAAAGGGAATCATGTTTTGTGGCTGAAAAACGTATTATACAACTTTCATCAAAACACAAGGACTACTATTGTCATTTCCCTAAGTTTAAATCACACAAACACGCGCCAAACACCTTTTTCATACAAAAACGGATCAAAAGTTACTACTATTCACCATGAAGAACCCAGTAACTCCCACCACTTAAACAAAGGGTAAACTGCAATTACCCTTACCCACGCTTGATTCACACATGCAGAAACCTATCCCACACCCAAAACCCTCACTCCCACTCACCAAAGGGTCCCATCATTTCATACGTCCACCCATCACATCACAACTTAGCCTACAAGGAATGCTAGGTGTCAAAATCAACAACCCACACTCAATGCTTAACTGGAAAGCTAAAATGAACGATTTGGATGCATTTGGACAGCTCAATATCAAAATTCGTCTAGAAGATTCAAGGGCATTTTAGGGACTTCATAGCTAGGGTTTTCTCATTGTAATCTCAGCCTTTGTGGCCTATATAAGGACTCCTCAACTTGTGAGAGAGCCTTGTTCCAGTTTTACCTTTTAAACATTGTAATTCCTTTTTGAATTTTATAAAAGTTGGTATTTTGAGAAAATTGTATTTACTTTTTATATTTTTGAAAGTTGGTATTGTTTAAGGGTAATTCTGAGTTCCATTATATGTTATAAGTGTGCTTGAATCTTGTGGTTCAAGGACGTTTATGTTTGGTAAGGTTTTCAAGTTTGAAAAAAGCTTGAAAAAAGGTTTCTGATTTTGTTATCTTTGTTGTACTAATCCTTAACCAAAAGCTATAAGCTCTTACAAGCTTGTTGACACCAAGCTTATGAAGGGATTGGAGCCTTTGGTTGGGCTGTTTGTTCATTGTGTTAAAGAAATAAGGCCCTTGAGTTTCTGATTTGAAACATCAACCAAGGCAGTCATTCATCTTTCTTGTTGAAGTACCTTGGTCTTGTTCTAGTTGTTGAACAAGGTCCAAGGAGCATTGTTGGTCCTCCTAGGATGTTGTGGAGGACAGGTATAAGCTCTTGTTAAGATTCCTCTAAAAATTCACATGTTATCGTCTGATTTATATTTTGGTATGTGATTTGGTGAATTTGTGCTTTTGCTTTGTGTTTTATGGTTGGTATCTGTTAGTTGTCACCTAGTGTAGCTATTTGATCATTAAAATCAGTAGGTTGTTTGAAGGATTAAGAAGTTTGTTTAAAAAGTGCTTAATAAAGGATTGTTTGGGATTACTAGTTCATAAGGCCTTGTGGCCTTGTGCCCTTGGTTCTTAGGGTTTGGGAAGTCTAAACAAGTCATAATATACAAGTTTTAGCCATTGGTTAAGTTTCTGAATGTTTGGAAAAGGGATTTGAAGTTTTGCAAAAATCTGATAAAAGTGTTTTTGAGATTGGTCAAACACATCAGATCCAATAACTTCTTTGTTTGTTGGATCTAAGGTCTGAAATCAGGATTGGGAATAGTTTAGGTGATAAGCTATCTATTGGTTATCTGGTTGTTGAGTTTGGTGGCTTATTGAGTGTGCTATAGCTTATCAAAGTTGGCTGAAGTGGTCATTTACATCAGCAAAGTGACCACCTCATTTTGTGATTGCATTTGTTATCCTAGTGTATGCCTTTTGATTTTGCTGCTTGGAACTTGTTTATGTGCTGCTTGTGAGGAGATTTGGCTATTTGGTTTGCTTATTTACTAGCTTATAAGCTTATTGGCTTATTAGCTTATTTGTGCCAAAACTAGTCAAGTCTGCCCAACTGGTAGACCTTGATTCACAAGGTTTGTACTCAAGCCTTGACCAGCAGGTTGAAAAAAAGGTTTTAACACTTCATTAAGTCTGTCAGCGCCCAAAATGGTACTTGTCAGCGTTTGAATTACTCTTGTCAGTGTTTGACTTAGGGTCAAACTTGGTCAACAAGCTTATTGAATCTGTTTTGCTTATTGGTACATGCAACAACTTGGTTTTTGTAATAGAACTCATTTTTCTCAGCTTAATAACAAGTCTGGAAGGTTACAAGTCTTTTGGTTAAGCTTTTTCTAGGAAACTAGCTTATTTGGCTTTTTCAGCCAGCTTATTGGTTCACACAGCTTATTCTACTTGGCTTTTTGTAATTTTCTTGATTGATTATTCTTAGTTAAGCTATTTGTGAGCTTTTGCAACAAACCAGAGCTTCTGAAACCCCCTAGAACTCTAACCCGACTATTTTGTCGTTTAGTGGATTTCTATTTTTCTTATTTCTGGCTTATTGAGTGAGCTTTTTCAAAATTTCTTTTTACAGATCTCTTAGGCATCTCAAAAGAAGGTTGTGTGTTTAAGCAGAGCTTATGGCATTGGCTTATTGCTTAATGGGCTTATTGGCCCAATAAGCATAAGCTGTTTGTTATTTAAGCTGTGATAAGCTTATTTTCAGCTTTTGGGCCTTTAGACTTTTGTGGTTAGAGTTAAATTTTGAGTCAGATAGGGCTTTTTCAGGTCATTTGGGCCTAGTTTGACTTTTTGTGCTAAAAAGCCCATTAAGGTTGACTGATTTTACTCTTAGCCTATTTGGGGGCCCATTAGGGGTATTTTGGTAATTTCACTTTCATTTTCTAATTACTTAGGTTAAAATAAACTAGTTTGCAAGTTTTTAGAATTTTTTACAATTTTTGGATTTTTAATATTATTTTAATATTATTTTATTATTATTTTCAAATTTCACATTTTTGTAACTCTTAGATTAATTTTATCATCTTTGGATTAATTTTTATAATTATTTTAAGTTTTAATAGTTTTTAAATCATTTAAAATAGTTTTTCTTAGTTTAAAAATTTCTAAAATAGTTTTTAATCTTTTTAGGGCATTTTAGAGGTTTACCAATTGGAAAATCTTTATTTGGGCTTTTTGATAATTAATTTGATTTTTAGGGCTTTAATTAGCATTGAAAAATTAATATTTAATTAATTAAAAGGTTTGAAAAAGTTTTGATCATTGGTAAACTCTTAGTTTATTTATTTTGATTTTTGGTAATCTTTTGGGAATTTTTAGAATTAATTTTTATTTTTGTACTTTTTACGGTTTTACGTTTAGTCGTAGTAGTAATTAATTTCACGTCTTCGTCATTCTCTTTTCTCATCCCCTTCTATCCAATATTAATCTCAAATCTTGCTACATTTTAGTCACACACATATACCTCATTGGGAAACGAATTTCATTGGGTCATTAGTGATTGATTTTCCTAAATCATCACTTAATACTTACCGCTTATACGCCTTTTTCCTAAAAGATCGTATTTTACAATCAATCATCTTGGCGCCGCTGCCGGGGAGGTGTGTCGTGATTAATTTGTCTTGTTGTTTTTAATATTAACCATAAATAGTATTTGTATTAGTTGAAATCTACTAATACGTATTATTGGTTTTTTTGTTTTTCTTGTGAAATTATTATTACTATATTGTATTAAGTATCACAATCAATACAAAATATCTCCAAAAGTGTGAAAACACAACCTTAATTGGGATTTGATCTCCTAATTATTGTATTCGAATCTCAAACAAAAGAAAAAGGCAAAAATAGATAAATACTTTCGTGAAGCTCGATTTTGAAAAAAATACAAACTATAAGGTGGGTATAAGGCGGGTATTATAAAATATACCCTAAGGAAAAAGGCTCTTAAGTGCTTCGCGCCGCCTCGTTTCCCCGCTTGCTTGTGAGTATTTTGAGATTGAAGGCTAATCGAGGGTTTTGCTGCCCAAAGTATTATTACGTATCATATATATTTGCTTGGTTTCTTTGTGATTAAACCCTCGAGAACAATTTGGTTTTCACCAAAGTTCTAAAGTCATTCGAAGGCGTTCACTCCACGTGATCGTTTTCATTCTTTTGAGGCTTCTTTAATCAAGAGTTTGATTCGAGGAGAGATTTGGTAGATTGTTGTCTACGAAGATACACCAAAATCTAAAAAAATTAAAAACAATGAAAAACACAAAAAAATTGAAAATTCACAAAACACCCAAAAAGAATCTTCTTTGCTCACCTCCCATTCTTCATGAAGTTTATGTTACTCGTAATCAAGCAAAACGAGCTCGTAAACGTCGTCAAAATCAAGGAAATCAAGAGACGTTGATTGAAGAACAAACTCCAATTGTTGAACCTATTGTAGAACAACAAGTCGTCATGGCTAATCGTACTATGATGGAGTTGCTTCAAGCACCCACCGAGGGTTTTGGAGAGGCCATTGTGATTCCCGCTATCCTTGCGGAGAATTTCAAGATTAAGACGGGTTTAATGTCTATGTTGCAAGCAAATAAGTTTAGAGGTCACGAGAAAGACAACCCGCACTACCACATAAGGAATTTTAATCGTCTCACCGTTACTAGCAAGTTTAAGGATGTTCCACATGACGCCATTAAAATGATATTGTTTCCATACTCATTAGATGGACCCGCAAAAATTTGGCTTGAGAAAGAACCGCCAAATCCAATTTTGACATGGGGTGATCTCGTTTCTAAGTTTGTGAACAAATTTTTTCCACCATCTAAAACAACACATTTGAAAAATGAGATTTCAAGGTTTGTACAACGAAATAATGAAATTTTTTCAATGGCATGGGAACGATTTAAGGAAATGTTACATGAATGTCCACACCATGATTTTTCGGAATTACATCAAGTTGATACTTTTTATAATGGGCTTAATGATCATGAACGAGATTATTTGAATGCCGCCGCGGGTGGTAATTTTTTGTGCAAAACGACCGATGAAGCCTTAAAGGTTATCGAGAATAGATCTAAGGTTTATAGCCCTCAAAACACACCGAGTGTTGCCAATATGGGTTCTTCATCGTCGTCATCATCTCGTAGCATTAATGCCTTACATGATGAAGCTAATGAGGAAAATCGGTTTTTCGATAGATTTGCTAATCTTATGACTCATTGGAAAGCACAAGAGGCTTTGAATTCCGCTTCGGTTAAAGCGGTTGATAAGAGTTGTTTGTCTTGTGGTGGAGCTCATGATCTTTCCGAGTGCATTACCGCCGGTGGTAACACTTTGAGTGCTTATGTAGCAACGGGAACTTACAACCAAAATGGCCAAGGTTCCCGCCCAAATCAAGCTCCACCAAATCAAAATGCTAATAACTATCGAAACAACAACCAAAGTGGTAATTACCAAGGCCATTCACGTAACTACAACAAGGGAATTATCAAAGTGGGAATGGACAAGTTACTAATCAAAACCAAAACCGTGATTTTCAAAACACTACACAAGGTTTTCAAAATGCTCACACCAAAAATCTTCAAGGAGAGTTTTTGGATTATGCTAAAGCAAATGATGCTAAATTTGATAACATGCAACGTGAGATGATTAGCTTAAGATCCGACTTGAAAAACGAGCTTAAAAACGAACTTGCTAATGAACTTAAAACTCATGCTAATAAAATGGAAGGAAATGTTCAACGTCTTCAACAAAATCAACAAAAGATAGAACAAGGACAACATGAGATTAAGCAAGAATTGTTAAAAGCGGATTAAAGGCAATCAAAATTTGAAGACCGAATGGCAAAAATGTTTGAAGCAATCATGTGTAAACCCTCTTCCTCGGGTGGTCTTCCTAGTGATACCATTGCAAACCCGAAGGGAGAAATGAAGGTTATTACTACACGAAGTGGTAAAACTTTCAAGGAACCAATCTCTCCTCCAAGTACTTCTACGGAGAAGGAAATCGAGAAAGAGCTCGAGGTGATGGTCGAAAAGGAGCATATCACAATCCCACGAAGTATCGCTCCTACCACACCTACGGTTGAACCAATACCAATCATGGAACCCGAGTTTCCAAGGCCGTTTCCTAATGTCCAACCCACACCACCCTTACCTTACCCTTCAAGACGAAACAAAGAGAAATTGCAAGAACGTAACAAACAACAAATCGAGCTTTTTACAAAAATGTTTCAACAAGCGCATTTTGATGTGAGTTTAGCCGACGCGTTGTTATATATGCCTCGTTTCGCTTCCACTTTTAAAAGTATGATGAGCGATAAGGAAAAGATTTCAAAGCTTGCTAATTGTTCTTCGGTTTATCTTAACTGCATACCGGAAAAAGTTGGTGACCCCGGAAAGTTTCTCATTTCTTGTGACATACAAGATATGAAAGAATGCCTCGTCTTGGCCGATCTTGGTGCGAGCATTAATTTGATGCCATTTTCCATTTGAAAATCGCTTTCGCTTCCGGCTCTTACTCCTTCGAACATGTCTATCGAGATGGTCGATCATTCTACGATTTTAGCATGTAGAGTAGCCGAGGATGTTTTCGTGAAAGTGGGGAAGTTCTACTATCCCGTTGATTTTATAGTAGTTGACATCCCCGTGGATCCTCAAGTTCCTCTAATTTTAGGTCGTCCATTTTTAGACACCTCGAGATCGCTTATCGACGTTCATGCAAGAACTATCACTTTGAGATTCAACGAAGAGGAACTTGTTATAAACGCTACTCAAAACTCAAAACCTTCTCATGTTTATGCAATCGCTACCATCAATCACGTTGAATTAGTTGATGTGCTTTGCGATGAGTTTTCACAAGAAGTTTTAGGTTTTTCCGATAGCTCGTCTAGTGGCAATCCCACTATTTTGGATCCAATTCTTGCTAATTCTACACGAAATCTCACTCCATTCCAAGGAGGCGATTTCACTTCAAATGAATTCGACAATGAAGATGAGGTGTTTATTAGTGATGATACTTCTATTCCACCATTTCTTCCACCGATGGAAGTTATGAGTGTTGAGCAAAATCTTCGATCGAGGAACCGCCTATCCTTGAATTGAAAGATCTTCCTTCTCACCTTGAATACGCATTCTTGGAAGGAGATGACAAGTTGCCGGTTATTATTGCAAGAGGTCTTGCTAATGATGAAAAAACCGAGCTCTTGAAAGTTCTTAAAGCTCATAAAGGGGCAATTGCGTGGAAAATTTCTGACATTAAGGGTATTGACCCAAAATTTTGTACTCACAAGATTTTAATGGAGGAGGACTACAAACCCGCAATTCAAAGTCAAAGAAGGGTAAACCCCAAAATTCACGATGTCATTAAAAAGGAAGTTTTAAAACTCCTTGACGCGGGAATGATTTATCCTATCTCTGATAGCCCATGGGTGAGCCCAATCCATTGTGTCCCTAAAAAGGGAGGAATGACCGTTGTGCCTAATTAAAACAACGAGTTAATTCCCACTCGTGTTGTGACCGGTTGGAGGGTGTGTATTGACTACCAAAAGTTAAATGACGCCACTCGTAAAGACCACTTTCCTTTGCCCTTCATGGATCAAATGTTGAAGCGACTTGCGGGAAATGAATTCTATTGCTTTTTAGATGGTTTTTCCAGTTACTTTCAAATCCCTATCGACCCTCGTGATCAAGAGAAGACTACGTTTACGTGTCCTTATGGAACGTTTGCTTATCGTAGGATGCCTTTCGGACTTTATAATGCACCGGGTACGTTTCAACGGTGTATGATGGCTATTTTTCACGATATGATCGAGAAGTCGATGGAAGTATTTATGGATGACTTCTCGGTGTTTGGCAATTCGTTCACGTCGTGTTTATCTAATCTCGAGCAAATGTTAAAACGTTGTGAAGAAACCAATCTTGTGCTTAATTGGGAAAAATGTTATTTCATGTGTAAACAAGGAATTGTCTTAGGTCATAAGGTCTCGAAAGCGGGGATTAAGGTCGATAAAGCTAAGGTAGACGTCATCGCCAAGTTACCTCATCCCAAAACCGTTAAGGGAGTTAGGAGTTTACTATGCCAAGCGGGCTTTTATCGTCGTTTCGTCGAAGACTTTTCGAAAATCTCTCGACCTATGACACATCTTCTCGAGAAGGATGCTCCTTTTAACTTCAATGAGGATTGTGTTAGAGCTTTCAAAACTCTCAAAAGGAAACTTACCAAAGCTCCCATTCTTGTTTCTCCTAATTGGGAATTACCCTTTGAAATCATGTGCGATGCAAGTGATTATGCTATAGGGGCCGTCTTAGGGCAATGTTATGAAAAGCATTTTCGTCCTATCCATTATGCTAGTAAGACGATGACTGAGGCTCAATTAAAATACACCACAACGAAAAAGGAATTCCTTGCCGTGGTCTATGCTTTTGAGAAATTCCGACCTATCTCGTCTTAACTAAAAGCATCGTGTATACCCACCATTCGGCTATCAAGTATCTCTTAGATAAGCAAGATGTTAAGCCGAGATTGCTTCGTTGATGCTCCTCCTCCAATAATTTGATGTCACCGTGCTTGACAAAAAAGGAGCCGAGAATAAAGCGGCCGATCATCTCTCTTGTCTAGAAGATCCTTACAAAGATGTTTTCGAGAACAAGGAAATCACCGAAACATTTCCTCACGAGACTCTCGGTGTAGTGAATTATAAAGACACCACCCCATGGTTTGCCGACATTGCAAATTACCATGCGGGAAAATTCATAATTTAGGGTATGACGACACAACAAAAGCGAAAATTCTTTCGTGACGTCAAGTTCAATTTTTGGGACGACCCTTATCTCTTTCGGGTTTGTGCGGATCAACTCGTTCGACGTTGTGTTTTTGGCGCCGAAGCTTCTAATATCCTTAGAGCTTGTCACGAGGGACCCACGGGTGGTCACTAAGGTGCTAATCTCACGGCTAAGAAAGTGTTCGATGCCGGATTCTTTTGGCCTTCTATCTATCGTGATGCACACGCACTTGTGAAGTCGTGTGATTCGTGCCAACGTCAAGGAAAATCGTCTCAACGTGATGAAATGCCGCAAAACATAATTCAAGTGTGTGAGATTTTCGACATTTGGGGCATAGACTTTATGGGGCTGTTCCCATCGTCTCATGGTAACAAGTATATCCTCGTCGCGGTCAACTACCTTTCTAAGTGGGTGGAAGCTAAGGCTTTACCTACTAATGATGCTCGTGTGGTAGTGAAGTTTTTGAAGCAACTATTTTCTCGGTTCGGAACCCCTCGTGCTATTATAAGCGATCGTGGAACCCATTTTTGTAATGACCAATTTGAGAAGGTCTTAAAGAAATATGGAGTTACTCATCGTCTTTCTACAGCTTATCACCCGCAAACGAATGGGCAAGTCGAGGTTTCAAACTGAGCTTTGAAGAGGATTTTAGAGAGGTCGATTGGAGAAAACCGTGCTTCATGGTCTGACAAACTCGATGACGCTTTATGGGCCTTTAGGACCGCTTATGGGGCACCTATCGGTTGTACTCCTTATAAGTTAGTCTATGGGAAGAATTGTCATTTTCCCATTGAATTGGAGCACAAGGCATATTGGGCCCTTAAGCATGCAAACTTTTACTTGAAGATCGCGGGAGATCACCGGAAAATACAATTGAATGAATTGGATGAACTAAGAGACAATGCTTATGAAAATTCATTAATTTTCAAAGAAAAGACTAAAAAGTTTCATGATGCAAAGAAAAAAACCGGGTTTTTAACGTTGGTGATCAAGTATTACTTTTTAACTCCAGACTTAAGATATTTTTTGGGAAATTGAAATCTCGTTGGTCGGGTCCCTTCACCGTTACACATGTGTTTCCTTATGGGACCATCGAGCTAGCTCAAGATGATGGTCCTAACTTCAAGGTGAATGGACATAGGCTTAAGCACTACTTTGGTGGGGAAATTCCTTCAATGGTTGACCTCGACCAATTCACCTTCCCCAATGATAATTAGCATTGAGGGGATCGAGTCGAGCTCATGACTCGGTAATCAAAAACGAGGTGCCTCGTGGGGGAGATCTCATGTTTATCCTTTTTATGCTTTCTAATAAATAATGAGAGGGGATTTGTGCCCTTCCAACTCGTTGTCTCGTGGTTGTTTGTGATTGTGTTATCTAGATCATCATCATCTACGATTGAAGACTCTCGTGTTCGTTTACGTGAGCCTCCATCGTTTGCTTGAAGAAGTTTTTCACGAATCCATGACATATCCTTTATTGTTCTAACAATTATCTTTTAGCATACTTAATAAACGGCTTTAGATATATTGTTGATCACCCTTTCCATGCTAGATCCTAAGCATTCGACTCTTCGTCTCTAGTATGGGGTTGCTCCACCTTTAGACTCGAAACATTGAGGACAATGTTTACTTTTAGTATGGGGGGTGAATAGATACTTGCTTTGCTACGCCCTCACGTTTTCCAACTTTCAACGTTTTATTTTGTTTTTTTGCTAATAAGGCTAAAAATGGCAAAATTTTAAAAAATTTCTTAGTTTTAATAAGTGTTTTTAAGACACGAATGTATATTTTCCGATGGGTAGAATAAGAGCTAATTTTTGACTTGATGGGCATTCGGAGCCCTTTACATTCCTTAACCCGCTCAATTCAAGTTTTGCTAGACTTTTATATAGGGAACTTTAAAACGCGAAAGTCTTAGCTCATTCGGGTTAAGAACAAGAACATTTCGCAAGTTCCTATAATTGATCCTAGAAAGTCACTTATCAAGCGAACTATAAAATGCATTCTGTAAACTTGAAAAAGTCCAAGAAAGTGCAAGATCCTATAGGTGGCTTGAAAACCCGAAACTTTGATTTGATATAGTCTTAATGAAAGATAATCTAAATTTGGCTTAATTTTGACTTGCATGGCTAAGTATTCACGAGTCTCTTTAATTAGAGGTCTTTATATAGTGAAGAACGAGAAATGATAGAGTTAGACAAGTGATCATGCTAAACGTAGAACATGAAAATGTTCTTTCAAAAACTCATATGTTTTTAATTGTGGCTTTTTCTTCCCATAAGATCAATGCATTAGGAATAAAAATAATTGCAATAAGTAAGGTCGTACGATTTGAAAGGTTACTTAGCTTCTAGCACAAGATCGTTTAAAAGTTGCTCGGGGTTGAATAGAGTTCATAGCCAAGGCATAACTTATTGAAGCGGGATGCGAAGATTGGTGAAGATCCAAAAAGGCCCTAACAAAGCATGATGAGCTCTATTTTGTTGCTAAAGATCCAAGATGATGTGAAGTATCATTATTCCTAAATCAATATGAAGGATCGAGACACACGACGAAAAAGCAATTACTCCCCTAAAGATCATGGAGAAAGTCTATCCAAAAAGACCCTTACAAGGTATGAGGATAAATATATCTAAGTCCGAAAAGGAGGCGGATAGTTGTATATCAAAATCCAAAATAAAGATTAAAGAAAAATGATGAAGTCGTGGTCAAAATATGAAGAATCTCTCAAAAACGTCAAGTGAAGAAATTCCAAAATATGAAGAGAAGACCATAATTTCAAGAACGTCTTCCCATGATTTGAAGTATGAAGTACATGCCAAATATCGGTCCGAGAAAGGTCTCAAATCGTGAAACTAGTTATGCCAAGATATGAACTTAAGGAGATACACGAGAAGCCGTTTTAAAAGATTTTGTCCTTCGGCTAACTATCGATTAAATCGTGCTACTTTGCTTTCGGACTAATAAATACTCAAATAAGTCAATATGAATCACTTGTGATCCATGACAAATAGTTAAAAAATTCTAGTAACCCATTTCCTTTTATAATAACTAGGATTGCGGGGAGAAAAAGTATTACACAATTTGAACGTATGAGTAGTGTTAGCATTGTGACTTGTACCAACAATGATCTCGTTTTGGCACTTAGCATGGAATGTATGACAATCAAGGATGACGAAATTTACTCTATGGGACATTTACTTGTTTCTATTCATTGACCCTAAAAGTCACACTCGTGATGAAAATCATACATTATGTCTTTACACATTTTCGTAGTATTGTTGCAAGTCTTTTACTTTTCAATAAAGGTTAATAAAATTGAATTTTGGTGATGCTTAGATACTTTATTCTAGCATTGCGTGAGGGCACGACAATGGCTTAGTATGGGGGAGTGATGAGATGGCATTTATACATGATCTCATCGTTCTTTTCGGGCTTTAAATGCATTAAAATGTCATTAAATACCATATATATGCTTGTATTTGTTTACTTGTGTGTTTTAGGTATGGATATCGTGAAAAAGACAAAAGATCACAAGAAACAAGGAAAAACGGACACGAGAAACCAAGCCGTACAAAGAACCGGGCCCTAATCATGAATTACCCAAGATTAATCCTTGAAGACTTGAAGATGTACAAGATTGATCCTCAAAATATGAAGAAATGACACTTAAAACCCTTGTATATTCGTAATTAAAAGTTTGGTCCCTTAAGTTTGTCAAAATTACAAAATGGTCCTTCAACTTTGAAGAATTGGCAAGATTAGTCCCTCATCAATTCTAATTTGTCAAATATGGTCCCTCATGAAGTCAAAGGTACTATGAAGACCTTTGAAGATCAAGTATGTCCAAATCAGTCCCTCAAATATTCAAACATGGCAAAAATAACCCTTGATAACCTTTTGCAAAAGTTTGGTGGCCAAAGTGTGAAAATCAGAACTTATTTAACAAAGGGAATCATGTTTTGTGGCTAAAAAACGTATTATACAACTTTCATCAAAACACAAGGACTAATATTGTCATTTCCCTAAGTTTAAATCACACAAACACGCGCCAAACACCTTTTTCCTACAAAAACGGATCAATAGTTACTACTATTCACCATGAAGAACCCAGTAACTCCCACCACTTAAACAAAGGGTAAACTGCAATTACCCTTACCCACGCTTGATTCACACATGCAGAAACCCATCCCACACCCAAAACCCTCACTCCCACTCACCAAAGGGTCCCACCATTACATACGTCCAACCATCATATCACAACTTAGCCTACAAGGAATGCCAGGTGTCAAAATCAACAGCCCACACTGAATGCTTAACTAGAAAGCTAAAATGAACGATTTGGATGCATTTGGACAGCTCAATATCAAAATTTGTCTAGAAGATTCAAGGGCATTTTAGGGACTTCATAACTAGGGTTTTCTCATTGTAATCTCAGCCTTTGTGGCCTATATAAGGACTCCTCAACTTGTGAGAGAGCCTTGTTCCAGTTTTACCTTTTAAACATTGTAATTCCTTTTTGAATTTTATAAAAGTTGGTTTTTTGAGAAAATTGTATTTCCTTTTTATGTTTTTGAAAGTTGGTATTGTTTAAGGGTAATTCTGAGTTCCATTATATGCTATAAGTGTGCTTGAATCTTGTGGTTCAAGGACGTGTATGTTTGGTAAGGTTTTCAAGTTTGAAAAAAGCTTGAAAAGAGGTTTCTGATTTTGCTATTTTGTTATACTAATCCTTAACCAAAGCTATAAGCTCTTAGAAGCTTGTTGACACCAAGCTTGTGAAGGGATTGGAGCCTTTGGTTGGGCTATTTGTTCATTGTGTTGAAGAAATCAAGCCCTTGAGTTTCTGCTTTGAAACATCAACCAAGGCAGTCATTCATCTTTCTTGTTGAAGTACCTTGGTCTTGTTCTAGTTGTTGAACAAGGTCCAAGGAGCATTGCTGGTCCTCCTAGGATGTTGTGGAGGACAGGTATAAGCTCTTGTTAAGATTCCTCTAAAAATTCACATGTTATGGTCTGATTTATATTTTGGTATGTGATTTGGTGAATTTGTGCTTGTGCTTTGTGTTTTATGGTTGGTATCTGTTAGTTGTCACCTAGTGTAGCTATTTGATCATTAAAATCAGTAGGTTGTTTGAAGGATTAAGAAGGTTGTTTGAAAAGTGCTTAATAAAGGATTGTTTGGGATTACTGGTTCATAAGGCCTTGTGGCCTTGTGCCCTTGGTTCTTAGGGTTTGGGAAGTCTAAACAAGTCATAATATACAAGTTTTTGCCATTGGTTAAGTTTCTGAAAGTTTGGAAAAGGGATTTGAAGTTTTGCAAAAATCTGATAAAAGTGTTTTTGAGATTGGTCAAACACATCAGATCCAATAACTTCTTTGTTTGTTGGATCTAAGGTCTGAAATCAGGATTGGGAATAGTTTAGGTGATAAGATATCTATTGGTTATCTGGTTGTTGAATTTGGTGGCTTATTGAGTGTGCTATAGCTTATCAAAGTTGGCTGAAGTGGTCATTTGCATCAGCAAAGTGACCACCTCATTTTGTGATTGCATTTGTTATCCTAGTGTATGCCTTTTGATTTTGCTGCTTGGAACTTGTTTATGTGCTGCTTATGAGGAGATTTGGCTATTTGGTTTGCTTTGTTACTAGCTTATAAGCTTACTGGCTTATTAGCTTATTTGTGCCAAAACTAGTCAAGTCTACCCAACTGGTAGACCTTGATTCACAAGGTTTGTACTCAAGCCTTGACCAGCAGGTTGAAAACAAAGTTTTAACACTTCATTAAGTCTGTTAGCGCCCAAAAATATACTTGTCAGCGTTTGAATTACTCTTGTCAGCGTTTGACTCAGGGCCAAACTTGGTCAACAAGCTTATTGAATCTGTTTTGCTTATTGGTACATGCAACAACTTGGTTTTTGTAATAGAAATCATTTTTCTCAGCTTAATAAAAAGTCTGGAAGGTTACAAGTCTTTTGGTTAAGCTTTTGCTAGGAAACTAGCTTATTTGGCTTTTTCAGCCAGCTTATTGGTTCACACAGCTTATTCTACTTGGCTTTTTTGTAATTTTCTTGATTGATTATTCTTAGTTAAGCTATTTGTGAGCTTTTGCAACAAACCAGAGCTTCTGAAACCCCCTAGAACTCTAACCCGACTATTTTGTCGTTTAGTGGATTTCTATTTTGCTTATTTCTGGCTTATTAAGTGAGCTTCTTCAAAATTTCTTTTCACAGATCTCTTAGGCATCTCAAAAGAAGATTGTGTGTTTAAGCAGAGCTTATGGCATTGGTTTATTGCTTAATGGGCTTATTGGCCCAATAAGCATAAGCTGTTTGTTATTTAAGCTGTGATAAGCTTATTTTCAGGATTTGGGCCTTCAGACTTTTGTGCTTAGAATTAAATTTTGAGTCAGATAGGGCTTTTTCAGGTCATTTGGGCCTAGTTTGACTTTTTGGGCTAAAAAGCCCATTAAGGTTGACTGATTTTACTTTTAGCCCATTTGGGGGCCCATTAGGGGTATTTAGGTAATTTCACTTTCATTTTCTGATTATTTAGGTTAAAATAAACTAGTTTGCAAGTTTTTAGAATTTTTTACAATTTTTGGATTTTTAATATTATTTTAATATTATTTTATTATTATTTTTCAAATTTCACATTTTTGCACTTTTTATATTTTTCTTATCTTAAATACATTAAAATAGGATTTTTGCAACTCTTAGATTAATTTTATCATCTTTATATTAATTTTTATAATTATTTTAAGTTTTAATAGTCTTTAAATCATTTTAAATAGTTTTTCTTAGTTTAAAAATTTCTAAAAATAGTTTTTGATCTTTTTAGGGCATTTTAGAGGTTTACCAATTGGAAAATCTTTATTTGGGCTTTTTGATAATTAATTTTATTTTTACGGCTTTAATTAGCATTAAAAAATTGATATTTAATTAATTAAAAGGTTTGAAAAAGTTTTGATCATTGGTAAACTCTTAGTTTATTTATTTTGATTTTTGGTAATTTTTTGGGAATTTTTAGAATTAATTTTTATTTTTGTACTTTTTACGGTTTTACGTTTAGTCGTAGTAGTAATTAATTTCACGTCTTCGTCATTCTCTTTTCTCATCCCCTTCTATCCAATATTAATCTCAAATCTTGCTACATTTTAGTCACACACATATACCTCCTTGGGAAACGAATTTCATTGGGTCATTAGTGATTGATTTTCTTAAATCATCACTTAATACTTACCGCTTATACGCCCTTTTCCTAAAAGGTCGTATTTTACAATCAGTCATGTCCTAAAACTAGTATCGAAAAAATTTGAATGTACTTGATGGAAAAATTTTAACTCTTTTTTTTTTTTTTTTTTGGAAACGATGTTCCGAACCTAGTCTCGATACTGGCTAAGTCTAAAAATGCTTCAGTCAAAAATACCATCAGACATTTTCAGAATAACTGACATTTTCGGAATAATGGATGTTTTCAGAGATTTGAGGATCTTCGGAATAAACTTCGGAATAATCACTTTTTCGGAATAATCTTCGGAATAATCACTTCTTCGGAATAATCTTCGGAATAATCACTTCTTCGGAATAATCTTCAGAATAATCACTTTTTTCGGAATAATCTTCGGAATAATCACTTCTTCGGAATAATCACTTTTTCAGAGAAAAAAATGTTCGAAAAAATGATGTTTTCAGAGAAATGTCTTTCTTCGGAATAATGATGTTTTCAGAAAAACAAGCTTCTTCGGAATAATCACTTTTTCGGAATAATCACTTTTTCAGAATTATCACTTTTTCGGAATAGATGCTTTTTCGGAATATTGAAGTTTTCAGAAAAACGAGCTTCTTCGGAATAATCACTTTTTCAGATAAATTCACTTTTTCGGAATACTCACTTCTTCAGAAAAGTCACTTCTTCGGAATACTCAATTCTTAGGAATAATCTTCGGAGTAGATGCTTTTTCAGAGAAATCACTTCTTTAGAAAAGTAAACCCTTATCCGAAAATCTGTTTTTCGGATTAATTAACCCTTTTCTGAAAACCTTATTTCAGAATGATCTTGAATCAATGACGAACCATAACTAAAAAATGAATCCAAACACCTCAAAATCTTGCGATTTTTACCACAAAAACCAAACCAAATCCCTACCAAATCGATATAAATGATTTATATCAAGATATCTAGCCCGAAATACTAAAAAGAGATTCAATTCGTGATGATTTAGATGGAAAAATCAACCGAATCAAACTCAAACCAAACAACCAAACACAATCTACCCCGTGGCGATTGATACCAAATGTTGCCCCATATTATTATTATGATTAATGATAGAAAATAGATGGATTCCTAGAGAGAGAAAGTAGTGAGAGAAAGTAGAGAGAAGAGATGATTAACTTGGTGTGTATTAGATTAGAATAATGAGAGTACTTATGACCATCCACCCTTCCTAACATGCTAAGAAGGGCCTTATATAGCCGGGCTTACATGTAACTATAATGGGCTATATTGTTTGGACCGGACTTGTCTTTTGGGCTTTAAGTAGCTTAAATCCAAGCCCGTGAACCACGACTATTTAACTATCTATTACAACGTTTTAATAAATATTACAATAGAAAATCTATGACTGAACATTCTTGTTTGACTCAATATTTTGAGGCTAGCAGAACTTTTCTAGCTTTATATTTCAGAATCACCTTGAAATCCCTTTGAACTCTTAGTAGAATCTCCAAAACCCAAATTTGATCTGATAAAGTCATGTCTAGATTCTGCATTACTTTATTCTCCCATGCAAAGTACATTTGAGCAACTTCAGGCATCTCATAATCCACCTAATTCTTCAACTCTGCAATCTTTTCCTTTGCTAACTCACCACCATATTCAAGTCTTTATGGTTCTTCAATAATCATTACACTTGAATTTGTACTCTCATCACCACTGCTCTCCTTTCTCTTAATAGCAGTCTCCTTCATCCTATCTTCTTTCTCAAGTTGTGTAGACAACATGGAATCAAATTTTACTTGAGTTTCATCCGTGGGAACTACTGTTTCTACCATAATCCCTTTACCCTTATCTAATATATCAATGGTGGGTAAAGATGATGATGATACCTTTGTAGACACATCCTTGATGATAGCTGATGACTGGGATACATCAACCATACCTATAGGTCTATCAACGTCCAAAACCTGTGTGTCAACGCCTAACTTACTCCTATCAGCGCTTGGCTTGTCAGTGTAAAAAATCTGCTTGTCAACGCTCAACTTACTCTTGTCAGCACTTGCCTTTGTGAACTGCTCCATCATCTCAGTAAAAGATAAATTCAAATTTGTAGGGGTAACCAATGAAACATCAAAACCTGGTTGTCTCTTCAAATCTGTTAGAGCTTCAGCTATACCCAAATATTCTCCTTTATGTGAGCCTTTGTCACTCACATATATCTGCTCATCCTCCCCTTTGGAAGAATCCTCCACTCCACGCCTAGGGTTAGCACCTTCCAAAATAACAATCCTCTCCCTCAATTTCTTGAGTTCAAGGCCTTGTGTAGAGACAGTATGTACAAGGTCGGCATTTTGCTTTTGCAAGCTAATGCAGACAACCGTCAATTCCAACAATGTATATGGTTCCAATCTGCCCTCCTCTAGAATGGGAATTTGACCTCCTAAAGTAGAGTCATGGGGCATGGATAGGGTCTTAATGATGTTAGGACTGGCTTGACCTGCATCTAAGCTAGTGCCAATAGTCCTAGCCCCACCCATATCACCAACCACACTTGTGGTGGTGGTTCTCTCTGCAACATGGCTAGGACCACTAGAGGAGAACACTCTAGTAGTCCTTGGGCGTTTTACCAACCTAAATTCAGGGGGTGTAGAAGAGGATGTGGATTGGTTTTCAGTTTGAAGGTTAAGGGGTGTTTAGGTTTGTTGTAAAAGGGTGTCAGAGTTTGGATTTGGAGTGTCAACGCCAACATTTAACGTGTCAGCGTTGAAGGGTTCTTGGTCAATATCCATTTGTTGGGGTGATGGTGATGGTTCAAGTAATGGGTCTGGTTGTGGTTGTGGGTCTGGTTGAGGTTGTGCTGCTGCAATAACAGCAAGCATGGCCTGGGTAAGAGGTAAGTCTCTGTTTCGGGGTGTATTCATCTTTCCAAAAATTGCTTTCTTTTGCACAGGGATCTTATAAAAATCATCATGATCCCTGGTGCAATATCTTTTTTCATCAAACACCATTTGCAAAAATCTTAGGTAAGCAAGAGTCATCTTGCTACCCTTGTTATGACACATGCCATCAAAAATCATTTTTGAAAAATTATATTTTTTCCCAGTAGCAATACACACAATGGCACTCCCAATTGATCTGTTAATTTCATTATGTGCAGTACATTTGGGACTCAAACATTGAAGAATGACATGTATCAAGTACTTCCAAGCTGGGGGAAATTCCTGTTTTGAATATTTGTTTAAAGTTACCTCTTCAAGGAAAGGATAACCCAAAGCTCGAAGTCCTTGTTCTAGCTCACCAATGGGTAGGGTGGTTATACCATCTGCATCATTAAGATGCAAAGCCTGGCGAACCAATGCTTCAGTAACCACCCATGGACTGTAGCAGTCAATGTAGTCACATTATTAACCGTTGAGGAAGTGACAGTATTCCAAAACTGTTTAATATGAGTGACAGGGATAAGAGGAGAATGAGAAAGTGCATACCTTAACGGGGATGCATTTAAATACTCCACCATCAGAGTATATTGAGTAAACAGAGTGTTGTAAGCCTCTAAATAGGCAACATGTTGTGCTGACTTCTGAACCCCAACACCAAATCACTCGGTTTAAACTTAGGCGCCATTGATGTAGAAAGTTGTGAAAATTGTTTATGAAACATGAAAGTGTATGAAAATTTAGTTAGACAAGAATAAGCAGTTAGCCTGTTTCAAAAGAATGAGCCAAATATATAAGAGAGATAAGCACATGTGATTGGTAAAAAATGAGGCAGTTATTTTTCAAAATATAATGATTAAAATCTTGAAAAAGATATAACTTATCTTGTGCATTAATAAAAAGTTACCAACTCCTAAAATTACGGCCCAAATTTTCGTCAAAAATAACAACTGGGTAGGACCCAATCTCTATCAACGGTAAAAATAACCTATCAACGCTCAACGGCTATATTCTTGTCAACGTTGGATTTTGCCATGTCAATGTCAAAATTGGTCCTAACAACCTTTGGAAATAATCAACGTCCAAAAATAAAAATAATAAAAATGAAAAAGGACCTTAACAAAGTAATTTATCCTAGTGAAGATAACCTATAGACTGAAAACTACAATAGGGTGGCAAGCACTGTCCAATCATGCACACTTGCTTAAGCAAGATAGACATAATTGTCCTCAAGTGTCCCTTGCTAACCAAAGTTCTTAATAGTGAAGTTATGTTGTCCCTAATATATGATGATATAATACGAATTTATAAGAAAGAAAATAGGAGAAGAAGATGAATTCTAGAGAGAGAAAGTAGTGAGAGAAAGTAGAGAGAAATGGTTGGAATTTGTGAAATATTAGATTGAGAAGTGAGAATAAAAATGAACCAACACCCTTCCTAACATGCTAGGAAGGGTTTATACAGCCTTTGCTTACATGTAGCTTAATGGGCGATATGATCATGGGCCGGGCTTTCCTTTTGGGCTTTGGTTACTTATGAATGAACCTTAGCTTAAAGTTAAGCCCGTTATACACGACTAATCTACTACCTATTACAACGTTCTAATTTACGATACATAATAAACATATGACCGAGCATTCTTGTTTGACTCAATATTTTGAGGCTAAGAATCTCCCCCAATTAGAGGTCATAAACCTTGGTTATTTAGGAAACTTGTAGAGATTACTCATCTCGCCATAAATGAGTCTTGAACATGTAATTGTAGTCTTGTTCCTTCATGCTGTGATCTTTGAGCCTTTGTCGTTGTCTTTCGACTTTGTCTTTAATCTTGAGATCTTAAAATCATCCTTGACTTGTCTTTGCCATCTTGCAATCTTGTGTCTTCATCCACATGCTCACACTATTAATTGTTGAATGTGTCTTTAGGCATGAGTATGTGGTTTTGAATCTTTGACTTTGCTGAGTACACCGTGACGCCACCTTCTCGAGACAAAACATAGACACGGACTGAATGGCTTTGACATTCGTCCTAAATCGGTAGCGTTTTACCTCCGGTCGGTGAAGACCGTTATACGATATTAAATATCGTACCCGTGATCAGGTAGATTCAATTAAGAATCTCCTTGACAGGGTTTCGCGGCTGTACTAGCCGTTCTCTTTACTCGACCGTCTCAAAGCAAGACTATGAACATAAAGAGTGAATCAATTGGATAAATATCCGATTGATTAAAGTCGTCAATTCAAATTCCTGGAACAAGTTTGATTCATTAATAATCTTACCATTGTTGCTTTCCAATTGACACAAGCTTGATTCATAAGAATCTCGCTAGTTACCTATCGTAGCGCTGTTTGATGTTGATGTTAGAAGGATTTCCATTCGTCACTGTGAATATTAATGAATATCACTCTGAATGTTCTGGCAAGACCATAAAGATATTGCGTAGAAACCTGAAACGAGTTTGAATCAATTAAGAATCAAACCACTGTTGCTTTTCAGTTTTACACATGTTTAATTCATAAAGAATCTTAACGATGACCTACCGCAGTGCTGTTTGATGTTAAAACTGGAAGGATTTCCACTCATCATTGTGAATACTAAGTAGTATCACTCTGAGTGTTCTAGCAATATCACAAGGATATAGCGTAGGACTCCCTTGATCTTCATCTGTGTGTCCTAACGAGATTTGATTGATCTCTAGGCTCTAGACTCGATTTGTGTACTTTTAATGGTCAGAGGCTGGAGCAGATGCCACCTATTCAATATCAACTATCTCGAAGTGAGAAAGTCAATAGAAGTCATGTTATTCTCCGTGACAATAAAACAAACTTCTTTTGACAGAAGCCTGAGTAGCTAGGAAAGGGTTGTGCATACATCACTGGGTCCATGATGAGTTTGTCTTCATGATGAGTTGACTCGGTTTCTGCCTAAGTTGTATGGAGGGCTAATTTCTTTACAACCTTTATCCTTACATTTATTTTTCATTCTACAACCCCTTCAATGCTTACCAAGACATCATTACTAGCACCTTGTTGTGATTGTTCCAGTGCTAGCATCAGTACTTAGTCGACATTCAACTATGTTCCATTCTACTCTATCTTTCCTAAGGACTTCTAATAATCTTTTGGATTGTCCCTGGGAAGATCCCTCCGGTTCTGGTTGGATCATAGGACTTAAACCTAACCACCCTTTTGACACCAATAACGTCGTGAATTAAAGATGTTGTGGGTATTTGATCATAACCATGAAAAACCACTTTAAATTCTAACAAAGTGTTTGAAAAACATTTAACACCTTGCTAGTTTTGTCGTTTTAGAAAAGCTCCCCCTTCACATGTGCATCGATAATCGAAAGTGTTTCGCACATGTAGGTAAGAGTTAAAGTGCTTGAGTCTTATATAAGATCACATTTTAACCACATTTTCTCCCCCTATCTCTAATATATAAAATCTTTTGATATTAGAGATACCAAATTTGATTAAAATATATTTTGAAAAATAGTCTTGAAAATCTCTGGGAGAAAGATGTGTTAATTTGTTGCATGAAGTTAAAATGCTCCCCCTCAAAAATTGATCTAATTGAATTGTCATTGTGAAGATGTGATCCACATTTCTCTTTTTGAGGATGGGAGTTGTTGAACACACAATTTTTGAAAGATTTTGAATAATCGTTGAAAAATTCCTGAAAAATTGTGTTCAACGCTTTTTGAAAAATCTTATTTCTTTTTGGCGAAGAGGTTTTTCTAAAGCATAAACTTGAGTTCTTTGACTTTGAATGTCTTGACGAATCCACTCAAGTGTAAGAAGATTTCTCTTCTTTTGCTGAGGGTAAGGGCACTAAATCGTACACTCCCCCGTGAATATGAATCCGGGTTGCAATCTGAAAGTGATTACAAGCCATTGTGTTGAGCTCAAAACATGGAATGTTTTGTGAGAAGCTCAACCCGTGATAGATTTCTCTACCCGTTGTTTGGAAATATTGTCAAAAATAGACAATTTCCTATATTAAAAGAAGAAATGACATGTTTTGAAAAATATTTACAACTTTCATTCGAGCTTTATGTACACACCCGTGTCGTTATTGAGCGACATTTCTAGGCACGTCCATATTATCGATACTGAAAGACATGTCGAGAAGAATATTTTTTGATTTTGAAAGTTATTTAATTTTGTGTTTTGGTTTTATATGTTTTAAATGTTTGTATTTTTCTTTTTCAAAGGTATTTACAAGTTGATGTTTGATAGATGAATCAAGCAGGCTTCTTTGCCAAAATCTCCAGTTCTGCTGGAGTCAAACATCTCATACCAATTTGCCTAACTAGATACGCAAACCTCTCTTTCGAAAGAGCATTTGTAAACAAGTCAGCTAATTGGTAATCAGTTCCAACAAAGTATAATTCAACAATACCCTTTTCAACTTGTTTCTTAATGAAGTGATATCTGACATCAATGTGCTTCGTACGGGAATGTTGTACCGGATTACAGGAGATGGCTATGGCAGACTTTGAGTCACAGTACATAGGTACTTTATCAAAGTGGAAGCCATAATCCGTGAGTTGTGTTCTCATCCAAAGAACTTGAGCACAACACGCAGATATAGACACATACTCCGCTTCGGCTGATGAAAGTGACGTGCAATCCTCTTCTTGGAAGACCATCCCACAAGCTTATCTTGACCTAGAAATTGTGCACCACCAGAAGTACTTTTACGTGTATCAAGACACCCTGCATGATCAGAATCTGAATAGGCCGTTAGAAAGAAACCGGTTTCCCTCGGATACCCGAGTCCCATGCGAATGGTATTCTTAAGGTACCGAAAGATCCGTTTAACCTCCTTGAGGTGCTTTTCAATGGGTCGTGCTTGATATCGTGCACAATAACCTGTAGCATGATGAATATCAGGTCTGCTTGCTGTCAAGTACATGAGGTACCCGATCATGGAACGATATCTCGTTTGATCTATGGGTAATCCCTCCAAATCAGCATCAAGGGATGTGGTTGATAATGGTGTCCCAACGGGGTCACATGAGGTCATACCATGCTTTTTGATTATCTCTTGACAATACTTAGCTTGGTTAATGAAGATACCACTTGGGGATTGGTGAACTTGAATTCCTAGAAAGAATTTTAGTTTGCCCATCATTGACATTTCAAATCTGCTGTGCATTACTTTTTCAAACCATTTTGAAAGTTTTGGGTTTGTAGACCCGAAAATAATGTCATCAACATAAATCTGCACAAGCAAAATGTCATCCCCATATTTATAAGTAAACAAAGTTAGATCAATGGAACCTTTTGAGAAACCTTTGGAGACCAGAAATTTCGCGAGCTCGTCGTACCACGCCCTTGGAGCTTGCTTGAGTCCATAAAGTGCTTTGTGGAGACGATACACCTTGTCAGGATAATGAGGATTGACGAATCCTTCCGGCTGTGTGACATAGACTTCTTCCTTCAAAGGACCGTTAAGAAACACCGTCTTTACGTCCATTTGATAGACAACGAATCCCTTATGTGCAACATAAGCAAGGAAAATCCTGACCGCTTCCATACGAGCAACTGGTGCAAATGATTCTTAAAAATCAATTCCCTCTTTCTGTCCATACCCTTTAGCCACTAGCCTAGCTTTGTTCTTGATGATCGTGTTTTCTTTATAACACCCCCACCAAATTCTATGCGCAGCGGAACTACAACATTTGGGTGCTATACAGTTATCATCACACACAAGCTATTTCGAACGACTCAAAGAGACGTAGAAATTTAAACATAAATTAAAGATTGTTTAAATCAACAAAGTCTACTGTTTTCCAAACCCCAAAAATAATATAAAACAGAGTTTGCGTTTTGGTCCCCACTGAATCTCAACCCAAAAATACAATTTTCGTTCACATGACATAATATAAAATATTCAAGTGCTAAAAGGGAGGAAAACAAAGTAGTCTGCCAAGCCAAAAAAACTTCCATCCTCGCATGCTCCACTGCTATCAACCTTGATTACCTGAAACACATGCTTAAAATCGTCAACACAAAGGTTGAGCGAATCTATAGGTTTATCAAATCATCAGTTGAACATAAGTATTAAAAACCAATCATGATCATTCAATAGCATTGTGGCCATACAATCTATTATTCAAGGATATGACAATTGTGTTTAAGCTCATGACACTAAACCGTTAACTCAATCACCCGCGTAATAATTACCGGCGTGATTCAGATGAAACCAGTGCCCCTACTAAGGCATTAGTTGCAATTATACCTTATCTCTCATACAAGATAATCTACCGCAGAACTTACTCAACGTACAACTTCTCGGCTAGCATTGGGTCGTTAGCCCCGTAGTACTACAAATTGTATAAGCGGCTATTTCCAACCCACACAAGGGCAAGACAATAGTTAATAGTTCATGAAATTAGGGCCTTTTGCAACTAGGTACTCAACACAATTTCTAAGGAAACATTCGGGTCCAACAATCATTCATGACTTATGTTCATTTTCATTTAAATAGCATGTATCCCCCTCGCGGGTAAAATCATTTGAAGTAAGTATAGAGCGAGGATATAGACTCACCTGGCGTAGTAGTAGTGGTTCTAGCGAAGACGTAACGAGAAATGTCACCGACGACGTGGATGCCCGGGAAAATCAAACACTTGACCTAAAAATCAAGGTACGAAAACCAAATCAATACTCCGCGTACATTATTGTACTAAACACATGCATATGCAAACACACTCAACTCTTATGAAAACTCACGTCAAAATCAAACAAGTAGTTGTTACTAGACTTATATCATTTATCAATGTTATTAAAGTTACTATCCATTTTACGGTTTCGCCGATACTTACCAAAAGTACGGACTGTTTTACTATTCTTAACCATTTTTATAAAATTTGAGAAAATTCTCAAAAATACTTTAAGACCTGTAGAATTCACGTATTCAATCCCAACAAAAGTTTTCACTTTTACGACCCGTTTCTCAACACATTACTAAACCTACATTTTTCGGACTGAAATTGCACTTTGACCAAGTCGGACTCATTTGACCCATTTAAAATATACCATTGACCTCTACAACACCTAAGTCTAATAATAGACTCAAATACACAGGTTTGGGACCAAAAATCAACCTTTGACCTTTTACCAAATTATACCTATGGTCCCCGGGATTTGACCCAAAACCAAACACAAATTCGGAATATGTTGGTTCTCATCTCCCGGTACACGTATTTTCAAAGTATCATAACTTTTGACTCGTTTGGAGTTAAAAGCTCTATCTTATACCGAAACGAGCGTCTCGACGACCACTACAACTATATCCTATCTTCTCAACCTGGAATTAGACTTAAACCCAAGAAAATAACCCTTAAACAATCTGTTCAAAAATCACTACTTCAAAATCAATCTAACACTTGTTTTGACCCATTTCCCACTTCACCAATACATCAACTAACCTATATTCATCATCCATAACAATCCCCAAACTCCTAATCACTTGTATAATCAATATGAATTTACCAAAAATTATAAATAAATGCATGCACTCAAATAAAGACAATTAAAATAATATTATCAATAATAATGGAACCTTACAATGATTTAATGGATCAAAACCACCAAGAACACCCAAACCCCCCACAAATTCGTGGGTTTTGGGGATGTAGAACACCATGGATATATATCCCAAGCTTGAATAATTAAAGTGGTTAATCCTAAACACAATTAAACACAAACCCACTAGTTTAATTAGATCAAAACATAGTTTTTATCAAAATCTATCAAAAATTAAATCTTGAAAAAATGTTGTTGCATGTTTGATTTTATTGGTGGGATTTACTTACAATGATGTTATAAACATGAGGTATTGCTTAGATTTTCAAGAAAACAATTTTTGATGGTGGTTTGATTGTGGTGTTGTTTGGCCGTAGGTTTTAGAGAGAGAGGGAGGAGGAAGAAAATTTTTGGAGTGTTAAAATGAGAGTGTGTGTGAAAAAATGGCTTATATATAGTGGGGGAGGGTAGATTTTGTAAATAAGGCTATCTTTTGGCCTTGTTTGCAAAACTAGTTATAAAGAGCGGGATTATGCTTACTAGTCGGTTTATAAAATTTACGGGAGTCGGGTTTAGTCCCGGCTACCTCAAAATACTTTTAAATAGTTCAAACGCACACAAAACGAATATACACATGGTTCCGACTCGACTTAACACGTAATAAAAATAAAATCTCGAAAAACTCAAGTATCGATCAATCGATAATAAAAGGTAAATTTTGGGCATCCGTCGGTATCGTAGTCGTCATCGGTTATTCTTAAATCGTCAAACGTTAAATTACGACCGTAAACGTTGGTTTCAACTTAAACCGTCAAATAATTCCACGATAAAAATTCTTAAAATTTTCAAAAATATCCGTAAAATAGGATTAAATAAATGACGTTGGGCTCGGGATATCACATCCACAAGTGAGCCACAACTTAAGAGAGATGCTCATACTGAACAGCTCTTGAGACAATAACTTAGCATCATACGGCACTTTCACGGGTCTTACATCCTCCCCTCCTTAAAGGAGCGACGTCCCGACGCTCTCCGGTTCTTATACTCGCATTTCGTACTACTAGAAAGATGAGTGTACTTCTTCCTAAAGGAGTCTTCACGTTCCGTGTGGACTTTGGTTCACGTCTCGGGTTCCATCACACCTTCACGATGAGTATTATACCTTGCTTCAATCTCCTAACATCTCGATCCATGGTTTCCACTTCAATTCCCCAATTTCTTCCTACGGTTATCAACACGTCTCTTTTCAAAGCTTCTCGCGGTTAGCAAGTGATACTTAATCTACCCCATCTCTTCCGTAGCCTCTCGAATCATTTCAAGTCCATTCAACTGACTTTTTCCTACTTCATTCTATCCAACTGGCGATCTATATTTTCATCATCATAATTCCTCAAAGGCTGCAGCTTCAATGCTACCATGGTAAATGTCGTTGTACAAAGATACTACCAACGGCAAGTATCGATCTCAACAACTATCAAAATCAATCACACATGTTTGGAGCATGTCTTCCAACTTTCGAATCGTCCTTTCACTTGGTTCATCATCTCCTAAAAACAATTACTTCACGAAATAAAATCGCACGGGTCACACATAACCCCATCAAAGACGTTCAGAATATACAAGACGAAGTAATTATTACTAGTCGTACAAAATCACCTTGTCGCAACATTAGGTACATACAAACCTATTTCATCAAAAACGAATCCATCTATACGCTAATCATTCGACGTATACATAACTCTCTCGAAAAAATCACAAACCAATCAAACACAAAAGCCATTATGAATCACATAAAGCCATATCACGACATGTTTGCGAAATAGCCAAACCATGCCAAGCCAATCCGTTCAATCAAGTTAACCCACGCATACTAATCAGCCAAGCCATGATAAAATAAGAATATTTGACATGATTCTCGGATGAGTCCAGTCAAAAGAAAATTGCAATATTACGAAGATCCACAAGCTTTCTAGCTATGGATGCATATCCAAAAATAAAATAAAATACACACATATGTCATCGCAGAGTGCTCACACACGGATCCATACCCAAAATATATATATATATATATTACAAGAACACCATCTTACTTTCGTCCCAAACGTGGTCAAAATCTCAATAAGCATCATCGTTCATAGTAAAAAAAATATATTACATGGCACGTGTTCTCCATGATCGGACTTCATTGGACAATGTCATCTCAAGTTCCCACAACTTACGATCACTCGACTAGATCACTTACAACATAAACACATAAAAGACAAGGGTTCACCATAAAAACATCAACTATGGCTATCTATCGTTTAACCATCGATAATCAAGGATGGTTGAGTCAAGCAAAGAGGATTCCTCACTTGAATACAC
Source organism: Glebionis coronaria (assembly GCA_025667525.1). NCBI lineage: Eukaryota > Viridiplantae > Streptophyta > Magnoliopsida > Asterales > Asteraceae > Glebionis > Glebionis coronaria. Next base: position 34,266,702 of record CM046880.1, on the reverse strand, counting down.
GAAGACGACAATGGAATTGTCGTCCAACTACCGATGCACAGCTGGTAAACTTCAACAGTTTATCGCGTGTCGTTTAACATATCAAAAGAATGAGAAAAGAAAATAAATAAGGTACGATACGTTTGATGTAGGAGAAGTCTTCGTCATTCCCCTCAGAGTCACTTGAACTCTGATTTCCTCTACTTTGGCAGTCTTCTATTCTTGTTTAAAATTTCTTCCCAGTGTCGGTACGAGTCCCTTTGGTATTTCATCAACACCCTAGCGATTCCGATAAATTTCACACGTTACATTCAACACATAAAACATTTTCCAAAATTACTCGGTCACAGTGACTTACTAAGTCAACGCCAAACAAAAAGAAAAGATTTCAAAGAACATAAGAAAATTCAAAAAATTTCTTTAAGAATAAAAGAAATTACGACTACTTGCAAAAATGATCCACCATTTTAAAGAAAGAAACGTTCTCATCCAAACGTTTATCAAAACACTACAAGTTCCAAGATGACCAATTTGTTTGACACGATCGTGCCCTTCCTGAACTATGCATAATTAGCTAGATCATGCATACTTAAGGATCAAGCAACAACAACCAACAAAACATGACTCTTCCCGAATTATGCATAGTTAGCTAAGCTGTGCATAATTGAGGATCGAGTGACGACACAAACATTATTATTACATACCAAATATGACTACGAAAGTTTTCGACCTAATCTTCAAAATAATTAAACCATTTGAAATGGAATTTGAAATGGGAAAATATTGTTACCATCGTTTTAAGAAACACGTCAAACATTTTTCGTCCACTTTGGAAACATACATTACTTTGCCTATTTATGAGAAAAAAAAATGAATAAATAATTAAGTAAATAAATCGACACCATTTACATTTGGTTAAACGAAACATTTGACACACTCATACATATTTTCAAAATAGACTACTCACAAAATAACGGTAAGGTGGTTCATGATTAAAGATCATTGCAAGCACAACAAGTAATAAAATCCAAAAATCAATGAGATCGAACTAGGTAAACGAGCAATATAATAGCCAACTGAAACTAACTATATTAGAAATGAAAATACTTCAAACATATGACAAAAGTCTCGGGATAACAACAACGATCTACGAATACATGGAGTAAAAATTGAATATCAACACAAGCGTCAAAAATAAAACAACAATCATAATTCCTATCGTCTCGAGTTGCACACACATTCCGCCAAGGGTATACGGGGAGAGAAGAATAACGTTCTTTCACCTCTACAATTTGGTAAAGCGGCTTTGCCTCCTCGCTTTCGTTCCATTTAAATAAATAACCAATTTAATGAAGATTTATAGCATCATTCAAGTAAATAAAAAATTTTAGGTTCCATTAACCGTAAGGAGAAAAGTCACAACGTCCACGAACAGGACAAAATATATCGGGTGACATGCCCTTATTATCATGTAGTCGTGAAGTAGCAATTCAAAATAAATAATGGTCTCATGCCATAGACAATATTAAAATAAACAATTACATGACTACTCAAGCTCAGATATAGACTCGCAAAGTCGAAGAAGAGATGTCGTACGATCGAACCATCGTGACCCAAAAGATTAGATATACATCCTTATTAAATAATATACAAGTAGGCGTGTGTTGTATAATCCAGTTGCGTATAATAATTAGTGTTACCTTGTACATTGTAAAACCGAACATTTACACATTTTTAATTTGTATTACACCATTAAAGAATCTATACCTTTCACTTTCCAATCTTTACAACGTTTTCATTTCTGGAAAAATTTCAATCTCTCGGTTATCATAATTGACAAATCATTAGGTTTGAAAATCTCCATACTTGTGTCAAAATCTCAATAATGTTCATAGCTTAAGTACCAAAAACGTACGTAGTAAGAATTTTCAAAGTTTTACGTTATTATTATTATGACTTATCTTATCACATATATACAAGTAACCGACACAACTCAAATTAGTCCAATTGACTCTTAAAATTAACCTTGACTTTTTATTACACACATGTTTTCCTAAAAACTGTTTTGTTAACTCATATTCGCGCGATTCGACTCAAATGACAAAGAGGTTTCACGTAGTTCTATCTCAGATAATTTACTGATTTTTGTCGAGACTTGAATCTCAAAATAATAATAAAATAATAAATAATTAAGATGCTTATTTCAATAATTCAAAGATATATAAAATTCAACTTTTAATCATTAGCCCATTATCAAGTGATTGTAAAATTAACACATCTCGCAGCGGAATAAAACAAAATATTTTTCAAACGTTTTTTTTTTACAAGCATCATCGAATTATGCATAGTGATTCTCTATAACGACAATTAAATAAACAAATGGTTTCCAATGGCGTTCCATCAATGTTCAAAAATTTATTTCAAGCATTATAATTTCTAACTTAAGGTGTATATTCCGATTTTATCCCAGTTTATTCACTACAACAAGTAACGTGTTCTAGTTTATACCAATGCATACATAACATAACCTTATGTTTAAAATAAAACAAATTTTACAAAGTTTTTATCTCCAAAATACGTGGCCAATTCTTCTACTTCATGTTTTATATTACAAGATACGCCAAAAGTTTGCTACATTGACCCGAAAATTAATTCGTACTAAATCCAAGTTATATATACTCGACAGTCATATCGTAAATTTTATTATAAACTCCTTTTTCAAATTAAATTAAACAAATTCTTAACAAGTCCATCACAATCTTTTAGTATCAAATTTTAACATATAAAAACAAGGATTTTACGAGTAATATAAATCACTTATTATGATATACCAACCAAGGTTGAAGGGAAAACAATTTCACTTTGTCCATTTCTTTTCTACACATATTTTACTGGTTACAAGCCACATCATAGGTCGATTTTTATTCAAAAGTTTCATCCGCCAAGTATTAAATATGTAAAACACTTTATGTTTAAACCATTTAATCAACAAAGTTTAGTGCTTACTTAACTCACACAAATGCCGGACCTCGTCATATATACTATCAAATTTAAAATAATAAGACAACAAGAACAAAAATGAAATAAACGAAGCGAGAATGCGTATGTCAACTAAGTGTTGTTATCGGCCTCGGATGAGTCTCGAAATCGTACTCCACAAAATTAACACAAAAACCAACCAAATTCCAAGTTATCGCGATTGATCACAACGCTAGTCTATTTTAAAACACATCTTTAAAATTCAAGTAGAATAGTAAACAACGATTAAATGGCAACATGCCTCAACCACGTTTTATAACATACACATGTGATTCGTCGCTACGATGTACAAATCGTTTATTATACTTCGTCTATATTATAGTTGCGCCAACTAACATATCAAACCCATTAGGGATAAAGGAAATAAAGTAATACGATAGTAATCTACGTTCCAAAAAGAAGATGTCCCAAAAATGACACACCACCGTGCGATAACGACAATCGAGATCAATCTAGTTGATATACAATATGTTACGAAGCGTTATTTACGTATCTAGAGTATCAAACGAGGTTCACACTCGGTTATCCGAACAATAAATTAATTATCAAGATTGATAAATAGCGGTAAGGCCGAATTCTCAGCAAGACCGCATTATAACGTACGATAATCACTCAAGGACCATTGCTTCACGTGCAATGCCTTTAAATACCATAGTATATACGTACTTATACATACAACCATTCCTACATACACGTAGGATTACAACGCGGTGTTGCCATGTAATGCAATGTAGCCCGTTATGCCAATTACATGCAACATATACGATAATCTTTACAGGAATTTGCAAATTACGATGATAAGTACTCAACGTACAAAACAATATATCTCAATATATATCAAAGTATTTACTTACTAAATACTAGGGAATTCATATCAATTTTGAGGGATACATCTAAAATATAAAGCAATGCCAAAGAATTCTTACCGGAGCCATGCAGGATAGTTGTGTGCTTGGACAATTTCTTACGACACCAAAAGTTATAGTTTAGGATTTTTCAAAATGACCTAGTTCTCTATAACTCATGGCTCTGATTACCAATCTATAACACCCCCACCAAATGCTATGCGCAGCGGAACTACAACATTTGGGTGCTATACAGTTATCATCACACACAAGCTATTTCGAACGACTCAAAGAGACGTAGAAATTTAAACATAAATTAAAGATTGTTTAAATCAACAAAGTCTACTGTTTTCCAAACCCCAAAAATAATATAAAACAGAGTTTGCATTTTGGTCCCCACTGAATCTCAACCCAAAAATAAAATTTTCGTTCACATGACATAATATAAAATATTCAAGTGCTAAAAGGGAGGAAAACAAAGTAGTCCGCCAAGCCACAACAACTTCCATCCTCGCATGCTCCACTACTATCAACCTTGATTACCTGAAACACATGCTTAAAATCGTCAACACAAAGGTTGAGCGAATCTATAGGTTTATCAAATCATCAGTTGAACATAAGTATTAAAAACCAATCATGATCATTCAATAGCATTGTGGCCATACAATCTATTATTCAAGGATATGACAATTGTGTTTAAGCTCATGACACTAAACCGTTAACTCAATCACCCGCGTAATAATTACCAGCGTGATTCAGATGAAACCAGTGCCCCTACTAAGGCATTAGTTGCAATTATACCTTATCTCTCATACAAGATAATCTACCGCAGAACTTACTCAACGTACAGCTTCTCGGCTAGCATTGGGTCGTTAGCCCCGTAGTACTACAAATTGTATAAGCGGCTATTTCCAACCCACACAAGGGCAAGACAATAGTTAATAGTTCATGAAATTAGGGCCTTTTGCAACTAGGTACTCAACACAATTTCTAAGGCAACATTCGGGTCCAACAATCATTCATGACTTATGTTCATTTTCATTTAAATAGCATGTATCCCCCTCGCGGGTAAAATCATTTGAAATAAGTATAGAGCGAGGATATAGACTCACCTTGCGTAGTAGTAGTGGTTCTAGCGAAGACGTAACGAGAAATGTCACCGACGACGTGGATGCCCGGGAAAATCAAACACTTGACCTAAAAATCAAGGTACGAAAACCAAATCAATACTCCGCGTACATTATTGTACTAAACACACGCATATGCAAACACACTCAACTCTTATGAAAACTCACGCCAAAATCAAACAAGTAGTTGTTACTAGACTTATATCATTTATCAATGTTATTAAGGTTACTATCCATTTTACGGTTTCGCCGATACTTACCAAAAGTACGGGCTGTTTTACTATTCTTAACCATTTTTATAAAATTTGAGAAAATTCTCAAAAATACTTTAAGACCTGTAGAATTCACGTATTCAATCCCAACAAAAGTTTTCACTTTTACGACCCGTTTCTCAACACATTACTAAACCTACATTTTTCGGACTGAAATTGCACTTTGACCAAGTCGGACTCATTTGACCCATTTAAAATATACCATTGACCTCTACGACACCTAAGTCTAATAATAGACTCAAATACACAGGTTTGGGACCAAAAATCAACCTTTGACCTTTTACCAAACTATACCTATGGTCCCCGGGATTTGACCCAAAACCAAACACAAATTCGGATTATGTTGGTTCTCATCTCCCGGTACACGTATTTTCAAAGTATCATAACTTTTGACTCGTTTGGAGTTAAAAGCTCTATCTTATACCGAAACGAGCGTCTCGACGACCACTACAACTATATCCTATCTTCTCAACCTGGAATTAGACTTAAACCCACGAAAATAACCCTTAAACAATCTGTTCAAAAATCACTACTTCAAAATCAATCTAACACTTGTTTTAACCAATTCCCACTTCACCAATACATCAACTAACCTATATTCATCATCCATAACAATCCCCAAACTCCTAATCACTTGTATAATCAATATGAATTTACCAAAAATTATAAATAAATGCATGCACTCAAATAAAGACAATTAAAATAATATTATCAATAATAATGGAACCTTACAATGATTTAATGGATCAAAACCACCAAGAACACCCAAACCCCCCACAAATTCGTGGGTTTTGGGGCTGTAGAACACCATGGATATAAATCCCAAGCTTGAATAATTAAAGTGGTTAATCCTAAACACAATTAAACACAAACCCACTAGTTTAATTAGATCAAAACATAGTTTTTATCAAAATCTATCAAAAATTAAATCTTGAAAAAATGTTGTTGCATGTTTGATTTTATTGGTGGGATTTACTTACAATGATGTTATAAACATGGGGTATTGCTTATATTTTCAAGAAAACAATTTTTGATGGTGGTTTGATTGTGGTGTTGTTTGGCTGTAGGTTTTAGAGAGAGAGGGAGGAGGAGGAAAATTTTTGGAGTGTTAAAATGAGAGTGTGTGTGAAAAAATGGCTTATATATAGTGGGGGAGGGTAGATTTTGTAAATAAGGCTATCTTTTGGCCTTGTTTGCAAAACTAGTTACAAAGAGCGGGATTATGCTTACTAGTCGGTTTATAAAAATTTACGGGAGTCGGGTTTAGTCCCGGCTACCTCAAAATACTTTTAAATAGTTCAAACGCACACAAAACGAATATACACATGGTTCCGACTCGACTTAACACGTAATAAAAATAAAATCTCGAAAAACTCAAGTATCGATCAATCGATAATAAAAGGTAAATTTTGGGCATCCGTCGGTATCGTAGTCGTCATCGGTTCTTCTTAAATCGTCAAACGTTAAATTATGACCGTAAACGTTGGTTTCAACTTAAACCGTCAAATAATTCCACGATAAAAATTCTTAAAAATTTCAAAAATATACGTAAAATAGGATTAAATAAATGATGTTGGGCTCGGGATATCACATCCACAAGTGAGCCACAACTTAAGAGAGATGCTCATACTGAACAGCTCTTGAGACAATAACTTAGCATCATACGGCACTTTCACGGGTCTTACATTCTTCATCCATCTTGTTTTTCTAGATCCATCGAAGTTTTAATGGAATTACATCGTATGGTCTGTCAACAAGTTCCCAGACTTTAAGTCTTTCAAATTGTTGAAGTTCATCCGTCATCGATTCAATCCAAGTATGATCAGCCAAGGCTTCTTTGATGTTTTTCGGTTCAGCTGTTCTAACTGCGAGTGCGAACATACAAACATCGCCAACAGTGTGAAGTTGTCGTCTTGTACGAACGGGCTGTGAAGGGTTTCCAATGACATGAACCAAAGGATGATCTCGGGTCCAATGATGTGTTGAAGGATGTCGTTGGTAGAATTTATGCATATTTGACGGATCAACATGGCGAGTAGAAGACTCTCCAGTTTCGTGTACCGGTGTATCGAATGGGTTGATAAATCCGTCTTCGTCAGATAATGCATTGTCTGCTTGATTTGTGTTCCCTGGAGCAATGACAGTAGTTGTGGATGTTGTATGATCGATTGTTGAAGTGATATTCTGAGGAAGTAACTCTGCAGCAACCTGTGTTGAAGTAGATGAAGTTGTATCCAGTTGTTGAAGATGATCGGTATCATCATTCTTATCATGAGTGACATCGGAAGACTTCGATACAACTTGTTTCTCCCCCGTGAAATATTCATCATACATTGGTCCATATAACATTTCCAACTCTTCAATTGTCGTGTCGACTGTCATATCTGCTCTAGGAACATGTGTTGGAACCAGCGTTGAACTTGACGGTTCATTGCTGTGATCTTGAGTTCCGAGTTCTGTGCGGTTGTGAATGGAAGTCGTTTGTCGTTGTGGATCGGGACTTAAACTGTTTTGTTCAAGTGCCATTTCTTGTAATTCATCAAATCTGACATGAATAGTCTCGACTATCAATTTTGTTCTCTTGTTGTACACTCTATACCCCTTAGACTGAGTTGCATATCCCACTAGAATGCATGCATCACCTTTCTCTTTCATCGTGTCCAGATTTTCACCATCTCGAATAATGTAGCACGTACATCCAAAAACGTGAAGGTGTTTGAGTGAAAGTTTTCGATCATTAATTATGTGATATGGTGTCTTTTCGTGTCTTGGGATAATTAAGGAGCGGTTTTGTGTGTAGCATGCAGTTGACACGGCTTCGGCCCAAAAATATAGTGGTAGTTTTGAAGCGGATAATAATGTTCGAGCAGCCTCAACTAGAGTACGGTTTCGTCTTTCAACAACGCCGTTTTGTTTGGGTGTTCGAGCAATAGATGTTTCATGTTCAATTCCTTCGGCTTCAAAATAGTTTCTCAAATTTGAATTCAAAAATTCTGTACCTCTGTCAGTACGAACCACTTTAACTTGAGCTTGAAGACCACGTTGTATCAGTTTAAGGAAGCTGATGAGAACTTCGGGTGTTTCATCCTTGGACCTCAAGAAGTGAGTCCATGTGTACCTTGAGTAGTCATCGACAATTACCAGAATATATTTCTTCCCATTGATACTTTGAACACGCATGGGACCACATAGATCCATATGGAGAAGATCTAACCGTCCTTTAGAGCTTGGTGTGGTCTTTGTTTTGAAGCTACTTCGTTTAGCTTTACAAAGCTCACAAGAAGAACAAAGATGATCTTTGATGAATTTCAAACATGGAAGGCCTCTCACAATATCTTTCTTGGAAAGCAAGTTGATGGTATCAAAGTTAAGATGAGATAAACGTTGATGCCATAGCCATGCCTGAGTCGTTGAAGCTTTAGCCATGAAGCAGATTGGAGTTGATGAAGTTGTATCTTGAAGTGAAATAGTGTAGAGATCAGTACCCGTGTACCGGTAAGTAAATCATTCCCATCATAATCACGAACAAAACATGTCTTCTTCCTGAAAGCAACCTCTAAATCCGCATCACATAATTGACCAACTGAGAAAAGATTGTGATTGAGCCCTTCGACGTAGTATACCCTTTTGATCGTAATATTCCCCTGAACCAAATCTCCATATCCTAGGATCGGTGCAAATTGATCATTTCCGAATCGGACTGTACCTAGGAACTTCTCCACGAAGTTAATTAGAAGCTTGAGATTCCCCGTCATGTGCTTCGTGCATCCGGAGTCCATTATGAAGAGAATTATTTGTATCACCTGCAGAAGAGTTAGAACACGATGGAGCATTTGCTAAATTGGATACCACAGTAGTTGTGATAGTAGAATCATTAGTGTCCTTATCAACATTTAAAGGCATACTAACACTCGTTGTCACATTTTATGTCCTAACTTTAGGCATCCATTTATATCCTGGAGGACATTGATTAGCAAACCACCATTTCCAAGACTTGCTAGCAGACTCATATAATTCCTTAATTTTGCTTCTAGGGTTCTTAGTGGTAGAGTCTGATGCATTACTTTTCTTAGTGGGGGTTGCACCAGAATGGTTCACTTTGCGTTTGGGTTTTCTAGCACTAATAGGCATCACAGTTTGCTTCTTAGTTCTAGTATCTACGCCTTTGACACTATTCGAAATACACATAACATGATTAGCATTAGCACACTTTCCACATTTCACACAAACAAACGTAACATTCAAAGCATTCAAAGTCGAATCATTCAAATCGTCATTACACGCGAAGACGTTTTATTCTTAGAAACATTGAAAATCCTAGGGTGGTCTTCTACTGTCTTCATCTTCCCTTGACTTTTGTTTTGCCAAACCTTTTCATTCATGCGAGTGCTCTTAAGCTGAGGCCGGCTAACACTATCAGTGGGAATTACTCCTGTAGTAAAAGACACACGTCTATTAGTGCTTTCAGAAGTCTGAGGTGATTGACTTTCTTTGTTTTGTGTAGGTTTAGTGGCCAATCTATACATCCCTGGTTTAATCACATTATTGTGCTTAACGCTTGGTGCTATGACATTTCTTATGGGTTGATTCTGTGGTAACCTTTCCTTTCCATCCATCTTGGGGGCAAACACAGGTTTTGCAAACGAGGAATTTGATAAAGTAGATGGTTTTCCCAAGATAGAGGATCTATTTACTTTAGAGGCATTGGGTTGTCTAACAACAGGTTTCTTAACGCTAGGTTCCACAACTTTCTCACCCATCTTAGCAACGAGTTTTTGCAACTCTGCTATCGCTGTTTCCATATCTTGTAACTGAGCTTTCAACCCTTTAATTTCCAAATTCAGCTCATTCATTTCTCGAAACGTTATGGAAAGTTTTTCTTGCAAGTTATTATCATGTGGAAAACGACCAACGTCTTTTTGCAAAGCAAGTTCAAGAGAATGACAATGTTTTTGAAGGAAATCAGTTTTGTGTTGAAGTAACTCCAAAGCCTTTTTATCAACATTTTCTTTATGTTTCGAAAGCTCAAGTTCAAGACGCTCACTATCTTTGATTTTATCAAGATATTTGCATGCAACATTAGAATATTCATCGATATCAGCACAAGATTGAAGAGTAACACACAAAATATCTTTAGATAGACATTCTTCTAAGAGTAAATCATATTTATCTGAAAAAACGGACTTGTCCATTTGAAGATCGTCAATTTCTTTCTCAATAGACTCAACATAATTTAAATCATCAAACATTTCAGACCGAATTAATCTTTTAAATTCAAGCATATTTTCTTTTAATGTGGTCGTGTTTGGTATTAAGATTTGTTTGATAAGCACAGTTATATCTTGAGGAATTGGTTTTTTCCACTCGTCATTTTCTCGTTGTTTCCATTCATCGTCAACAATGGATTTAATATTATCAATGTAATGTTGTAGAAAACCAAATGTCTGCCTACTCTTGCTTTTAGAAGCATCAAGAGGCAAGTAGTTGATGAACTTAGAAACATTTGTTTTCTTAGTAGCAAAAGCTTTCTTCCATTGAATTCTTCTTTGTTGGCATTCTAAAAACAATTCCTTACGAGACTTTTGTTTTTTTGTAGTGAAAAGACCATATAGACTATTCTTATAAGCATAATTGTATGGTTTCACAAACTCTTCACCGGTGATCTACTCTCTTCTTCCCAAAGGGATGTCTCATCATAACCAAGAGGATATTCAGGATCGGTCCATTCGGACTCATCCATATAAATGCGTAGGTTCGCAGCTTGAGCTTGGGCAAGATAATCAGGACTTGCAAAGCTAGCTTGACCCTTAAACATGGATGGAGGCGCTAACATTCTTACGGTTTGAATAGAGTCATGCGTTTTATAAACAACTTTCTTCAAAAATTCGACTTGTTTTTCAAGTTCTGTTACTTTTTCAGTATCTTTTTCATGTCGACTTTTGAAATCTTGTTTTAACGTTTCAACCTCTTGTTTCTTAACATCAAGAATTTTAGCAGACTCGGTGTTATCCATCGAAAGCCGTTGTTCAAGTTCTTTAACTTTGGTGGTAGCAAGGTACGTTTTTTGACGTTCATCCATTAACAAAACATTAAATTGACGTTTCTCTTTGGTTAATAACTCAAGAGTTTCATTGTATTTCTTTTCAAGATCGTCCTTTTGACTTTTTAACGCACTACCCTTGTACCCCTCAAGTTCTTTGGTTTTCTGAAGAAGCTCATCTTTATAGTGTTCAATGGTCTCACTAGATGTAATTAGTGCGGCTTTGCATTCTTCAAAATTTTGAGTGAGCGCTGCGTTTGCCTTCTTTAATTGCTTTTGACTTTTTCTAGTTTCATTGACATCTTTTTGTAAACTGACAATTAAATTAGCAAGCGCGACACGCTCCTAATCATCATACTCATTTGCATGTTGATCATCCTCAAACTCATTATTGCACATGTCTGATGAATCGGGTGTGGTATTGCTATCAACCTTTTCCGTCATACATGTGTCATTAATGGCATTTGGTAGCTCACTATGCTCATGAGTATCACCAAACACATTATATTCATCAGTGGTGTGTACCTTATTGAGTGGCTCAGTGTCAAAGATAGGTCCATTGTCATCTTCAGTGACGTTGAGAACTTCGTCAACCTTTGCCATGTATGAGTAATGTGCTTCTAATTCTTGGTCGGAGGCTTCATCATCAGTATCATCACTCATTTCTCCTTCCTCAGCCGACAATTTGACCACTGCTTCCATCTTCTTGCATAACAACATCTTCTCTTTATGATAGCTAGAGTCACTAACCCGTTTCGGCTTTCTACATTCCTTTGCCATATGCCCATAACCTTGGAAATTATAACACTGAATCTCACTTTGTTGAACCACTTGCGTTCCAACAGTTTCCCTATTCCCAGTAGCAGCAGCAATCCTCTGAGTATCATACTTGGCAGTTTGTCGATCATACCTTGCAGAACCCTCAACATGTGTTGGATTATGTCGATCATACCTAGAAAGACTTTCACCACGTCGACGTGTGTCATACCTTGAAGGGTTCTCAACATATTGGTTCTTTGTGTTGGATGATGTTCGAAGATTGTTGTTAGTGGGTTTGAAGATTTTATTGTAGGTCTTCATAATGAAAGCAATTTGTTGTTTCATTTCCCGATTCTTCTGAGCTTGATCTTCATCACTATCCTCTTCAGAAGATGACTCAGATGGTGGTGATGGTGCTCTTGGTTTTTTGCCGCGTGATCTTTTGAAGGATGAGGACTTGGATGATGTGGAATATCGTGGTAAGGATGATTGAATGGAGTGTGACTTTGAAGTACGAGATCGATGATCTTGAGTGGTAGACACTAGAGCAAGTGGATTAGCCGTCTTTGCAACTCGTTCAGCTCGAATTTCATTTGCCTCATCCTGAAATTGTTTCAAGATATCAAAGAGAGTGTGATAGTTTACCTTGTCTAACTGCTTCTGTTGTTTCACCAAAGTAACAAAACGTGTCCACTCTGGTTGAAGTTGCTGAAGAAATTGCACATTGACTTGCATGGTGGAGACCTCTAGGTTGTTTCTTGTCATGTCGTTCATCATCTTGTAGAATCGTGAATAATAAGACTCAATTGATTATCCATCAAATGCAGTAAACTTACCAAAATTCCAAAACAAGTTAGTTTTAACATCTTGCTTGTTGAGTGATTCTCCTTGTTGCAAGCGTTCAATAGCCGTCCACATTTCTTGTGCCGTAGGACATGCATCAACCGTGGAATAAATATCATCTCCAATTCCACTTAGAATCATATAGATCGCTTCTTTTTCGGCATCATACCAAGCACGCTTCTCTGGTGTAAGATCAGATAACGTTTCTTTTCTTGTGGTTGCAGGTACTTCTGTGGTAGTGTCAGTGGCTGGTGTATGAGGAACAGTGATATCGGAGAAAACATATGGTCCATTGTTAATACATTGCCTCAATGCATCACCATTAGGTCTTGTATCAAGATAACGAAGAAAACGTGATTGCCATTGAGCATATCGACCGGCCACAAGCATTGGTGGTCTCTCTTTGTTATCCGCCACCATTATGTTGTTGTTCGTCACACGATATTCTGTAGTAGAATCCATCTCAAAATTCTCTGAAATGATGAAGTGAATATGGATCTTAAGTAGATATGATGTGATTGAGTTGTTGTTGAAATTCCGAAAATTCCTATTTTTTCTTAGTCCGACAATAAATTCCCCAGTCCGACAAAACGGTAGACCAAAAAATTTGTATCGCCAAATTTTGAAATTGAGCTAGAAATGTCCTAAAACTAGTATGGAAAAAAATTGAATTTTCTTGACGGAAAAATTTTAAATCTTTTTTTTTCTTTTTTTTTGATCTTCGTGTAAACGATATTCCGAAACTAGTCTAGATGGTGTCTAAGTCTAAAAATTACTCAAACAAAATTTAGCTAAACATGTCATCGGAATGTGACATCGGAATGTCCATCAGAATGTTAGCTGTCAGAATGCTTAGATCGCAATGCACTGTCGGAATGTTTAGATCGGAATATGGCTTAGATCGCAATGCACTGTCGGAATGTTCAGATCGGAATGTCCTTCTGTCGGAATGCTTAGATCGCAATGTATACCTGTCGGAATCCCAGATCACAATGTTTACCTGTCGGAATGCTTAGATCGGAATGTTCAGATCGGAATATGGCTAAAACCAATTTGGCAGAGTAACGACTCAAAAGTCCCTTGAAACTGTCGGAATCCCAGATCGCAATGTACAATCGGAATGTCACGTCGGAATAAGGTATCGAAATCCTTAGGTCGCAAAGTAGAACCTAGTGGTTATTGCGATCTGACCTCACTCCCTTTGTACTTTCCGATGGTGATACTTGCAAGAATTTCGGAAACATGAAAAACAAGAAATTACTCAACTTTCGATCCAAAAGACTTGTGTTTTAGCCAAAACCAAGATACCCAAATCACTATGACACGATTAAAGAAGATATACGACTGAACAAACACTAACAAACGTAAAAAGTCTTGAATTCGTGGAAGAAATAAGGTTCAAATCAAATAAATCAAATGAAAACACAACAACCAATCACAAAACTACCCCATGGCGATTGATACCAATTTTTGTCCCTAATATATGATGATATAATAAGAATTTATAAGAAAGAAAATAGGAGAAGAAGATGAATTCTAGAGAGAGAAAGTAGTGAGAGAAAGTAGAGAGAAATGGTTGGAACTTGTGAAATATTAGATTGAGAAGTGAGAATAAAAATGAACCAACACCCTTCCTAACATGCTAGGAAGGGTTTATATAGCCTTTGCTTACATGTAGCTTAATGGGCTATATGATCATGGGTCGGGCTTTCCTTTTGGGCTTTGGTTACTTATGAATGAACCTTAGCTTAAAGTTAAGCCCGTTATACACGACTAGTCTACTACCTATTACAACGTTCTAATTTACGATACATAATAAACATATGACCGAGCATTCTTGTTTGACTCAATATTTTGAGGCTAACAATCTCCCGCGATGAGAGGTCATAAACCTTGGTAATTTAGGAAATTTGTATAGATTACTAATCTCGCCATAAATGAGTCTTGAACGTGTAATTATAGTCTTGTTCCTTCATGCTGTGATCTTTGAGCCTTTGTCGTTGTCTTTCGACTTTGTCTTTAATCTTGAGATCTTAAAATCATCCTTGACTTGTCTTTGCCATCTTGCAATCTTGTGTCTTCATCCACATGCTCACACTATTAATTGTTGAATATGTCTTTAGGCATGAGTATGTGGTTTTGAATCTTTGACTTTGCTGAGTACACCGTGACGCCACCTTCTCGAGACAAAACATAGACACGGACTGAATGGCTTTGACATTCGTCCTAAATCGGTAGCGTTTTACCTCCGGTCGGTGAAGACCGTTATACGATATTAAATATCGTACCTGTGATCAGGTAGATTCAATTAAGAATCTCCTTGACAGGGTTTCGTGGCTGTACTAGCCGTTCTCTTTACTCGACCGTCTCAAAGCAAGACTGCGAACATAAAGAGTGAATCAATTGGATAAATATCCGCTTGATTAAAGTAGTCAATTCAAATTCCTGGAACAAGTTTGATTCATTAAGAATCTTACCATTGTTGCTTTCCAGTTGACACAAGCTTGATTCATAAGAATCTCGCAAGTTACCTACCGTAGCGCTGTTTGATGTTGACGCTAGAAGGATTTCCATTCGTCACTGTGAATATTAATGAATATCACTCTGAATGTTCTGGCAAGACCATCAAGATATTGCGTAGAAACCTGAAACGAGTTTGAATCAATTAAGAATCAAACCACTGTTGCTTTTAAGTTTTACACATGTTCAATTCATAAAGAATCTTACATATGACCTACCGCAGTGCTGTTTGATGTTAACACTGGAAGGATTTCCACTCATCATTATGAATACTAAGTAGTATCACTCTGAGTGTTCTAGAAATATCTCAAGGATATAGCGTAGGACTCTCTTGATCTTCATCCGTCTGTCCTAACGAGATTTGATTGATCTCTAGGCTCTAGACTCGATTTGTGCACTTTTAGTGGTCAGAGGTTGGAGCAGATGCCACCAATTCAATATCAACTATCTCGAAGTGAGAAAGTCAATAGAAGTCATGTTGTTCTCCGTTACAATAAAACAAACTTCTTTTGAGAGAAGCCTGAGTAGCTAGGAAAGGGTTGTGCATACATCACTGGGTCCATGATGAGTTTGTCTTCATGATGAGTTGACCCGGTTTCTGCCTAAGTTGTATGGAGGGCTAATTTCTTTACACCCTTTATCCTTACATTTCTTGTTCATTCTTCAACCCCTTCAATGCTTACCAAGACATTATTACTAGCACCTTGTTGTGATTGTTCCAGTGCTAGCATCAGTACTTAGTCGGCATTCAGCTACGTTCCATTCTACTCCATCTTTCCTAAGGACTTCTAATAATCTATTGGATTGTCCCTGGGAAGATCCCTCCGGTTCTGGTTGGATCATAGGACTTAAACCTAACCACCCTTTTGACACCAATAACGTCATGAATTAAAGATGTTGTGGGTATTTGATCATAACCATGAAAAACCACTTTAAATTCTAACAAAGTGTTTGAAAAACATTTAACACCTTGCTATTTTTGTCGTTTTAGAAAAGCCCCCCCTTCACATGTGCATCGATAATCGAAAGTGTTTCGCACATGTAGGTAAGAGTTAAAGTGCTTGAGTCATATATAAGATCACATTTTAATCACATTTTCTTATAAAATCCTTTGTAACTTCCCAGGTAAGCCCAATAAAAAATCATACCCAAGTCTCCCAACAGACCACATCCAATTCTAGGCCAAAAAATCTTGGCAGCGTGCATAGTATATCAACTTTGCATGCTATAGTGCCTCACGATTTAGTAAAATAACTCGTACTCACCAGTGGACACAATATAGAATTATGATAAGAGTCTTATATGAATACCCAAAAAGTCCTAAAGGTTTCCTAAACCTCCCCTTAAACTATGATACATAAGTTGCCAAATATAATGCATGAATTAAAAACTTATGTCAAGATAGGAATATAACTATTCCAACCATCATCCATAAATTTGAACATGCTCCAAATAAGCTCCAAGAATCCATAAGCAACTCTATATCCATTTGTACAATGCTAACAACGCCTGCATAATCAGATCAAAAACCACAAAACTAACATGTTGTTGACAACGTCAATTTAACACTTGTCAGCGTTAAAATAACCTTTGTCAGCGTTAGACAAATAAAGTAGAAAATCTAATTTTATACAAAGACCAATAACAATGCATATCCTGTACATACTTTTACAAAGATTTCAAAAACACATATTAGGTAAGATTGATCATTCCAATACTTGTTACCAAGTATTGAAATCTCCCAGTATCAAAAGGTTTAGTTAATAAATCTGCCACATTCTCTTCTGTGTCAACCCTATCTGGTTGTATTAAACCTTTTTCAAAACGATCTCTTTTAAAATGATGTCTAATTTCTATGTGTTTTGTTTTAGAATGATGTACAGGATTCTTAATGCATAAAGTACGGTTATTGTCTACAAAAATATTGGTATGCATGAAATTATACCCATAATCCAACAGCTGGTTCTGAATCCATAAGACTTGTCCACAACAAGCAGCTGCAGCTACATATTCTGCTTCAGTTGTAGAATTGACCACCACTGTTTGTTTCTTGCATTGCCAAGATATTAACCTACTCCCAAGAAATTGGCATCCACCAGTTGTGGATTTTCTATCAAACTTGTCACCCACATAATCACTATCTGAATATGCAATAAGCTCCAATGGAGAATCTTTTGGATACCATAATTCCACGGTGGGATAGCACCTAAGGTACCTAAAAATCCTCTTGACTGCATGAAGATGACACTCTTTAGGAGTCACTTGATGGCGTGCACATGCACACCCAGCAAACATAATGTCAGGTCTTGAAGCTGTAAGATACATCAATGATCCAATCATTGACCTATAATGCCTGACATCCACCTTTTTTCCATCTCCAACCTTTCCCCAAGGGTGTTCCCTATCTATGGGTGTGCTATCCCGTTTCTCATGTGGAGAAAAGCCAAACTTCTTCAAGATCTCTGCTACATATTTGTCTTGAGAGATGAAGATACCATCTTCTTTCTGCTAAACTTGAAACCCTAGAAAGAAGTTCATCTCTCCCATTGCACTCATCTTGAACTTGTCTGTCATGATCTTAGAAAAGTCTTCACTCATCTTTGGACTTGAAGAGCCAACGATGATATCATCTACATAGACCTGTACAAGTAAGAAGTCCTTTCCAGTATTCTTGGTAAATAAAGTCTTATCTATGGTGCCCCTTTTGAATCCATTTTCCACCAAATAGGTGGAAAATATGCCATACCATGCTCTTGGGGCTTGATGAAGTCCATACATTGCTTTCTTCACTCTATACACCTTGTCTGGATGTTCTGAATCTTCAAAACCAGGAGGCTGCATTATATAAACCTCTTCTGCTATTGTGGCATAAAGAAAATCACTCCTCATATCCATTTGATAGACTGTAAAGCCCATGCAGGAAGCATAGGCTAGGAAAATCCTTATTGCCTCAATCCTTGCAACAGGTGCAAAAACCTCTTCATAGTCTATCCCTTCCTCTTGTGTATAGCCTTGAGCAACTAAACGTGCCTTGTTTCTGACAATAATTCCTCTCTCATCCTTTTTGTTCCTAAGAACCCATCTTGTCCCAATAGGTCTGACATGTTTGGGACATTCAACTAACTCCCAAACATCTTGAATAGCAAATTCGTGAAGCTCATCTTGCATTGCTTCCACCCAACTTGGTTCTTTGAGAGCATCAAATATCTTCTTGGGTTCCTGTTGTGACAGAAAAAAAGCAAACAAACATGCCTAAACAAGAGGGGTATCAACCTTTGATAGGTGTGAAAACACCCATCTTTTCTACCACTTAATTACATTAAAACGGGACCTAAACGTATATTTTATGTCGTAAATGGCGGAATTATGCGTGGTTTGTGTTTTTATTGTGTTTCAGGGTCGAGAAGGTGAAAAGTGGAGAAAACACGGCTTTCACGGGCTTTTATTGAAGAAAAAGACAAAAGACGTAGTTGAAAGATCAAGAGTGGAAAAAGAACGGAAGTCCAAGACCAATTCTGAAGATTTATCGAAGAAAAAGTCAAAAGACGGAAGTTTACTAAAAATCCGAAGAACTCAGGTTTAAATTATGAAGAAATTACAAGACGAGTTAAAAGAAATCCCGAGACGAAGTCTTAGAAGTCGAAGAAATTGAGAAGACTGAAAGACTAAAAGACTGAGGACCAAGATAGAAAGAAAGAGGAAGCCACCAACCACTCCCCTCTCCTATAAATACCACCCTCACAACATGTGAGAGGGTTGGTTAGTCTTAGTTTAGTTTTAGGATTAGATTAGGAGTAGGTAGTTTCTCTCTCTAAACTTATGCTTTCTCTCTCTAGATTGATTTGTGTTTAAGCTTTTGTTCTTGAATCTTTACTTTTTAATTAAGCTTTTAATTCATCATCTTCATCCTTTCTTGTTGATTTGTTCTTGATCTTTGAGTTCATGTTCTTGAGTTTTCTTATTTTCAATCAAGTGGGTTTTGCTTGATTTGGCTTTATTTGTTAGTTTTGATAATTTGTTTTGATTGATTATTGTTAGTTGATGTTTATTGGTTGTTTTGGTTTAATCTTTTGGTTTGTTTTGTCTAGATTTGATCAAATTCGAGCTTCATTCTTTTTCCCCTGTTCTTCGCCAAAGTTACTGTTCTTCCGCAGATTTTCCGAATAGACTGTTTTCTCATCCTCCTATTCGGAATGTTGGATATTCGGAATAGACCCTCCTATGCGGAATGTTGGATATTCCGAATAGGAACCCTTATTCGGAATGTTGGATATTCCGAATAGGAACTCTTACTCGGAAAGTTAAAATATTCCGAATAGGACTCCTTATTCGGAATGTTCAAATATTCCGAATAGGACTCTTTATTCAGAATGTTCAATTATTCCGAATAGAGTCTTTTATTCCGAGTGGGTTCTTATTCCGCATAGTCTTTTTATTCAGCATAGTTCAAATATTCCGAATAGCCTTTTTTTCCGCATAGCTTTTATTTTTCCGCATAGTGTTCTTTTTCGAGTAGAGCATCTTTCCATTTTTATTCCGTATAGCACATCCTTATTCGGAATATTCACTTTATTCCGAATAGAGTTTTTAGTTTTAGTTTTTAAGCTTTACTTTTTCCCGCCTTTTCTTGATTTACACCTTTACTTGCTTCCCTTTCAATTTAAGTTTTAATTTGAGTCATTTACTTTAATTGCCTTTAATCTTTCATTGTCGTTTCTTTTTACCGTCTTTACTTTATCTTTAATTGTTTCAAGTCTTTATTTTTAATTAGTTTTAGGCAACGACAACCCTTTTATTTGATTCACCAAGAACAACTTATCTCTCACACTTAACCGGAAATCAATTCGAAGAGACACCGAGAAAACGAACTTTTCAACTAGTAAAAATCCTGTTATTAAAATGGCGCCGCTGCCGGCTCTTTTCGTAAAGATCGAAGGTTTTTTGTGAGTGAAGCGTTGGCTTTTGGGATCCGTTCACTTGTGAACGTTATTTTTCTTGTCAAAAATTTTCAAAAATCCAAAAACATTTGAAAAACCATAAAAGCATTTCTTTTTCAAAAGTTCTGCACCAAAAATATTCTTCTTGCTTATCTATCTTTCTCTATGGATTTTTATGTCAATTGCATCGGGTGCGGGAGACGATTGTACGGGAACGACTCTTGTCAATGGTGTACATGTGAGCGGTGCGGAAACGATATCAAAGATACACAATTAATACCAGGATTTTGTCCTTTGTGCCACTCACTTAATTCGTCCTTTTTGAACCCACCTACTCTTTCCCCGTGCATCTATTGTGGAAGCGATTCTCATTGGCATGTTTCGTGCCCGGTTCAATACTCGTATGATTACGGGCAAGAACCGGAGTACAATTATGACAATGAAAATAACTATCCACAAGACGCACCCGACTTTTCTCCTTACCCTTCTTGCCAAACTTGTGGGGGTCCTCATGATTCTTCTTATTGTCAACCAATGAATTATTATGAGCAAAATCCGTGTCCTCAATTTTCTTCACCAATGGATTATTATGAACCAAACCCGGTTTCTAATTCTTCTCCACCGAGGAACTACTATGAGCCACAACCATGCTATAATTCAGGTTTTCAATATTTTGAATCCCCACAACACATCATCGATCCTCAACCCTCCTTCGAACAATTGAGCTCCAATGAACAACGGGACAATCTGGTTAAGCAGGTTCAACAAATTCAAGACTCTTGGAACAAGTTCATCGAAAAATATCAAGAGGATCAACGACAGGAGCAAATATCGAATATCGAGACTTATACTCCTCCTCCGGTGTATCCATACTATTACGATGATGATGACGATGAGCCTACTATTTCTTGGAATGATCTTACTGCTCAATGTCCTAGTGCTATTGTCATCCCTCCTCTAAATATCCCAATCGTGTCTAAGGAGTGTGATACATTGCATGAGCTTAGTGATGTTGGTCT
The DNA here is from genome assembly GCA_025667525.1 of Glebionis coronaria. Classification (NCBI taxonomy): domain Eukaryota; kingdom Viridiplantae; phylum Streptophyta; class Magnoliopsida; order Asterales; family Asteraceae; genus Glebionis; species Glebionis coronaria. The sequence goes on along the minus strand of CM046880.1, from coordinate 34,245,322 downwards.
TGATAAAGTGTTTGATGATGAGGTTTGTGAATTACCTGCTATGGAGCCTGAGGACGACAGTGCTCTTACGGAAGAACTCGATCCTAGTGATGACGATTCTTCTCTCTGCTATGAGAATTTCACTTTTGAAATTTCTCAATCTCCACCGGGAGATGCAGACGATGACGATTTATTCTCTCCGGTTTACGAGAAGTTCACCGATGAACATGATCGTGTGGATGAGGTGGAAGACGTACTTCTTCGCGATAGATTACGGAAAGTGCACCTTCTTATTGATCAAATCGAAGCGTTGACTTCTCCTTCTCCTTCCGAGTCTTTGCCTCCATCTATTCCTCCCGTTGAAGATAATGACCCATTGCTGGAAGAAATTGACATTCACTCCATACCACCAGGTAATGATGACGATGATTTGGAGGGGGACATTATTTTTGCTAATTTGCTACAAGAAAATATTGTCCCAAGTCCCCCTCCCGAGCACCTTTCATCCCCCCCTTTAGCCACTATCACGGAGGATGAGTGCTTTGACCCGGGAGGCGACATTGATTATGCTATGATTGATAACAATACGGCTTTGCCGTTTGCTCAGCATCCATTGTCTTTGGGGGAGGACAATGTGCTTACTTTACCCACCCCACCTCCCGGGGATCTTGAATTCACATACTATACGTATGTTGAAAGGACCTTTCTCCCTTTCAAGACTTATCCCCCCGCCTCTCCTTTGTTGATGTCAACCGGGAACGAGGACAAGGTCTTTGATCCCGGTATCACATTCGAGGTTTCCCCATGGACTATTTAATTCGGGGACGAGTCAGGCTCGTGACTCGGTTAACAAAAACAAGCGCTTTTTGGGAGGCAACCCAATTATCTATCTATTTTCACCATAAGTGTAGGGGGAGCCCCGTGGTGTTTCTTGCTTTCTTTCTTATCATTGCAGGGATTCGAGCTTCAAAGACACACTCTTGATGACTTTTGACGAACCGTGATTCCGTGTTCCTTTCTTCCTGGTTCTATCCTAAACTATTTGTGATTCACTATTTTATATTTCTCAATATTAAAATAGGAATCTCTTTAGTTGTCTTTTCCTTCGCGAGATTTAAACAAAGTGCACAATGTCCTAAGTGTAGGGGAGTTTACTCCCACATGCTTAAACATTGAGGACAATGTTTATATTAAGTGTAGGGGGGACTTCTATCGAAGTTAAGTGGCCTTTTCCTTGTATTTGTCCTCATTTTAACCGAAAAATCAATCTTTCGACATTTTTCAAAATTTTTAATCTATTTTGGCCTAGTTGTAGTTCCCATTATTTTTGCTACTTCTCTCCTATTTTAATAAAATGGTTTTAGCAAGTTTAGATATCTTAGATATATTAGGCCCGTTGTGAATATTTTGACTCAACCCGAGTTTACTTATCCAAGTTCACTCTATCTAGTATCCTTAACCGTGTAGACCTTAATTGGTTTATTGGGCTAAGCATCCACGAGTGTCATTACTTGAGATTTTAAATTGTGGAGGACGAGAAATGATAGAGTTGGTTACAAGTTTGGTATTCTCTCATTAACTTATGTGAGTTAATTATGATCTTTTTCTCCCATCACTTGCTAATAAATTATCTGCAATAAGTAAGGTCGTACGATTTGAAAAGTTACTTAGCTTCTAGCCCAAGATCGTTTAAAAGTTGCTCGGTAATGATAAGAGTTCATAGCCAAGGCATAACTTATGAAGCGGGGCGCGAAGATTGGCGAGTCCGAAAAGGCCCTAACAAGGCATGAGGATTCAATTTTATTGCTGAAGATCCAAAGTGATGTGAAAAGCATTATTCCCAAAATCAATATGAAGGATCAAGACTCACGACGAAAAGCAATCAACTCCCATAAAGATCATGGAGAAGTCTATCCGAAAAGACCCTAACAAGGTATGAGGATAAATAGATCCAAGTCCGAAAAGGAGGCGGATCGTTGTATCTCAAAATCCCAAATAGAGATTGAAGAAATAATCATGAAGTCGTGGTCGACAAAGTTGGAGTACCCCTCAAAAGTCTCCAAGTGAAGAAACTCTATTAACGATGAGAAGACCATTATCTCAAGAACGTCTCTCGAAGATATGAAGTATGAAGTACATGTCAAATATCGGCCCGAGAAAGGTCTCAAATCGTGAACCAAGTTATGCCAAGATATGAACTTTTTGATATCCCGAGAAGCAGTTTTAAGAGATTTTGTCCTTTAGCTAACTATTGATCAAATCGTCCTACTTTGCTTTCAGCTTAAATGAATTATCAAAATAAGTCAACAATGCATCCTCGTGATCATTCAAGACATGAATAAAATATAGGAGATACCCATAGGAATAAGGGAGTTTAAGTGATTAATTGAACCGCATGAGTAAATGTTTGTTATGCTAACTTGTACTAACAATGATCTTGTTTTTAAGCTTGGCATGGGGAACGTGAAACTTGAGGGTGATAAACATTCATGACACACAAGCCCTAATGTAAGTCTTAGATTTCTTTACATGTTTCTTCCTTGTTGCATCTTGTTATTTTCTATCTTTTTTATTTTCCTTAGTTGTTAATGAAGGCCAAGGTAGGTTGATTATGATGGAAGGTGTAAACCTTGCTTTATCACTAAGCATTGCATGAGGGCATTGCAATGGTTAAGTGTAGGAGATTTGATAGGTGTGAAAACACCCATCTTTTCTACCACTTAATTACATTAAAACGGGACCTAAACGTATATTTTATGTCGTAAATGGCGGAATTATGCGTGGTTTGTGTTTTTATTGTGTTTCAGGGTCGAGAAGGTGAAAAGTGGAGAAAACACGGCTTTCACGGGCTTTTATTGAAGAAAAAGACAAAAGACGTAGTTGAAAGATCAAGAGTGGAAAAAGAACGGAAGTCCAAGACCAATTCTGAAGATTTATCGAAGAAAAAGTCAAAAGACGGAAGTTTACTAAAAAGCCGAAGAACTCAGGTTTAAATTATGAAGAAATTACAAGACGAGTTAAAAGAAATCCCGAGACGAAGTCTTAGAAGTAAAAGAAATTGAGAAGACTGAAAGACTAAAAGACTGAGGACCAAGATAGAAAGAAAGAGGAAGCCACCAACCACTCCCCTCTCCTATAAATACCACCCTCACAACATGTGAGAGGGTTGGTTAGTCTTAGTTTAGTTTTAGGATTAGATTAGGAGTAGGTAGTTTCTCTCTCTAAACTTATGCTTTCTCTCTCTAGATTGATTTGTGTTTAAGCTTTTGTTCTTGAATCTTTACTTTTTAATTAAGCTTTTAATTCATCATCTTCATCCTTTCTTGTTGATTTGTTCTTGATCTTTGAGTTCATGTTCTTGAGTTTTCTTATTTTCAATCAAGTGGGTTTTGCTTGATTTGGCTTTATTTGTTAGTTTTGATGATTTGTTTTGATTGATTATTGTTAGTTGATGTTTATTGGTTGTTTTGGTTTAATCTTTTGGTTTGTTTTGTCTAGATTTGATCAAATTCGAGCTTCATTCTTTTTCCCCTGTTCTTCGCCAAAGTTACTGTTCTTCCGCAGATTTTTCGAATAGACTGTTTTCTCATCCTCCTATTCGGAATGTTGGATATTCCGAATAGACCCTCCTATGCGGAATGTTGGATATTCCGAATAGGAACCCTTATTCGGAATGTTGGATATTCCGAATAGGAACTCTTACTCGGAAAGTTAAAATATTCCGAATAGGACTCCTTATTCGGAATGTTCAAATATTCCGAATAGGACTCTTTATTCGGAATGTTCAATTATTCCGAATAGAGTCTTTTATTCCGAGTGGGTTCTTATTCCGCATAGTCTTTTTATTCAGCATAGTTCAAATATTCCGAATAGCCTTTTTTTCCGCATAGCTTTTATTTTTCCGCATAGTGTTTTTTTTAGTAGAGCATCTTTCCATTTTTATTCCGTATAGCACATCCTTATTCGGAATATTCACTTTATTCCGAATAGAGTTTTCAGTTTTAGTTTTTAAGCTTTACTTTTTCCCGCCTTTTCTTGATTTACACCTTTACTTGCTTCCCTTTCAATTTAAGTTTTAATTTGAGTCATTTACTTTAATTGCCTTTAATCTTTCATTGTCGTTTCTTTTTACCGTCTTTACTTTATCTTTAATTGTTTCAAGTCTTTATTTTTAATTAGTTTTAGACAACGACAACCCTTTTATTTGATTCACCAAGAACAACTTATCTCTCACACTTAACCGGAAATCAATTCGAAGAGACACCGAGAAAACGAACTTTTCAACTAGTAAAAATCCTGTTATTAACCTTCTTGTGAATATTGGCAATAAATCCTCCATGATTCTGATGAGACCTTCTAGTTTGTACATGAGTCATCACATCACCAATAATTAGAGAAGGAGGGTGATTTTTGATAGTAGATGTAAGCACTCCTCCTTCAATAATTGTGTCGTCATCAATTTCAGTCTCCAAGTTGCCAATATTTTTTTCAAATTCTCTTCTATCATCATTTGAATGATCCTCTCCATGTATGTTGGAAGGTTCACCTTGTTCAAAAACACTGGATGAAAATAAATGGTCAAAAGAGTTGTCAACGCCTGAATTGGTGTTGTCAACATTTGAGCCATCAACGCCTGAATTTGTCTTGTCAGCGCCAGATTTTCCTTTTTCAGTGCTTGGAGATTCATGCATGTTTTCATCAACTGGTATTACTTGTGGACCACCTTTTTCCTTTCCAGCAGCAGCAGCAAATGCATCTGTCTATATAGGAATGGTAAAATACTCAAGTATGGGTGTTGATTTGTCTGCTTGTGATCCTACCTCTTTATCAACCTGTATACCTGAAATTTCAAAAACTGGTTCTTCCATAACATTTGAATGCACCTTCACAATGTCTGGATTAGTAACATGCATATAATTTAAGGTTCTAGATAGAGGTTCCAAGTCAAATAACCAATTTGGTCCACTTTCAGGATCACTAGGTTTACTTTCTAAAAACCTAACATGTACCTTTTCAAGTATACGTTTTTCTTTCTTAAGGTAAACCCTATATCCTCTACTATGCACTGAATAGCCCATAAAATAGCCTTCATCACCTTTAGCACTAAACTTTCCTAAGGCATCACTAGTATCTAAGACAACTACATGACAGACAAAGGGTTTAAGAAAACCAATATTAGGTTTCCTACTCCAAAATAGCTCATAAGGTGTCTTGTTAAGGATTTTATTGATCAATGCCCTATTCTGAACATAACAAGTTGTATTCACAACCTCAACCCAAAATGCAATGGGAATGTGAGCATCAACCAACATAGTCCTAGCTGCTTCTATGAGAGTTCTATTCTTCCTTTCAGCCACCCTATTTTGTTGTGGGGTTCTAGCTATACTAAACTTCCTAGTAATCCCTTTCTTGGCACAAAAGTCATCTAACAGCTTATTTCTAAACTCACCATCATTATCACTTCTAAGAATCTTAACCTCATTCCTAGTCTTTTTCTCTAACTGGGTAATAAAGTTAATCAAAACATCAACAGTTTCACTTTTCAAAGCTAAAAAGAAAGTCCAAGTAAATCTAGAAAAATCATCTATTATGACAAAACAATAAGATTTACCATTTAAGCTTTCTATATAGTTGGACCAAACAAGTCCATATGCAGCAAGTGAAGTGGTTTAGAACTAGAATGCACAAGTTTAGACTTAAAGGAGACTTTGTGTTGTTTGCCTTTAAGGCATGCAACACAAGAATGGTCATTGTAGAAAGCCTTTTCAGGCAAACCATCAACTAAACCATGTCTCACAAGTCTATTTATGTTCTTAAAACTAATGTACCCTAACCTTCTGTGCCAAAGATTACTCTCATCAACTGAAGCCTTAGCATATAGACATGAAAGATTATTATTCATCCTAATTGCAATAAGATTCACATTATAAATGTCCTTATGCCTAGGTGTTCTATAATCAATGAATTTCTCATCAGGTATTTTAAAATCTTTGCTTAACACCAAGCATTCAGTATTAGTGAAAAGAACCTTATTTTTGTTATCACAAACTTGTGATACACTAAACAGATTATAATCAAGTTCTTTTACCAAAAATACGTTCTCAAAACACATATTATTGGTGATAAGAGTTCCTTTGCCAGTGATAGTTCCATATCCGCCTCCAAAGTACACTTTTGTCACCATTTTTGATGGGGGTAAAACTTGTCAAATAATCTTCCTTCCCCGTCATGTGCCTAGAGCATCCATTATCCCAATAGCCATAATCATTAACCTGCTTTTGAATGCCCTGCACATAAAGAAAACAAATTAGTTTTCTTTAGGAACCCAAGCCTGAGCATACTTGGATTCATTTGGTTGTTCAACAAGAACAGACTTAGTCCTTATAACAACCCCTTGTTCATCCCTTTTTGGATTAAACACCCAGTTAACCCCAATTGGTTTAGTTATGACCTTTGAAATATAATGAAATCTGTTACAGGTCATAGAAATCCCATTTGAATTAGGATTCTGTTCTTGTTTGGGCCTCCATGTCAAGCTAGAGGAAGCTTTAGACCCCTTTCCCTTTGGTTGCCAGTATTTGACATTAATTGGTCTAACAGCGTTGGAAGTATTTCTGTCAACGTTAAAATTGTTCTTGATAGCGTTGAAATTGCACTTGTCAGCGCCAAAACTAGGGTTTGCTACAGAAACCCATTGTCTGTTAGACCATGTATTAGTCTTTTGAAAAGGTCTTTGTCCATAAGTATTAGACCCTTTAGTAAAGAATGGGGTTGGTCTAATGACATGTGGACTTTGTTGAACAAAAGGTTTGGGTTTGACCATGGTTGACTTTCTATCAGCGTTGACCTTTGAAGCATTGACACATCTATAAGCCAAATGTGAAAAACTCTGTGACAAATTGGAAATTTCAGGTCAATAGTTAATTCTATCTTACTAATATTTTTTTAGTATTTCATAATGTTAAATACTATATTGATTAATGGTTAAGTTAAAACTGATATTGAATATTTTATTTTAATATTTTAAAGAGTAACGAGGACTACTAGTGATCGCGATACCGAAGGATGCCCAAAAATTTATATTTTATTATCGATCGTTGCGATTAGGGGTGGGAATCGGGTCGGGTTGGTCGGGTTCGGGTTATTCAGGTCGGGTTGAATTCGAGTTGAGGGTAAAAATATTTTACCCGAACCCGACCCGAGTTGAAATCGGGTTAGTCGGGTTCGGGTCTATTCGGGTCGAGTCTACTCGGGTCGGGTCTATTCGGGTTCGGGTCAACCAGACTACGGGTAAAAATTAAAAAAAAACTTTTTTTTTAATATTATTAATAGAATTTATATTTAATTTAAATTTTAAAAATGAAAAAAATAAAAAAAAATTTATTCGGGTCAATCAGGTTGACCCGAACCCGAATTAGGCATAAATATTTTACCCGATGTCCGACCCGATTTCGAATTCGGGTTAGTCGGTTTGACCCGACTAACCCGAATTCAAACTTCAACCCGAGTAACCCGACCCGAATATGCTCGGGTCGGGTTCAGGTCAGGTCGGGTTCGGGTCGGGTCGGAAATATTGACACCCCGAGTTGCGATATTTAATATTTTCGACGATATCGTTTTAATTACGTATTAAGTCGTTATATTATATCATATTTCGTGTGCGTTTTAACTTTTGAAAAGTATTTTTACGAAACCCGAGTCTCGTAAATATTTCAAAATTGACTAATATCCATTTTCTACCCTTTAAACCATTAAATTGGATCTTAGTCCAAAATATTGCACAATTGGCAAAAACAACCCTCCACCCACAATATAAAAGGAAAATTTTTACTTAAACAAAACACATACACAACATGTTCATCTAAAAAGTTTTCTCTCTCACTTTTTCTTTGTTCTTGCCGTCACACCACAGCACACAAACACCACCAATTTTTGACGATCCACTTTGAATCTACAAAAACTAAAAGAAGACTCATCTTGGAAATCTCAAGATCTACATTTTGGTATGAAAATCTCCTACATGCATCAACTTTCATGATTTATTTTTATTTCCATAGATGATTTATGTTTAGATCATCATGCATGTGATGATCTAGGTAGGATCATCATGTTTCCATGTTAAAAAGTTGTATTTGATCTTTGATCTTTGTTAAAATTTTACATGCATTACATTTTTTTTTTATTTGGTGAAACTTGATCAAGTATATAAATGTATGATCATCATTTTTTTATTATTAATTATATTTTTTTTGTCGTGACATCCTCAAGTCAAAACACCCTTCGATTCTAATTTCTAGCTTGAATCCTTGAAAACCAAAGTAAGTCCCATGTTCGTAATATGATTTGGATCATTTTGGTATAAAAATTTACAACATGCATGAACTTTTTCTCAAAATTATTTTTCTTAAAAGATCATCTTGTTTTGATCTATTTTATGGTTGTAGGTATGTGTTACTTTTATTATATAAAAAGTGAGGATACTTGCATGTAAGATTTTTGATATGGATCTTGTAAGATTTGGACATGCAAGTGGTCTAGGACTATTATTATTTAATTAAGATGATTTTTATTTGTTATTAGGAGTATGGAAATGGGTAAATTGTGTTGAAACTTTAATTTTACATGTTTTTCAAATATTTAATTTTGAGCCGTAGGTTTAAGGCTATTTTCAGAAGTCTTAAGTTTGAGTATAGGTTGATATTATGGGATCATGTTGTAGAGAATTTCGAGAGCTTCGATTTGATATATAATAGAGCTTCTAACTCATTACGGATCAAAAGTTATGATGATTTGGTTTTCGTGTACCGGGAGACGAGTGTTGACACAATCCGAAAATTGTTGTCAATATTTGGATCAAATCTCGGGGACTATAAAATGAGTTTCAAAAGGAGTTAAGGTCTGTTCTCAGGCTCTATAATTAGTATTTTGAGTCTATTTTTAGAATCAAGTGTTGGTTTTATAAATGGAATTGTTTAGATATGTCAAAATGGTTTTACAAGTCAAAAGCGTAAAACTGTCCAGTTTTTATAACACGAAAATGTGTCGGTCAGAAGGTCTTAGAAGTAATATTTTTGAATGAAACTTTTACTGAGTCTTATTCATATTATATGTGAGTTTGTGACCAAGTTTCGTCAAAAACGGAATAGTTTAAGTAGGGTAAATAAATTTGTACTTTTGGTAAGTACCGGCAGATTTTTATAGAACGTATAATTTAATAAAGTTAACATCTAAAAGGGTATAGAAGTATACTTGTATTGTTACTCTTTTGGGATTGTCATGTTTTTATAAATTTGAGTTTTGTATTATTTAAGTATTAAGTATACTTGAATCATTTATTGACGAACGCACCTTATTTGGTAGGTTGCGGTCTTCGTATTTAACGGGCATCAGTAATCGTCGGCGATCGTCACATTTCTATTATAGTAACAAGGTGAGTCTATAGCCTCGCTTTTAAATACTTAAAGATGATTTATAAACCCGCGAGGGGAATAACATGCTTGTTTTAAAAATAGAACAAAAGGGACCCGATGTATGCTAGTTGCCTTGATTATTATAGGTTTGTTATTTCGCTAAATGAAAGTCCCAATTATATCATGAATTGTTAACTACCGAGTTTTGGTAGGCGCTTATACATGGAATAGTACTATTCGGGAGGACCGACCTCCTTCCGTCCTATTACGACTAGCTATCGTTAGGGCACGTTTGAGGCCCAAGGAGGATACATGCGTGAGAGTTTAATATACACTTAGCGAGGTGTATGGTGGGCAAATATTATGGAAACGTTTCAATGTCATGAGGCCTATAATAATCCATATAACGTTGTTTGATCCACATCGTTATTTCCTGATGGTTTTAAAATATACTTGTGTTCGGTAATGTTTATTTATAAACTCTATAGATTCACTCAACTGTTGTTGACAAATTTTGCATGTTTTATCTCAGGTCCTTGAAGGCAATGGCATGAGGGATTTCAGTGCTTGCGGAATTATAATTAATGGGTTAAAAGCTCACCATTTTGTAAAAATCGTTCAATGACTTTTTATTATGAAAGGATGTTGTGTACTTGTTTAATAAATGTTTGGGGACCATGTTAAGAACGATTGTAAACTTTTATTTCAATCCAATGTTTACTTTTAAAAACGATTCTTTTCGAGTCGTTTTCTATTACTTGAGCTGTTATATTATAAAGTAGCACCCCATATGAGCTTCCGCATATGACCCTAAATTGGGAGTGTTACAGATTCGTATCAGAGCTTAAGTTATAGAGAACAAAAAGATTTTCCAAAATAAAAGTTTTGAAATCTTTTAACTATAACGATCGCAAGCGAAATCTCCGAATTACCGATGGGACCGGAAAGAGAGGGACTATATATATGAGATATATATAGTTATAATTTGAATCATTTGTACTTGTAAGTTACAAGACACGATTACAATTAATTAATCATAAATGTTAATTTTATATTAATATGAGGTATTATTATGACGTAGATTGTCACGAAGTCATTTCCAAGCTAAATTCTATTATTCCTCAGATAAAGTAAGTTATGGATCTTCTTAACTCACTGGGTAATATTCCCAATGAGAATTATTTGGTTTCAAAGATTTTTGATTCCTTAAATCTTATTCTTGAAATAATCGATCCGTTTATACTGATTAGTAGATTCACTTTTTGTTCTAATTGATCTTCGACTTTCTAGTGTTTTAGAAACATGCTTTCTGAAATATTACTCTTGTTCGTAAGGAATTTATAATGATTGGCATGGTATTTACATGCCTACTAAAATACCATACCATATCACCAGAATTTCATCATATCCGTCATGGTTGTATGCGATCTGTATCTTTCTTGTTAAACAAAGGATGCTCAAATAAAGTGATTTATTATTGTCTTTTTGTAACACCCCCACAATTGCTATGCGCAGCGGAACTACAACAATGGGTGCTACACAGTATTCATTGCACACAAGATATATCAAACGACGCTAAAAGACGTCAACTTAAAACTTGAAATTTAAAAATTGTTAGATAATACATGTCCACAGTTTTTCCAACCCCAAATAGTGCACAGAGTTTAGCGTTTTCGGTCCCCATGAATCTCAACCCCAAAAACTTCAGTTTACAACCACATGACATTAAACATAAAAATTGTTTAAGTAGAAAAGGAGGGAAAAACAAGCGGACACCAAGCCGTACACACAACATCCATCCCATGCATGCTCCATCCTACTTCTCAACGGTTACCTGAAACACATGCCAAAAATTTGGTCAACGAAAACGTTGAGTGGAATTCATAGGTTTTTCAATCCATTTGAACGTATATATAATAAAAACCATTCGTGATCATTTATAGTCTTGTCGATCAAACAAACTATAATCAGGATACTGACAATTGTGTTTAAGATCATGACACTAATCCGTTAACTCAATCACCCGCGTAAATATACCGGCATGATTCAGATGAAACCAGTGCCCCTTCTAAAGGCATCAGTTGCAATTATACCTTATTTCTCATACAAAATAATCTACCGCAGAACTTACTATAAGTACAGCTTCTCGGCTAGCATTGGGTCGTTAACCCCGTAGTACTACAAATTGCATAAGCGGCTATTTCCCCCTACTCGAGGGCAAGACAATAGTTAATAGTTCATGATTTTAGGGACTTTTGCAACTTTGGTACTCAACACAATTTCTAAGGCAACTTTCGGGTCTAACAATCATTCATGATATACGTTCCTTTTAAAAACTAGCATGCATTTCCCTCGCGGGTAAAACAATTTGAAATAATATAAGCGAGGCTATAAATTCACACCTTAGGTATTAAGTAGTCGGTAGTTCGAGGAGTGATCACTGACGATGTTACGGATGCCCGGGTAAATCAACACCTATCACAAATAACGCGTAATGAGTAATCTCATTTAAATACTTACGGTACTGTATAAATACATATATACAAGTCACTTAGGACAAATATAACTCACGCCAAAAACAAAACAACAAGTATCATTCATTTTATTCCATTCGTTCTCAATACTTACGTTGTCCATTTTTATTCGTTCTCGCCGGTACTTGACTAAAGTACGGGCTGTTTTACCTTATTAAACCATGCTTATAAAATTTGACAAAATTTCCAAAAATCCTATAAGACCTGTAGATAACATGTTTTTAAGCCCAATAAAAGTTTTTACTTTTCCGACCCGTTACGCAACTCATTTCCACGACTACATTTTACGGGCTGAAATTGCGCTTCGACCAATTTTGACCTCTTTGACCTATATGAAAAATACCTTTGACTTCCTTGACACCTAAGTCAACATATATACTCATTTACACAGGTTAGGGACCAAATTTTGACCCTTGACCATTTACCAATTTATACTTGTGACCCTCGGGATTTGACTAAAACTTTGCACAAATTCGGATTGTGAAAGTCCTCGTCTCCCGGTACCCGATCTTTAAAATGTCATAACTTTTAGCTCGTTTTGAGTCACGGGCTCTACCTTATACCAAATTAAAGCTAGAAAGACCCTCTATCACTACATTTAGCTTTCAAGACCTGGAACAAAAATCATTTTTATAAAATGGACCAAATGTTTCTGCCTAAAAATGACCATACCAAAAACATGCTTAGACTCGATTCCAAGACTTCTAATTACCACTAAACATCATCCTAAGCCTTCCCAAACATATCCTAACATCAAACTTCAATCCTACCCCTATTGATCAATCAAACTCAAAATCAAGAATCAAAGAAAATGAACATGCAACCACTAACACCTATGTAAAACACCCTTAAACATCAAACCAAACACAAGATTAACATGCAAAACCAACAACCACCATGGCTCCCCAAACACCCCCTTTGCCGTGGGGTTTGGGTGACCCAATCACCACAACCAAATTAATTTTGGTGGGTTTTCATGGTGTTTATACTTCCATAACACTTAATATCAACATGCATTAGCTCATTTAGCCTCAAAAACGAATTTGGATCATATGGAAAAATCTTGAAAAATTTTTATCAATGCATGTTGGATTTGAGCACATGAATAGGTGGGGAATGACCAAACTAAGTGTGGTCTAACCTTAGATTTTTGAAAAATCAAGTGGAAGAAGATTTTTGGTGAATTTTTGGGTGGGTTTGGGGTGTCCGTCGGCTTTAGAGAGAGAGGAGAGAGTGATGGTTTGATTTTTGGTGCAAGTGTTGTGTGTGTTTGTGTTTATGGCAAATTTGGCCTTTTTGGTGGGTTAGGAGGGACCTTTGTGCAATTTTTGGCTTCTTTTGTCCTTAAATAAAAAACGTCCTCAAAACTTTGCGGGTTCGACTCATTTGTCAATTTTGAAAATTTTACGGGAGTCGGAAATCTTCCCGAACGCTCCAAAATATTTTTGGGATACTTTAAATGTACTCGGAAGGCTATAAAACTCACCCGACTCAACTTAACACGAACCGTAAATAAAATTCTCGAAAAATTACGTTATCGATAAATCGTCAAAAATTATATGAAATTGGGCATCCCTCGGGATCGTAATCGTCATCGTCCTTCTTAAAACGTCAACCGTAAAAATTATAACCTCGAACATCGGCTTTAACCAAAATACTTATAAATTATAGAAATTATAATTTAATAAAAATTTCAAAAATTAGCGTAATTTAGGGTATCGTTAATGACCTCGATTCTAGGGTGTCACACTTTTTGAAATAAATTGACCGTTTATTTGAACAAGGAAATTATAAATTGTTAAACTATTTGTTTATAGAAACTTATTCACATAGGTTTGGTCGACCCATGGAAATAAATGTTTATAAATATGTAGGTTTAAGCATAAAGAGTTCATATGAATAATCTTGATTATCTAGTTTAGGGAACTTGATCCTTCCAAATTAGTTAATCATTGATTAAATACTTCCTTCTCGACATTCATTCATTCTTTCTTAGTTCCTCATTTCTATCATCTATTCCTTTTGTTATCTAAATACAATCATTGAATGAATACTCATTATGATTTGAATTGTGTTGTAACAGAATCATGCCACCCAAGAATATGAATGAGACGCAAATGCGTGCACTTATTAGTGAGCAAGTTGCAACGGCTATGGCAGAATTTATGGCTAACTACACTGCTGGTACTGGAGGTTCTAGAGAAGCTGGAGGTTCTGGCAGTTCTGGTGCGGCTAGCGGTTCCGGTAACGGAGCTAGCGGTTCTGGTGGAGCTGGCGGTTCAGGCGGTGGAACTGATGGTACTGGAACTGATGGTGCTGGAAACGGTGGAGTTGGGGCTAATGATGGCGGTGCAAACTTACCTAATGCACCTGCGTTAAGAGGCTGTGATTACACTACATTTATAAAGTGCAAACCACAAACTTTTAAGGGAACTGAGGGTGCTGTAGGTTTGTGCCAATGGTTTGAAAAGCTAGAGTCTGTCTTCCGGATCAGTAACTGTGATGAAGCTGATAAGGTTAAGTTTGCTACAGCTACTCTGCAAGGTCATGCTTTGACTTGGTGGAATGGGAGACTTGCCTCTATGGGTATTGATGCTGCCTATGCAACACCATGGGTCGACGTAAGAAAGTGGATGACTGAGGAATTCTGTCCACGCAGCGTGATTCAAAGAATGGAGCAAGAACTATATAACCTAAGGCTAAAAGGAACTGACATCGATGGGTATACCAACCGTTTTCACGAGTTGGCACTTCTATGCCCAAGAATGGTGGAACCTGAACATGTTAAGGTGGAACAGTACATCCGTGGTTTATCCAAGAATATCCGTGGCAATGTGACTTCATCTGAACAAGCTAACATTAATAAGGCTGTCCGCATGGCGTACCAGCTTATGGGACAAATTGTTAAAGACAAGGCGGATGAAGCCATATCTGGTGAGAAAAGGAAGGGTGAAGAAGACCGTGAGAGTCGTGGTGGTGATAAACGCGACCACAACCGTCATCAGAATCCAAGGAGAGCTAATGCAACGGCTATGGTTGATGCTACAACTAGCAACAAGGATGCTTGTCCGGTTTGCAAGAATAAGAAGCATGCTGGTGACTATTGGAAGTGTAATAAATGCGGTAAGATTGGACACAAAGCTAACAAGTGTCGAGCCCCTGTCAAGGATGTGATCTGCTTCAACTTTAGTGAAAAGGGCCATATGAAAAGGGAGTGTCCAAAGCTAAACAAGTGTGGACAAGGTGGAAACAATCGTGGTGCTGCACTTTAGTTAGGAGCTGCTGAGGCCCAGCGTAATCCGAAAGTCGTTACTAGTACGTTCTTACTCAACAATCGTTATGCCACTACTCTATTTGATTCGGGTGCCGATAAGAGTTTCGTATCTATAACTTTTAGTACCCTTATTGATATTGATCCCGTTGAGTTAGATGTTAAATATGAAATCGAATTGGCCGATGGAAAGTTAATAAGTACCAATAGCATTTTAAAGGGGTGTAACCTTAATCTTCTGAATCATTCCTTCTCAATCGACCTAATGATCATAGAACTAGGAAGTTTCGATGTCATAATTGGGATGGACTGGTTGTCTCGATATAATGCATCTATCATATGTGGTGAGAAAAAGGTTAAGATTCCCTTGATTGGCAAAACTTTGGTTATCGAAGGCGACATAAATAATTCTAGATTAAAGATCGTTTCGTGTATTAAGGCTCGAAAATACATAGAAAGAGGTTGTGAATTATTTCTTGCTAAAGTGACCGAAGTTGAAACTGAAGAGAAGCAAATTGATAATGTTCCTGTCGTGCGTGATTTTCCTGATGTATTTCCTGATGAATTGCCCGGACTTCCGCCACCAAGGCAAGTTGATTTTCGTATTGATCTTATTCCTGGTGTTGCACCTGTGGCGTGTGCGCCATATCGTTTAGCACCATCTGAAATGAAAGAATTATTGGAGCAATTACAAGAATTATCCGAGAAGGGCTTTATTCGACCGAGCTCGTCACCATAGGGAGCTCCGGTATTATTCGTGAAAAAGAAAGATGGTTCGTTTCGCATGTGCATCGACTATCGGGAGCTGAACAAGTTAACTGTCAAGAACCGATACCCTTTACCAAGGATCGATGACTTATTCGATCAGTTTCAAGGTTCTAGTGTTTATTCGAAAATTGATCTGCGGTCTGGTTATCATCAACTTCACATTCGCGATGAAGATATTCCAATTACAGCTTTAGAACTCGATATGGACATTATGAGTTTCAAGTAATGCCGTTTGGATTGACCAATGCACCGGCTGTGTTCATGGATTTAATGAACCGCGTGTGCAAACTGTATCTTGACAAATTCGTGATCGTGTTCATCGATGATATTCTGATTTATTCTAAGGATAAAGAAGAACATGGCGAACACTTTAAGTCTATCTTGGAGCTGCTAAGGAAAGAAAAGTTGTATGCAAAGTTTTCAAAATTTGATTTTTGGCTTGATTCCAAACAATTCCTTGGTCACGTGATTGATAGAAACGGAGTTCATGTTGATCCCGCAAAAATCGAAGCCATTAAAAATTGGGCTGCACTACTACTCCTACCGAAGTACGACAATTTTTAGGTTTGGCCGGTTACTACATAAGGTTTATTGAGGGGTTTTCGTTAATATCCAAACCATTAACAAAGCTTACCCAGAAAAATAAACCGTATGTATGGGGTAACGATGAAGAGGATGCATTTCAAACGTTGAAACTTAAATTGTGTAGTGCGCCAATCTTGTCATTACCCGAGGGTAGCAAGGATTTCGTTGTCTACTGTGATGCATCTCTAAAAGGATTTGGGGCTGTTTTGATGCAGCGAGAAAAAGTCATTGCGTATGCCTCTAGGCAACTTAGGAAGAACGAGGAAAACTACTCCACTCATGACTTGGAATTGGGCGCAGTGGTTTCTGCTCTTCGCCTTTGGAGACATTATCTGTACGTCACTAAGTGTACGGTATTCACCGATCATAAGAGTCTACAGTATATTATGGATCAAAAAGAGCTGAATATGCGGCAACGCAGATGGATCGAGCTTTTGTGTGATTACGATTGTATAATTCGTTATCACGCGGGAAAAGCAAACGTGGTAGCTGATGCGTTAAGCAGGAAGGAAAGGGACAAACCTCTCCGAGTGCGTGCTTTGGTAGTAACGGTACATAACAATCTACCGGAACAGATCCGAAAAGCACATGCTGAAGCTATGAAATCTGAGAATATTAAATTTGAGAATATTAAATCTGAAAACTTTCGCGGTGAAGGTGAACCCTTTAAAACTAGATCTGATGGTACAAAATGTCTAAAGGGACGAGTATGGTTACCATTATTTGGAGGATTGAGAGATCTAATTATGTTGGAATCTCACAAGTCCAAGTATTCTATTCATCCCGGGTCAGATAAAATGTATCATGATTTGAAGAAGTTGTATTGGTTGCCAAAAATGAAAGCGGATATTGCAACCTATGTTAGCAAGTGCTTGACATGTGCTAAGGTCAAGGCTGAATACCAAAATTCATCCGGACTGCTTCAATAACCCGAAGTTCCTATTTGGAAATGGGAACGCATTACCATGGACTTCATTTCTAAGCTTCCAAGAACTCCATCTGGCTTTGATTCTATTTGGGTGATTGTGGATCGCTTGACCAAATCAGCCCACTTTATTCTGATAAATGGAAAGTTTAATTTGGAAAAACTTACCCTTATCTATTTGAAGGAAATTGTTTGTAAACACGGTTTCCTATATCCATCATCTCGGACCGTGATAGTCGTTTCGCATCAAAATTTTGGAAATCACTTCAAAAATCATTGGGAACTAATTTGGAGTGTCAAACCTAAAGAAGTGTTTGTCCGATGAAGACCTTATCATCCCAATAGATGAAGTCAAGATCGGTGACAAGTTGCACTTTATCGAGGAACCCGTCGAGATCATGGATAGGGAGGTGAAGCAATTGAAGCAAAGTCGAATCCCTATTGTCAAGGTCCGATGGAACTCGAGGCGTGGACCGGAGTTTACTTGGAAAAGGGAAGATCAAATGTGGAAGAAATATCCGCACTTGTATAATTTCAACAAGAAACCGGACCATAAGGCAAATTGATCTTCGGGACGAAGATCCCCGTTAGATGGAGATGCTGTGACAAATTGGAAATTTCAGGTCAATAGTTAATTCTATCTTACTAATATTTTTTTTAGTATTTCATAACGTTAAATACTATATTGATTAATGGTTAAGTTGAAACTGATATTGAATATTTTATTTTAATATTTTGACGAGTAACGAAGACTACTAGTGATCGCGATACCGACGGATGCCCAAAAATTTATATTTTATTATCGATCGTTTCGATATTTAATATTTTCGACGATATCGTTTTAATTACGTATTAAGTCGTTATATTATATCGTATTTCGTGTGCGTTTTAACTTTTGAAAAGTATTTTTACGAAACCCGAGTCTCGTAAATATTTCCAAAATTAACTAATATACATTTTCTACCCTTTAAACACTAAGTTGCATCTTAGTCCAAAATATTGCACAATTGGCAAAAACAACCCTCCACCCACCATATAAAAGAAAAATTTTTACTTAAACAAAACACATACACAACATGTTCATCTAAAAAGTTTTTTCTCTCTCTCTTTTTCTTTGTTCTTGCCGTCACACAACAACACACAAACACCACCAATTTTTGATGATCCACTTTAAATCTACAAAAACTAAAAGAAGACCCATCTTAGAAATCTCAAGATCTACATTTTAGTATGAAAATCTCCTACATGCATCAACTTTCATGATTTTTTTTTATTTCCATGGATGATTTATGTTTAGATCATTATGCATGTGATGATCTAGGTAGGATCATCATGTTTCCTTGTTAAAAAGTTGTATTTGATCTTTGATCTTTGTTAAAATTTTACATGCATTACATTTTTTTTTTTGATTTGGTAAAACTTGATCAAGTATATAATTGTATGATCATCATTTTTTTATTATTTATTATATATATATTTTTTTTGCCGTGACATCCTCAAGTCAAAACACCCTTGGATTCTAATTTCTAGCTTGAATCCTTGAAAACCAAAGTAAGTCCCATATTTGTAATATGATTTGGATCATTTTGGTATAAAAATTTACAACATGCATGAACTTTTTCTCAAAATTATTTTTCTTGAAAGATCATCTTGTTTTGTTCTATTTTATGGTCGTAGGTAAGTGTTATTTTTATTATATAAAAAGTGGGGATACTTGCATGTAAGATTTTTGATATGGATCTTGTAAGATTTGTACATGCAAGTGGTCTAGGATTATTATTATTTGATTAGGATGATTTTTAGTTGTTATTAGGAGTATGGAAATGGGTAAATTGTGTTGAAAGTTTAATTTTTACATATTTTTCAAATATTTAATTTTGAGCCGTGGGTTTAAGGCCATTTTCAGAAGTCTTAAGTCTGAGTATATGTTGATATTAGGGAATCATGTTGTAGAGAATTTCGAGAGCTTCGATTTGATATAAAATAGAGCTTCTAACTCATTACGGATCAAAAGTTATGATGATTTGATTTTCGTGTACCGGGAGACGAGTGTTGACACAATCCGAAAATTGTTGTCAATATTTGGATCGAATCTCGGGGACTATAAAATAAGTTTCAAAAGGAGTTAAGGGCTGTTCTCGGGCTCTATAATTAGTGTTTTGAGTCTATTTTTAGAATCAAGTGTTGTTTTCATAAATGGAATTGTTTAGATATGTCAAAATGGTTTTACAAGTCAAAGGCGTAAAACTGTCCGGTTTTTATAACACGAAGGTGTGTCGGGTAGAAGGTCTTAGAAGTAATATTTTTGAATGAAACTTTTACAGAGTCTTATTCATATTATATGTGAGTTTGTGACCAAGTTTCGTCAAAAATGGAATAGTTTAAGTAGGGTAAATAAATTTGTACTTTCGGTAAGTACCGACAGATTTTTATAGAAGGTATAATTTAATAAAGTTAACATGTAAAAGGGTATAGAAGTACACTTGTATTGTTACTCTTTTGGGATTTTCATGGTTTTATAAATTTGAGTTTTGTATTATTTTAGTATTAAGTATACTTGAATCATTTATTAACGAACGTGCCTTATTTGGTAGGTTGCGGTCTTCGTGTTTAACGGGCATCACTATTGGTGATCGTCACATTTCTATTATTGTACCAAGGTGAGTCTATAGCCTCGCTTTTAAATACTTAAAGATGATTTATAAACCCGCGAGGGGGATAACATGCTTGTTTTAAAAATAGAACACAAGGGACCCGATGTATGCTAGTTGCCTTGATTATTATAGGTTTGTTATTTCGCTAAATGAAAGTCCCAATTATATCATGAATTGTTAACCACCGAGTTTTGGTAGGCGCTTATACATGGAATAGTACTATTCGGGAGGACCGACCTCCTCCCGTCCTATAACGACTAGCTATCGTTAGGGCACGTTTGAGGCCCAAGGAGGATACATGCGTGAGAGTTTAATATACACTTAGCGAGGTGTACGGTGTGCAAATATTATGGAAAACTTTCAATGTCATGATGCCTATAATAATCCATATAACGTTGTTTGATCCACATCGTTATTTCCTGATGGTTTTAAAATATACTTGTGTTCGGTAATGTTGTTGACAAATTTAGCATGTTTTATCTCAGGTCCTTGAAAGTAATGGCAGGAGGGATTCCAGTGCTTGCGGAATTATAATAAATGGGTTAAAAGCTCACCATTTTATAAAAATCGTTCAATGACTTTTTATTATGAAAGGATGTTGTGTACTTGTTTAATAAATGTTTGGGGACCATGTTATGAACGATTGTAAACTTTTATTTCAATCCAATGTTTACTTTTAAAAACGATTCTTTTCGAGTCATTTTCTGTTACTTGAGCTATTAGATTATAAAGTAGCACCCCATATGAGCTTCCGCATATGACCCTAAATTGGGGGTGTTACAAACTCCCACAAGTATAACACGCTTTTCTAGACATAACTCTAGGTCTAGATGAAAAGAAACCTGTCCCATTATCATTAACTTGACTTTTTGGTGACCTAGGTTTTTTATACATTTCTGCATATTTAATACTAGGTTTTCTATCAACGTTTAAGCCAAGGTCAACAGTCTTTCCAGTAGTAGGATTGGTCACTTTAATGGGTGTTGACTCATTTGGGATTTCACTAAGCATGCCACCTTTAACAAACAAAGTGGGGTTGGCTTTCTTCCATTGGTCCAAATCAGTCAATTTCTGCTTGTATTCCTCTACTAGGGTAAGAACTCTAGGTGGAGGAATACATTCCTCTTCTTGGAGTTCTGGTACACCAGTCCACGACAAATCCTTTCTAAGGACACCATAGAAGTTCCCAGCAGGTGGTGGAACACAAGCATATTCTTTCATCCCAATCCCACTCATATCCCTAGAATCCCTTTGTTCACTAACACATTTTACTAGGGTTTGAGAAGCTTTATCAAATCTTTGAATTTTAAGATCTACATTATCTTTGTTTTTGATAGCCTCATCTAACTTAGCTTGTATAACACCATTGGATCTCTCCAAGATGTTCCTTACCTCAACACTAGCATTTAGATCATGAAAAATATTGATTTGATCTTTTAGGTCAAGCTCCATTTTCTTATATTCAGCCACAGTCTTTTCAGTTTGAGTAAGAGCAAGTTGATAATTAGATAACTTGCATTTTTCATCAAAACATCTGATTTTAACTTTAAAATTTCTTTGTTAAGCTTTTTAGTGTTTAGACGACAACCCTTACTACAAAATGCATCATCATATAGCTCATTGTCTGATGAAGATGAAGAATGTGCCATGAGAGCATAGTGAACATGCTCCTCTTCTTCCTTTTCTGCAACCAAGGCCTTGTTCTCTTCCACATCCTTGGCCAAAAAGCTCCAATCCCAGCCAACACCATCAATTTCTTGCATGGCAACCATAGCTTTGTTATCTTTAACCTTGATGATTTAGCTTGAGGGTTTTCCAGCATCAGATGTTCTTGGATATCTGCACTCTCTCATAAAGTGTCCCATTCTATGGCAATTGTAACACTCAACCTTGGATTTATCAAACCCAGCAGTGTCTTTAGCATTAAAAGTTATCTTCTTTCTGAATCTCCTATTCCATCTGTTGGCCTTATGCTTGCAAGTGCCATGTTCCACTTTATGTCCATCTCCTCCAAGTGCTCATCACTAATTTGCTCAAGGTCCTCATATGTAATCACTGAACCATTGGGCAATGAAGCAATGTATGCACACACTGTATCTAAATCAATACCAGCAGACTTAACTCTTGGTGAGTCAACATTGTATGTGTCAGTGGCTGAATGTGAGGCGCTGACAAAGCTTGATCCAACTTTGACACATGGTGATCCAGTAACGGGGTGCATGTATGACTTCCTTTGATCAAATTGACCTTCACTATGTGAGAAGAAGGCCATATCTCCATGGGTAGATTTGCTTCCTTGATCCAAAAGGATTTCACTCTCTACAATCCTCAATTTATTGTAGACGTCATCAAAAGTGGAACTTTTATGAGTATTGTTAGCAATCATAGACCTTGCTTCAATCTTCCATGCATCACCAAGACTCTTAAGGAAGGTGGTGATGATATCAGCATCATCATGCACTGTTCCCATAAATGACAATTTTCTTGTGATGTCAAGAAGTCTGCTTCTCACTCCACTTAGCTTTTCATTGGGAAGAGCTTTGAACACAGCATACTCATGCAAGAGTTGCTTCTTTTTCTTTGAGCCAGTATCATCATTACCACCATAAGTGACTTGAAGGGCTGCCCAAAGATCTTTGGTAGAATCATAGCCTCTATACTTGTGCTGATTGGCTTGTCCCAAAGAAAGTTTGAGGATGCTTAGAGTTTTCATGTCATTCCTTCTCTTTGCAATGTCCTCAACTAAGACACCTCTTCCATCTTCAGATTTTTCTTTTCGATCCTCCTCACTTGAGCCTAGAGTTGATCTTAGAGTGATAGCAGCTTGAATCTTAGCAGCCTTATTGAATGTGTTTCCAAATTAAATAATTTCCCATAGGGTGTGATCATGAATTTGAAGGTACTGCTCAAAATTGAATTTCCATAGCTCAAAGTTGTCAGGGTCTAGCGTAGGGATTTTTAGGTTGTGACTAGAGGAGGAGGTCATCTCTAGTGCAGACATTATATCTGGTTTTTAGGGTTTCTTGAAAAATTAGGGTTTCTGGGAATTTTGTGTTCTTCTAGATCAAATTTCCTCAACAAGGTCTGATATCACTTGTTAGTCCCAAACTTAGATCGATTTAGCTTGTGTAAACGAGAATAAATCAAGTTAAACACTTAGAGAAACTTTGTTGTATATGAAACAATTTAAGCATTATGCGGAATTAATACTTAAACAAGGACACACAAACAAGATAAACCAAACTTTCACTTTGATTGATTAATCGAACTTGCGTACAATGAAAGTGTAAAAAACATTTTTGAACTAAACCTAAAGGCCTCCTTTTATAGACTAAGGAAACTTGTACAAGAGTCTACGTATCAGCTATTTTAGGTAAAGATAAACATAAGAAATACATTGTCGAACATATCTTTACTAGAAACATAAAACGTGTAGACTAAGTATCCTATTAGTGCTTGACTTCTTCTTATCAATGCTTGACTTCTTCCTGTCAACGCTTGTCTTGAAAACGCTTGATTTCTTCCTATCAACGTCCAATTTCCTCTTGTCAGCGTCCAAGTGTCTTGGCTACATTTTATTCCCTGCAACTTGATCATTGCCATGACCTCATGCAATGCCACATTTTAAAGCACCAATTTACATTTTTCTCATAATTAATCCACCTTGGCCAATATGGAATGCTTTTACACTACACTACACTATACGATGGATGATTTTGATTCATACAATGCAATGCAAAGAAAATCAATTCTATTTATATATTTTTGGTTTTCTTGAAATGGTTTTGATAGAAATAACTCATAAAGAAATCCAAGACTTTAATTAGGGATTTGGTACCATGAACACTTATCATCCTCAATTTTCACTTCCCCATACCAAGCTTAAAAATAAGATCATTGTTTTCCATAAGTGAAAGTGTGTTGGAAATACATTTTTCGTATTAAGAAAGTCTCAGTCACTCTAACAATATAGTTATAGGCTCGTAGTATATGTTTTATTATTATTTACATTAGCCTGACCCATGAGCATGTCCATCGGCCGAAAGCCCAAGTCCATTAAGGGACTTGGTATATAAACCCCTTTCCACCATGGAAAGGGGTGTTGGTTGTTGATTTCATTTTCACATAATAAAGTTCTCATTCTTTCTCTCTCTAGTTTATCTCTCTAGAAAAACAATAACCCTCTTGATTAGTTCTAAGATTATCATTATTCTACAACTGGTGAGCCATGTGATGATATAAGGTTTTTGTTGTGTTAGTTTTTAGTTTTTATACTCTTTTAATCAAGATATATACGTGTGTTCAAATTTTTTTGTGTTTTTCACCACAAAATCTTTCTTACAAATTGCCTACATAGTTGTGGTAGGGATTTGTGTTATTCATGTTGGTGCTTTTCATAAAAAAGTTGGAATTTTTGGCTTGATTTTTGGGTAAAATCAAAAGGTATAAAAAAATTTCTTATTCAGGAAAACAAGGTTTTACAAGTCGGGTTACAAGGGTTTTGCAATATTCCGGATTGAGTGTGGATATCGTATTCCGAACTACCAGCAGATTTCATATTCCGAATTAGGTACACGATTGTGTGTATTCCAAATTAGTACCAGGTTTGGATTCCGACTTAGTTCAAGGATATACATATTCCGGATTAGGTAAAGGTTTCACAGATTCCAAATTAACTCAGAACTTCATATTCCGAATTAGTTCAAGGATATACATATTCCGAATTAGTTCAAGGATATACATATTCTGACTTAGTTCAAGGATATACATATTCCGAATTAGGTCATTGTTTAACAGATTCTGAACTAGGTCCTTGATTCACATTCCGAATTAGATCATTGATACACAGATTCCAAACTAGGTCCTTGATTCACATTCCGAATTAGATCATTGACACACAGATTCCGAACTAGTTCCTTGATTCACATTCAGAATTAGATCATTGACACACAGATTCCAAACTAGGTCCCTGATTCACATTCAGAATTAGATCATTGACACACAGATTCCGAACTAGTTCCTGATTCACATTCCGAATTAGATCATTGACACACAGATTCCGAACTAGGTCCCTGATTCACATTCCGAATTAGATCATTGACACAAAGATTCCGAACTAGTTCCTTGATTCACATTCCGAATTAGATCATTGACACACAGATTCCGAACTAGGTCCTTGATTCACATTCCGAATTAGATCAAGTTTTGGACTTTGTAATTTTTTATTGGAAGAATTCTACATCAACTCACAACAAATTTCACAACCTTATTTCATTGCTCGATCAAAAGATAATCTTTTTTCCATAAGTGTTCAAAAAATGATCCTCATTCATTTATGCCTACAATGACATCGCTTACCGATATTTCAATCATTTCGGGTACCGATACTCGCCCACCGTTGCTCATCAAAGACTTATTTGAAGCATGGCAAGGTCGCATGAGAACTTACATCATGGGTAAATCCAATGGGAGACTTATGGTTCAATCCATTGAAAAAGGTCCACTCGATTGGAGAGAAGTTACTATCGACAATGTGACGCGGCCAAGGTTGTTTCATGAGTTAGCGGATGCTAACAAACTCATTGCCGATGCAGATGAAAGGGCCGTTCAGACAATACTTCAAGCTCTTCCACCCGATATCTATCGAATGGTAAGTGAACACACAGTGGCAAAGGATCTTTGGGATCGCTTAACTGTTTTGTTACAAGGGACTTCACTAACTAAGCAGGATCGAGAGTGTCAATTGTATGACTTGTTTGATAGGCTCACATACATTCCAGAGGAAACACTTCATGACTACTACTGGTGTTTCACTACTTTGATGAATGACTTGAACGTGTATAATCTAAGGATTTCTCAGTTTCAACTAAACACCAAGTTCTTGAACACGTTACCCCAAGAGTGGAGTCAATATGTCATCGATGTTAAAATGATTTGAGATTTGCACAAGTCAAATTTAGATCAACTCTATGCTTTCTTGTAGTAACACGAGAAGCACGTGATCCAAAAACGTATCTCCCAGGGATCTTATCAAGAACCATTGGCATTAATGGCAAATCATCCAACGTTGTCATATCACAACTCTCTGTTTGCTTTGGGACACCAATCTTCCTATCAACCATTGTATCAAACTCCCAGCTTTCTATAGTATTCGATCTTGCCACAACCACCTACATCTTATCAGCAACAATACAAGCAACCAGCAACATCATCACAAGGAGACTCACATCATTTACCTTATGCTTCACAACCATATTCACCTTATCAACCTCCAACAAACCCTGCCATCCCCTATCAACAACATGAGGCTCCTCAACCCCATTACTCACAACATGTTAGTGCTCCTTCAAATCAGTTTGTAGCTCAACCAGCACCAGTATTCTATTGTGATGATGAGATTCCAGTCCCTGAGTTTAGACAAGGGGATAATCCTACTTATATACTTGCTCAAATTTCTGCTTACATCACTCAAGCGTTGAACGAACGAGGTTATAGAGGACCATCTCCAACAAACAATCAGTTGCAGAACTCTTCTAACTCTCGACAACAAGCTACAATTCAAGATGGCAGATTTACGGTGCAACCACTTCAGGGGAGACCAAGCTCATTTAATACTGGTGCACGTCCAACTAACACTGTTGCTACAAGGGGTAATAACACTGGCAAAACGAAAATGATCATATGTTATAACTGCAAAGGGGAAGGGCACATGGCTCGAGAGTGTAAGCATCCCAAGAGGAAAAGGGATAGCACATGGTTTCAGGAGAATATCTACTTGGTGAATGACCAAGCCCAAGGACGAGAGCTTGATGAAGAAGAGTTAGCATTTCTCGCAGATCCTGGAGTTGCGGACGCTGAGGACTCACAACAGCCATCACGAACAATGTCGCATATCAATGTGATGATCTTGATGCATACGACTCTGACTGTGATGATCTTAATACCACCAAGGCAGCTCTCATGGTAAATCTTTCCCTTTATGGAGCTGACACAATTTCTGAGGTATCAAATACTTCCAATGATACTAGTATTGTACCTTATCAAGTTGAGAAAGTGTCTGAGTATCCGGAACAGCCTCCGGTGGTTAGTAGCTCAAACAAGGAGAAAAATAATGATAGCAATATCAATGCAAGTCCCCAGACTTTGAGTGAACCACAACCGGGAGCTATTATGACTACAAATTCGTTTGCTCAACAAGATTTGGTTATGGTGTCGGCATCTATGCTTGGCCAAATGAATAATGCGGTCCTTGAAACCCTCAGTGTTAATCAGAATTTATCTGCCGAGCTTGCTTTGTATAAGGAAAAGGTTCAAACCTTGGAATTAACTTCAGTGACCACTACCTTAACCAATCCTGAATTTGATAGGTTTAGGAAAGTCCAAATGGATAATTTGCTAGAAATTGAGAGTTTAAGAGAAAATCTTTCGAAATAACTTAAAGAAAAAGAGTCAGTTGTTAATAGTTTTCAAAACCTACAAACGGATTTCGAAATTCTCGAGTCTAAAAGGGTTGAAACGGAAATTAAGGCGTCTGAGAAAGTTAAAAAGACTAAAGTTTTGCTTTTAAAACAATACTCTGCTTTACATTTAGTACACTTGTTTCATTCTTCTTTTAAAGAATTCACTCTATCGCGTCTAATAGACCTACCACCTAACCCGGGGTATGCAAATCAAGCATTTAACCACAACCCACGACTTTATGATGCAACAATGTTAGGATTGGTCTTAGATCCGATTGTATTTTCAAATGAATCTGAGAGTATGTTAATTTTTGTCTTTTAAGTTTGTTTTTCTCGGTATCGATTCGAATTGATATAACAATTTTAAACTCGACTTGATTGTTTTTGGTTAAAAAGACTTGTTTGGTATTCTATGTCTAATTTGCAAGAAGCAAGTAAAAAGGTAAAAATATTCTATAAACTACGTATACGTACTAACCTAAAAACATATTGCAAATACACATTTAAATGTACGCAATGTAAAAAAAACAAATTTACACTACTATTAAAAATACAAAATATAAAAATCAACTTTCTTATCAAACTAAAAATACAAACCTCTAAAAAAAATCAATAAATCCTATCATAAAACCAATTATACAATTTCTAAAAATACAGATTATGAATGTTAAAGAAATGGGCCTACATTCAATTACACTACACTAAATGTTTGGCCCAAATGAAATTCATACGAGCCCACTAAAAGTCAAACTGATTTTAGTTAAGAAGACTTCTGTTATTCTAACTGGAGTACTACAAACTAAGGACTACCACTGAAATAAGTATATACGAGTTCAGGGACTAAACATGTACAAACTCTATCCTTTAGAAAGGACTGTGGGCGTAACACGTATATACAAAGTTAAGGACCTAATGTGTACATTTATCAAACTGCATCTATTTACCACAGATTACATATTCTGAAACATTTAGCTACTGTGATTGCTTCCAAATTACTACTCAAACTAATTTTCCACTATTAAAGCAAAATCTACACTCAAATCATCCAGTAAGTCTATAGCAGCTCAATATTACCTATGCCTAACACTAATCTGTCTATATCAGCTTAAAACTTTTAATTCCAAACACTAATTATCAAGAAAAGAGCAATAACAGCAGATTAACACCAATCAAAACCAAGCAATCTTACAATAACAGATACTGATTATATAAAATCCAGCAAATTTACACTACACTTACACTAGCAGGCTAAACTTAAAAAGAATTGCAGAGAACATAAACGTGCTTGACCTATTCATCCGAAGGTTTAGTCCGCTGATGGCGAGGGTTCAGCGCTGAGCTGCCCTTTCGCTATCACTCCTCAAATGCAGCTACGCCTATAACTGAAACTGAAACAAATCCGTGCTACCACTATACGGCAAATCCAGAACCTGCAAAACTTATAACCTGCAAAATTGAAATAAAGCAAATGCAAACCAAACAGATTCTTCGAATATGAAAACTGCAGATTATGTTTAGAAACGAAATTCTATACTAACAATATAAGCAGAATAACAAAAGTTTCGAAAGACCGTAAGGATTATGTGTAAAAGAACTTTGAAACAAAAACTTATAATATGTGAACTAATCACGAACTAAAAAAATAAGCTGCTGTCAGTTTTTTCTATTAAGTTGCACTATCATTTAAAACTAATCATTACTCTAGTATGAATCATTGACAATTATGAAGATTTTAACTAGAACTAACAACTAGACAACTGAATTCTCGAATAAACAGAATCTTCGCAGAAATCAATCTCTGCACATACAGGCCAGCCTATCGTCGATATGAACTGTACTAACGAAAACTTGAACTGATCAACAACCAAGATCCTGCCCTTACTGAATAAGAAACAAAACTTATTCTTAATAAGCTTGTACAACTTATCACATACAATTGCTTATCCAAACATCACTATCTCTGAACTGAAATGCTGAAATTGAATTCTAATATCCTATTTAAAGTGAATTTCTGAATTATCTCAAAAAAAAACTTCTCATAAGCTCCTGGAGCTTATGAGCTTATTGCTAATAAGTCTGAAAATCTTTTTAACAGAAAAGCTTTTAGTAACTTGAAATCAAAACCAAATTCTAACCAAATAAAACTTCAGCTAATCAAATTGATTCTTTACACCTTAATTCCTATCACGAATCATCTGAATTTCAAAATAGGAAAGCAATATTCATGGCAGAAAAAGAAGTCCGATTTAATCTGAATAACAACTCGATCAGTAACAGTAAAAGAAGAACAGGAATCCAAGAGTATTAAGAAAGCTTTGAAGAATTTAAATTTGATTCATTAATGGCAGAAATTGAGAATCGGTTACAAACTGAAAACTGAATCGTAACTAATTTCTAAACAAACTTCTAACTGAAAGATTAACTGAAAATCAATAAGCTTTGAAAGAAAACCTAACTACCTATTCTAACTAACCTATCTATGTGAAACTACACCTAAGCTAACCATGAAAAATGAAGCCTTCGTCTTCTATATATAGCCGTCGAGAGAGGGTGGATGACGTGGCTCCACCAATTAAAATCATCCACGTGTAAATACGAGGATAAAACTCGTCCTTCATCTTTCATCTCATTTGGGGGTTTCTTTAATCTTCAATCTTGATCTAATTCATTGATACCATCTTGTAGAGGAGAAGATAAGGAACATTTTTGTAGTTATAATCTTTGGCTGAAACTTCATGTATCTTTTGTGAATTGCGTTTGCAGGTGTTGAAGTGGAAAGAGATTGAAGACGGTTTAATCTTTCTCTCTCTTCATGTTGGAGAAGAAGAAAACGTGTTTTGTGTTTTCGTGTGTTTGACCGAAACTGGTCAACTTGACCAAGTAAATAAACTTTACTTTCCATTTAGTTTTGCCATTTGGTCCTTCAACTTTTAATTTCTTTTCAAATGGTTATAAAACCCTTTTAAGTAAATTCCTTTTCATCCTTTGAATTGTTGAAAGTGCAACTTAAGTCCTCGATCTTTGGAAGCTTGGCAAATAAAGTCCTTGAATCATCTTTCGTCTTTTTCTTCGTCTTTTGATCAAATAAGTATTTGAAAGCTCGTGTTTGTCAATAATGTACCTATATTACCTGAAAATACACAAACACAAAATACACACGTAATTCTGATAATTTACAGTTAAATATTATGTATTTGACTGTGTTTTGAGTGGTATTAGGATCATTATTGATGAGTGTTTTCACACTTATCAACTCCCCTCCACTTGACCATTGCCATGTCCTCATGCAATGCAGCATTTTAAAGCACCAAGTTACACTTTTCTCAAAATTAACCCACCTTGGCCATGTTATGATTTAATAAACTAAACTATACTACATGATGAATGATTTTGAATATTTACAATGCAATGTAAGAGAAAACAATTCTATTTATATCTTTTTGGATTTTTCATAAATGGTTTTGATGGAAATAACTCATAAAGAAATCAATAACTTGGATTAGGGCTTGGGTACCATGGACACTTATCACCCTCAAGTTTCACTTTCCCCATACCAAGCTTAAAAATGGGATCATTGCATTCACAAGTAAAAAGTGTATCAACTTATTCATGACAATTAAATGTGGAACCGGTTATTATTTGAGCAAATTGCTTATGGGCAAATTTGTCATTATTTCAAGCGTGAAATATAAGAAATGTAAAATCCAAAAATAAGGAGGCACGGTTTTAATCCTAAGTAATTCTCTCATCCATTACTTGAAAAACCGCTCACAATTAATACAAGTCCGTTTCAAGAGTAATGAGTCATTCGCCTTATGTGTAAAATCCTCATGTCATGCTTTCATAAGTAGCTACACACTCGCTAAGGAAAGAAAAATAAAACTCACGCAATAATTTACATCCACCATCTTTTTGAGACTTTGGATCTTCAATCCCGTAACCCGTCAAGGCAATATTGGATTGGAGCAATCTATTGAATCCCCGCAACCCGTCAAGGTAATATTGGAACTCAATAGTCACTATAATTAACACCACACTGCCCCTTTTGGGAGTCTTGTATTATTATTTTTTCTTTCTTTTTCTCTTTTTTTTTCTAGCCACTCATTTTTTTGTAAGCCGCTCTTATTTTTCTTTATTCCTCACAAAGAAAGTTGAAAAGAATAAAAGGAAAAACACCCGCTAAATATTGAGCATGACATAAGTCTAGTACACATAAAACGTTCTAACTTATAATCTTAAGACGTACTCATACCAACCATGAATGATTAGACAAAAATGCATAAGAGATTACAAACCGATTAAAAACCGTTCTTGATTATTTATTAACAATTATATACATGCGAAGAAAATAGAGGCAAAGAAGAGAAGGGTTTAGCCACAAGTAATTATCATGAAGTTTATCTAGCCCTTTTACACTTGCTTCAACTCTATCATTTCCCATTCTCCACAAATTTAAAATTTCAAATAATGAAATTGGTGGATGCTTAGCCTAATAGACCAATGAAGGACTACATGGTTAAGGATACTAGCTAGAGAGTGCTAAGATAAGCAAACTTGGGTTGAGTCAAAATATCCATGGCGGGCCTAATATGTCAAAGAAGTCTAAACTTGTTAAAACCATGTTTTATTATATTTTTTTCCTTTTTATATATTTTGATGAAAGATAAAAGAAGAAATATATACAATGCAAATGTTTTATGCAAAATGATTGATGCAAAAATTATGAATGCATATTTTTGTTGGCCAAAGTAGATCAAAAATTTGAAAAATGTTTGAAAATTTATTTTTTCCAGTTATCATGAAGTTAAGGCAATGGTCTAGGTAAGGTCACTTCGATAGAAGTCTCCCCCTACACTTAAGATAAACATTGTCCTCAATGTTTAAGAGCAAGGGAGTCTAAGCTCCCCTACACTTATGACATTGATAACTATGTTTAACCCAAGCTAAGGAAAATACAACTAAAGGGTATTCATTTTAAGCACAAGTGTTTAATATCACGATAGCAAAAACTAATCAAAGTGAACCAGATACACGGGCCTCCTCCATAAGCTCCAAGCATGAAATGTGAGAGAGCAAGCCGTGAAACAAACACCAAAAGACGAAGAAAGGCACCCCTCCACTTCAACTCTACTATAACATCCTTTTAATTAAACCTAACCTATTGAAAATCTACTCTACGTTTTCTAACCTAGTTATTCAATGCTTGAGTTTTTTTAACCCTAAGTCGCTAGCTCGAATCGGCCCCGAATTAGGTTGTCCTTGGGGAAACCATCATGGAGAATAAAGAATATCCACTTTGAAGCACATCTCACATGATACACTCAAACTTAGCACGTTGCCATTTACTATAAGATTTACAATATCCGCCTCGATAAATGGAACGGTCCAACGTGTCTCAAGTTTGTCCAACATACGAAATCTCTAAAATAGGAAGCACCCCAGGATCAAATACAAAGTTTCCATCTCGACAAGTGAACAACTCCAAAGTAGGTAGTATCACCAAAGTAAGCTCATACAAGAAGTCCATATCAGTTGAAATCACACTCTTAAGTGGAGTAGATGAAAACCAATTTTTCCCAAACATACGTATCCCAGGATCAAAAACCTTTCCCTTCATGGGAAAATAAGAAGATGAGCTCATATCAACCATATAAGATTCCCCCTTAGTGATCAAAGCATCATGAGAATATGAAGGTGTAGGTATCAAAACATTCATAACTATTATGTCCATGTTAGGCTCATCATCATCATCAAAAGGTGGGTAATCTTCCATAGAAGGCATAGTGAAAGGAGGATCAATAGTAATAGTATCTTGTGAAGGAGGTGTAGTCTCTATGTTCCCAAAAAGCAATGTAGTAATAAGACGAACCTCCTCTTCCAAATTAGAAACACTATCGTTGACCCCTATATCAAATTGTGCAAGAGTATCCTCTATGGTGGCATCAATCTCCATAAAAGAGTCCATATCAAAGGTTTTGAGTTCTAAAGGTGCCTTAGATGAAAAAGTATCAATCTCTAAGAGGAAAGGATCTTCATCAATAACCAACTTCAAGGGTGGGAGGGTGGGAACATAAGGCTCAAAAGGAGGTGTATTAATGAGAGAATCACTCAAAGGGATGATATGATCATGAAAATCAATAGGTGTATCCTCAAAAACCAGTGAAGGATGATCAATTAAGGGTTTTTCTTCTATAGACTCATTATTAGGTTCTTCACACTCCTCAAAAAGTGGGTTATCAAAACATGTCTCAAAAAGAGGATTTGAATGTATCACAAAATCACTTAGAGGAATAGGTGAAGGAGGCATAGAAGAAATGGAGTCATCATCATCAGAAGTAAAAGACTCATCACTATCATAAGGATCATCAAAGGTTTCATCACAAGAATCATATAGTGGTAGAGGAGAAGGATCCATATTCCCTGTAGGAGCAAACTCTTCATCCAAATTAGCAATGTTATCTTGACAAGACAAATCATTGGATGATATAGCATAAGACGTGTCACTAGAATCACAATCATCATCCTCCATTTGTGGAAAGTCTTTCACAAACTCTTCCTCAATCTCATTATCCCTTTCTTTAAACAATTCATCAAGATCAAAGTCACCAAAATCACTAGTAGTAGAATGAAGGTCAATATGTGATAAAATCTCAATGTGATCATGAGGAAAAGAGGTATCAACACAAAGCTCATCACATGGTTCATTGGAAACCCTCTCAAGTTCTCTTTGGATTGGGATAAGGTTCTCAACACTAGAAGAGGTTAATTCATCCGAATTGGTGTTTGTATTAGTGCTAAGAGGCTCGTCCCCCATAGTTAAAGAGTCGGTGGGTTCCACGTGAGGTAAAGGTGATGAAGATGTGTATAGCTCAAATATAGTCGGTGGAGAGATGGAAGGGTCTATAATAGGAACATCACTAAGTGTATCATCCTCAACATCTACTCTCAAAGAAGGCTCATCATCAGGTAAAGCATCATTCGGTCTCATGTGTTGCAAGATGTATGTGCTCAAGCCTAAGATTTTCGGATCAGTTGCCTCTTGCATTGTCTCAAGTGCTTGCATTACCATATTAAAAGCGTCTTTACTCAAGAAATGATAAATGCCTTGATTGTGAGAGGTTGTTTGATTATGACTTTGAAAATTCTCTTCATTTTGAAAATCGTCTTGATTTAAAAATTCTTGATTTTGAAAATCCTCATCAAACCCTTGATCATAATTACTCGCATATAGATGACAATTATTTTCACTATATGATCCTCTACAAGTCGCACAAGGCCCATACATAGCTCGATATTTCTCGTCGTGTAATCTCTCCAAAATAGGACGAGTATCCATGTGTGGCAAAATGGTCGAATGTGAAAACCCTTGATTTTGAAAGGTGTCTTGATTATGGCATGGAAAGTTCTCATCATTTTGAAAGCCTTCACTGTTTGAAAATTCTTGATTATGAAAGGTTTCTTGATTATAGCCTTGAAAATTATCATTATTTTGAAAACCCTCATAATCGGAAAATCCTTGGTTTTGGTATGGCTCATTAAAGGTTTGATCATGAAATGATGGTGGAGGTTGTGATGAAAAACCGGAATATCACATATAGTCATTACAAGTGTAGTCCATTTGAGTGTTAGGTTGAAAATTAGGGTTCTCGGTTCCATTGTAAACATATCCCTCCCCATAATAACCATTATTTTGATCACATAAATAAGTATCGTGTGGACCACCATAAGTCGAACAAGGCGAATAATTAGCGTTGGTGGATTGTTGTTGCAAAATCTCCAACATGGAACGAGTATCCATGTTTTGCAAGGTGGCCGAATGTATATACAAGTATAATGACGTTTAAAAGCTTCCTCGGGGAAGGAAGTAATACACCAAAGGTGGTATGTTTACACGTGTGCGAGTACACGTGTAAGTAAACACGAGGAATGAGGGAGTAGCCCTCAGTCGACTTTTGAGAGAGAAAAGATAATCTCCCTCGAGGTTCGATATGAAATATCCACAAGAAAGTATATATATAATTACTACTTGGGTGCAAGACCCCCAATGAAGCCTTCCTTCTTAGAATACGCACTAGTGAACGGGGGGTTAGGTGGCGCGAAGCACTTAAGTACCTATTAACCCTTAGACGGCATTTTATAGCACGTCGCCTATCTATTCACTTTAGTAGTTTGTATTCTTCGAATTATTGCCAATTGGAAGTATTTATCTATTCTTGCTTAATTAAATTGGATCGATACACGTGTCAAGGACCGGAACGCCCCTCAACACGGTGTATTGCCTCGGCAATACTTATGGAAGATATGTAACTTGGTTGTTCTTATACGTATACTTATTTACATATAATAATATATCCAAAATATTTTTTATTTATTTGGGTTTTAAGAAAAATACTATATGTACGTAAAAAGCGATGAAAACCAATAATATATATTTTTGGGTGTAATCTTTTAGGAAAAAGATTACTTTTTAGATTTTTTATTTTTTTTGGTTCAATTCTTTAGGAAAAGAATTGATTTT
This sequence comes from Glebionis coronaria, assembly GCA_025667525.1. NCBI lineage: Eukaryota > Viridiplantae > Streptophyta > Magnoliopsida > Asterales > Asteraceae > Glebionis > Glebionis coronaria. Next base: position 34,209,218 of record CM046880.1, on the reverse strand, counting down.
TGTGTTTTTTTATTTTTTTGTATTTTTATCTTTTTGATTTTTTTTATTTTTTTTATCTTTTTGATTTATAATACGTAAAAATAACGTTCACAAAGTGAACGGATCCCAAAATCCAATCGTCTCACTCGAAATCGTTAATCTTCACGAAAAGAACCGGCAGCGGCGCCATTTAATTTTGTCTTTTTAGTTCGTTTTTCTCGGTATCGATTCGAATTGATATAACAATTTTAAACTCGACTTGATTGTTTTTGGTTAAAAAGACTTGTTTGGTATTCTATGTCTAATTTGCAAGAAGCAAGTAAAAAGGTAAAAATATTCTATAAACTACGTATACGTACTAACCTAAAAACATATTGCAAATACACATTTAAATGTACGCAATGTAAAAAAAAACAAATTTACACTACTATTAAAAATACAAAATATAAAAATCAACTTTCTTATCAAACTAAAAATACAAACCTCTAAAAAAAATCATTAAATCCTATCATAAAACCAGTTATACAATTTGTAAAAATACAGATTATGAATGTTAAAGAAATGGGCCTACATTCAATTACACTACACTAAATGTTTGGCCCAAATGAAATTCATACGAGCCCACTAAAAGTCAAACTGATTTTAGTTAAGAAGACTTCTGTTATTCTAACTGGAGTACTACAAACTAAGGACTACCACTGAAATAAGTATATACGAGTTCAGGGACTAAACATGTACAAACTCTATCCTTCAGAAAAGACAGTGGGCGTAACACGTATATACAAAGTTAAGGACCTAATGTGTACATTTATCAAACTGCATCTATTTACCACAGATTACATATTCTGAAACATTTAGCTACTGTGATTGCTTCCAAATTACTACTCAAACTAATTTTCCACTATTAAAGCAAAATCAACACTCAAATCATCCAGTAAGTCTATAGCAGCTCAATATTACCTATGCCTAACACTAATCTGTCTATATCAGCTTAAAACTTTTAATTCCAAACACTAGTTATCAAGAAAAGAGCAATAACAGCAGATTAACACCAATCAAAACCAAGCAATCTTACAATAACAGATACTGATTATATAAAATCCAGCAAATTTACACTACACTTACACTAGCAGGCTAAACTTAAAAAGAATTGCAGAGAACATAAACGTGCTTGACCTATTCATCCGAAGGTTTAGTCCGCTGATGGCGAGGGTTCAGCGCTGAGCTGCCCTTTCGCTATCACTCCTCAAATGCAGCTACGCCTATAACTGAAACTGAAACAAATCCCTGCTACCACTATACGGCAAATCCAGAACCTGCAAAACTTATAACCTGCAAAACTGAAATAAAGCAAATGCAAACCAAACAGATTCTTCGAATATGAAAACTGCAGATTATGTTTAGAAACGAAATTCTATACTAACAATATAAGCAGAATAACAAAAGTTTCGAAAGACCGTAAGGATTATGTGTAAAAGAACTTTGAAACAAAAACTTATAATATGTGAACTAATCACGAACTAAAAAAATAAGTTGCTGTCAGTTTTTTCAATTAAGTTGCACTATCATTTAAAACTAATCAGTACTCTAGTATGAATCATTGACAATTATGAAGATTTTAACTAGAACTAACAACTAGACAACTAAATTCTCGAATAAACAGAATCTTCGCAGAAATCAATCTCTGCACATACAGGCCAGCCTATCGTCGATATGAACTGTACTAACGAAAACTTGAACTGATCAACAACCAAGATCCTGCCCTTACTGAATAAGAAACAAAACTTATTCTTAATAAGCTTGTACAACTTATCTCATACAACTGCTTATCCAAACATCACTATCTCTGAACTGAAATGCTGAAATTGAATTCTAATATCCTATTTAAAGTGAATTTCTGAATTATCTCAAAAAAAAACTTCTCATAAGCTCCTGGAGCTTATGAGCTTATTGCTAATAAGTCTGAAAATCTTTTTAAAAGAAAAGCTTTTATAAACTTGAAATCAAAACCAAATTCTAACCAAATAAAACTTCAGCTAATCAAATTGATTCTTTACACCTTAATTCCTATCACGAATCATCTGAATTTCAAAATAGGAAAGCAATATTCATGGCAGAAAAAGAAGTCCGATTTAATCTGAATAACAACTCGATCAGTAACAGTAAAAGAAGAACAGGAATCCAAGAGTATTAAGAAAGCTTTGAAGAATTTAAATTTGATTCATTAATGGCAGAAATTGAGAATCGGTTACAAACTGAAAACTGAATCGTAACTAATTTCTAAACAAACTTCTAACTGAAAGATTAACTGAAAATCAATAAGCTTTGAAAGAAAACCTAACTACCTATTCTAACTAACCTATCTATGTGAAACTACACCTAAGCTAACCATGAAAAACGAAGCCTTCGTCTTCTATATATAGCTGTCGAGAGAGGGTGGATGACGTGGCTCCACCAATTAAAATCATCCACGTGTAAATACGAGGATAAAACTCGTCCTTCATCTTTCATCTCATTTGGGGGTTTCTTTATTCTTCAATCTTGATCTAATTCATTGATACCATCTTGTAGAGGAGAAGATAAGGAACATTTTTGTAGTTATACTCTTTGGCAGAAACTTCATGTATCATTTGTGAATTGTGTTTGCAGGTGTTGAATTGGAAAGGGATTGAAGACGGTTTAATCTTTCTCTCTCTTCATGTTGGAGAAGAAGAAAACGTGTTGTGTGTTTGACCGAAACTGGTCAACTTGACCAAGTAAATAAACTTTACTTTCCATTTAGTTTTGCCATTTGGTCCTTCAACTTTTAATTTCTTTTCAAATGGTTATAAAACCCTTTTAAGTAAATTCCTTTTCATCCTTTGAATTGTTGAAAGTGCAACTTAAGTCCTCGATCTTTGGAAGCTTGGCAAATAAAGTCCTTGAATCATCTTTCGTCTTTTTCTTCGTCTTTTGATCAAATAAGTATTTGAAAGCTCGTGTTTGTCTCAAATGTACCTATATTACCTGAAAATACACAAACACAAAATACACACGTAATTCTGATAATTTATAGTTAAATATTATGTATTTGACTGTGTTTTGAGTGGTATTAGGATCATTATTGATGAGTGTTTTCACACTTATCATATGTCACTACATGAAGAGAATCGGTCAAAAGTAATTTATACATATCCTGAGTATGATTATGCACAGCTTAATGCCGAGTATGCAAAAACAAATCTTAGAATTCGCTTTATATGCAAAAGGAATTTATCCATACATCTGCTTACATGCCTACTAGAGAAAGCCTTAGTATACTTCCTACACTTGTTAATTCGGACGAACCTAAGGAAATTCCTAAGAATCTTCCACCGGTATGTACGGTATTGCTAAGCTTGGAAGAGATTCAGCGATACCTAACCGGATTTGACAAGGTCATCAAGGAATGTACGACTTCAACGGCTCAAACCGCTGGAGAATGGGCTTTCGAACACATGAAAACGGTGTTTGAGAAAGAGGTCGTTCCGTTTGTAGACATTATTAAAGAGGGATTTTTAGATCTCGGAGATAATCTTAATTTCGAAATGGGTGAAGTTCGAGAAGTTTTCTATGAAATGGATGATGCTTCTGAACAACATTTAATTGAGAAAGAAAAGATTTTGTCCGAACATGACTGATTCTTAGAACATATAGTGTCTCTTGAAGTGATGCAAGTTGTTACTATTAAATTTGCTTTTGAGATGACATCTGCTATGAATAAATGTGATGATGTGCATGATATTTCTGTGAATATTGTTGAACTTATGAATAATGTAGATAATTATTATTGTCACGAATCTAACGCTGATTTTTAAAGCTTCAAGATTCTTATAACTCACTTTCAAAACATTTTGATGAGCTTCAACAACATTGTATATCTCTTGAAATTGAAAATCAATCTAAAAATGAAACTCTTTCAAAAACAAATGATTGTGAAAACTCCGTTGAGACGAGTGACAAGATGATTCAGGTGGTTCAGGCATTAGAGGAAGAAATTATGAGACTTAAGAGAGAATCATTCACTGATAAATCAGAACTAGAGGCTGTAGAGATTAAAAATCATGCCCTAGAAGATAGAATTACTTCTATGCTAGGGGAGTTTGATAAAGTAAAGTAGGGTTTTTCACAAATTTATGGTTCGTTAGAAGAACGCTTCGCTATTAATGCGGCAGAGCAAAAGTCACTTGTTGAACAACTGAACCATAAGTGTGAGGAAATCTCTTACTTAAATATTCAACTCATAGACAAAAACATGGTTTTGGCTGAATTAAAGGAGACACTCCAACTCAAAGGAAAAGAAGTTGTTGATAATCCAGCTACAATCTCTACCCCGACCTCTAGTGCTCCAAAAACCAACAAGGTGGTGATCACTAAGAACCCGTACCATAAGCACAATCCACTATCATATAAGTCATATATAGAGCATGTAGTCGAGCACGCGGCTCTTGCTTGGGATGTGGTAGATGATCTCTATGAACTTGATCCTATGAATAGTCACTATTACATTGCTAATGCTTACATTGAGAAGGTACAACAATGCTTAGAGCATTTGAAATACATAGGACAACCGGGTTCTGCACCACTTAAACAACAAACCACCACCATTGCCATGACTCCATTCAATAAGAATCCAAGATCTAAGCCTATATTAAACACACCCATCAAGGCAAAATTAAAATATGTCACTAATGTTCCCTTGGCTTCTACAGGAATAATTGTATCTACTAAGGCTAAAGGATCTTAAGACAAGAAGAATAGGGTCAAGCCTTCCACTAGTAGGACTGTGAAGAAGAAAGTAGAAGTTCACCCTAGGAATGTTATTTCAAATTTGAATAAAAAGAATCATGTAACTAAGACTAAAGGCCCTGCGTTTATGCAGCAGCCTAAGCAAAATGTGAATTCTAATTTGCGATGTTGGAATTGTAATGAATGCATGTTTTCTCAGCGTCATGATTTATGCCTTGTTGATCACGTGAATGAAATGTATGCAATTAGGAACAATCTTGAATGGACTCCAACGGGGAAGAAATTCACCCAAGTTGGTTGGCAATGGAAACCCACTGGTAGGACCTTCACTGCTAATGGAACTACGTGCCCTTTAACTAGGATCACATCTACGGAAGTTAGGTCTCAGCGTCCTTTAAATAGGAACACTAGCACTAAAAATGGAAAAAGCTCCCTTTCACTAGGTCTGCCCCACTATTGTGCCTACCAGTGAAGAAGTACCTCAGGATCTTAGACAACTAAAATCTTCGGTTAGCAAATCTAAGATAAATATATCTGTACCTGCTAACATAGAGGAACTACTAGATTCCGATACATCGTCTTTGTATGGTGATATTTTTAGGTGGTCCAAATCATCCTCTGGTACTTGGACTCTGGATGCTTAAAGAATATGACCGGAGATCGCTCGATGCTCAGAAATTTTGTCACCAAGTTTCTAGGAACGGTTAAATTCGGCAACGACCATATTGCGAAGATCATGGGTTATGGTGAATACCAAATTGGGAATGTTACGATTTCAAGTGTATATTATGTGGAGGGACTTGGTCACAATTTATTTTCAGTGGGACAATTTTGCGATTCAAACCTTGAGGTTGCTTTTCGACAACATACTTTTTTTTTCACGATCTTGCAGGAAATGATTTGTTAAAGGGTTCTCGAGGGGATAATCTCTACACACTGTCCATTCAAAACATGATGGCCGCCTCTCCTGTATGCCTTCTTTCCAAAGCATCTAAGACCAAGTCATGGTTGTGGCATCATCGGTTATCTCATCTTAACCTTGATGCTATAAACCATTTGGATAAAAACAAACTTGTTCGTGGTCTTCCAAAACTTAAGTTCGACAGGGATCATTTATGTTCTACGTGTTATTTGGGGAAAAGCACCAATAAATCATACAAACCTAAAGCTGAAGACACCAACCAAGAACCACTGTATCTTTTGCACATGGATCTTTGTGGGCCAATACGTACGGCTAGTGTGAGTCGTAGAAAATACATCCTCGTCATGGTGGATGATTTCTTAAGGTTTACATGGGTAAAGTTTTTAGCATCCAAGGATCAAGCACCAAATTATATTATTACTTTTTTAAAGATGATCCAAGTACGTCTTAATGCTACTATTCGCCGCATTCGCACTGATAATGGAACTGAGTTCGTTAATCAAACTCTACGAGACTATTATGAAGAGGTCGGTATTTCACATGAAACTTCTGTTGCTCGCACTCCACAACAAAACGGTGTCGTGGAAAGACGTAACCGTACACTAATGGAAGTTGCTAGAACTATGTTGATTTATGTGAATGCTCCTTTATTCTTATGGGCTGAAGCAGTGGCAACCACATGTTATACCCAAAACCGCTCTATCATTCGTAAGCGCCATGGAAAAACTCCATATGAGCTACTTCATGGACATAAACCTGATATTTCATTTCTTCATGTGTTTGGTGCACTGTGTTATCCAGATACTAATAGTGAGAATTTGGGCAAACTTCAACCGAAGGCTGATATTGGAATTTTCATTGGTTACTCACCCGCAAAGAAAGCTTACCGAATTTATAACCGTCGTCTTGGCAAGATAGTAGAAACTTTGGATGCCGATTTTGATGAGCTGACAGCGATGACTTCTGAGCAACACAGCTCTGAACCCGCACTTCATGAGATAGGAACCGGTACGATTAGTCCCGGATAACTCCCAACAATCCTACTTCTCCATCATTTATACCCCCTACAAGGCCCGAGTAGGATGAGTTATTTCAACCTGTGTTTGATGAATTCTTTGATCCACCTAGTGATAATTCTCTAGCACCTACAGCAGTAGCTCCGATTCCCGAAGTTGTTGCTCAAGATAATGGAAATCAGTCTGAGGCATCTACTGTCACTATTGAACCAAATGTCCCATCCACCACCAATTCATAAACTACACCTGAATCATCACCGCCACTTCTTCCTAATGATGTTGAAGAGGATCACTATGATCGCGATTTGGAAATTGCTCACTTACAAGAGCTTCCTTTCTTTGGTTCACAAATACCTGAAAACCCTCACGGTGCATCTACCTTAGAGGAAGCTCTTGCAATCATTCACTCCCGACCACCACGGATTGAAAATCACCACACCGAATGGACAAAGGATCACCCAATCCGAAATATTATTGGTAACGTTGATCGACCAGTCTTAACACGCCACCAACTCCAAGAACATGCATTATATTGCTACTTTGATGAATTTCTTTCCGACATTGAACCTAAAAATTGGCAACAAGCTATGACACAATCATCTTGGATTGAAGCCATGCAAGAGGAACTTAATGAATTTCAACATCTTGAAGTGTGGGAATTAGTTCCTTTACCCAACAACGTTGAAATCCTTACATTATTGTGGGTATATAAGGTTAAACTCGATGAGTTGGGTGGAGTGCTAAAGAACAAAGCTAGATTGGTTGCTAGAGGTTACAAACAAGCTTTGGGTATTGACTTTGAAGAATCCTTTACTCCTGTTGCACGATTGGAGGCGATTAGACTATTCCTTGCTTATGTTCCTCACATGAACATGATCGTCTACCAAATGGATGTTAAGACGGTATTTCTTAATGGTGAATTAAGGGAAGATGTCTACGTAAGCCAGTCGAATGGATTCGTCAAGTCGGAGTATCATAATCACGTGTATAAGCTCAAGAAGGATCTTTATGGGTTGAAACAACCTCCACGCGCATGGTACGATCTCCCATCGTCTTATCTTATCTCGAAAGGCTTCTCCAAAGGCAAAGTGGACCCAACACTATTTATTCTCAAGGAGGACAACGACATGATACTTGTACAAATTTATGTTAACGATATAATATTTGCTGCCACTAATCAAAGACTGTCTGACCATTTTGAGAAGATCATGTCCACACGTTTTAAGATGTCGATGATTGATACAAGGTTTTGCCAAGTATGAATATTTGTTTGTCTCGATTCAATTCGAATTGATCTCCGATTAAATGTGTGACTCAATTGTTTTTGGTTAAGAAAAAGGGAAGTTTGGTTATCTATTTCTACTTGAAAGGTAAATGTGAAAAGTAATAAAGATAAGCAAAAAAACAAATAACTAATAATAAAGGAGCGAAACAAATAATAAAACGAAATTTAAAACAAAACAATTAATAAAAATAAAACTAAAAGAGGAAATTAACTTTCGACTTGAAAATAAAGTTTACCTAATGAAAAAGGAGGAAATAGAACTAAGTGGCTACTTTAAAACTAAACAAGGTGAAAGCTAAAGCGGGTACTAAATAAAAGATAAAACTTAAACTTTTCAAAAAAATACTAATACTAAAAATTGACGAATTCAACTAAAAATACGTGACTTTCAGAAATTAAAATCGGAACAACTTTCAGATTAAACTAAACGATTACGGAACAATACTAAATAAAAAACAAGCTATATGAAACGAAATTTAAAACAAAACAATTAATAAAAATAAAACTAAAAGAGGAAATTAACTTTCGACTTGAAAATAAAGTTTACCTAATGAAAAAGGAGGAAATAAAACTAAGTGGCTACTTTAAAACAAAACGAGGCGAAAGCTAAAGCGGGTACTAAATAAAAGATAAAACTTAAACTTTTTGAAAAAATACTAATACTAAAAATTGACGAAAAATTCAACTAAAAATACGTGACTTTCAGAATTAAAATTGAACAACTTTTGTATTCAACTAAACGATTATGGATCAATACTAAATAATAAACAAGCTAGCAAGCAAGCAGCTCAAGCTAGCAAGCTACTAGGTGATGTTTGGCGGAAAAAATGAAAGCATGAAGGCATGTAGGTAAACTATCGGAATGTTTATGTGAAATATCTATCGGAATGTTTATTTATGTGAAAACTATCGGAATGCTATACAAAAAAAAACTGTCGTAATGTGGAACAAAAACCGTCGGAATATCGAACAAAAATTCTATCGGAAAAACAAAAGGTATAAACTGTCGCAATATGTAAGTCAAAATTTGGGCAGCAATTCGTCACAATATGCCTTATACCCGATCGCAATGTACGATGCCAGGGGTAATCGCAATCTCGATCGGAATAAGTGATCAGAATGACTATCACAATAATCTGTCATAATGTCAAAACCCTAATGATATTGTGATGGAAAAATCACAATATTCGGATGGAGTACAATAAGCTACAAAATCAAATAAGCACTTTAACAAAAAATTTAACCAAAACAATAATAAGAAGAACAAAAATTAGCTACGAATTTAAAACTTATCAAAACACTAAATAGGCAAAATTTATAAAATAAACTTTTTTTAAAAATATAAATTTTTGAAATTACTTAAAAGAGAATAAGCTAAAAACTCAAAAAAGTTAACCACGAATCTAGGCAAATGATAAAACTTATAAATCCTTGAACCACGAATCAAGAAACACGAAAGTGTTAATCTTTTTGTAGCGTTTAGAACAATAAGGTGAAAAAGATGATGAACACTAAATCAAAACTAACAAGAAAGTTTAAAAAGATGAAAATTAAAACAAGATTAAACTTTAAAAAGTAAAGATTAGATTAAAACAAGAAAGAGAAATAAAAGATGAAGTTATCCTAGTGAGAGAAATTTAAACACTTTCTCTCTCTAAAAGTTAAAGCTACAAAAAGAAAAATGAAGACTAACTCTTAAAAACTCTATTTTCTAAACTATATATAGGAGGTGGAAAATGCATGTGTTGCTTCCTTTTTTCTCGTCTTTTAATTTCTCGTCTTTCTCGACTTTGTCTCGGGATTAGTCGAGTGATAAAACGAACTCGTCTTCTAATTTTCTTCTTTTAGTAGACTTGGTTCATCGACTTTGTCAAACTTTCTTCTTCAGACTTTTTCTTCGATAAATCTTCAGAATAGGCCTTCGACTTCCGTTCTTCTTGCACTTTTGATCTTTTGACGTTGTCTTTTGTCTTTTTCTTTGATAAAAGCCCGTGAAAGCCCGCGTTTTCTTCCTTTTTCATATTTTTATCCTGAAACACAATAAAAACACAAACCATGCATAATTCCGACTTTTACGACATAAAATACATGTTTTGGTCCTGTTATTATTGGAAATAAGTGGTAAAAGGATAAGTGTTTTCAGACTTATTAAATCCCCTACACTTAACCATTGCAATGCCCTCATGCAATGCATTAGTTACAAAGCAAGATTTACATTTTTCATCATAATCAATCCACCTTGGCCTTTATTAAAGAGATTATAAAATATTTAAAGGAAGAAAACAAGTAAAAAGATCAAAAACTTACCTTAGGATTTTGGAATGTCATAAATGATTATCACCATCAAGTTTCACGTTCCCCATACTAAGCTTGAAAACGAGATCATTGTTATTATAAGTTAGCAAACTAACACAAATTCATGTGGCCCAATTATTCACTTAGACTCCCTTATTCCTAGGTGTATCTCTTATATTTTATTGTTGTCTTGAATGATCACGAGGATGCATGGTTGACTTATTTCGATAGTTATTTAGGCTAAAAATAAAGTAGGACAATTTAATCAATAGTTAGCTAAAGGACAAAATCTTTTAAAACTGCTTCTCGGGACCTCTTAAAGTTCATATCTTGGCATAACTCGCTTCACGATTTGAGACCTTTCTCGGACCGATATTTGGCATTGACTTCATACTTCGAATCTTGAGAGATGATCTTGAAATAATGGTCTTCTCTTCATAATAGGAATTTCTTCACTTGAAGTTTTGAGAGATTCTTCATACTTGGACCACGACTTCTTCATTTTTCTCCAATCTTTATTTGGGATTTTGATATATAACGATCCGCCTCCTTTTAGGATTTGGATCTATTTATCCTCATACCTTGTTAGGCCTTTTTGGATAGACTTCTCCATGATCTTTAGGGGAGTATTTGCTTTTCGTCGTGTGTCTCGATCCTTCATATTGATTTTAGATAAATGATTCTTCACATCACTTTGGACCTTTAGCAACAAAATGTAGCCCTCATGCCTTGTTAGGGCCTTTTCGGACTCGCCAATCTTCGCATCCCGCTTCAATAAGTTATGCCTTGGCTATGAACTCTAATCAATACCGAGCAACTTTTTAACGATCTTGTGCTAGAAGCTAAGTAACTTTTCAAATCGTACAACCTTATTTATTGCAATTAAATTTATTAGCAAGCGATGGGAGAAAAAGCTTATAATCAACTCACATAAATTCATGAAAGAATACCTAACTTATAATTGACTCTATCATCTCTCGTTCTCCACAATTTAAAATATTAAGGAATGAGACTCGTAGATTCTTAGCCTATTAAATCAAAGTTTTGGGTTTTCAAGTCATCTATAGGATCTTGCAACTTCTTAGACTTTTTCAAGTTTAGAATTCGCATTTTAAATTTCCCTTGATAAACGACTTTCTAGGATCAATTATAGGAACTTACGAAAAGTTCTTGTTCTTAAGCCGTAAGAGTTAAGACTTTCGCGTTTTAAAGTTCCCTATATAAAAGCCTAGCAAAACTTGACTTAAAAACGTTAAGGATACTAGCTAGAGTAAACTTAGATAAGTAAACTCGGGTTGTGTCAAAAGATTCACAACGTTTAATAATTAAAAACACTTTATTAAAAATTTATTCTAATGAAAGAAAGAAAATAATTATAACAAAGGAAAAACTACAAGGCCAAAATAGATCAAAAATTTTGAAAAATGTCGAAAAATCGATTTTCAGGTTAAGATGAGGATAAATACAAGGAAAATCCCACTTAACTTCGATAGAAGTCCCCCTACACTTAATATAAACATTGTCCTCAATGTTTAAGCATGTGGAACTAACCTCCCCTACACTTAGGACATTGTGCACTTTGTTTAAATCTTGCTAAGGAAGAGACAACTAAAGTGATTCCTATTCTAATATTGAAGAATATAAAATAGTGAATCAAAAGAGTCTAGGATAGAACCGGGAAGACAGGAACACGGAATCACAGGTTGTCAAAAGTCATCAAGAATGGATCTTTGATAGCTCGAATCCCTGCACATGATAAGAAAGAAAACAACAAACACATACTAGGGTCTCCCCCTACACTTATTATAAAAACAGCATAAAAGGATAGATACTGCGGGTTGCCTCCCGAGAAGCGCTTGTTTTTGTTAACCGAGTCGTGAGCCTGACTCGACCTTGATTAGCATGGTAATAACCTTGAAGAACATCCACCGGGATTAAATACATGGTTTTCATCCATCAAATAGCACAAGCTTAAGGCGAAAAAGGCAAGCCAAAGAAGAGTACGCAAGGTTCCCTTAAACAAAGATGGAGCACGGTGGTAGCAAGTGTGATGAGGTGCAAGCATATCTCCATAAGTTCCAAAAATCTTTCCTTTTATTTCATCAGATGGATACTGAGATGGCTTAAAAATTGCAATATCAGGATCAAACACCTTTTCCTTTAGGGGAAAATAACACTCCGGCTCAGTAGACCTTGAACAAGATCCGCTCATAAATCTCACAATCTCATCCTCAGAAGGTGGAAAAAGAGGTGTCAAGACATAGGTACTACGGATATCGGTGTCTTCTGGCTTCTTCTCTTTTGAAACGTGTTTCTTAATATCCGAAGGAGGATAAAGAGCATCATCAAAGTCTAAAAGAAGAGAATCATTCTCATTGGGGAAGTAAGAATTGAGAAAAGCAGCAAAGTCTTCCTCAAATGAGTAGTCATCCAAAGTAGGATCAAGCATTGGTGGTGGAGGATCTTCATCAAAAGTAGGAACAAGGTCATCATTTGAAGAATCACTCGAGAGAGTATTAACATCATCAAAATCATCATAAGTTGGCATGTCTTTATACTCTAAAACAAAATCATCAGAATCATCCATGTTAGAACTAGAATCATCATCATAGTCATCATTGATTGGTGGAGTCATAAATTGGTGGAGGATCCAAATTGGAGAGAGAATCATCCACATTATCTTGGAAAAGTTGATTATCGTAGCAAGAGTCGAAAAGAGGATTGTTGAAGACGACAAAATCATCAAGATTTGTACGTTCACAAGTAGTTGTATCAAGCTCGTCTTGAAGCACATTAATCATATTTGTTGATTCTCTTCCATTGGTTTTGTTTGTAATCTTCCCCATTTTAAACACTTGTGCATCATTCCCGACTTTTAGAATGAGTTCACCTTCGGCAACATCGACTAAAGCTTTTCTGGTTCTCAAGAATGGCCGTCCAAGTATTAACGGAATACGAGGGTCCATTTCATAATCAACAACAACAAAGTCGACCGGAAAAGTGAAGGTACCAACTTTAATAAAGACGTCTTCAGCAATACCAACGGGGTAAGCGAGAGTACGATTTGCTAGCTCAAGAGTCATCTTTGTTGGTGTAAGATCGGGTAATGATAGTGTTTTCCAAACACTTAAAGGCATCAAATTTATACTTGCCCCGAGATCAGCTAAGGCAGTAAATTCTTCGGTTTGGTTAAAAGTACATGGTAGCACAAAACGACCGGGATCTCCATGTTTTTCCGGAAGTTCTTTAAGAAGGACTGCAGAACAGTTTTCATTCAATCGAGTCTTAACAAACTCGGCCATCTTCTCCTTCTTATTAAGCAATTCCGTGAATGCTTTCACAAATTTCGGCATTTGGACAAGTGCTTCAACGAGGCTAATGTTGAAATTCATTTGAGAGATCATCTTCATAAAAGAATTGACTTGAGCATCCTCTTTAGTAAGCAATTTGCTCCTGTCTAACCGAGATGGATAAGGGATGTTGGGTTTAGGTGGTGTAGGTGTAGCAGGTAAAGGTTGAGATGTTGAAGGTTTAAAGGTGGAAGGTGGGGTTGGTGAAGGGTGTTTCTTGGGTACTTCTTCATTAAGAGGTGGAGACGGTAATGGAAAACTAGTACTAGGTGTGGTAGTAGGAGGGATAAATGGAGGTGGAGGAGGTGTAGATGGAGTAACTTGAGGAGGGATAGAAGGTCCTACTAGAGTTGCTCCACTTCGAGTAGTAATAGCACTCACATTAGCTCTAGGGTTTGTTTCGGTGGTAGAAGGAATAGCACCTTGGGGAAAAAGGGTTTGTAACATTTGAACGAATTTCCTATCCGTGGACTCTTGCATTTGTCTAGTAGATTCTTGCATTGCTTGCATTATTTTCTCATGTTCATTCAATTTTTGCAAAACCAAGTCCATTGGCGGATGAGGTAAATTAAACCCTTGTTGTTGAAAAACTTGCTTTGGGTATTGGTTATAAGGTGGAAAACCTTGAGGATTGAAACCTTGGTGTTGAAAACCTTGGTTTTGCATGTGATAGTTTCCCTGGTTTTCATTGGAGCCCCTCACATTAGCATTTTGTGGAACATTTGCTCTTGGTGGCCCTTGGTTGTTATGGGTGGGTAGTGGTGGTCTTTGCTGAAAACCGGGTGGAGCCAAGTAATTTGTCGAGTTGTAAGACAAGTGATTAACATCGACATTAGGCTTTAAATGAACTCTCTTGGTGTTGTTGTAAGCATACACTTCCCCGTGAGATTGATCATAAGATTTATCACAATTAGCATAAGAGTGTGGCCCACCACAAGTTTCACAAGTTATATTAAGAGCATTGTTGTTTTTGGCATTGTTAACGGCTTGTAAAGCAAGTGCTTCAACAACCGTAGTAAGCTTATCAAGTCTCTTGTCGGTGTCACAAGTGCTAGCACTAGCCACATTAGCCCGAACACTTTTAGTTTGCACTCTAGACTTATTCTCAATAATATCCCACGTGACATTAGAAGACTTAACCAAAATGTTACCCCCCGAGGCACTATTTAGTGAATCTTGGTCATTCATGCTTAAACCATTGTAAAAAGTATTAATTTGATGCACTTTTGTAAAACCATGTTGTGGACACTTTCTTAAAAGTTCCTTAAAACGGTCCCAAGATTCGCTAAATGTCTCACCGTACTTTTGTTCAAAGTTAATGATTTCATTCCGCGAAGCGGTAGTACGTGAGGGTGGGAAAAAGTAGTTGATGAATTTGGTCTCTAAATCCGACCACGTAAGAATACTTTGTGGCGGTTCCTTATCAAGCCAATGTCGGGCTTGTCCCTCTAAGGAGAAAGGAAAAAGTTGCAAGCGAATTACCTCTTGTGAAACCCCATTAAACTTGACCGTATTAGTGAGTTGAAGAAACCTTTTGATATGGTCACGAGGATTATCAAGTGTACGCCCCAAGAATGGTTGAGCAGAGACCATTTGAATGAAGCGGGATTTGAGCTTAAAGTTGTTGGCTCCAATATCGGGTATGCCAATAGCATCAGTGTTACCCTCTACGTGCGAGTGCAAAAGCTCGATCATTGGTCGATTGTCAATGGTGACAATAGGTTGAGTTTCGAATTCGGCTTGAGTTGCTTTCTTCTTACGATCACGGGTACACATACACACCTACAAAAGGAAAAGAAAGATAGACAAGAAATATTTTTGGTTTTTTATGTTTTTCTATTTTTTTGAATTTTTTTGAATTTTTAATTTTTATGGATTTTTGAAAATTTTTGAGCAAGAAAAATAACGTTCATGAGTGAACGGATCCCAAAACCCAACGCGTCTCTCACAATAAACCGTTAATCTTCATGCAAAGAGCCGTCAACGGCGCCATTTGATACAAGGTTTTGCCAAGTATGAATATTTGTTCGTCTCGATTCAATTTGAATTGATCTCCGATTAAATGTGTGATTCAATTGTTTTTGGTTAAGAAAAAGGGAAGTTTGGTTATCTATTTCTACTTGAAAGGTAAATGCGAAAAGTAATAAAGATAAGCCAAAAACAAATAACTAATAATAAAGGAGCGAAACAAATAATAAAACGAAATTTAAAATAAAACAATTAATAAAAATAAAACTAAAAGAGGAAATTAACTTTCGACTTGAAAATAAAGTTTACCTAATGAAAAAGGAGGAAATAAAACTAAGTGGCTACTTTAAAACTAAACGAGGTGAAAGCTAAAGCGGGTACTAAATAAAAGATAAAACTAAAACTTTTCGAAAAAATACTAATACTAAAAATTGACGAAAAATTCAACTAAAAATACGTGACTTTCAGAATTAAAAGCAGAACAACTTTCAGATTAAACTAAACGATTATGGAACAATACTAAATATTAAACAAGCTAGCAAGCAAGCAGCTCAAGCTAGCAAGCTACTAGGTGATTTTTGGCGGGAAAAAAATGAAAGCAGGCAGGCATGTAGGTAAACTATCGGAATGTTTATGTGAAATATCTATCGGAATGTTTATTTATGTGAAAACTATCGGAATGTTATACAAAAAAAAACTGTCGTAATGTGGAACAAAAACTATCGGAATAAGAACAAAAATTCTATCGGAAAAACAAAAGGTATAAACTGTCGCAATATGTAAGTCAAAATTTGGGCAGCAATTCGTCACAATATGCCTTATACCCGATCGCAATGTACGATGCCAGGGGCAACAATCTCGATCAGAATAAGTGATCGGAATGACTATCACAATAAGCTGTCACAATGTCAAAACCTAATGATATTGTGATGGAAAAATCACAATATTCGGATGGAGTACAATAAGCTACAAAATCAAATAAGCACTTTAACAAAAAATTTAACCAAAACAATAATAAGAAGAACAAAAATAAGCTACGAATTTAAAACTTATCAAAACACTAAATAGGCAAAATTTATAAAATAAACTTTTTAAAAAAAAATAAACTTTTGAAATTACTTAAAAGAGAATAAGCTAAAAACTCAAAAAAGTTAACCACGAATCTAGGCAAATGATAAAACTTATAAATCCTTGAACCACGAATCAAGAAACACGAAAGTGTTAATCTTTATGTAGCGTTTAGGACAATAAGGTGAAAAAGATGATGAACACTAAATCAAAACTAACAAGAAAGTTTAAAAAGATGAAAATTAGAAGAAGATTAAACTTTAAAAAGTAAAGATTAGATTAAAACAAGAAAGAGAAATAAAAGATGAAGTTATCCTAGTGAGAGAAAGTTAAACACTTTCTCTCTCTAAAAATAAAAGCTACAAAAAAATGAAGACTAACTCTTAAAAAATCTATTTTCTAAACTATATATAGGAGGTGGAAAATGCATGTGTTGCTTCCTTTTTTCTCGTCTTTTAATTTCTCGTCTTTCTCGACTTTGTCTCGGGATTAGTCGAGTGATAAAACGAACTCGTCTTCTAATTTTATTCTTTTAGTAGACTTGGTTCTTCGACTTTGTCAAACTTTCGTCTTCAGACTTTTTCTTCGATAAATCTTCAGAATAGGCCTTCGACTTCCGTTCTTCTTGCACTTTTGATATTTTGACTTTGTCTTTTGTCTTTTTCTTCGATAAAAGCCCGTGAAAGCCCACGTTTTCTTCCTTTTTCATATTTTTATCCTGAAACACAATAAAAACACAAACCACGCATAATTCTGACTTTTACGACATAAAATACACGTTTTGGTCCTGTTATTATTGGAAATAAGTGGTAAAAGGATAAGTGTTTTCACACTTATTAATGATGGGAAAAATTTCATTTTTCTTAGGGTTGCAAATTTCTCAAAATCCCAGAGGCATCTTCATTAATCAATCCAAAATTGCTCTTGAATCATTAAAGAAGTATCATTTTGAAAATTGTGACCCTGTGGATACTCCTATGGTGGAGAGATCCAAGTTAGATGAGGATAGGGAAGGGATAGATGTCGGTCCTAAAGTTTACCGTGGAATGATCGGCACCCTTCTCTATATGACTGCTAGCAGGCCTGATTTGCAATTTGCTATATGCTGTGTGCCCGGTATCAGGCTCGGCCTACCGAAAAGCACTTACATGTTGTGAAAAAGATCTTCCGGTATCTTAAAGGAACAATTCATCATGGTCTGTGGTATCCGAAGGATTCCTCTATTGCACTAATATTATATGCAGATGCGGATTATGTTGGGTGTCAAGATACTAGACGTAGCATTTCTGGCAGTGTGCAACTTCTTGGAGATAGACTGGTTAGTTGGGCATCCAAAAGGCAGAAAAGTGATGCGATATCAAGTACAGAGGCTGAATACATTGCAATATCCGGTTTTTGTGCTCAAGTTCTTTTGATGAGATCACAATTAACTGACTACGGTCTTGGATTCAACAAAATCCCGATGTACTGTGATAAAAAAAGTGCAATTGCCCTTTGCTGCAACTACGTTCAACATTCCCGGGTGAAGCACATTGACATACGCTACTACTTCATCAAAGAGTAAGTGGAAAATGGAGTGATCGAACTGTATTTTGTCAACACTGAGTATCAGCTGGCGGATATATTCACAAAGGCCTTAGATCGAGGACGTATCGAGTTTTTGATCGAAAAGCTAGGCATGAAATCATTCTCACCAGCGACACTTAAGGAGTTGGCAGAAGAGTCCTTAGAATAGTGGTGGTAAACTATTCTAGAGTATCCTTTTATGGTGATCTTGTATATTATCGTATATATAAACCACCAAAAGCAAAATACAAAAATATAAAACATACAAAAACCATAAAAAATATAAAATCATGAAAATCCAAAAATATTTTTCATTTTAAATCAGGCATGTCTTTTAGTACGGTAATATTTACAGCCTTAGAAATGTCGATTAAAATTGACACGACGCCATAAATAGAGTCCGTATAAAAGTTGTATATATTTTAAAACATGCCCATATGGCTTGTAGTTATTTCAGACTGCAACCCGCTTTTAGCATTAAAGTCACGTATTTCTTTCGAAAACGTTGGCTCACAACGGGAATTAATTTTCTCGGGTATGGTTTACTTTAAAACCATACAAGGGATCAAGTTTACTTTATAACTTGGCCTAACACAAATTTGTGTACGTTTCAGTGCACTTATTTTGTTAAAATAAGAGAAATCTTATTGCCAACAAGAATCGTTCTTTTAAATCATTAAACGGAAAATGCTTTCATTGGTATTCGATTCCTTAAACAAAGATTACAGCTCTTTAAATAGAAAACGGGTCAGTGTTTAAGGGGGAGAAAATCTTAAATCATTTTTGTCATCAATATATCGTCTTCCAGAATTGTTCTCAGGAAAATAAACGGTTAAATGTTGTTCATCATGTGTTTGTCAAGTATATGGTATTTGGATATGCTAACGACTGTCTCTCGTGCTTTTGATTGGACCTTAGAGATTAATGGTTTTTTAGGCAGACTCAGTTGAGTGCGTTGATTGGTTGTGTGTGCTCAATAGTTTATAAGAATATTTAAGTTATAACGAACGTTAAGTATTCCCTTAATAAAAGTTAAACTTAAATAGGCTTTAAATAAAATTTCAAATCAAAAGAAAATGGAGGGCCAAACGTGTATAAGTTGAAAAACTTGATTTAGGTCAAATAGTTTGATCCCACCCCTTTTTCTCTTCTTTTTCATCTCACTATTCCACACAAACAATACCACCATTTGCCACCATTAATAAAATTCATCATCCAACTCTTAGATCTCGTTTTGATTTTCGTTCAAAAACAACTAAGGTAAATCTAATTATCTCCTTTTTTCTTTGTTTAATTAAACGATTCTCAACATGACGAGTTAGGGTTTATAGATTTAATTGGATTGATTAATTGGTTGATTAAAAGGGGTTTTTGTTACGAAAAACATAGGATCGTTGCCTTGATTGTTTTTTATGCCCAAACACTTGCGTTGATTGTTCTTGTCTGGTGATAATCAGTAAACAGTGAACTTATTCAGAACTAGATTGGGTATAGATGTATTATGAACTATGTGTGTGATTGATGCATTCCGACTTAGGTTACAAATCACAGAATTCCGAACTAGGTTGGTGATTACAAGGATTCCGAACAAGGTCACAAACGGGTGTATTCTGAACTAGGTTATAAACGTGTGTATTCCGAACTAGGTCACAAACGTGTGTATTCCGAACTAGGTTACAAACGTGTGTATTTCGAACTAGGTCACAAACGTGTGTATTCCGAACTAGGTCACAAACGTGAGTATTCCGAACTAGGTCACAAACGTGAGTATTCCAAACTAGGTCACAAACGTGAGTATTCCGAACTAGGTCACAAATGCGTGTATTCCGAACTAGGTCACAAACGTGTGTATTCCGAACTAGGTCACAAACATGTGTATTCGGAACTAGGTCACAAACGTGTGTATTCCGAACTAGGTCATAAGCGTGTGTATTCCGAACTAGGTCACAAACGCGTGGATTCTGAACTAGGATAGGGTATACGAATTCCAAACAATGTTGTGATTACGGATTCCGATCTATGTTGTGATTAATGATTCCGAACTATGTTGTGATTACGGATTCCGAACTATGTTGTGATAACCAATTCCGACTTAGGTGTTAGATTAAGTTATTCCGACTTATGTTCGAAAATGATGTATTCCGACTTAGGTTAATAGATGATTCCGACTTAGGTTTGTGATAGGGATTCTGAACTAAGTTAGTCATATGGATTCCGAACTAAGTTAGTGATATGGATTCCGACTTAGGTCTTGTATACACAGATTCCGAAATATGCTTCATTATTTGGATTTTTGATTGATATGCTTGTTTAGGTTTCTGATTTGCATGAATTTCAACTTGTTGATTATTTTGGGAAATGATTGTATGGTTTTTCATGTGCTAGTTGCTATGTTTTAAGGAAATTGAAATAGGATGCTTTTAAGGTTTATACTACATGATATATATCTCTTGTGTATCAATGTGTATGTTTTATCTTAAGCAGATTTCATGGCTCGCACTCAAGAGCAACAAAATCAACTTGACAATGAATTACTACCAGAAGAAAACCGTCTACCAATCACTCCCAATAATCAACGATTGAAAGAAGGCTTCATTCCATCACAAGCAGCATTCAGAATAGCTATCGAAATCCTTAATCTCACACCGATCAAATCTGCATTACGGATTTCAGCAAGTGTTCCAGAAATTTACATGCATGAGTTTTGGTCATATATCAAACCCATCACAAACACAAAGTTTTCCTTCAACATCAATCGTCAAAAGAAGGAATTTTCTCTTAAACAGTTTCGTGAAACCTTGGAATTTCCTCCTCCTAAAGGGAAAACATATGCTTCTGTTCCAGACTTAAAACAAATAACAGATCTGATTCTGTCTCTAGGTTATGATGGAGAATTGCCAAACATATCCAAGTTTAACACCTCTAGACTTGGACAACCTTGGAAAGCAATTTTTAGTATCATTATCCGATGTTTTACGAGAAAATCCAAAGGTTTCGATTCTATGAGACTTTCCTAGGCTCGTATTTTTTATGGAATTTACAAGAGACTCGATTTGGATTATGCTTCTCTCATATGGGAAGAATTTCATTATCAAGCCTTCAGAAACGTTAAGAAGAAATTTGATCACTTTCAGTTTCCATGATTCACAAAGCTTATTATCAACTACTTCATGAAAGCCGATGAAGCTATAGATCGACGTGGAGGATTCTTTGTTAACTCATAAGATGATGATTTCTTCATAGTACACATGAGACAAGAAGGACAAAGATTGTTTACTCAGGTATTCCTGCTCCTGTTCCGGATCATATGATGAATGACAAAATCAAAAAGAGTGCTTCATATAAGACCCTCCTGAAAGAAAATGAAGATCATTCAAAGAGAGTAGAATTGGGAGAATTCAATGCAGAGGTCAAAGCACCAAAACCCAAAGGCAAAAGGAAGGAAACTGATTCTTCAGAAGTTGATACACCAACACAAGACAAGGGCAAAATAACAAGAACAATGTCTTTATGGTAGAAAATGGCCAAGGGAAAGAAAACACTTCTCTCGGATGAAGATGTGACTAAAGACATTGACGAACAACAACTGACGTTGACTGAGAAACAACAATCCAAGCAATTGAAGAAGGCTTTACTACAAAGTAGAATGGAGAAGGGAGGTAGTGGATCGAAACAGACAAAGCAAGTCGAGTTGTCTGACATTGCTAAATTTGGAGAACCAGATGGTTACGAGGACGAACCAGTTCAGGATGAAGAAGATGATCAACAATACGAACATCAAAATACGTTCATTGATGATATTCAACCAGAGACAACAGATACAGGGAGCATCCACAAGGAAAAGAGTGTTACCAAATCCTCGTCTTTGTCAGACCCAGTAGGTAAGTACTTGAACCTTGACTCTCTTGAATCTGAAGTTACTAACACTGATCTTTCAACAAACCCGAACATGGTAAATGTCCCTGTAACTGAGGCCACGATATCAGTACTCAGCACCATTGTAACAACTCATGTCACACCTACACAATCAACCGCTCATCCAACACCATTGCTGGCATCTCCACCCGTCACCCCAGATTTTATGCAAATCATCGAACAACGCTTGAAGGCTCAAGAGGATAAGACTATTCTAGTTATAGAACAATTTGAATCTTCAAAGACAGCCTATTCAAAGGAACTCGCTAGCCTTCGTGAAGAATTAGCAAGCAAGAAAGATTTTGAAAAAGAAATCGACCAGCTTCGAAAAGAATTAACAAGTCGTCAACAATCTGAAGAGTCAATAAGAGCAAGTCTAGAAGCTAAAGCAGAAAGGAAGAAAGCATCAATTGAACGTCTTCGTGAACTCAGAAACAATACAAAGAAAGAAGAACTTGTTCAAGCTAATGTTACACTGATTGAATCAATCAATGAATAGGTTCAAGGATCTATTGAAACCGTACTCCCTGCTCTGCGAGACGAACTAAAAGACATCCCTGCAAGCAAAATGATGATCAAGTCTTGCAACACTCAACAATCTGACTTTCTCATAGCTCAAAGGCTCACACACTACGAGTTGAAGAAGCTGTTGCATGGTAAGATGATTCAAATCGGGTCCTATAACCGAACGCCAGAACAACAAGCACTTCACAAAGCTTTAAAGACGGCAATGGATCAAGACACCGAGATATTTGAAAAACATGGCACCGTCATCCCATACAACAGTCTCGATCTAGAAAAAGACGATGAAGATGAGGATGAGTCAGACAAACCCGATGAATCCTCCGAGAACGAAGATGCCGATGACGATGACGATGAAGATGACAATGATGATGATGGTGACAATGATGATAAGGGTGATCGTAACGATGATGATGATGATAGCATGGACGAACGAATAAATGATGAATATGAACCAGAGAATGATGATGAAGAGGAAAAGAATGAAGAAGAGGCAGAGGATGATAACAACAAAGATAAGTCAGATGGTGAAGGGGATCAAACTTTAGGAAAAGGTGACAAGTCTCAAAAAGAAAATGTTACTAAAGATCAAATAACTTCAATAGCCGAGGAAACTCCAGAATCTGAGTCACCTCCAACCAGCAAACGCACCAAACACCGTCATGATGTTGATGCTAATTTGACATCGGGTTCACTTCAATCAGCTTCAGCTATCACATCTACGTCACCACCACAACAACTACCTATCCGAGAACCCGATCAACCAATACCTAAAACGCCTGAATCTACACCAGTAAAGGTCATTCCCCCTACTCAGACAATTCGAGTAATTTTTCAGAATCGAGCTCCAGAATCTGCTCAAGGTCATGATATTCCAGAATCGAGTGAACCAGCATGGGTGGATACAATTAATGTAGATGAAAATGCACCCGAGCAACCTTGGGTCACAGAAGCTGCTAGCATTCGTCCGCTAACTCGAGAAGATGAACCAGATTTCTCCCAAATCCTCAACAATCCCATCGACTTCTCAGCATATCTAATCTACAGGTATGTAACTAAAAACATAACTCTAGCGATGGTAACTCGAGCTTTTCATGATCCCACCATCATTCCTACTTCAAGAATCAGTAGAATGGAGGTTGAATACAATGCGAATGACCTTTTGAAAGCAATGAACCTTCCTCAACGAACATGTCGTCACAGGCCTGAAAATGCTCCTCTCCCGATAGCTGACGCTGACAATCAAATTATACATGATTTCTTTGTCTGTCATGACCTTGATTATTTGGTAAAAGGCGCGAACAAGTATGTGATCTCATTAAACTTGGTCAAAGCTGCCACTTGGGGGTCAATACCATGGATTGAGGAAAAGGTTGATCGTCTATGGGTAAGGAAATTAATTCTTTAGTATGATCATTATACTGAACTAGGTGCATCACATTGGGGATAAACCATACAGAAAGCTTACAGCTATGCATGTGGCTTCAATTCAAAGACTCTAGTAAAATCCGAGTTCAGAATCAAAGCCATTCTAGGAGTAAGGATTGAACCCAAAGTCGGCTATCATCATATAACAGAGATCAGAGTAAAAAGAGAAGACGACAACTACTACACCATCATGGAAGGAGACTTCTCGGATCTTCCTCTTGTTGACATTGAAGACATGTTACTGTTGATGACTCAAGACACACTCAAACACTTGGACACTGAAGACTACATTGCCCTGAATTCAGCTCTACGAATGTATACTCGTCGCATTGTGATCAAGAAGAGAGTTGAAGACTTGCAACTTGGCGTTGAGAGTTATCAGAAGAAGCTGAACCTCACTGCTCCATACACGGAGGTTCCTGATATTCATCACGACAAATGTCTCTACACAAGCACTACAAAACCAGTTCCAGGCACTTTCTACTTGAATGGATCCGGTGAGAAGAAATTCCTGAGAATAGCGGAACTTTCCAAGTTTAGTGACGGGCCTCTTCAGCAAGTTCGGGACATATTGATTCAGCTCAACAGAACCAAGAAGCATCCCAAATTTACCATCCAGTGGCACAAAGGGTACGAAACAAGTGCTACCTACCTGATCAACAAGATTAATGAAAAGTTGTGGGAAAGACGCTTAATGGGGAGTCTTGAATGATTCGTTGGTGGTAGACCATATGGAGCGCACCACAAGCTAATGAAACGATCCATCTAATGGGTCCTATCTCAGGTCAACTCCATATTGTTTAATTTGTGAATATGTAAATATTGTGAATATTGTGCTTTTGTGACTTGCTGTAGTATGAAAGTATGAAAATGTTTCAAGAATTTCTCACGAGATTCTAAATCTTTCAAAATCTATCATACTCAAGCACTACAACTAACCCTCATTAATTGTAGGGGGAACATTCATATGTTCTTTGGCCAGAAACTGATTTCATTTTGTTACCCAAAGACCGGTAAATCCATTTATATCCAAAATATTAATGGTTAACATTTTAGATAAGGGGAGAAAATGGGATTAAGGAGACTTGATGATATATTTGTCTAAACATGTAAAAGACTTCAAGTATAAATCAACTTAATATGTGTTTCGCACATGTTAAGGGGGAGCATTTTTTATGAACAAAAATACTTAAAGATACAAAACTTTGATATTTATATCACACGTATCTTAAGTGAGTTTTCAAGGATTTTTCATGGTGACTAATAAGTGTGAAAACACTTATCCTTTTACCACTTATTTCCAATAATAACAAGACCAAAACGTGTATTTTATGTCCAAAAAGTCGGAATTATGCGTGGTTTGCGTTTTTATTGTGATTTAGAACTAAAAGATGAAAAAGAAAGAAAACACGGGCTTTCACGGGCTTTTATCGAAGAAAACGAGAAAAGACGAAGTCAAGAGATCAAGAGTGCTTAAAGAACGGATGTCCAAGACCTATTCTGAAGATTTATCGAAGAAAAAGTCTTTAGACGGAAGTTTAATGAAGTCGAAGAACTCAAGTCTAAATTAAAGAAGAAAATTATTAAGACAAGTTCAAATCCCGAGACGACGTCGAGAAAAGACAAAGATTTAAATCGAGTCGAGAAGAAAAGAAAGAAGGAAGCACACCACACATGCACTTCCCATTTTCCCTATAAATACCCTCCTAATCACATTAGGAGGGGGTTAGCAATTTTTTTAATTTTGTCATTTTTTCCTTTCTAGTTTTTAGAGAGAGAAAGTTCCCAACTTTCTCTCACTAAGTTTATCTTTTCTTTCTCTCTTTTAATCTTTCAAGTTAAGCTTTTAATCATTCTTGTATTTTGGATTTCAATTAATCAAGTTCAAGTTAAGCTTTTATTCATTAATCTTTTTCTTCATTTCTTGGTTACTTTAATTTTTGATCCGAAAATCATATTCCACATGAATTGATTTTGTTTGATGTTCAAGTGATAAAAAGTTAATCTTGTTATTCCTACATAAGCTTTCATACGGTTTAGGCTATAACCTCTTTATGCTTATTGGTTTATTTCATGTTTTAGCTTATTGCTTTTCGGTTTACTAAAAAGGTTTAGTCTTTTTAAAGTTCTTTTATAAAGTTTATGATTTTATGTTTTGAAAGTTGCCAAATTTAAGCTTATTGAGTTGTTTAAGGTTCGGTTAAAGTAGCTTATTGTATGTGCTTATTGAGTTTTCAGCTTACCACCAATTTCGGATTAATTCTGTGTTCATCGAATATTGGGGGTTTCAACATTCCGACAGCTGCTTGTTTCGATCGCAATAACCCATTGTGGTTTTACTTTGCGATCACTTGGTGTCATCCCCGTTATTCCGATCTGGGATTGCGATCGCTCATTGCGATCGCATATTCCGATGGAACTTAAGGTTTCGTTAAGTTGAAACTCTGCCCAAATTTTGTTAACTACATTCCGATAGAATCATATTGCGACACCTTGCTTTGTGATCTGGACATTACGATAGACATACTTTGCGATAGAACTGCATTCTAACAGATATAACTTGAGATTCCGATGGCTTGTTTTATATGGATTCCGATGGTTTAAGAGTTTTGCACATTCCGATAGCGTTCAGTTTTGCATTCTAATAGATTAAGTTTTTAAGTTTTAAAGTTTTACAAAGTTTTGTGTTTTAAGTGTTTTACTAAATAACTTTTAGTTTAAGTTTTAAAAGCTTCTACTTACTCAACGACATTTTCATACTTACTTTTAGTTTAAAATAGATAATCAACCAAACCATTTTATTTATCCACCAAGAACAATTGAGTCGCACTTTGAACCAATAATCAATTCGAAAAGATCGGAACAACGAACTTTGATACTTAGTGAAAACTTTTTATTAAATGACGCCGCTGCCGGGGATCATCCGTATCAAGAGATCAATGATTCTTTTACCCTTGAGACCTTAATGTCTATCAACTCCAATCTTGATGACACCCCGTGGTTTGCGGACATTGCAAACTACTTAGCGGGTGGAATTCTCAAGGAAGGGTTAACGTCCCAACAAAAGAAAAAGTTCTTTAAAGATATTGAACATTATTTCTAGGACGACCCTTACCTCTTCAAACAATGTGCAGATCTTGTCATTCGTCGATGTGTTGATGGGCCGGCAGCGGTACAAATCCTTGACGCTTGCCATAAAGGACCCACCGGTGGTCACTTTGGTCCTAATTACACCACGAAGAAAGTATTCGACTCTGGATTTTATTGGCCCACCATTTATCGTGACGCTCACGACATGGTTAAGCATTGTGATGCTTGCCAAAGACAAGGCAAGATAACACATAAAGATGAGATGCCTCAAAATTTCATACAAGAATGTGAAATCTTTGATGTATGGGGCATCGACTTTATGGGGCCATTTCCATCATCTAAAGGGAACAAGTACATCCTCATAGCCGTTGACTACGTTTCTAAATGGGTTGAAGCTAAGGCTCTCCCTATGAACGATGCGAGGGTGGTTGTGAACTTTTTGAAGCAGCTTTTTGCTCGATTCGGTGTTCCTCGTGCTATAATCAGTGACCGCGGGACTCATTTTTGCAATGATCAATTCGCAAGCGTCATGGCTAAGTACGGTGTTAATCATCGTCTTTCCACCGCCTATCATCCCCAAACCAATGGTCAAGCCGAGATTTCCAACCGCGGACTGAAGCGAATTCTGGAGCGTACTGTGGGAGAGCATCGTGCCGCGTGGGCCAATAAGTTAGATGATGCATTGTGGGCTTTCTGTACCGCCTATAAGACGATGATCGGTTGTACACCTTATCGTCTTGTGTACGGGAAAGCATGCCACCCCCCTATCGAGCTGGAACATAAGGCATACTGGGCCTTGAAGTGGGCTAACTTCGACATCAACAAAGCCGGTGATCTTCGGAAGATTCAACTCAACGAGCTTGATGAACTGAGGAATGAAGCTTACGAGAACTCACTGATCTACAAGGAGAAGACCAAGATCATCCATGATGCAAGGATTAAGAACCGAGAGTTCCACGTTGGTGATCAAGTCTTACTTTTTAACTCTCGGTTGAAGATCTTCTCGGGCAAGTTGAAGAGCCGCTGGTCTGGTCCATTCATCGTCGCCAAAGTCTTTCCCTATGGCACCATTGAGCTTTCTAAGCCAAATGGGCCAAATTTTATGGTGAATGGCCAGCGTGTGAAGTTGTACTTTGGTGAGGACATCTCTCATGAGATGTTACCATCCCTCACCACGTTTCCCATGAACTAGTTTTGGGTCGAGTCAGGCTCGTGACTCGGTGAACAAAAACAAGCGCTTCTCGGGAGGCAACCCGTGATCTATCCTTTACCGTTTTCATAATAAGTGTAGGGGAGCCCCGTATATGTTTGTTGTCTTGTTTCTTCTTATGTGCAGGGATTAAAGCTTCAAAGATCCATTCTCGATGACTTTTGACGAACCGTGATCCCGTGTTCCCATCTTCCCGGTTCTATCCTAAACTGTCGTGATTCAATATTTCATATCTCATATGTTCACATTGAAATCACTATAGTTGTCCTTTCCTTAGCAAAATTTAAACAAAGTGCACAATGTCATAAGTGTAGAGGAGTTTACTCCCACATGCTTAAACATTGAGGACAATGTTTATATTAAGTGTAGGGGGACTTCTATCGAAGTAAGTGGCCTTTTCCATGAATTTGTCCTCATTTTAACAGAAAAATTTGATTTTTTGATATTTTTCAAAATTTTTAATATATTTTGGCCTAGTTGTATAGTAGTATTTTCCTTTGTTTTCGTTATTTTCTTTCTTTGCTAAAATAAAAATTTTAATAAAGTGGTTTTAAAATTTTTCAAAGTCATGAATATTTTGACTCAACCTGAGTTTACTTATCTAAGTTTACTCTAGCTAGTATCCTCAACGTGTTTAAGTCAAGTTTTGCTAGGCTTTTATATAGGGAACTTTAAAACGCAAAAGTCTTAACTCTCACGGGTTAAGAACAAGAACTTTTTGCAAGTTCCTTTAATTGATCCTAGAGAGTTGTTTATCAAAGGAACTTTAAAATGCGATTTCTAAACTTGAAAAAGTCTAAGAGTTTGCAAGATCCTATAGATGACTCGAAAACCTAAAACTTTGATTTAATTGGCTAAGCATCCACGAGTCTCATTCCTTGAGATTTTAAATTATGGAGAACGAGAGATGATAGAGTCAATTATAAGTTTGGTATTCTTTCGTGAATTTATGTGAGTTAATTATGAGCCTATTCTCCCATCGCTTGTTAATAAATTTATCTGCAATAAATAAGGTTGTACGATTTGAAAAGTTACTTAGCTTCTAGCACAAGATCGTTTAAAAGTTGCTCGGTATTAATTAGAGTTCATAGCCAAGGCATAACTTATTGAAGCGGGATGTGAAGATTGGCGAGTCCGAAAAGGCCCTCACAAGGCATGAGGGCTACATTTTGTTGCTAAAGATCCAAAAGTGATGTGAAGAATCATTTATCGAAAATCAATATGAAGGATCGAGACACACGACGAAAAGCAATAAACTCCCCAAAAGATCATGGAGAAGCCTATCCAAAAAGGCCCTAACAAGGTATGAGGATAAATAGATCTAAGTCCTAAAAGGAGGCGGATCGTTGTATATCAAAGTCCAAAATAAAGATTGGAGAAAAATGAAGAATTCGTGGTCCAAATATGAAGAATCTCTCAAAAACTTCAAGTGAAGAAATTCCTATTATGAAGAGAAGACCATAATTTCAAGAACGTCTCTCAAGATTCGAAGTATGAAATCGCTGCCAAATATCGGTCCGAGAAAAGTCTCAAATCGTGAAGCGAGTTATGCCAAGATATGATCTTTAAGAGGTCCGGAGAAGCAGTTTTAAAAGATTTTGTCCTTTAGCTAACTATTGATTAAATCGTCCCACTTTAATTTCGGCCTAAATAAACTATCGAAATAAGTCAAACAATGCATCCTCGTGATCATTCAAGACAAAAATAAAATATAAGAGATACACCTAGGAATAAGGGAGTCTAAGTAAATAATTGGCCCACATGAATTCGTGTTAGTTTGCTAACTTATAATAACAATGATCTCGTTTTTAAGCTTGGTATGGGGAACGTGAAACTTGAGGATGATAAACGTTCATGGCAGCCAAAACCCAATGTAAGTCTTTGATTTCTTTACTTGTTTCTATCTTTTTATTTTCCTTAAATGTTTAGTATTTAATAAAGGCCAAGGTGGGTTATTTATGATGGAAAATGTAAACCGTGCTTTAAAATTAATGCATTACATGAGGGCATTGCAATGGTCAAGTGTAGGGGATTTAATAAGTGTGAGAACACTTACCCTTTTACCACTTATTTCCAATAATAACAAGACCCAAACGTGTATTTTATGTCGTAAAAGTCGGAATTATGCGTGGTTGTGTTTTTATTGTGTTTTAGGACTAAAAGATGAAAAAGGAAGAAAACACGGGCTTTCACGGGCTTTTATCGAAGAAAACGAGAAAAGACGAAGTCAAGAGATCAAGAGTGCTTAAAGAACGGATGTCCAAGACCTATTCTGAAGATTTATCGAAGAAAAAGTCTAAAGACGGAAGATTAATGAAGTTAAAGAACTCAAGTCTAAATTAAAGAAGAAAATTATTAAGACAAGTTCAAATCCCGAGACGACGTCGAGAAAAGACAAATATTTAAATCGAGTCGAGAAGAAAAGAAAGAAGGAAGCACACCACACATGCACTTCCCATTTTCCCTATAAATACCCTCTTAATCACATTAGGAGGGGGTTAGCAATTTTTTAATTTTGTCATTTTTCCTTTCTAGTTTTTAGAGAGAGAAAGTTCCCAACTTTCTCTCACTAATTTTATCTTTTCTTTCCCTCTTTTAATCTTTCAAGTTAAGCTTTTAATCATTCTTGTATTTTGGATTTCAATTAATCAAGTTCAAGTTAAGCTTTTATTCATTAATCTTTTTCTTCATTTCTTAGTTACTTTAATTTTTGATCCAAAAATCAATTTCACATGAATTGATTTTGTTTGATGTTCAAGTGATAAAAAGTTAATCTTTTTATTCCTACATAATCTTTCATACGGTTTAGGCTATAAGCTCTTTATGCTTATTGGTTTATTTCATGTTTTAGCTTATTGCTTTTCGGTTTACTAAAAAGGTTTAGTCTTTTTAAAGTTCTTTTATAAAGTTTATGATTTTATGTTTTGAAAGTTGTCAAATTTAAGCTTATTGAGTTGTTTAAGGTTCGGTTAAAGTAGCTTATTGTATGTGCTTATTGAGTTTTCAGCTTACCACCAATTTCGGATTAATTTTGTGTCGCAATATTGGGGGTTTCAACATTCCGACAGCTGCTTGTTTCGATCGCAATAACCCATTGGTGGTTTTACTTTGCGATCACTTAGTATCATCCCCCTTATTCCGATCTGGGATTGCGATCGCTCATTGCGATCGCATATTCTGACGGAACTTAAGGTTTCGTTAAGTTGAAACTCTGCCCAAATTTTGTTAACTACATTCCGATAGAATCATATTACGACACCTTGATTTGCGATCTGGACATTGCGATAGACATACTTTGCGATAGAACTGCATTCCGACAGATTTAACTTGAGATTCCGATGGCTTGTTTTATATGGATTCCGATGGTTTAAGAGTTTTGCACATTCCGATAGCATTCAGTTTTACATTCTAATAGATTAAGTTTTTATGTTTTAATGTTTTACAAAGTTTTATGTTTTAAGTGTTTTACTAAATAACTTTTAGTTTAAGTTTTAAAAGCTTCTACTTACTCAACGACATTTTCATACTTACTTTTAGTTTAAAATAGATAATCAACCAAACCATTTTATTTATCCACCAAGAACAATTGAGTCGCACTTTGAACCAATAATCAATTCGAAAAGATCGGAACAACGAACTTTGATACTTAGTGAAAACTTTGTATTACTGACAAGTACTTACCCAAAACACACTCAATTCACGACGGATGTGGTGAAAAAGGGTGGTAGGATTAGGTGCAATGATTCTTCCAAGAACCGGAGGAATCTTCCCAAGGACAATTCCATAGTTAGAAAATAGAAGTCCTTAGGAAAGATGGAGAATGGACTGTGAACGTAGCTGAATGCCGACCAAGTACTTATGCTAGCACTGGAACAATCACAACAAGGTGCTAGTGATCATGTATTGGTAAGCATTTAAGGGGTTGAAGAATGAAAAAGAAATGTAAAGATAAAGGATGTAAAGAAAGAAGCCGTCCTTGCAACTTCGGGAGAAACCGGGTCAACTCATCTTGAAGACAAAGTATCATGGACCCAGTGATGCGATGCACAACCCCTCCCAGCCAACTCAAATATCTCTCAAAAGATATTTGTTTTAATGTCACGGAGTTCAACACGTTATCTATCGGTTTATTTACTCCGAATAATTTGATATTGAAAAGGTGGCAATCCTCTCCAGCCTCCGCTCAGTAAAAACAAAAATGCACTATTGAGTCTAGAGCCACGAGATCATCAAAAGTCTCATTAGGACACAATTTTAAAACAAGAAAGATTTTATGAGTCCTACGCAATGTTCTTGTAATATTGCCAGAACATCTGAGTAATACGAAAGTATTACAATGAAGATGGAAATCCTGCTTGAGCCAACATCAAACAAGCTCATGGTAGGTGACACGTGCGGTTCTTTAAGAACTAATCTTGTGATAACTGGAAAGAAACGATGCTTTAACTCTTAAATAAGATTAAACTTGTTCCAGGGCCTCAACGTATTATCCAAGTGATCTAGCCAGAACACTCAGAGTGACACTCTTTAGTGTTCACAGTGAAGAGTTGAAATCCTTCCAGTGTCAACATCAAACAGCACTGTGGTAGGTGACAAGCAAGATTCTATTTGAATCAAGCTCGTGATAACTGGAATGCAACGATGGTGAAAATCTTAATTGAAATTCACTTGTTCCAGGTTTCATGAATTGACGGCTTCAATCATACGGATTTTTAATCCAAATGATTCACTCTTTATGTTCGCAGTCAGCTTTGGACGGTCGAATAAAGAGAACGGGTTTACCCGCGAAATCTTGTCAATGAGATCTTTAATTAGAGCTACCTGTCACAAGTACGATATTTATTATCGTCCAAACGGTCTTCACCGACCGGAGGTAAAATGCTACCGAATTAGAATAAAATGTCAAAGCCATTTTATTCTTGTTTTATTATGTTGCGGTATTTGAAGACGGTGGCGTTGCGGTGTACCAGTTGAAGTCGTCCTCACATACTTATTCCTTCTGCATCAAATATTTTAGCAAATTCAAGAAATTATGACCTAAAAGTATTCCGCTGTATCGACTCTGAAACTTTCAAGAATTCAACAAAGGATAGGTATGTGGGACATGAAGTCACGAAGAGGCGAACATCAAAAGAGTACAAATATTGCACGTGAAAGGCCAAAAGAATATGTTCCAAGCAAAAGCCTGATATTATTCAACACATATTCACAAAAAGAAGAAAAGTTAAAGAAGAAAAGAGAAAGTGGACTACGAGCTCAAGAACGAAGATCTAACATGCTAGATTAGGACTTTGTAAATTTGGAGTGATCTCCCTTTGGGGGAGATTGTTGGAAATACGTTTTTTGTATTAAGAAATTCTCGGTCACTCCAACAATATAGTTATAGGCTCGTAGTATATGTTTTATTATTTTACATTAGCCTGACCCATGAGCATGTTCATGGGCCGGAAGCCCAAGTCCATTAAGGGACTTGGTATATAAACCCCTTTCCACCATGGAAAGGGGTGTTGGTTGTTTATTTCATTTTCACATAATAAAGTTCTCTTTCTTTCTCTCTCTAGTTTCTCTCTCTAGAAAAACAATAACCCTCTTGATTAGTTCTAAGATTATCATTATTCTACAAAGTGCATCAACTTATTCATACAGATTTATTGTGTTACTCTTATACCTCTACTTATTATGCCTCTAAGACCGGTTATTATTTGAGAAAATTGCTTGAGAGAAATTTGTCATTATTTAAAGCGTGAAATATAAGAAATATAAAATCTCAAAATAAGTAAGCACGGTTTTAATCCTAAGTAACCATCTTATCCATTACTTGAAAAACCGCCCACAATTGATATAAGTTCGACCCAAAATAATAAGTCATTCGCCTTATGTGTAAGATCCTTATGTCATGCATTAATAAGTAGCTACACACTCGCTAAGGAAAGAAAAATAAAACTCACGCAACAATTATATCTGCCGCCTTTTTGAGACCTTGGATCATTAATCCCGCAACCCGTCAAGGTAATATTGGATTGGAGCAACTATTAAATCCCCGCAACCCTTGTGAGAGTAATATTGGAATTCAATAGTTACTATAATTAACACTTCACTGCCCCTCTTGGGAGTCTTGTATAATTATTATTTTCTTCTTTTTTTCTTTTTTTTTCTAGCCACTCATTATTTTGTAAGCCGCTCTTATTTTTCTTTATTCCTCACAAAGAAAGTTGAAAAGAATAAAAGGAAAAACACCCGCTAAGTATTAAGCATGACATAAGTCTAGTACACATAAAACGTTCTAACTTAAAATTTTAAGACGTACTTATACCAACCACGAATGATTAGTCAAAAATGCATAAGAGACTACAAACCAATTAAAACCGTTCTTGATTATTTATTAACATATATACATGCATTGACAAGAAAGTAAAGGTTACGAAAGGGGATATAAAAGCCACAATTAATTAATATGAGGTTTATCTAGCCCTTAACACTTACTTCTCACTCTATCATCTCTTGTTCTCCATAGTTTAAAATCTCAAATAATGAGACTAGTGGATGCTTAGCCTAATAAACCAATAAAGGTCTAATGGTTAAGGCTATTAGCTAGAGAATGCTTGAATAAGCAAACTCGGGTTGAGTCAAAGTATCCATGGCGGGCCTAATATGTCAAAGATATCTAAACTTGTTAAACCATATCCTTTATTATATTTTTCCTTTTTATATATTTTTGATGCAAAATAAAAGAAGAAACATATACAATGCAAATGTGTTATGCAAATGAAAAATGATTGATGCAAAAATTATGAATGCATATTTTTTGTGGCCAAAGTAGATCAAAATTTTGAAAAATGTTTGAAAAATGTTTGAAAAATTAATTTCCAAGTTATCATGAAGTCAATAGCAAAGTTCTAGGTAAGGTCACTTCGATATAAGACCCCTACACTTAAGATAAACATTCTCCTCAATGTTTAAGAGTATTAGAGTAAAATCCCCTACACTTATGAAATTGATAACTTTGCTTAACCCAAGCTAAGGAAAGGTCTACTATAGTGAATTCATTTTAAGCACAATGTGGTTTGAAAATCACAATAGTAACAAAGTAAACCAGATACAAGGGCCTCCTCCATAAGCTCCAATGCATGCAATGAGAGAGAGCAACCCTACAAACATCAAGAAGACAAAAAAGAGGCATCCCCATACACTTCTTCTCAACTATATACCCTTATTCCTATCCTACCACACTCTAGTCTAAAAGATCTAAGCCTAGTTATTCAAGCTTGATTTATGGAGTCTCTAGCTCGACTCATCCCACACTTAAAAGTGTCTATGAAAAACCTATCATAGAGAGTAAAAGTTTTACCCTTTTTAAGAAAAATCTCCATGATGAGGTAAAGCAAGTTTGCAAGTGTACAAAAATCCATAAATATCCACCCAGATCAAATAGATAATTACCATCCCACTTATAACACAATCCAAAAAGTAACATCCCAAGCAATGGTAAACTTGGTGAAGTGCTCTTCTTTATAAGTGTGGCCCATATGTTCTCCAAAGGATGATGAGGTGATACTCTAAAATCTCCCATAATTTTTCCTTTTATTGCATCAGGCGGATACTAAGTTAGCTTAACAATCTCTATACCAGGATCGAAAATCCTTTCCTTGATGGGAAAACAACAAGTGGTGGTTGGCTTATAAGATTCCCCCTTATAGGTCACATCTTGAGAGAAAGGTTGTGGGAAAATAGGTATTAACAAACTCTTGGAAGAAACCATCATGACTTGCTTTTCTTTGTCATTTTGAAACGTTGAGGTGGGAAAGAGAGAAGGAAAGGTGTCTTCATGCAATAAAGAATCTAGAAATAGTATGTCTCCTCCCTTGTCAAAATATCCAAGAATGTACTCAAGAGGTGTATCAACCTCAAGAAAATCATCACTCTCATCCATGATAGAACCCTCCTCATCACCATAATCATCATAGATTGGTATGTCAAAGATTGGTGACTCAACACGTGTCTCCTCAAAACCCATGGAAGCGTGATCATCAAAGAAAGGAGGCTCACAAATTGATAACTCATCATCACTATATTCATCATAAATTGGTGTATCAAAAAGAGGAGGTTCATCATCACTAAAATCCTCATTAGTTTCCTCATCATGGTGGAAAAGTGGGTAATCAAATGACGTTTCAAAAAGAGGATTGGAATGAATCACAAAATCACCAAAGTTAAGCTCTTGAGGTTCATGATATCCAATGATGAGGTAAAGGAGGCTATAGTCTCAACGTAGGGAGGATCATAATTGCCACTTGTGCAAGCTTCATAAAAATATTCACCACAAACTTCATCAAGGATATCAAATTGAGTTTCCTCCTTATTAAGAACATTAATATGCTTCACCGTTTCGGGTCATTGGATTTTTTAGACAACTTTTCCATGTTAAACACAACTCTTTCATCTCCTACCCGCATAGTGAGTTCTCCTTCCGCCACGTCTATAAGAGTACGACCCGTTCTCAAAAAGGGTCTACCAACAATAAGAGGAACTCTCGGGTCCATATCATAATCAACCACTACAAAATCCACAGGGAATGTGAATTTATCAACTCCAACAAAAACATCTTCCACAATTCCCACCGGATAACCTATTGAACAGTTGGCTAATTCAAGTGTCATTTTGGTAGGTGTGAGCTCGGGAAGTGAAAGTCTTTTCCAAACCGATAATGGCATCAAATTAATGCTTGCCCCAAGATCCGCTAGTGCCATGTAATTTTTCACCCTGGGAAAATTACAAGTAATCAAAAACTTTCCCGGATCTCTAAGCTTAGTAGGAAACTTCTTAAGCAACACCGCGGAGAATTTTTCATTTAATTAAGCATTAGGCAAATCCACCAATTTCTCTTTATTTAAAAGAAGGTCCTCGATCATCTTGGCAAATTTAGGCATATTGGCTAAGGCTTTCGCAAAGGATATGTTAATATTCAATTGTGTAGAAACTAGAAGGGGGGGGGGGGTTGAATAGTTTCTTATATTTACTTGTTAAAATATGGTTTCCAAAAATCCTTTTTCAAAAAATTAGGCTTGAGGAAATATGTGAAATCTTCTTATGCACAATATGAACAATGATAGTGTAGTTAAGCTAATACTAACAAAAGTATATGCACAAAGAATAAAGAATGATAGTGTAACTAAGCTAATACTAAAAAATGTATATGCATAAAGAATAAAGAATGTAAAGAGTTAAAGGTAAAAAAAGATCAAACCGAACACCAAGGATTTATAGCGGTTCGGCAACGAAGCTCACTCCTCGTCCCTACTCCACTCCTCGAGTACTCCTTACTCGAGAGTTCACTAAACAACAAGCTCCTTATGGTGGAGAAAACCGTACACGCCGCTTAACCAATTTCCGACTCTAAGCTAAAAGTCGAGCCCTAATCGTAGCTAGGACCAATCTACACAACTATACTTAGTACATACATAACTTCCAAATAGACACAACTACTTGGATCTTCACAACTATGACACAACTACAAGTCTATAAAATTAGATCTTCAATGGATCTTTGGTGGTGGACTTAACACTTCACAAGGATAGTGTTCTTCTCTTTGCACTTGGAGAGGAAGAGATGGAAGAACAAGATTCACTTCTTAAACAAGTAGTAATCAAATAAATGATCAAAGATTTGAGTGATTAAAGAAGGGGTTTGAATCTGGAAATAAATGTGCAAAAGAGGTGAGTTGAAAAGCTGAGAATGGTCTACTATTTATAGGACAAAAGAGCCAACGGCTATATCTGCCCGCGGTACCTTATCTTAGCCCGCGGTACCTTATTCATAAGGTACCGCCTAGGCGCTAAGGTACCGCCTAGGCGCTAAGGTACCGCCGGACTAGACTCCGCTCCCTTTTTGTCTTTTAGTGGTAGAGGTCATATCTGGCTTAAAAAATATCCTGATAGAATATTCTTAACCAAATAAGAATATGCCATTTTCAAATTTTCAAATAATTAATTTAATAAAACATTTTCTTAAAAAGAAAGTTTAATAAAAACTAGTCACACTTAATAAAAAGTGAGTTTTAAGAAAAGATTAAATCACTTGATCACTTGATTAAGGTTAGTACTTGTTTATTCATACCTTAAGTGAAAATGGGTAAAATAAAAATACTTGAACTCAAGAATTCATTTTTCGTTGTTTTCGTAAATACTTGTTTTTACATATTGTCGTAATTAAAACAAAGCGAGACCGAAAAATGCAAGTAACGTTTTTAGGCATTTATTGCATTAACAATCTCCCCCTTTTTGATTCCGACAATACATAAACTCAATCACACAAAAAACAAGATTTTCGAAGACGAGTTTATTCATTTCTCCCCCTTTGTCGAAGCAAAAAGGTTGCACAATTCGGTGTTGAAGAAACGGACTTTGCAAAGACTCCCCCTTGGTCCTTACTCCCCCTAGCTTGGGGCACCGAGGAATCGAGATATGGTGACAAGCTACATAGAAGGGTTAGTTGAACAAAAGAAACAACCAACAATATATAGAAATAGGTCACATAAAAAAATAAAAGAGAAGAAAACACAAAGACAAAGATCCAAGATAGGTTACTAAAAGATCATCATACAAAGAAGTATGGAAAAAGAAACAAGCCAAAAGCATAAATCTAATCCTAGTTATTCTAGAATTCTAAGATTTGCTTGAATTTGGTGTCTTTAGGATAAGCAACCAATGCTTATATGAAAGACAAGGTAATGGCGGAGGGTGGTGGTGGTGGCTTGTTGGAGATCTCATAATCATAGTGAAGAGGAGGCTTGATTAAGAGACTCTTGATGTAGCTCACCTCCTCATAGATGTGTGCCATAGCAAGATGTTGATATTGACAACATTGACAATATGTTCCATGGTGCATGACATTATCATGAGAAGGAGGAAGAACACTAAAGGATGGTGGTGGAAGAAAAGATGTTCCACAATCAACATTCTTGGTAGGAGAGATGTGATTAAGAGTGTTCTTGGGTGGGTTTGGATTGTAATGGTTTTTGGGTGAGTTGGGATTGAAAGCAATTGGAGAAAATGGAGGAGATTCAAGGCTTTCATTAGGAGAATAAGACATTTTGGATGTGAAGTAATGCAAAATGCGTATGGTTTAAATAGGAAAGGTTTAGGGTATTTTTGGGGTGGTCAAAGGGTTTGAAACAAAGATTCTCAAAAATGTTGGAGCAAATCTGGAGTTTCAGACAAAAACCCGAAAAAGGAAGGCACTGTAGGCGGTTCCTTATCTAGGCTGGCGGTACCTTATCAATAAGGTATCGCGGTTCACATATGGAACCGCCTGTAGAGGCAGGGTTTGGTGTTTGGAGGAAGATTTTTCAACAAATCTTATTTTTCTAGTCTAACTTATCATAGGGATATGCTTAAAAGCAAAGATAGACGAAGAAAACATATGCAAACTTACCAAATAGATATTTGACCAAAATACATGGATTAAAAACAATCGATGTAGGAGGTGTGTAAGACAAGACCTTAAGTCGTGACACAATGATCCTCCATGATTCTATCTTGTTCTTGCTATGTTTGAGAGAATCATACACATGAATTATGTAAGCTCTAGATTAATAGCGAGAATCTATGAAAAATCATTTTTAGATTGAACTAACAATGTCAAACGAATTTCTCAACCATTTTCGAAAGAGACTTTGAGAATTTTGAAAAAGGAGAAGAGAATGTTTTTCAAAAAGAGTTTGGAAGACTCAATGACTCAAAGTGGTAAAAGAAAATCACACAAAAGGAAAAGAAATTAAGGAAGATGTTCCATTAATCCTAGACCTAGACGCAAGTAATTAAAAGGTTCCCTCTTAAGTGGCTTAGTGAAGATATCGGCTAAGTTGTCCTCTAAGGGCACCTTTTCAATAGAAATGTTCCCATTTTGAACATTATACCTAAGGAAATGGTGTCTAATTTCTATGTGTTTGGTTCGCGAATGTTGCACGAGATTCTTGCTTAGGTCTATAGCGCCTTTATTATCGCACATGATGGGAACATCATCAAGAGAAATCCCGTAATCAACAAGCGCTTGCTTCGTCCATAGAGCTTGTTGGCATGCTTTTCCGGCACTCACATACTCGGCTTCCGTGGTGGATATTGCAAGAGCGGTTTGTTTCTTGGAGAACCAAGAAGGTAAACAACAACCCATGAAGGTACAAACTCTACTAGTGCTTTTCCGGTCCACATAGTCTCCCGCATGATCCGAGTCCGCGTAGACAATGGTTTCTATGTCGGTCCCTTTAGGATACCATAATCCTAAATGTATAGTGCCTTTAATGTATCGGAAGATACGCTTAACCGCTTCGAGGTGAGAGGTTTTGGGAGCCTCTTGGAAGCGAGCACAAAGGCAATCACTAAACATGATATCCGGTCGACTTGCCGTTAGGTACAACAAACTACCAATCATACCTCTATATTTGGTGTTGTCTACCGACTCACAATCATCATCTACGGTGAGTTTAGTATCCGAGGCCACAGGGGTCTTCATTGGTCTAGATTCTTCTAATCCAAATTTCTTTAGCGTACTTAGATTGACTAAAGAAAATACCATCGTCCATTTGTTTAATTTGGAGTCCTAAAAAGAAGTTAAGTTCTCCCATCATACTCATTTCAAACTCATCATGCATGATTTTGGCAAAGTCATCACACAATTCTTGACAAGTTGAGCCAAATATAATGTCATCAACATATATTTGTACGATTATGAGGTGAGGACCTTTCTTCTTTGTAAAGAGTGTATTGTCTACCATTCCCATGGTATACTCATGTTTAACAAGAAATGCTTTAAGTCTATCATACCAAGCTTTGGGTGCTTGTTTGAGTCCATAAAGTGCTTTCTTAAGCTTGTAAACATGGTCCGGTTTCTCAAAATCAATGAAGCCGGGAGGTTGAGCCACATATACCTCCTCGTTGATCAAACCGTTAAGAAATGCGCTCTTTACATCCATTTGTTGAAGCTTAAAATCTAAGGCACAAGCGTAGGCTAAAAGGATTCTAATGGATTCTAATCTAGCTACCGGTGCATATGTCTCGTCATAATCAATCCCTTCTTGTTGATTATAGCCTTGTGCTACAAGTCTAGCTTTTTTACGAGACACAACACCATTCTCATTTAACTTATTCCTATATACCCATTTGGTTCCTATAATGGTAGAACTTCTAGGGGAAGGAACAAGTTCCCAAACATCATTTGTAACGAATTGATTCAATTCTTCTTGCATCGCAATGACGCAATTCTCATCCGTCAAAACTTCTTTAACATTTTTTGGTTCAATCAAGGAGACAAAACAAAAGAAGTTGCTTTGGTTTTGGACTTGAGATCTTAGGGTCCTTTGATTTAAGTCACCAATGACATTATTGAGAGTATGATCCCTAGACTCATTAATGTTTACTTCCTTTTCAACACTAAGGTCTTCAACTCCTATTTTTCTAACCTCTTTGGCTTTAACTACTTCTAATTCATCCAAGTCATCATCAACCAATGGTGGTGTCTTGGGTGAAGGAGGGGTTTCATCAAAGGTTACGTTGAGTGATTCTTCAATAACCCCCGAGGTTCTATTTAGGACTATGTAGGCTTTGCTAGTTTGGGAATAACCTAAAAGGATACCTTCGTAAGACTTTGGGTCAAACTTGGTAAGGTAGTCTTTGGTGTTGAGGATAAAGCACTTGTTTCCAAACACCCTAAATTATTCCAATGAGGGTTTCTTACCTTTAATAATCTCATAGGGGGTCTTTCCTAGGAAAGGTCGAATAAGAATTCGGTTGAGAATATAAGTCGATGTGTCCACGGCATTGCACCAAAACTTTTGAGGCAAAGATTGTTCGTTTAACATCGTCCTACTCATCTCTTGGAGAGTCCTATTCTTCCTTTCAACTACCCCATTTGATTGTGGAGTGCGAGGAGCCAAGAAGTTATGGGTAATACCATGAGCTTCACAAAAGGCACCAAATTTCACTTCATTATCAAATTCCCTAGCATGATCCGTCCTAATAGAGACAATTGAACATCCTAGTTGATTTTTAATTCTCCGACTAAAGATTTCGAAGTGATCGAAAGCTTCATTCTTAGATGCCAAAAATCTAGTCCAAGTGAATCTAGAATAGTCATCAACTATAACTAGGGTATAAAGGTTACCTCCATAACTTCGTATGGCGGAAGGTCCAAAAAGATCCATATGTAGGAGCTCTAAGCACCTAGAGGTCGAAACCAAATTCTTAGCTTTGTGACTTGAGTGAACTTGCTTTCCAACTTTGCAAGCATCACAAAAGTGACTATCAAACTTAATCTTGGGGAGGTGTCTTACCAACTCCTTAGAGACTAAAGATGAATTAAACGCATATTAGCGTGACCTAATCTCCTATGCCAAAGAGTAGAACTATCACCTATAGTCGCAAGACATATGTTGTCTTTTGACTTCTTATTAACCTTCATGACATAAAGCCCATGCTTTCTAACACCTTTTCCAATGACCTTTCCATCTTTTACGATTTCACTGTCATGTTCCGAAAAGATGACCTTACACTTATTATCACAAATTTGACCTATACTTAAAAGGTTAAACCCTAAGTTATATACGTGCTCAACATTTTCAATGGTCATGGAGTCAAGAGAAACCGTACCTTTACCAATGATATTACCACGTAGACTACTAGCGAATGTGACGTTACCTCCATCATATGCTTTGTAATGCGAGAACAAATTTCGATTACCCGTCATGTGTTTAGAACATCCACTATCCTTAATCCACTCGTCGGGATCCAAAGCAATTCCCAAGCATATCTAGGTAACAACACACAAGATCAAACATTTGGTCCCCAATATCTCATGGGTCTAAAAGTGTTAGTTCCAAACATCCCTTGCATTTGGTTGGGATGCATGAATGAAGGAGGGGTTCCCCATGGAGAACAAAATGGAGGAGGGTAGTACTTCATGTAACCATTTTGTTGTTCATTATTTCTCCTAGGTGTGTTTGATCTAGGTTTAGAGTTATGATTATTCCTTCTAGGTGTTAGAGTTTTACTTCTAGACCGTGAATTGTTTTGATTATCTCTTCTAGGCGTTGTCGTTCTACTTCTAGGCTTAGACTCATTCCGTATTCTAGGTGGAGTAGAAGATGGTCTCAATAAACTTATATTTCCCATGAGAGGTTTACTTAATGGCTTGTAGAACTTATCAATAGCATTGTCGTCAAGTATGGGTAATTTTACCTTATTAACAATAAGATGCTTTGGTTTTTCATCTAACTTAGACTTTTCAGAAAGTTCATAATTTTCACCAGAATCATCCTTTGCCCGCGGTACCTTATCTATGGTCGCGGTTCCATAGTGATAAGGAACCGCGCCATATAATTTGTAACCGCGTACAGTGGGCGTTTTTTGTGAAAACCTGACTTGTTTTGGTTCACTAGTTGAGGCTTCATTTGAGTTAAAACCTAGACCAAGTCTTTCCTTAGAATGAACTTGTTTGTTTAACATATCATCAAGAGCACTAGTACCTTTCATGAACTTTTACAATTTAATGGAGGTGCTCTCGAGATCTTCATTCTCTAATCTAAGTTTCTCACAACTTAAGCAACTTAAATCAACCTCTTTATTTTTCTCAAGTTTAGCCAATTTCTCCCTAAGTTCATTGATCTCAATTTCAAGCTTAGTTTTGGTTGATTTTAAGGTTTTATTCTTTTCTATGAATTTATGACTAAGTTTGTGTAAACTATCATATTTGCCTTCAAATTCAATATCATCAAGAGTGGAACTATCATTGCTATAATATTTGGTTTCGGAATGTACCTCTTTAGAAGTGTGAGCCATAAGACATTTCTCCTCTTTGGGGTTGTCATCATCATCTTCACCGCTATCGCTCCAAGCGCCACTAACGAACGCCGTGTGGTTCTTATCACGAGCGGGCTTTGGACAATCACCATTGAAGTGATTTGGATCACCACATCTAAAGCAATTCCTATCACCTTTTTCGTTCTTGGCAAACCGATTCTTTGAGAATGGTTTCTTGTCATTGTTGGGTTGCCTAACGTGTTGACCTCGTCTCTTGAAGAACTTCTTGAAATCTCTCACCGCCAATGCATACTCCTCATCATCACTTTCCGAGGAACTATCATGGTCACTTTGTGCCTTCTTGGCTTTAAGTGCAAGATATTTCCTTTCACTCTTGGTTTTCACTAATTCCGAGTCCTTCAAAATTATCATCTCATGAACCTTCAAGTTGCCTATGAGTTCATCGAGTGATAAAGTTGAGAGATCTTTC
Source organism: Glebionis coronaria (assembly GCA_025667525.1). Classification (NCBI taxonomy): domain Eukaryota; kingdom Viridiplantae; phylum Streptophyta; class Magnoliopsida; order Asterales; family Asteraceae; genus Glebionis; species Glebionis coronaria. The sequence goes on along the minus strand of CM046880.1, from coordinate 34,164,559 downwards.
GATTCTTCAATCGCCGTGACTTTTGCTCTCCACTTTGGATGTAAAGCCCTTAGAAACTTCCTAACGTTGTTCTTGCAAGAAAAACCTTCATCAAGTGCTTTTAGACTAGTAATAATGGTGTTAAACCTAGCAAATGCACTATCAATTGTTTCATCTTCTAAGATGACAACTTGTTCATATTGTTGGACAAGAAGATCGATTTTGCTTTCTTTGACTTGGCTATTACCTTGGTGGGTTACTAAAAGAGTGTTCCAAATATCTTTAGCAGTTTCAGACATAAAAATCCTTTCATACTCTTTCTTAGGTAAAGCATTATAAATCACCATTTTAGCCTCATTATTTTTTGAAAGTTTCTTTTTAGTTTCATCATTAGCTTTGTCATAAGTGATCAATTCTTTTGTTTTAGAAACTTCATTAAATTGAAAGGGTAAAAAATCACCATTGGTAATAACATGCCAAATATCTAAATCTTTTGATTTCACATAAGTTTCAAATCTATTTTTCCAATAAATAAAACTATCGGTTTCAAAAAGTGGTGGTCTTTGCATAGATTGCCCTTCTAGGTATTTGTTAGAATCCATAGATCGATTCAAGTTTTAAAATACAATATACTTTAAAAATTCTTGAGCAACCCGCTCTGATACCAATTGTAAAAACTAGAAGGGGGGGGGGGTTGAATAGTTTCTTATATTTACTTGTTAAAATGTGGTTTCCAAAAATCCTTTTTCAAAAACTTAGGCTTGAGGAAATATGTGAAATCTTCTTATGCACAATATGAACAATGATAGTGTAGTTAAGCTAATACTAACAAAAGTTTATGCACAAAGAATAAAGAATGATAGTGTAACTAAGCTAATACTAACAAATGTATATGCATAAACAATAAAGAATGTAAAGAGTTAAGGGTAAAGAAAGATCAAACCGAACACCAAGGATTTATAGTGGTTCGGCAACGAAGCTCACTCCTCGTCCCTACTCCACTCCTCGAGTACTCCTTACTCGAGAGTTCACTACACAAGAAGCTCCTTATGGTGTAGAAAACCATACACGTCGCTTAACAAATTTCCGAATCTAAGCTAAAAGTCGAGCCCTAATCGTAGCTAGGACCAATCTACACAACTATACTTAGTACATACACAACTTCCAAATAGACACAACTAATTGGATCTTCACAACTATGACACAACTACAAGTGTATAAAATTAGATCTTCAATGGATCTTTGGTGGTGGACTTAACACTTCACAAGGATAGTGTTCTTCTCTTTGCACTTGGAGAAGAAGAGATGGAAGAACAAGATTCACTTCTTAAACAAGTAGTAATCAAACAAATGATAAAAGATTTGAGTGATTAAAGAAGGGGTTTGAATCTCGAAATAAATATGCAAAAGAGGTGAGTTGAAAAGCTGAGAATGGTCCACTATTTATAGGACAAAAGAGCCAACGGCTATATCTGCCCGCGGTACATTATCTTAGCCCGCGGTACCTTATCGATAAGGTACCGCCTAGGCGCTAAGGTACCGCTGGACTAGACTCCGCTCCCTTTTTGTCTTTTAGTGGCGGAGGTCATATCTGGCTTAAAAAATATCCTGATAGAATATTCTAAACCAAATAAGAATATGCCATTTTCAAATTTTCAAATAATTAATTTAATAAAACATTTTCTTAAAAAGGAAGTTTAATAAAAACTTGTCACACTTAATAAAACATTTTCTTAAAAAGAAAGATTAAATCACTTGATCACTTGATTAAGGTTAGTACTTGTTTATCCATAACTTAAGTGAAAATGGGTAAAATAAAAAATACTTGAACTCAAGAATTCGTTTTTCATTGTTTTCGTAAATGCTTGTTTTTACATATTGTGGTAATCAAAACAAAGCGAGACCGAAAATGCAAGTAACGTTTTTAGGCATTTATTGCATTAACAAATTGTTTGAACATCCTTAAAAAGTTTGACACTTCAATATCATCCTTGTTTTTAAGCTTTTCCTTTCTCAATCTTGATGGGTATGGAAGACTTGGTTTTGGTGTAGGGTGAGTGGTGGTTGTTAAAGGATTTTCTTTTTTGGTTTCTTCAATGATAGGTGTGGAAGGTTAAGGAATAGTAGATGTAGGTGTTGAAGTTGTTGTGGTAGGCTTATCACAAGGAGGAACCATAGTAGGAGTCACCAAAGTAGGTTTAGAAGCAATTGAAGGATCATTAGTCGTTTTTACACTCCTTGTTGTGATTGCATTAACATTAGCCCTTGGATTAGTTTGTGTATTGGATGTTAGAGCACCTTGTGGTCGTTGATTAAGAAGCATCATAAACCTCTTGTTGGTTTCCTCATGCATTTCCCTCATTCTTTTCTCATTGGCTCGAAACCTCCTTTCATTCTCTTGATTCATTTTGTGAAGAATCTCAATGGTGTTAAAATCATGTGGCACATTCCCTTGAAAGCCTTGTTGTTGGAAAGGTGGAGGTTGATTGTAAAACCCTTGGTTATTGCCATGAAAGTGATTCCCTTGGTTTTGAAAAGTATTGGGTGCTCTATAATTGTTTTGTCCTTGGTAATTTGGCCTAGGCCCTTGATTTCTTTGAAGAAATTGAGGAGGGTTTGTTTGGTTTTGGGTGGGTGGATGGGGTAGAAATCCGGGTGGAGCAAGGAAGTTATTTGACTTGTAAGAGAGATGGTTAGGGTTGATGTTAGGTTTGAAGTTCTCTCTTTGTTCATCTTGATAAGCATAGCATTCACCTTGAAAGTTTTGTACATTATCACATTTTAGGTATGAATGAGGACCTCCACATGTCTCACAACTTAAGGTAATGGCATTCACATCATTGGAAGAGTAATTGTTCAAGGAGACTTTCATAATGGCTTGGATCATTTCTTGGTTCATCTTTTGAGTCTTGTCAATTGCTTGAAGAATTTCATTGTGACTTTTGAGTAGTTGATTATCAATGGATGTGTGAGAACTATCTTGCACAACATGGACCCTCTCATCTCTTTGGTTATTTGTTTGCACCATGGATTTAGTCTCAATAATGTCCCATGTTTCTTGTGTGGATTTGGAAAGAATGTTCTCACCCGCGGAGGAGTTAAGGGAATCTTGATGATGTGGTCTTAATCTATTGTAGAAAGTATTAATTTGATGAACTTGGTTAAATCCATGATTGGGTTATTTTCTTAATAACACCTTGAACTCTTCCCAAGCATCACTAAAGGTTTGATCATTCTTTTGTTGAAAAACAATAATTAGGTTTCTCAAAGAAGTGGTTCTTGATGGATGAAAGAACTTATTCACAAATTTCTTGATAAAATCCTCCCAAGTGTGAATGCTCTTAGGAGGTTGCCTATCTAGCTAATACCTAGCATTACCCTCTAAGGAGAATGGAACTAAGATCAACTTAATGGCATCATGAGGAACCTCATTATACTTAAGTGTATTTCAAATGGATAAGAACTTCTTGATGTGATCATGGGGGTCATCCATGGGTCTCCCTAAGAAGGGTGTAGAAGAAACCAAAGTGATCATATGTGTTTTAAGCTCAAAGGTGTTTGCGGGTATCTCGGGTATAACAATATCATCGTCATTTTCATCCACATTTTATTGGAGGATCTCCATCAATGGTCTATTATCAACGGCGGCCATGACTTCTTGTGTGTTGTTCAAAGCACGATGCTTGGTATCGGCTTGATGGACGATGTTTTTCTTATTCTTTTTCTTGTTCTTCCTTTTGGGAGGAAGGGGTTGTGCACCAAAAGGTATTTGTGCACGCGCTTGAGTGCGCATGCAACTCAACTCGAGGAGTGAGAGCGGAGCTCTCGATCGACTTTGGAAAAGAAGGGATTATCCTTTCCGAGATTCAATAAGTAATATCCACAAGAAAGTATAATATATGTAAGTAATACTTTGGGTGGCAAAACCCCCCAACAAGCTTTCCTTCTTAGAATACACACTAGTGAACTAGGTGAATGAGGTGGCGCGTAGCTCTTAAGTACCTTTTTCCCTTAGGCTTGCATTTTATAGCAAATCCGCCTATCTATTCACTTTAGTAGTTTGTATTCTTTGAATTCTTTCCTATTGGAAGTATTTATCTATTTTTGCCTTTAAATTACTTTGATCGATACACGAACTTAGGACCGGAAAGCCCCCAAGCACGGTGTATTGCCTCGGCAATACTTATGGAAGTATGTGTATTGGTTATTCGTAGTACGTATATGTATCCACATATAATAATAAAGAGAAAATATTTTTGTATTTATTGGGTTTTTTAAGAAAATACTATATGTAGGTAAAAACGATGAAAACCGATATATACAATATATTTTTGTTGTAATCTTTTAGGAAAGAGATTACTTTTTGAAATTTTTATTTTTTTGGTTCAATTCTTAGGAAAGAATTGATTTTGTGGTTTTTTTTATATTTTTATATTTTTTATTTTTTTATCTTTTGGATTTATGATACGTAAAAGGAACGCTCACGAGGTGAACGGATCCCAAAATCCAATCGAAACCGTCAATCAATAGTCTCTCGTAATGTCATGAACCGGTAGTGGCGCCATTTAATATGTGATCTTATTCAAGTTCGTATTTCCCAACTCATGACAAATTGAAAGTCCAATTAACCTCAAGTTTTTAGTTGTTTTTGGTTTTCAATAAGGATTTGATATCTATGTCTAATTCAAAGAATCACGTAAAAAGGGTAAAAATATTATAGCCACGTAACCGTAAAACAAGTTGCAATTACCACACTTAAATCAAATTGTACAAGTCTTAAATGCACAAATGTAAAAATACTCAAAATGTAAAGAAAGTTAAAGTACAAGGACCAAATGTGTAAATTTAGAAAGTAAAGGGACTAAAAGTGTAAAATGTAACTAACTATAACAACCAAACAACAAACTTTCAAAACTAATTAACTAAAATGTAACAAACTGAAAATATAAGGACTTAAAATTGCAAACCCTAAAAAGTTGATTTTACAGAGCTGATTAACAAAACTTGTAAGTTTAATGACCTATTTGCAATTAAACAAGATTTTTTAACCAAAACGGGCTAACATCATACAATAAGCTCGTTTAGGCTTATTTCTTGACCAAATAAGCTCTAGTTTTTTGCAAAACACTTAAAATTCGATTTAAGCTAGGTGTCTCAAAGGAATTAAGCTGAAAGCTAGTAAATCTCAAGTGAGCTTATTCCAATAAGCCCAAAATATGTTATAAGCTGAATAAGACTTCCACTTGGATTTTTTGACCGAAACTGATTAATCAAGCTACAAAAGGACTGGAATTTCAAGAAATTTTGAAAATAATTAAGCCAATAAGCTGGAATCTCAAATTAAGCAAAAAGTGCTTATCGTTGACTTCCGTTGACCAATAAATTCCAAAAATCTCAAAACTTTCAAAAAGCCTTAAAACTTGTTTGTGAACAGATTGGTGAAAGAAAAATGCTAGTTTTATGAAGTGGAATAATGGAAACTGAATAAGCAGTTGGCCTTTATCACAGAGAAATACAAATGCTCAACAACTTATTATTAAGCTGCTTTCTTGCTCAAATCAAAAGATTGTATGGTCTCACTTAGCAATTCTGAAAGCTCATATATTGTACTACAACTGGGAATAAAAATCAGCTAATTTCATCCACTAACAAAGATTTCACAAAGGATTAAAGATTTCTTCTTTTTTACTTATGAAACTGACCCAAAGTTTTTATTGGCCAATTGTCTTTTTGACTTTAGTTTTGACTACAAAAACTTTGAAACTGACTTATACTGATCTATTGAGTATGTATGAACTCAAATCAATAGGTTTTAAAGCTAAATCACTTGAACCACTTTGATCCAAACACTAGTTTTAAATGATATGAAAAGTTTTGCAAAGACTCTTTGATCAAAAGGTTTTGACAACAAAAGAAACTTATCAGAACTTATCAAGTAGCTCAAATGAACCTCAAAAGAACAACGTACCAACAGGTTAACACCATGGAACTCAAAATTACCAACTGATGAAAATTAAGCTGAATTTGACCATAATTATCAAGCTAGGACTGAATCAAAAGCTATGAACCACTATCTAACTACCCGATTATATCAAATACACCAAATAAAACAACAAATCAATCACAGTTCAGCAATTAAACTTTTATTCTAAGAATTGAGCATGGCAATACTTTTTCAGTGAAACAAAAATGAGAAATAAAATGCCTTTTAGCTTGAAGCCCCCTTTGGTGGAGTAGTTAGGCGCTAAGCCAACTAAGATCAACTCAAACATCAACTATTAACAACCATTAACCATCAAATCATCATTATCAACTAGAACTCATCTCCCCTGCAACATTCTGATCTTTTGGTTATGGAAATAAACTAGAACCATCTGAACTTAGCTACAAGCTTCCAAAACACATCAACAATCTCTATTGATCGGGTTTGATCAATAGAAACTAAGTAGTAACAGGATAGGTATGAGAATGCAGTTATGAAAAGTGAATAGAAGTGAAGAGTGAAATTTGAAGTTGTATTAATGGTGGAATGTTTGTTACAAATCTGTTACAAGTCTAACTAACTACCTCAAGTGGTTGTCAATCACTTGAGGTTAGTTGCTAACTAGAAATCTAACTAAAATTAAGGGAAAAATATAAAGTGTGTGTAAATTCACACACTAAGTACACTCCATAAATGAAGAACAACTGGCTATTTATAGAAGAAGAATAGAAGTTTGTTGGGGATGAATGACATGTTGGATCCAATCACTGGGTTCCATGTAGCCTTGATAGCTCAATTGATTTATTCCGTTGAAGAAGACAATTGGGTTTTTTCATTTGAGTTGATCTTAGACTAATTGGATGGTTGGAGTCTATTCGTCTTGTGATTTAGAGCACTTTTGATGTTTTGATCTTCTTCTGAAACTCATTCTTTCTTGATATTGATTATGGGCTCGCTTGAATGTTGAAGAGACACGTGTTTTGTTGTAACTGGTTGAAAAGAGTTCACATGGATCGTTGTCCAATCTCTCAAATATAATTAGTTAGAATATTGGCTAGTGGAGTGGACTGTAGTGATTTGTTTATTTATTGTGGCGGCTGTAAGTGGCCAGCTGGCGCTTATGTGGCTACCCATGTGATGAAAATAGAAGCCCCTCATTTGTCCAAAGCAATTCACACGGATTGAACTTGAATTATCTTCCAAACTTGGCAGATTTAGTCCTTTATTTTAGCATCTTTGTACGATGAGTTAGGAACTTCAATACTTTGTTATTTTTAGTCCATTTAGCTTCAAACTTGCACAATATTGATCCCTTGACTTTGTTGACTTGATATTTGACCATGTTTGACTTGATTCTTGACTTTTCCATATTTGAACTTTTAGTCCTTCAACTTTGAAAGTTGTCAAGAAAGGTCCTTTGATTTTAATTGGTTTGTCACTTTTCATCCTCCTTTTGTCTTTTCTTCATCAACCAAGCTTGAATTCCTTTGTTTGCTCCATAATTGTATCATTTTACCTACACAAGCACAAACAAAAAAACATACCCATAATACTGCTTTTATGAATTAAAATTAGGTATTTTGCTTTGTGTTTTAGGGTGATTTGTGATATAATTGATATGAGATTTCAATCATATCAACATTCGTCATAAATCGGTAGCATTTTACCTCTGGTTGGTGAAGACCGTTAGACGATGTTAAAGGTAGATTCAATTAAGAATCTCCTTGACAGGTTTTCACGGCTTTACTAGCTGTTCTCTTTACTCGACCGTCTCAAAGCAAGACTGCGAACATAAAGAGTGAATCAATTGGATAAATATCCGCTTGATTAAAGTCGTCATTTCAGATTCTTGGAACAAGTTTGCTTCTTAAAGAATCTTATCATTGTTTCTTTCCAGTTGACACAAGATTGATTCATAAAGAATCTCGCAAGTTACCTACCGTAGCGATGTTTGATGTTGACGCTAGAAGGATTTCTATTCGTCATTGTGAGAATTAGTGAATATCAATCTGAATGTTCTGGCAAGACCATAAAGATATTGCGTAGAAACCTGAAACGAGTTTGAATCGATTAAGAATCAAACCATTGCTGCTTTTCAGTTTTACACATGTTTAATTCATAAAGAATCTTTCACATGACCTACCGCAGTACTGTCTGATGTTAACACTGGAAGGATTTCCACTCATCATTGCGAATACTATGTAGTATCACTGTGAGTGTTCTAGCAATATCACAAGGATATAGCGTAGGACTCTCTTCTTCGTCATTCCGTGTGTCCTAACGAGATTTGATTGATCTCTTGTCTTTAGACTCCATTAGTGCACTTTTAGTCGTCGGAGGCTGGAGTAGATGCCACCTATTCAATATCAACTATCTTAGATTGAGAAAGCCAATAGAAGTCGTGTTGTTCTCCGTGACAATAAAACAAACTTCTTTTGAGAGAAGCCTGAGTCAGCTGGGGAATGGTTGTGCATTACATCACTGGGTCCATGATGTGTTGTCTTTATGATGTGTTGTCTTTATGATGTGTTGACCCGGTTTCCGCCTAAGTTGTATGCAGGGCTAATTTCTTTACACCCTTTATCCTTACATTTCTTTTTCATTCTTCAACCCCTTCAATACTTACCAAGACGAAATCACTAGCACCTTGTTGTGATTGTTCCAGTGCTAATTTAAGTACTTAGTCGGCATTCAGCTTCGTTCACATTCTACTCCATCTTTCCTAAGGACTTCTAATAATCTATTAGTTTGTCCCTAGGAAGATCCCTCTAGTTCTGGTTGGATCATAGGACATATGCCTAACCACCCTTTTGACACCAATAACGTCATGAATTAAAGATGTTGTGGGTATGATATTGTAACCATAAAACCACTTGAAAGTCTATCAAAGTGTTTGAAAAACATTTAACACCTTAATAGTTTTGTCGGTTCAGAAATGCTCCCCCTTCACGTGTACATTGATAATCGAAAGTATTTCGCACATGTGGGTAAGAGTTAGAGTGCTTGAGTCTTTATATCATATTTTAATCACATTTTCTCCCCCTATTATATAATTAAACCCATGAATTATATAATAAAAACACAACCAAATCACTAATCTACCCCGTGGCGAATGATACCAAATGTTGTCCCCATATTAATCACTTTACCATGGTTAGATTATAAGAAATAAGATAGAAAAGAGATGAATTATAGAGAGAGAGAAAGTAGTGAGAGAATGGAGAAACTAGGTGAAATTAGATTAAGAAATGAAAATGGTTAACCTCTCCTAACATGCTAGGAGAGGTATATATAGCCGGGCCTACATGTGGCATAATGGGTTATATGTTTGATTGGGACGGGCTTGAATATATGCTTAGTACCTTGAAAGATGCCTTTTAAGCTAGCCATCAAGCCCGTATTACACGAATATTCTACTATCTATTACAATGTTCTAATAATTAATACATTATAAACCTATGATAGATCATTCTTGTTTGACTCAATATTTTGAGGCTAACATATTCGTTCCCTGCGAGTCTTTGTAACATTTGATCGATGAATGAAAAAGGAAAGTGATCCTTCGTTTAGTTTCTGATAGCCGATACAAACTCTCCAACCATAATGTTTATGGATTTGACTAATTCATCATTTTCATTTGTCACCATTGTAATACCTCCTTTCTTGGGTACACAATGAATTGGACTGACCCAGGGGCTATCAGAAATTGGTTAAATGATTCCAAAGTCGAGAATTTTGACTACTTTTTTGACAAAATATTTTATGTTAGGATTAAGTCTTCTTTGGTGGGTGTAAGAGTTGATGTGGCAGTAACTCAAAGAAGAAAACGTGAGTAGCTCTAGCCGTCGATACATATTCTCTAGCTGCTGATGAAGTGAGTTAAGAATTCTTATTATGATAAGGATTCAGAATATTGTTTATCTAAATAAAAGATCTCATTGTTTATTTGATCTTATCTATTATATATCCATGATCCTTGTACTGTAAAAAGAACCAATGGGTTTAGGTTTTAATCATCCGAAATATTCATAATGTAAACTTAAACTAAATGTATGTTCTAGGCGTAGGATTAATGTTTACACTTAATAATAATTCAATCAATCATTGGGAGATTTCATCTTATGTTTAAACACATTGTTCATGATTATTGTTCTTTTCCGCTATGATTAAATGTCATATAAATGATAATCATGCCTAGTAGCTAAAACATCCAGGAATCTTAGGATTCCATAACTGGTATCAAAGCCTCGTGGCTCTCGATGCTAGGATTAATGAGGTGTTCGTGTTGTCTAAACAAGAAACCCGTATTAGGGTTTATTATTGGTTTTGTGTGCACACAACAGTTTAAAGGCCATAACTTTTTCGTAAACCATTGGATCGCCACTAAATTTGGTATGGGTGTTCTAAACATATGTAGCAGGGTTTTCACCGGAGGGATCTTCATGATATGCTTTCGATAAAAAGTTATAGGGTGTCAAAGTTCACTGCAGAAAAGATTTATATGTGCAGTTTTCTGTGAATAGCCATAGTAAATCGATGATATCTTCTTCGTTAACCGTTGGATCATTGTGAACTTCGCGTTGTAGATTCTTGTCACATGTCTCTAGGATCTAACTGGAGCGATCGTCAATCCGATCAATTATGAGAGATTTGTTGATCGTTGAAGTTCGCTACATAGAATGGTAAAAGGTTTCTATTTTTGTTATAAACTTAAAACTAGGGTTTGTATAAACCCTAGCTCGATTATAAAATAGAAAAAAGTGTAGGAGGCAGTAGGATCATGGACGTGGTGGTGGTTATACTAGCTTTGGTGAGTTGATTCTTGAATCAATGATGAACCCTAGTATAATCAAACGTAACTAAAGAACAATAATTCATCTAAGGTTTTAACATGATGGTAGATTAGGGTTTTCACGACCTAGATTTGTTGATTTTCATAAGATCTAAAGGATTTCGTGTTTGGAAAAGCTGTTGTGGTGTGATGTGGGCTGAATATGTGTGGGCTAAAGGAAGATTAATCTAGCCACTAACATATTATGTAGCCACTGTTGGAGGTGTGTCAAAGGCTAGCTCTAGCCACTGATAGATTTATTTTAGCTACTGACAGTGAAATTATAGCCGTTGACAGATTCTAGCCACTGACAGTGATATTCTAGCCAATGACAGAAGTAGTTTTGTCTGATAATCTGTTCTACCCCTAAATAGTATTGTTTAATATTGGACAATACATGCTGAAAAGATATTGGAAAAAGCAGGATATCAGATGAAGAAGGATTTGCTAATGTTTTGAGTATTAGTTGAGGATTCGCACACAAAACGAGATTGTTACACATACAGGTACATGGGATCTCTGATTTTATATAGAATATCATTATGATATTAATGGCTCAGATATATTTCTCAGCGAAGTATATGATTACGGGGAAGAATGTTATGGTACGATTAATGTTGGAAGTAGATTTTCGCGAGTTTGTGTTTTATCATATCTTAAAGTTGTGGTGTTTCCTGTCACACTCACACTTTAAAGATAACTTGTTCGTGCTTAAATGGTTAGGGATGAAGACTTGTCAAATCTAGCAAAACAAAGGTTGCTATCACGTGAAGGAGTTACGTTATTTGTGCTCAATGTCTCATATAAAGATGAGGATTTTGACAAAGAAATCGAGGTATGCTTTTTCTCAAAATCGGTATAAGTTCGACGTCACATGATAGTACAAGAGATGAAACACAGGGTTGGGTTAGTCTGTTTCTACATCAAGAATATTGTATTTGTCTTTCTTCAAGATCATTACACAGAGCCTACATTTGGAGAATCTTCGATTGCATACACTTGTTACTTCCCTATTGATGTGAAAAAAAGGGGAAGATATAGATGCTTAACTTGAGGAGAAGCAATTTGAAGATCATGTACCATATACAAGAGATACACCAGGAGTTTTGCCGACATCAACTAGGCGAAGATTATTAGGTCTAAGAGTTGATATGGAAGAAACTCAAAGAAGAAAACATGAGTAGCTCTAGCCGCCGATACATATTCTCTAGCCGCTAATGAAGTGAGTTAAGAATTCCTATTATGATAAGGATTTGGAATATTGTTTATCTAAATAAAAGATCTCATTGTTTATTTAATCTTATCTCTTGTATATCCCTGGTCCTTGTACTATAAAGGAACCAAGGGTTTAGGTTTTAATCATCAGAAACATTCACAATGTAAACTTAAACTAAATGTATGTTCTAGGCGTGGGATTAATGTATACACGCCTAGAGGTTGTTTGTTAATAATAATACAAGAAATCATTGTTTGGAATAAAATATAGCCAGTACACTTGGACGCTGACAAGAAGAAAACAAGCGTTGATAAGAAGAAAACAAGCGTTGACAGATCAAGCGTTGATAGGAAGATGTCAAGCGTTGATAGGATGAAGTCAAGCACTGATAGAAAGATATAGTCTACGCGTATTATGTTTCTAGTTTGTTTCTAGTAAAGATAGGATCGACAATGTGTTTTCTATATTTATCTTTACCTAGAATAGCTGATACGTAGACTCTTGTACAAGGCTTCTTATGTCTATAAAAGAAGACCTTTAGGTTTTGTTTCATATAAGTTTTTCATACGTATAACACTTTCATTGTAAGCAAGTTTGTTCTAATCAATCAAGTGAAAGTTTGTCTTACATTCTTTTGTGTGTTCTTGTTTGAGTATTAATTCCGCATAATACTTAAATTGTTTTATATACAAACAAAGTTTCTCTATGTGTTTAACTTGATTTAATGTCGTTTACACAAGCTAAATCGATCTAAGTTTGGGATCAACAAGTGGTATCAGAGCTTGTTGAGAAACGTTGATCTAAAGAACACAAGAACCCTAAATTACCAAAAACCCTAATTTTCACAAAACCCTAAAAACATCATGTCTATGCCAGAAGTAAACTCCTACTCCTCCTCAAATCACAACATCAAAATTCCCATGTTAGACCTAGACAAATTTGAGCTATGGAAGTTTAACTTTGAGCAATATCAACAAATCCATGACTACACTCTATGGGAAATTATTGAATATGGAAACACATTCAATAAGGCTGAAAAGATCGCAACTGCCATTGCTGCAAGAACAGCTATTCAAGGTTCTACTGAAGAGGAACGAAAAGAAAAACCTGAAGATGGTAGAGCTGTCTCAGTTGAGGACATAGCAAAAATAAGAGTTGACATGAAAACCCTAAGCATTCTGAAACTCTCTTTGAGACAAGAAAATCAGCACAAATACAGAAGTTATGAGTCTGCAAAAGATCTTTGGGCAGCTCTTGAAGTTGCTTATGGTGGTAATGCTGATACTGTACAAGAGAAAAAGAAACAACTCTTGCATGAGTATGCTGTTTTTAAGGCTCAACCTAATGAGAAGCTAAGTAGTATGAGAAGCATACTTCTCAAAATCACAAGCAAGCTATCATTCATGGGAACAGTGCTTGGTAATGTTGATATTATCGCCACTTTTCTTAAAAGCCTTGGTGATGCATGGAAGATTGAAGCAAGATCTATAATTGCCAATAACACTCACAAAAGTTCTACTTTTGATGATGTTTACAACAAACTGAGGCTGTTGGAGAATGAAACTCTTTTGGATCATGGAAGCAAGTCCACCAATGGAAACATGGCCTTCTTCTCACATAGTGAAGGTCAATTTGATCAAAAGGAGTCATACATGCACCCCGTTACTGGATCAACTTGTGTCAACGCTGGATCATATCCTGTCAATGCCTCACATTCAGACGCTAACACATACAAAATTGACTCACCAAGAGTTAAGCCTGCTGGTATTGATCTGGATACTGTGTGTGCATACATTGCTTCATTTCCCAATGGTTCAGTGATTACATATGAGGACCTCGAGCAAATTAGTGATGAGCATTTGGAGGAGATGGAAATAAAGTGGAATATGGCCCTTGCAAGTATAAGAGCCAACAGATGGAATAGAAGATTCAAGAAGAAGATGACTTTTAATGCTAAGGACACTGCTGGATTTGATAAATCTAAGGTTAAGTGTTACAGTTGTCATCGTATGGGACACTTTATGAGAGAATGCAGATCTCTAAGAACATCTGATGTTGGAAAACCTTCAAGCCAAATTGTTAAGGCTCAGGATCCTAAGGCCATGGTGGCAATGCAAGAAATTGATAGTGTTGGATGGGATTAGAGCTATTTGGCTAAGGATGAGGAAGAGAATAAAGCTTTGGTTGCTGAGATGGAAGAAGAAGAGCATGTTCACTATGCTCTCATGGCACACTCCTCATCTTCATCAGACAATGAGGTATATGATGATGCTTTTTGTAGTAAGGGTTGTCGTCTAAATACTGAAAGACTTAACAAAGAAGTTTTAAGATTGTCAACAGATGTGAGTAATGAAAGATGCAATTTGTCTAACTATCAACTTGCTCTTACTTAAACTGAAAAGACTGTAACTGAGTATAAGAAAATGGAGCTTGACCTAAAAGATAAAATCAATATCTTAAAACATGATTTAAATTCTAGTACTGATATTAGAAACATCATGGAGAGGGTCAATGCTGAATTATAGGCTAAGTTAGATGAGGCTATCAAGAATAAGGATAATGTAGATCTTAAAATTCAGAGATTTGATAAAGCCTCTCAAACCCTAGGAGAATGTGTTAATAAACAAAAGGATTCTAGGGATATGACTGGGATTGGGATGAAAGAGTATGCTGGTGTTCCACCACCAGCTGGGGACTTCTATGGTGTCCAACGAAAGGACTTATCTTGGACTGGTTTACCAAAACTCCAAGAAGAGGAATTTATTCCTCCACCAAGAGGCCTTACCCTAGTAGAAGAATATAGGAAGAAGTTGACTGATTTGGACCAATGGAAGAAAGCCAACCCTACCTTGTTTGTCAAGGGTGGCATGTTTAGTGATAGCCCAAATGAGTCTACCCCTATCAAAGTAACAAACCCAATCACTGGCAAGACTGTTGACCTTGGCTCAAACGTTGTTAGAAAACCTAGTATTAAATATGCAGAAATGTATAGAAAAACTAGGTCACCGAAAAGCCAAATAAGTGATAATGGAACAGGTTTCTTTTCTTCTAGACCTAGAGTTATGTCTAGAAAATCCTGTTATACTTGTGGTAGCTTTTCACATTTAGCTTATAAGTGTGTCAACGCTTCAAAGGTCAACGCTGACAAAAGGTCAAACATTGTCAAACCCAAAACTTTTGTGCAGCATAGTCCACAAGTTGTTAGACTAGCCCCATTCTTTACTAAAGGGTCTAATACTTATGTACAAAGACCTTTTCAGAAGACCAATACATGGTCTAATAGACAATGGGTTCCTGTAGCAAACCCTAGGTTTAACGCTGATAAGGGTAATTTCAGCGTTGACAAGACCAAATCAAACGTTGACAGAAACGTTGCCAGACCAAATAATGGTAAATATTTGCAACCACAGGGAAAGGGTTATAAAGCTTCTTCTAGCTTGACATGGAGACCTAAGCAAGATAAAAACACAAATTCAGATGGGATTTCTGTGACCTGTAACAGATTTAATTATATTTCAAAGGTCATCACAAAACCAATTGGGGTTAACTGGGTGTTTAATCCAAAAAGGGATGAACAAAGGGTTGTTATGAGGACTAAGTCTGTTCTTGTTGAACAACCAAATGAATCCAAGTCTGCTCAGGCTTGGGTTCCCAAAGAAAACTAATTTGTTTTGTTTATGTGCAGGGCATTCAAAAATAGGTTAATGATTATGGCTATTGGGATAGTGGATGCTCTAGGCACATGACTGGGAAGGAAGATTATCTCACAAACTTCACTCCCATTAAGGATGATGATAAAGTTTACTTTGGAGGCGGATATGGAACTATCACAGGCAAAGGAACTCTTCTCACCAACAATCTGCGTTTTGAAAACGTGTTTCTGGTAAAAGAACTTGACTATAATCTTTTTAGTGTATCACAAGTTTGTGATAACAAAAATTAGGTTATTTTCACTAATACTGAATGCTTGGTGTTGAGCAAGGATTTTAAAATACTAGATGAGAAATTCATTGATTATAGAACGCTTAGGCATAAGGACATTTATAAAGTGAATCTTTGATAGGTGTGTAAACACCCATCCTTTTTACCACTTAATTACAATAATAACCAGGCCAAAACGTGTATTTTATGTCATTTATGTCGGAATTATGCGTGGTTTGTGTTTTTGTTGTGATTTAGGACGAAAAGGTGAGAAGTGGAGAAAACACGGGCATTCACGGGCTTTTATCGAAGAAAAAGACGAAAGACGAAGTCAAGAAATCAAGAGTGCAAAAAGAACGGAAGTCCAAGACCAATTCTGAAGATTTATCGAAGAAAAAGTCAAAAGACGGAAGTTTATTAAAAGCCGAAGAACTCAAGTCTAATTTATTGAAGAATTACAAGACGAGTTCAAAGAAATCCCGAGACAAAGTCGTTAAAGTCAAAGAATTAAGAAGATTAACAAAGAATTAAGAAGAGCAAGGACTTAATGACGCAATTAAGGAAAGAAGAAAGAGGGGAGGAAGCTTCCTAAGCACCTCCCTAATCTCCCCTGTAAATAGATTAGGATTTCATTCAATTTTCTCTTATTGGCTAATAGTGACAATTAGTTCTTCCATTTTATTTTCCTTGTCATTTAATTACATGTCATTTACCTTAATTGTCTTGCACCTTAAATACCTTTAATTTCAAGTAAGTTTTCTTTTAATTCTTGTCAATCTTTACTTTTTCTTGTTAATCTCCTATCTACCTTTCTTGTTTGATCTTAACCTTTATGCTTTATGTTCATGTTTATGTTCTTGAGTTTTATTTGATTTAATTAAGTGGGTTTTGATTATTTTGATTAGTTTTGTTAGTTTTATTGATTTGGTTTGTTTGATTATCATTAGTAGATGTTTATTGATTAGTTTGATTTTATCTTGTGGTTGATTTTGATTAAATTTGTTTAGATTCGTGTTTCTTTTTGTATCCCGTGTTCTTCGCTTCTGTTTCTGTTTCCTAGGTACATTCCTGATGAACAAGTTCTTTCCGAATCAAAAGGGTGTTGAAATTGTTCCGAATCAAGGTTGTTCATCCGGAATATTAGACATTCCGGATCAGTGGTGTTTATTTGGAATAATTTATTATTCCGGATCAAACCTTTCATTCGGAATATCAAACATTCCGGATCAGCCCTTCATTCCGAATCAACCAAACATTCCGGATCAAGGAGATATTCCGGATCAATGAGATATTCCGGATCAAGGAGCTTTATTCGGAATAATTAATTATTCCGGATCAAGGTCTTCATCCATAATCTTCAACATTCCGGATCAAGGGGCTTATTCGGATTATATTCCGGATCAAGACAAAGTTCCGGATCAGCAAATTGTTCCGAATCAAAGGTGTTCATTCGGAATATTGAATATTCCGGATAAGTGACATATTTCGGATAAACCATTATTCCGAGTGAGCATTGTATTCCGGATAAAGGATTTTGGTAAATATTCCGAGTAAAGAAGAATCATTCCGAACGAAGGTGACATTCTGGATGAGTGATTATTCCGAACGAAGGATTATTCCGAATGAGCTGTTTTCAGGTTCTTTTTAGTTTTTGTTTTTAATTTTTAATTTACAAGCTTTATTTTTCCTGCCTTTTTCCTTAGTCGCACTTTAAGATTACTTGCCTTAGATTTATTTTAGCCTTGACTTAGTTTAAGTTTTAGTTGCATTTTTAGATTGCCTTTAGGTTAGTTTTAAGTTTGCATTATTTACGTTAAGTGCCCTTTTAATTTCTCGTCACGCTTTTAATTACTTGCCATTTATTTTAAATTAGAGTTAGATTTAAATTTACTTGCCCTTTATTTTAATTGTTTTGCACTTTTAATTTTACTACAACGACACAACTATTTGTTTCCACCAAAGAACGACTGAGTCGCACACTTAATCCATTTTTCAATTCGAAGAGACTTGGAACAACGATATTTTCTTACTAGGTAAAAACCTAGTATCAAATGGAGCCGCTGCCGGCTCTTTTCGTAAAGATGAATGGTTTTCTGTGAGAGACGAGTTGCTTTTTGGGATCCGTTCACTCGTGAACGTTATTTTTCGTGTCAAAATTTTTTTTTCAAAAAATCCAAAAACATTTGAAAAAACATAAAAAGCATTTCTTTTTCAAAGTTTTGCACCAAAAATATTCCTCTTTATCCTCTATTATGTTTAATTCTTTTCTTTACCCCTCTTATTTATAATTCTTCATGGATTCGTCTTGTGTACGGTGTGGGAGACCATGGCATGGTTTTCAAACATGTCAATGGTGTACTTGTGAGCGGTGTGGTTTTGATATCGACGATACACAATTTGGATTTTTTCCATTTTGCAATTCAACAAATTCATACTTCTCCTCTTACAATACTTTCTCACCTTCTCCCGTCTATGACAATCCTTATCCTCAAGATGCACCGGGTTTTTCTCCATACCCGTGGTGCTATATTTGTGGGGGCCCTCACGATGCTTCTTCTTGTGATCCGTCGAAGGTCTTTGAGAAAGTTCCGTGCTATCATCCCAGTGTGTATAACTTTGAGCCCCCATGTCACACCGTCAATCATCAACCCTTTTGTGCACTTCCTCCTGAGCAAATGGCCACACTTTTTGACAACTTTCAAAAAGTTCAAGAAGCTTGCAACAAGATCATGGAGAAATGTCAAGCGGATCAGCAACAAGAGCAAGTATCTAACCTTAATGCTTATACTCCTCCTCTTGTGCCTCCATATTATTATGATAGTGATGACGATGAGAGTCCTATTTCTTGGAACGATGAGAATTCTATTCCTTCGCCCGACTTGCCGGCTCTGAGCCTAAGGATTCACCCATCCTAGGGGATGAGGATTTTAGCACAATTCCTGCAAAGGAATCCGACGAATTCAATAAGTCTAGTGCTGATAACCTTGTCCCAATCCCAAGTGAATCTGAGTTGACATCCGACAATGACGATGAGTATGATGCACTTTCTTCTGATGATGTTCCTTACACCAACACTATGGGAGAGGATTCTTTGGCTTTCTCTAATCCTCTTTTTGATCAAGATGATGATTTTACTTCTAGTAATGACGAATCACTATCTGATGAAGACGTTCTGAAGGAAACTTTCAAGATTTATTCGAACCCTTTATTTGATTTTGATGACGCTTACATATCTAGTGAGGTGAATCCTCTCTTTGACGAAGGGATTGAGGACATTGATAGCTCTTATTCTCCTGCTATTACTGAACATACTTTGTTAGCCATGCCCCCTTCTATCGCAGAGGTGGAGAGTTCTGACTCTACTGGAAAGGTACCGTAGGTGGAAGGTAATTCTTCTCTTACTTCTCCTACTATATTTCCCCCTCATCCCACTGAATGCACGCCCAAGTGGGTGATGTATCAATTTCACTCTCCAGGAAATGAGGATGAGTGCTTTGACCCGGGAGGTGAAAATGACCATTCTATGATTGATAACCTTACGGCTTTGCCAATTAGTCAGCATCCATTGTCTTTGGAGGATGACAATGTGATTCCTTTACCCACCCCACCTCCCGTGGATCAAGACTTCACATACTACTCGTATGTTGAATGGACCTTTCTACCATTTAAGACTTATCCTCCCGCCTCCCCTTTGTTGATGTCAACCGGAACAAGGACAAGGTCTTTGATCCCGGTATTACATTCGAGGCTTCCCCATGGACCATTTAATTCGGGGACGAGTCAGGCTCGTGACTCGGTTAACAAAAACAAGCGCTTTTTGGGAGGCAACCCAATTATCTATCTATTTTTTCCTTATTTTCACCATAAGTGTAGGGGGAGCCCCGTGGTGTTTCTTGTTCTATTTCTTATCATGTGCAGGGATTAGAGCTTCAAAGACACACTCTTGATTATTTTTGACGACCCGTGATCCGTGTTCCCTTCTTCCCGGTTCTATCCTAAACTCTTTTTGATTCACTATTTTATATTTTCAAATATTAAAATAGGAATCTCTTTAGTTGTCCTTTCCTTAGCGAGATTTAAACAACGTGCACAATGACCTAAGTGTAGGGGAGTTTACTCCCACACGCTTAAACATTGAGGACAATGTTTATATTAAGTGTAGGGGGACTTCTATCGAAGATAAGTGGCCTTTTCCTTGTATTTGTCCTCATTTTAACCGGAAAATCAATTTTTGCGACATTTTTCAAAATTTTTGATCTATTTTGGCCCATTAGTTTTTCCCTTTGTATAGTTATTTTCTTTCCTTGTTAAAATAAATTTTTAATAAAGTGGTTTTAATTTTCAAACGTTGTGAATCTTTTGACTCAACCCGAGTTTACTTATCTAAGTTTACTCTAGCTAGTATCCTTAACGTGTTTAAGTCAAGTTTTGCTAGGCTTTTATATAGGGAGCTATAAAACGCGAAAGTCTTAACTCTCACGGGTTAAGAACAAGAACTTTTCGCAAGTTCCTATAATTTATCCTAGAGAGTCGTTTATCAAGGGAACTTTAAAATGCGATTTCTAAACTTGAAAGAGTCTAAGAATTTGCAAGATCCTATAGGCGACTCGAAAACCCAAACTTTGATTTAATAGGCCAAGCATCCACGAGTCTCATTCCTTGAGATTTTAAACTGTGGAGAACGAGAGATGATAGAGTCAATTATAAGTTTGGTATTCTTTCGTGAATTTATGTGAGTTAATTATAAGCCTATTGTCCCATCACTTGCTAATAAATTTATCTGCAATAAATAAGGTTGTACGATTTGAAAAGTTACTTAGCTTCTAGCCCAAGATCGTTTAAAAGTTGCTCGGTATGGATTAGAGTTCATAGCCAAGGCATAACTTATTGAAGCGGGATGCGAAGATTGGCGAGTCCAAAAAGGCCCTAACAAGGCATGAGGGCTATATTTTGTTGCTAAAGATCCAAAGTGATGTGAAGAGTCATTTATCAAAGATCAATATGAAGGATCGAGACACACGACAAAAAGCAAAAACTCCACAAAAGTCATGGAGAAGTCTATCCAAAAAGGCCCTAACAAGGTATGAGGATAAATAGATCCAAGTCCAAAAAGGAGGCAGATCGTTGTATATCAAAGTCCAAAATAAAGATTGGAGGAAAATGAAGAAGTCGTGGTCCATATATGAAGAATCTCTCAAAATTTCAAGTAAAGAAATTCCTATTATGAAGAGAAGACCATTATTTCATGAACGTCTCTCAAGGTTTGAAGTATGAAGTCGCTGCCAAATATCGGTCCGAGAAAGGTCTCAAATCGCCAAGCGAGTTATGCCAAGATATGAATTTTATGAGGTCCCGAGAAGCAGTTTTAAAAGATTTTGTCCTTTAGCTAACTATTGATTAAATCGTCCCACTTTATTTTCAGCCTAAATAACTATCGAAATAAGTCAACAATGCATCCTCGTGATCATTCAAGACAACAATAAAATATAAGAGATACACCTAGGAATAAGGGAGTCTAAGTAAATAATTGGCCCACATGAGTTCGTTTTAGTTTGCTAACTTATAATAACAATGATCTCGTTTTTAAGCTTGGTTTGGAAAAAGTGAAAACTTGAGGATGATGATTATTCATGACATTTCCAATACCCAAGGTATGATTTTGATTTCTTTACTTTGAATGTTTATAATTTTCTATCTCTTTAATAAAGGCCAACGTGGATTGACTTTGATGAAAAATGTAAACGTGCTTTGTGACTAATGCATTGCATGAGGACATTGCAATGGTCAAGTGTAGAGGATTTGATAGGTGTGTAAACACCCATCCTTTTTACCACTTAATTACAATAATAACCAAGCCAAAACGTGTATTTTATGTCATTTATGTCGGAATTATTCGTGGTTTGTGTTTTTGTTGTGATTTAGGACGAAAAGGTGAAAAGTGGAGAAAACACGGGCATTCACGGGCTTTTATCAAAGAAAAAGACGAAAGACGAAGTCAGGAAATCAAGAGTGCAAAATGAACGGAAGTCCAAGACCAATTCTGAAGATTTATCGAAGAAAAAGTCAAAAGACGGAAGTTTACTAAAATCCGAAGAACTCAAGTCTAATTTATTGAAGAATTACAAGACGAGTTCAAAGAAATCCCGATACAAAGTCGTTAAAGTCAAAGAATTAAGAAGATTAACAAAGAATTAAGAAGAGCAAGGACTTAATGATGCAATTAAGGAAAGAAGAAAGAGGGGAGGAAGCTTCCTAAGCACCTCCCTAATCTCCCCTATAAATAGATTAGGATTTCATTCATTTTTCTCTTGTTGGCTAATAGTGACAATTAGTTCTTCCATTTTATTTTCCTTGTCATTTAATTACATGTCATTTACCTTAATTGTCTTGCACCTTAAATACCTTTAATTTCAAGTAAGTTTTCTTTTAATTCTTGTCAATCTTTACTTTTTCTTGTTAATCTCCTATCTACCTTTCTTGTTTGATCTTAATCTTTATGCTTTATGTTCATGTTTATGTTCTTGAGTTTTATTTGATTTAATTAAGTGGGTTTTGATTATTTTGATTAGTTTTGTTAGTTTTATTGATTTGGTTTGTTTGATTATCATTAGTAGATGTTTATTGATTAGTTTGATTTAATCTTGTGGTTGATTTTGATTATATTTGTTTAGATTCATGTTTCTTTTTGTATCTCGTGTTCTTCGCTTATGTTTCTGTTTCCCAGGTACATTCCTGATCAACAAGTTCTTTCCGAATCAAAAGGGTGTTGAAATTGTTCCGAATCAAGGTTGTTCATCCGGAATATTAGACATTCCGGATCAGTGGTGTTTATTCGGAATAATTTATTATTCCAGATCAAACCTTTCATTCGGAATATCAAACATTCCAGATCAGCCCTTCATTCCGAATCAACCAAGCATTCCGGATCAAGGAGATATTCGGGATCAAGGAGATATTCGGGATCAAGGAGCTTTATTCGGAATAATTAATTATTCCGGATCAAGGTCTTCATCCGGAATCTTCAACATTCCGGATCAAGGGGCTTATTCGGATTATATTCCGGATCAAGACAAAGTTCCGGATCAGCAAATTGTTCCGAATCAAAGGTGTTCATTCGGAATATTGAATATTCCGGATAAGTGACATATTCCGGATAAACCATTATTCCGAGTGAGCATTTTATTCCGGATAAAGGATTTTGGTAAATATTCCGAGTAAAGAAGAATCATTCCGAACGGAGGTGACATTCCGGATGAGTGATTATTCCGAACGAAGGATTATTCCGAATGAGCTGTTTTCAGGTTCTTTTTAGTTTTTGTTTTTAATTTTTAATTTTCAAGCTTTATTTTTCCCGCCTTTTTCCTTAGTCGCACTTTAAGATTACTTGCCTTAGATTTATTTTAGCCTTGCCTTAGTTTAAGTTTTAGTTGCGTTTTTAGATTGCCTTTAGGTTAGTTTTAAGTTTGCGTTATTTATGTTAAGTGCCCTTTTAATTTCTCGTCGCGCTTTTAATTACTTGCCATTTATTTTAAATTAATGTTAGATTTAAATTTACTTGCCTTTTATTTTAATTGTTTTGCACTTTTAATTTTACTACAACGACACAACTATTTGTTTCCACCAAAGAACGACTGAGTCGCATAGTTAACCAGGATCAATTCGATTAGACCACTATAACGAATCTTTTTAACTGAGCAAAAGCCAGTATCAATCTTAATGGGATTAGGATGAATAATAACTTGTCATGTCTATATGCTAAGGATTCAGTTGATGAAAGTAATCTATGGCACAGGAGACTAGGGCACATTAACTTTAAAAATATAAATAGACTTGTGAGACATGGCTTGGTTGATGGTTTGCCTGAAAAGGCTTTCCACAATGACCACTCTTGTGTTGCATGCCTTAAAGGCAAATAGCACAAGGTCTCATTTAAGTCTAAACAGGTGCACACTAGTTCTAAACCTCTTCACTTGCTTCATATGGACCTGTTTGGTCCAACTAATATAGAGAGTTTGAATGGTAAATCTTACTGTTTTGTCATCACTGATGACTTTTCTAGGTTTACTTGGACTTTCTATTTAGCTTTGAAAAGTGACACTGCTGATACTTTAATTAACTTTATTAACCAAATTGAAAAGAAGACTGGTAATGAAGTTAAAATGCTTAGAAGTGATAATGGTGGTGAGTTTAGAAATAAGTTGTTGGATGATTTTTGTGCCAAGAAAGGGATTACTAGACAGTTTAGTGGAGCCAGAACCCCACAGCAAAATGGGGTTGCTGAGAGAAAGAATACAACCCCAATAGAAGCAGCCAGGACTATGTTGGCTGATGCTCACTTTCCCATTGATTTTTGGGCTGAGGCTGTGAATACAGCTTGTTATGTTCAGAATAGAGCATTAGGCAACAAGATACATAACAAAATACCTTATGAGTTACTTTGGGGAAGGAAACCTAATATTGGTTTTCTTATACCTTTTAGTTGTCATGTAGTTGTACTAGATACTAGTGATGCCTTAGGTAAATGCTAAAGGTGATGAAGGCTACTTCATGGGTTATTCAGTGCAGAGTAAAGGATATAGGGTTTACATTAAGAAGGAAAAACGTATACTTGAAAAGGTACATGTTAGGTTTTTAGAAAGTAAACCTAGTGATCATGAGAGTGGTCCAAATTGGTTGTTTGACTTAGAACCTCTATCTAGGGCTTTGAATTATATGCCTGTTACTAATCCAAACATTGTGAAGGTAACTTCAAATGTTGTGGAAGAACCAGTTGTTGATGTTTCAGGTACACATGTTAATGAAGAGGTTGGATCACTAGCAGACAAATCATCACCCACACTTGAGTATGTCACCATTCCCATATGGACAGATGTGTTTGCTGCTGCTGCTGCTGGAAAGGAAAATGGTGGTCCCCAAGTATCACCAGTTGACAACATGCATGATCTTTCAGGCGCTGACAAAGGAAAATCTGGCGATGATAAGACAACTTCAGACGTTGATGGCTCAAACGTTGACAGCAATGATTCAGGCGTTGATAGCCCTCTTGACCATATTTTCTCTTCCAATTTTGAACAAGGTGAACCTTCAAACAGAAATGGAGAGGTTCATTCAGATATTGAGGGAAGAGAGTCTGAAGAAGATATTGGTAACATGGAAGATGAGATTGAAGACAACAGACTTTTTGAGGGAGGAGTTCTTACTTCTACAATTAAGGATACCCCTCTTCTCTAATCATTAGTGATGTTATGTCTCCTGTTCAAACTAGAAGATCTCATCAGAATCTTGGAGGATTTATAGCCAATATACACAAGAAGGTTGATACCCCTCTTGTTCAAGCATGTTTGTTTGCCTGTTTTCTTTCACAACAGGAACCCAAGAAGATTTTTATGCTCTCAAAGAACCAAGTTGGGTGGAAGCAATGCAGGATGAGCTTCACCAATTTGCTATCCAGGACGTTTGGGAGTTTGTTGATTGTCCCAGACATGTCAGACCTATTGGGACAAGGTGGGTTCTTAGAAACAAGAAAGATGAAAGAGGCATTGTGGTCAGGAACAAGGCACGTTTAGTGGCTCAAGGATATACACAAGAAGAAGGGATAGACTATGAGGAGGTCTTTGCACCAGTTGCAAGGATTGAGGATATAAGGATATTTCTAGACTATGCTTCCTGCATGGGTTTTACTATCTATCAAATGGATGTGAAGAGTGCTTTTCTTTATGGCACAATTGTTGAGGAGGTTTATGTAATGCATCCTCCTGGTTTTGAAGATTCAGAGCATCCAGACAAGGTATATAGAGTCAAGAAAGTTATGTATGTACTTCATCAAGCCCCATGAGCATGGTATGGCACATTGTCCACCTATCTGGTAGAAAATGGATTCAAAAGGGGCACCATAGACCAGACCTTATTTACAAAGAAGACTGGTAAGGATGTTTTACTTGTTCAGGTTTATGTGGATGATATCATCTTTGGCTCATCAAACCCAAAGATGAGTGAAGACTTTTCCAAGCTTATGACAGACAAGTTCAAGATGAGTGCAATGGGGGAGATGAACTTCTTTCTAGGGTTACAAGTTCAGCAGAAAGAAGATGGTATCTTCATCTCTCAGGATAAATATGTAGCAGAAATCTTGAAGAAGTTTGGCTTTTCTCCACATGAGAAAAGGGCTAGTACTCCTATGGATAGAGAACACCCTTGGGGAAAAGTTGGAGATGGAAAAGAAGTGGATGTCAGGCACTATAGATCAATGATTGGTTCATTGATGTATCTCACAGCTTCAAGACCTGACATTATGTTTGCTGTGTGTGCATGTGCACGTCATCAAGTGACTCCCAAAGAGTGTCATCTTCATGCTGTCAAGATAATCTTTAGGTACCTTAGATGTTATCCAGACCTAGGATTATGGTATCCAAAAGATTCACCATTGGAGCTTATTGCATATTCAGACAGTGACTATGGTGGGGACAAATTTTATAGAAAATCCACAACTGGTGGATGTAAGTTTCTTGGGAGTAGGTTGATATCTTGCAAATGCAAGAAACAAACAGTGGTGGCCAATTCTACAACTGGAGCAGAATATGTAGCAGCAGCTGCTTGTTGTGGACAAGTCTTATGGATTCAGAACCAACTGTTCGATTATGGGTATAATTTTATGCATACCAAGATTTTTGTAGACAATAACAGCACTTTATGCATTATTAAAAATCATGTACATCACTCTAAAACAAAACACATAGAAATTAGACATCATTTTATAAGAGATTGTTTTGAAAAGGGTTTAATACAACCAGATAGGGTTGACACAGAAGAAAATGTGTCTGATTTATTAACTAAACCTTTTGATACTGGAAGATTTCAATATTTGGTAACAAGTATTGGAATGATCAATCTCACTTAATATGTGTTTTGGGATCTTTTTATAAAAGTATGTACAAGATATGCATTGTTATTGGTCTTTTTGATGAGTTAGATTTTCCACTATATTTGTCTAACGCTGACAAAGGTTATCTTAACGCTGATAAGTGTTATCCTGACGTTGTTAGCAACATGTTAGTTTTGTGGTTTTTGATCTAAGTGTGCAGTCGTTGTTAGCATTGTACCATTGGATACAGAGTTGCTTATGGATCCTTGGAGAATCATTAGAGCATGTTTCAATTTATGGATGATGGTTGGAATATTTATATTCCTATCTTGACATAAATTTTTATTTACATGCATATTATTTGGCAACTTATGTATCACAGTTTAAGGGGAGGTTTTAGGAACCTTTAGGATTTTTGGGTATTCTTATAATACTCTTATCATAATTTTAGATTGTGTCAACTGGTGATTATGAGTTAGTTTACTAAATCATGAGGCACTGTAGCATGCAAAGTTGATATACTATGCATGCTGCCAAGACCTTTTTGGCCTAGAATTGGATGTGGTCTATTGGGAGACTTGGGAATGCTTTATATTGGGTTTACCTGGGAGTTACAAAGGATTTTATGAGATAACTTAATTGTTAAGAATTTTGGTTAGCAAGGGACACTAGAGGACTGTTATGTTTATCTTGCATAAGCAAGTGTGCATAACTGGACAGTGCTTGCCGCCCTATAATAATTTTCAGTTTATAGGTTATCTTCACTAGGATCAATTACTTTGTTAAGGTCCTTTTTCATTTTTATTACTTTTATTTTTGGACGCTGACAAATATTTTTCCAAGCGTTGTTGTGACCAATTTAGACGCTGACATGGCTTTTGCAAACGTTGACAAGAATATAGCCGTTGGGCGTTGATGGGATATTTTTTACCGTTGACACTTATTGGGACCTACCCAGTTGTTATTTTTGACGAATTTTGGTGCCGTAATTTTGGGAGTAGATAACTTTTAATTAATGCACAAGATAACTTATTTTCTTTTCAATATTTTCATCATTGTATTTTGAAAATACTTGCCTTATTTTTTACCAATCACATGTGCCTATCTCTCCTATATATTTGGCTCCTATTTTTAAACAGGGTACTCTCATATTCTTGTCTAACACTTTTTCTCCTATATTATTCATCTTTCATCAATCTTTCATAAACAGCTTTCTTCAACAATGGCACCAAAGTTTAAACCAAGTGACTTGGTATTGGGATTCAGGAGTCAGCACAATATGATTGCTTATTTTGCGGCTGATGACACTTTGTTTCCACAATACACTCAAATGGTGGCGTATTTGAATGCATCTCCACTACGGTATGCTCTTTCTCATGCTCCTCTCATCCTTGTCACTCATATTAAACAGTTTTGGAACACTGTTAGTTCCTCGACGCTTAATAATGTGACTACATTAACAGCTATTGTTCATGGGCGTACTTGGGTGGTTACTGAAGCCTTGGCTCGCCAGGATTTGCATCTTAATGATGCAGATGGTATAACCACTCTCCCCATTAATGAGATAGAACAAGGACTTCAGGCTTTGGGGTATCCTTTCCCTGATGAGGATACTTTAAATAAATATCATAAACAAGAATTTCCCCCAGCCTTGAAGTACCTCATACATGTCATCCTTCAATGTTTGAGTCCCAAATGTACTGCACATAATGAAATTAACAGATCAATTGCTAGTGCAATTGTGTGCATTACAAATGGGCAAAAGTATAATTTTTCAAAACTAATTTTTGATGGCATGTGTAAAAACAAGGGGAGTAAGATGACTTTGGCTTATCCCAGTTTTTACAAATGATTTTTGATGACCAAGGGTATTGTACAAGGGATCATGATGATTTTTATGAGATCCCTGTGCAAAAGAAATTTATTTTTAGTAAGATGAACTCACCCCCTCACCCAAGCTATGCTTGCTGTTATTACAGCAACACAACCTCAACCAGACCCACAACCACACCTTGACCTAATTCCAGACCCTTTACCTTCACCTCAACACATGGAAATTGACCAAGAATCCTTCAAAGCTGACACATTAAATGTTGGCGTTGACACTAGTAATCCAAACGTTGACACCTATCCTTCACAGACCCAAACACCCCTTAACCTTCAAACTACCACTCAATCCACATCATCTTCTACACCCCCTGAATATAGGTTGATTAAACGCCCAAGGACTACTGGAGTGTTCTCCTCTAGTGGTCCTAGCCATGTTGCAGAGAGAACCACCACCACAAGTGTGGTTGGTGCTATGGATGAGGCTGGGATTATTGGTACTCGCTTAGATGCAGGCCAAGACAGTCCTAACATCTTTAAGACCTCATCCATGCCCCATGACTCTACTTTGGGAGGTCAAAAACCCATTCTAGAGGAGGGCAGATTGGAACCATACACAATGATGGAATTGACGGCTGTCTGCATTAGCTTACAAAAGCAAAATGCAGACCTGGTACAAACAGTCAGTACACAAGGCCTTGAACTCAAGCAATTGAGGGAGAGGATTGTTCTTTTGGAGGATGCTAACGATACGCGTGGGATGGAGGAATCTTCCAAAGGGGAGGATGAACAGATCCATGTGAGTGACAAAGGCTCACATGATAAAGAATCTTTGGGTGTTGCTGAAGCCCTTACTGAATTGAAGAAGCAACCAGGTTTTGATACATCTTTGGTTACTCCTACAAACTTGAACTTGTCTTTTACAGCTATGATGGAGCAGTTCACAAGAGGCGCTGAGACAAGTAAGGTGAGCGTTGACAAACAAAATTTGAACACTGACACATCAAGCGCTGACAAGAGTAATTTGGGCGCTGACACACAGAATTTGAGCGTTGACAGACCTACAGATATGGTTGATGTATTCCAGTCATCGGCTATCATCAAAGAAGTGTCTTAACAAGTACCATCATCAGCTTTACCCATCATTGATTCATTAGATAAGGGTAAAGGAATCATGGTAGAAGTAGAAGTTCCAAAGGATGCAGCACAAGTAGAGTTTGATTCAAGGTTGGTTGCACAACTTGTGGAACAAGAAATGAAGAAGGTTGGTGAATCACCATTTGTTGTTACTTCTGAAGAACAAGAAGGAAGTGATGAAGGGAGTTCAGATTCAAGTGTTATGATCATTGAACAACCAGAGAGACTTGAATATGGTGATATGTTGGCAAAAGAGAAGCTTAGAGAGTTAAAATTGCAGGTAGACTATGATATGCCAGAAGTTACTCAAATGTACCATGCTTGGGAAGATAAGGTTATGGAGCATCCAGAAATGACAATTTCAGATCAAATTTGGGGATTGGAGATTCTTCTAAGAGTTCAAAGAGACTGCAAGGTGATTCTAAAGCACAAGGCTAGCAATGTTTTCTCACTGCTGAAGAGGGATAGAATGGAGCTTTACTACATGTTACTCAGATGTCATGGAACTGGATGGACCATCAAGAAATTGTAGGGATTATCCTTTAAAGAATTGGAGTATAAGGCTTATCCCAGTTGGTCAAAAGTGCAGGAAATGAATACTATCAGACTTCTTTCAGATGAAAGGAAAGAAGAACTTGCAGAAGAGATGGAGATTCAGAAGGCTATGATTGTACGGCCTTTGAAGAAGGGAGTTCCACTTGAGTTCCCTAAGGATATCGATAAATTGAATCCTAGTGAAGCTGTTCTTAGAAGGAGCATTAACCTCTCACCCATGGAAGCTTCAGATATGGTACAAGTGTTCCTCTTGATGCTAGAAACCCTATCATTAGCTATGAAGAAGATGCAAGTGGGTTTTGGATGATTGGCAGATATGGGAAAGAGATACACACATTTACTACTCTTATGTCTCTCTTTGCAAGTATGGATAGGGAAGACTTGGCAGACCTTTGGAGGTTGATGATGGCCAAGTATGAGGCGGAAGCACCTACTTCAGTCAATGGAATAAAGCTTTGGTCAACATTCAAGAGAATGTGTGCACCAGAAGATGAAGATCCTGTTTGGAAGGATCTTGAGGATGATATCAGTGGACTTCAATGGCGTTTGTATTCAGCTGCTGGTGTGTATTATTTGAGTTCTACAAAGTTTGTTGAGTATCTACTTGTAGATGCTGAGTATCCCATGTCCAAAGAAGTTTTGGAAAAGATGAAGACAACACAGCTGGAAACTGACTATTCAAGTGACGTGGCCAAAGATTTGATTAGGCATGTTTATTACCAATATGATAAGATTTGTAAGATTCCTCCTAGTTCTTAAATTTTATTCATAAACTTGATTGCTAGAGTAGATATCAAGTTTAGGGGAGGATTGTTGGGAATAAAATATAGCCAGTACACTTGGACGCTGACAAGAAGAAAACAAGCGTTGATAAGAAGAAAACAAGCGTTGACAGATCAAGCGTTGACAGGAAGATGTCAAGCGTTGATAGGATGAAGTCAAGCACTGATAGAAAGATATAGTCTACGCGTATTATGTTTCTAGTTTGTTTCTAGTAAAGATAGGATCGACAATTTATTTTCTATATTTATCTTTACCTAGAATAGCTGATACGTAGACTCTTGTACAAGGCTTCTTATGTCTATAAAAGAAGACCTTTAGGTTTTGTTTCATATAAGTTTTTCATACGTATAACACTTTCATTGTAAGCAAGTTTGTTCTAATCAATCAAGTGAAAGTTTGTTTTACATTCTTTTGTGTGTTCCTGTTTGAGTATTAATTCCGCATAATACTTAAATTGTTTTATACACAAACAAAGTTTCTCTACGTGTTTAACTTTATTTAATCTCGTTTACACAAGCTAAATCGATCTAAGTTAGGGATCAACAATCATTGGGAGATTTCATCTTGTGTTTAAGCACCTTGTTCATGATTATTGTTCTTTTTTGCTATGATTAAACGTCATATGAATGATAATCATACCTAGTAGCTAAAAGATATAGGAATCTTAGGATTCCACATTATTTGTTTTTTAAAACTGGTTTCTTATCTTCCAAGAGTTGGATTTTGTGTTTACAGAATAAGGGACCATATGCCAGGATCTGAGGTTTTCTAAGCAACAGCTCGTTTGTGATTTTAAGATCGACGATGAGTTTGGATTTGTTTTCTTTAGATGGTTCAGATGAGATGATTACTAGGAGTAAATTTTCTTCATGCATATTGTTCGATAAGAGGTTTAAGTTATAGATCCGTAAGAGGTTCTTCATTAGATTCTCTAACTTTGAACTCGGTTTAAAATGATATGTTCAAAGGTACTTCCTTTTCTTCTTCAGGTTATTCGGTAGGTTCGGTGGTGTGAACGGCTACGAAAGCGTCAAATTTGAAAAAGAGTTCATCTTTGAGGACGGTTCCATCATAGAATAAAGAATTTGGATTCCTTCATCTAGAAGGGCATCGAAATCGGCTTCAATGCCTTCATCGATGACATCGATACTAAAAAAAAAGTAACGTCATTAGAGTACGAGTGTTTCATTTCTTCATCAATAGAAAATATCATTCTATCGGATCCAACTCCAAGGTTAAGTTGTTTTTGTTTGACTCGAATCACAACATCGGCTGTGTGCAAGAAAGGTCTACCAAGAATTAGTGGTACTTTATTGTCTTCTTCCATTTCTAGAATAACAAAGTTTGCGAGAAAAATGAATTTTCTGACTTCCACTAGCATGTTTTCTGCTATACCTACAAGGTATTTAAAGGATCGATCGGCAAGGCAAACACTCATTTTTGTAGGTTTGAGAGTATCTTTGGATAGTTTAGCATATAAAGAATATGTCATGAGACTGATACTAGCGCAAACATCGGCCAAGGCGTTGCACGAGAATGATTGGCGAAATGTGCAAGGGATTAGAAAACTTCCAAGGTCTCCAAGTTTAGATGGAACTTTGTTTTATATGATGGCAGAGCATTTGTTGTCCAATAAAATATGAAGATTAAACAAGAAAGGTAGATAGAAGATAGATGAATTCTAGAGAGAGAATGTAGAGTGAGAAAAGAGAGAGAAGTGTGTGAAACTTGGTGAATATTAGATAAGAGAAGAATGAGAAAAATGAACCAACCAACATCTCCTTACATGCAAGGAGAGGTATTTATAGCCTTGCCTACATGTGGCATAATGGGCTATATGATAATGGGTCGGGCTTTCCTTTTTGGCTTCAGTTACTTATGAATAAACTTTAGCTTAAAGTTAAGCCCGTAAAACACGACTAATCTACTACCTATTACAAAGTTCTAAAATACGATACATAATAAACATATGACCGAGCATTCTTGTTTGACTCAATATTTTGAGGCTAAAAATCTCCCCCAATGAGAGGTCATTACCCTTTATGAGAGGTCATTAACTTTTATCATTTTGAGATTTGTAGAGATTACTAATCTCGCCATAAATGAGTCTTGAATGTGTAATAGTAGTATTGTTCCTTCATGCTGTGATCAATGAGCCGTTTTCATTGTCTTTCGACTTTGTCTTTAATTTTGAGATCTTCAACTCATCCTTGACTTGACTTTGCCATCTTGTGATCTTGTGTCTTCATCCACATGCTCACACTATTAATTGTTGAATATGTCTTTAGGCATGAGTATGTGGTTTTGAATCTTTTGACTTTGCTGAGTACACCGTAACGCCACCTTCTCGAGACAAAACATAGACACGGACTGAATGGCTTTGACATTCGTCCTAAATCGGTAGCATTTTACCTTCGGTCGGTGAAGACCGTTATACGATATTAAATACCGTACCTGTGATAGGTAGATTCAATTAAGAATCTCCTTGACAGGGTTTCACGGCTGTACTAGCCGTTCTCTATACTCGACCGTCTCAAAGCAAGACTGCAAACATAAAGAGTGAATCAATTGGATAGATATCTGCTTGATTAAAGTCGTCAATTCAAATTCCTGGAATAAGTTTGATTCATAAAGAATCTTACCATTGTTGCTTTCCAGTTGACACAAGCTTGATTCATAAGAATCTCGCATGTCACCTACCGTAGCGCTGTTTGAGGTTGACGCTAGAAGGATTTCCATTCATCACCGTGAATATTAATGAATATCACTCTCAATGTTCTGGCAAGACTAATATTAGGCTTTTACACCAAGTATAAAATCTTATCGTCTGAATTTCTTCGAATTGACTATTGGTTCAAAGTGTGACTCAATTGTTCTTGATGGAATAATAAATGGTTTGGTTGATTATCTATTTTAAACTAATAGCAAATAAATGTAAATGTCGTTGAGTAAAGTAAACGCTTTAAAGATTAAACTAAAGTAACGAGTTAAAAGTAAATGATTGAAAACTTAAAGAAAAGATTAGAAAAATACTTGAAAACTTAATGAAACTAACACTTGAAAACTTTTCAAAAACAAGAAATTAAACAATTGGAAAACAATCGGAATACAGCCAAATCGGAATATCTAAAGTGCTACAATCGGAATGTTTGGTCGGAATCACTGATCGGAATGCGTAAAAGAAATTATGGTCGGAATACTGTTGTCGGAATAAGGCAATCGGAATGCTTGAAAATAATGCCAATCGGAATAGCATAAAAAGAACACAATCGGAATACCACTACAAACGGAATGTGAAATAAAGGATCCAGATCGGAATGCTATGCAAGATACTCCAATTGGAATGTCAACAACTCCCACCGTCGGAATAATTAAACCCTAATCCGATCAATTGATCGGAATACCAAGGGTGCCAATCAGAAAGATATAACCCGAATCCGATCAGGGTGATCGGAATAATGGGTGCTAATCGGAAAGCCAAATCGGAAAAGGGTTTAAACCTTTTCCGATTAATATGGGATTCGAAAATAAGCTAGTGATAAGCTATAATGATAAGCTAACACCAAAACTTGAACGAATCTATAATGAAAAGGATTAAATAAGCACAAATGACAACTTATCCAACTTAAAATAAGCAATCTTTTAAATCAAACCATAAAAGATAAAACTTTTTAGGAAAACTTTAAAAGTAAATAAGCTAAAAACATAAATAAGCCAATAAGCACAAAGATCTTAAAGCTTAATCGTTTGAAAGCTTATGTGGGAATAAAAAGATTAACTTTTTAAGCACGAAAACATCAAAGATCAACACGGATCAATAGTATTTCGCACCAAAATTAACTAAAAATAAAGAAAGGTAGAAAGAGATTAATGAACAAAAAGCTTAACTTGAACTTGATTAATGGAATCCAAATACAAAGGCTTAATCTTGAGAGATTAAAAGAAAGAAAAGATGAAAACTTAGTGAGAGAAAGTTGGTAACTTTCTCTCTCTAAAACTAGAAAGAAAAATGAAAATGAAACTAACTACTAAAAACTAACCATCCCTCCTAATGTGTATTAGGAGGGTATTTATAGGGAAAATGGGAAGGTGTGCATGTGTTACCTCTTCTTTCTTTCTTCTCGACTCGATTTAAATCCTTTGTCTTTCTCGACGTCGTCTCGGGATTTGTCGATGTATATTGAAATTGTCTTGTAATTTTCTTCTTCTATTAGACTTGAGTTCTTCGACTTCATTAAACTTCCGTCTTTAGACTTTTTATTCGATAAATCTTCAGAATAGGCCTTGGACTTCCGTTCTTTTTGCACTCTTGATCTTTTGACTTCGTCTTTTCTCGTTTTCTTCGATAAAAGCCCGTGAAAGCCCGTGTTTTCTTCCTTTTTCATCTTTTGGTCCTAAAACACAATAAAAACACAAACCACGCATAATTCCGACTTTTACGGCATAAATTACACGTTTTGGTCTTGTAATTATTGGAAATAAGTGGTAAAAAGATAAGTGTTTTCACACTTATTAAATCCCCTACACTTGACCATTGCAATGCCCTCATGCAATGCATTAATTTTAATGCACGGTTTACATTCTTCATCATAAATAACCTACCTTGGCCTTTATTAAATACTAACATAAAAAGATAGAAACAAGTAAAGAAATTAAAGACTTACATTGGGTTTTGGCTGCCATGAACGTTTATCATCCTCAAGTTTCACGTTCCCCATACCAAGCTTAAAAACGAGATCATTGTTATTATAAGTTAGCAAACTAACACGAATTCATGTGGGCCAATTATTCACTTAGAATCCCTTCTTCCTAGGTGTATCTCTTATATTTTATTTTTGTCTTGAATGATCACGAGGATGCATTGTTTGACTTATTTCGATAGTTATTTAGGCCGAAAATAAGGTGAACGATTTAATCAGTAGTTAGCTAAAGGACAAAATCTTTTAAAACTGCTTCTCGGGACCTCATAAAGTTCATATCTTGGCATAACTCGCTTCACGATTTGAGACCTTTCTCGGACCGATATTTGGCAGCGACTTCATACTTCGAATCTTGAGAGACGTTCATGAAATAATGGTCTTCTCTTCATAATAGGAATTTCTTCACTTGAACTTTTTGAGAGATTCTTCATATTTGGACCACGACTTCTTCATTTTTCTCCAATATTTATTTTGGACTTTGATATACAACGATCCGCCTCCTTTTAGGACTTGGATCTATTTATCCTCATACCTTGTTAGGGCCTTTTTGGATAGACTTCTCCATGATCTTTTGGGGAGTATTTGCTTTTCGTCGTGTGTCTCGATCCTTCATATTAATTTTCGATAAATGATTCTTCACATCACTTTTGGATATTTAGCAACAAAATGTAGCCCTCATGCCTTGTTAGGGCCTTTTCGGACTTGCCAATCTTCACTTCCCGCTTCAATAAGTTATGCCTTGGCTATGAACTCTAATTAATACCGAGCAACTTCTAAACGATCTTGGGCTAGAATCTAAGTAACTTTTCAAATCATACAACCTTATTTATTGCAGATAAATTTATTAACAAGCGATGGGAGAATAGGCTCATAATTAACTCACATAAATTCACGAAAGAATACCAAACTTATAATTGACTCTATCATCTCTCGTCCTCCACAGTTTAAAATCTCAAGGAATGAGACTCGTGGATGCTTAGCCTATTAAATCAAAGTTTTGGGTTTTCGAGTCATCTATAGGATCTTGCAAATTCTTAGACTTTTTCAAGTTTAGAATTCACATTTTAAAGTTCCCTTGATAAACAAATCTCTATGATCAATTATAGGAACTTGCGAAAAGTTCTAGTTCTTAACCCGTGAGAGTTAAGACTTTCGTGTTTTAAAGCTCCCGATATAAAAGCCTAGCAAAACTTGACTTAAACACGTTAAGGAAACTAGCTAGAGTAAACTTAGATAAGTAAACTCGGGTTGAGTCAAAATGTTCACGACTAAGAAAAATTTAAAACCATTTTATTAAAACAAGGAAAGAAAATAACCATAACAAAGGAAAATACAACTATACAACTAGGCCAAAATAGATTAAAAATTTTGAAAAATGTCGAAAAATCAAATTTTCCGGTTAAAATGAGGGCAAATTCATGGAAAAGACCACTTACTTCAATAGAAGTCCCCCCTACACTTGATATAAACATTTTCCTCAATGTTTAAGCATGTGGGAGTAAACTCCCCTACACTTAGGACATTGTGCACTTTGTTTAAATCTTGCTAAGGAAAGGAAAACTATAGAGAATTCAATGTGAACATATAAGATATGAAATATTGAATCACGACAGTTTAGGATAGAACCGGGAAGATGGGAACACGGGATCACGGTTCGTCGAAAGTCATCAAGGGGCTCTTTGAAGCTTGCATCCTTGTAGAGAATAAGAAACAAGACAACCAACACATACGGGGCTCCCCCTACACTTATTATGAAAGCAGTAAAGGATAGATCACGGGTTGCCTCCCGAGAAGCGCTTGTTTTTGTGCACCGAGTCACGAGCCTGAATCGACCCAAATTTAGTTCATGGGAAACGTGGTGAGGGATGGAATCATCTCATGAGAGATGTACTCACCAAAGTACAGCTTCAAACGCTGGCCATTCACCTTGAAATTTGGCCCATTTGGCTGAGAAAGCTCAATGGTCCCATATGGAAAGACTTTGGCGACGGTGAATGGACCAGACCAGCGGCTCTTCAACTTGCCCGAGAAGATCTTTAACCGAGAGTTAAATAGTAAGAATTGATCACCAACGTGGAACTCTCAGTTCTTAATTCTTGCATCATGGATGATCTTGGTCTTCTCTTTGTAGATCAGAGAGTTCTCGTAAGCGTCATTCCTCAGTTCATTTAGCTCGTTGAGTTGAATCTTGCGAAGATCACCGGCTTTGTTGATGTCGAAGTTAGCCCACTTCAAGGCCCAGTATGCCTTATGTTCCAGCTCGATAGGGAGGTGGCATGCTTTCCCGTACACAAGACGATACAGCGTACAACCGATCGGAGTCTAATAAGCAGTACGGAAAGCCCACAAAGCATCGTCTAACTTATCGGCCCACGCGGCGCGATGCTCTCCCACAGTACGCTCCAGAATTCTCTTCAGTCCGCGGTTGGAAATCTCAGCTTGACCATTGGTTTGAGGATGATAAGCGGTGGAAAGACGGTGATTGACACCATACTTAGCCATGACTCTTGCAAATTGATCATTGCAAAAATGAGTCCCGCGGTCACTGATTATAGCACGAGGAACGCTGAATCGAGCAAAAAGCTGCTTCAAAAAATTCACAACCACCCTCGCATTGTTCGTAGGGAGAGCCTTAGCTTCAACCCATTTGGAAACGTAGTCGACGGCTACGAGGATGTACTTTTTCCCTTTAGATGATGGAAATGGCCCCATAAAGTCGATGCCCCATACATCAAAGATTTCACATTCTTGTATGAAATTTTGAGGCATCTCATCTTTATGTGTGATCTTACCTTGTCTTTGACAAGCATCACAATGTTTAACCATATCGTGAGTGTCACGATAAATGGTGGGCCAATAGAATCCAGAGTCGAATACTTTCTTCGCGGTGTAATTGGGACCAAAGTGACCATCGTTGGGTCCTTTATGGCAAGCATCAAGGATTTGTACCGCTGCCGGCCCATCAACACATCGACGAATGATCAGATCAACACATTGTTTGAAAAGGTAAGGGTCGTCCCAGAAATAATGTTCAATATCTTTAAAGAACTTCTTATTTTGTTGGGACATTAACCCTTCCTTGAGAATTCCACCCGCTAAGTAGTTTGCAATGTCTGCAAACCACGGGGTGTCATCAAGATTGGAGTTGATAGACATTAAGGCCTCAAGGGGAAAAGAGTCATTGATCTCTTTGTTCGGATGATCCCCTTGATAACGATCCTCAAGTATACTGAGATGATCCGCGGCTAGGTTTTCAGCTCCCTTTTTATCACGAATTTCAATGTTGAATTCTTGAAGGAGCAAAACCCGACGAAGAAGTCTTGGCTTAGAATCTTGCTTAGTCATCAAGTACTTCAACGGTGAATGATCGGTATACACGATGGTGGTAGAAAGGACAAGATAGGGGCGGAATTTTTCAAAAGCATACACTACAGCTAGAAGCTCTTTTTCGGTAGTGGTATAATGCAATTGAGCCCCTGTCATTGTCTTGCTAGCATAATGGATTGGTTGGAAGTGTTTGTTCACTCTTTGGCCCAAAACCGCTCCAATAGCAAAGTCGCTAGCATCACACATCAACTCAAAAGGTAGCTCCCAATTAGGGGTAACCAAGACCGGTGCCTTAGTTAGCTTATTCTTAAGAAGATTGAAGGATTCAAGACACTCTTTGGAAAAGATGAAAGGAGTATCTTTTTCCAAGAGGTGGGTCATCGGGCGAGCGATTTTAGAAAAATCTTGGATGAATCGACGATATAAGCCCGCATGACCTAGGAAACTTCTCACACCCTTCACGGTTGAAGGTGGAGGCAATTTAGCAATCACATCGACTTTAGCATGGTCCACTTCAAGACCGGATTTGGAGATTTTGTGTCCTAGCACGATCCCCTCTTTTACCATGAAATGGCATTATTCCCAATTTAGAACAAGGGGAGTGTCTTCACACCGCTTAAGCATACGTTCTAAATTGGCAAGGAAAGCAGAGAAAGAATCGCCATAAACCGAGAAATCATCCATGAAGACTTCCATAGTTTCTTTAACCATGTCATGGAAGATAGCCATCATACACCTTTGGAAAGTCCCAGGAGCATTGCATAAGCCGAAAGGCATTCTTTTGTAGGCAAATGTTCCGTAAGGACAAGTAAATGTGGTTTTGTCTTGGTCTTTGGGATCGATGGGAATTTGAAAATACCCGGAGAAACCGTCTAAAAAGCAGTAATAGTCATTACCCGCTAAACGTTCAAGCATTTGGTCCATGAAAGGAAGGGGAAAATGATCCTTTCTCGTAGCATCATTGAGTTTGCGATAGTCTATACAAACTCTCCACCCTGTAACGAGACGAGTAGGAATTAACTCGTTGTTTTCATTGGGAACAACGGTGATTCCGCCTTTCTTAGGCACACAATGGACGGGACTAACCCACGGTGAATCCGAGATAGGATAGATCATTCCCGCATCAAGAAGTTTGGTAACCTCTTTTTTGATAACGTCATGGATCTTAAGATTCACCCTTCGTTGGCTTTGAATAGTGGGTTTAAAGTCGTCCTCCATGAGAATTTTGTGTGTGCAGAAGTGAGGATCAATTCCACGAATATCAGATATCTTCCAAGCAATCGCTTTCATGTGATTCTTCAGCACGGCGATAAGTCGGGATTTTTCTTCTTCTTTCAAGTCCTTAGCGATGATGACCGGTAACGTCTTGTTGTCTTCAAGGAAAACGTACTCGAGATGAGACGGAAGGTCCTTAAGCTCTAAATCCGGAGGATTTTCGGTGGAAGGCGTAGTCAACTTCGGATCATTGGTAGAGATAGCCTTAGGAGATTGTGGGGAAATATGGTCCTCATTGAGAAGTTTCTCAATGGTACGAATGTCTTCATCCCAATTGGGGGAGAATCATCATACTTAAGATCGAGATGACCCAAGCTAGCTTCAAAATCATCCAAGTCACTTTCTCCAAAAGGAGTCAATGACGGAGCAATTAAGGCAACGGTCTCAACATTGGGTAGAGAAGAGAGAGTACTTTTTCAAGCATCATGAAAGTGTTCTTCACAAGCCTCATCGAGAACTTCAATAAAATTAACACTCTCGTTTTCCGAAGGCTGTTTAGAAAGTTTACCCATGTTGAAGACGATTTTATCGTCACCAACTCTCATGATTAATTCGCCTGCGGCTACATCAATGAGAGTGCGACCGGTCCTCAGGAATGGACGTCCAACGATTAATGGAACACGGGGGGTCCATCTCGTAGTCAACGACAACAAAGTCCACCGGGAAGGTGAATTTGTCGACACCAACGAAGACGTCTTCGGCTATCCCCACTGGATAAGCAACCGTACGGTTAGCTAATTCCAAAGTCATTCGTGTGGGGACTAGCTCGGGGAGAGACAATTGCTTCCAAACACTTAATGGCATTAAGTTAATACTAGCACCTAGATCGGCTAGGGCCATGCAATTCTCTACTCCCGGGAAGTTGCAAGGAATCAAGAAACGACCCGGATCACCAAGTTTGGTGGGCAATTTCCTTAAGAGCACTGCGGAGCAGTTCTCATTAAGTTGGGTCTGAGAAATATCAAGAAGTTTCTCCTTATCACTGAGATATTGAAATTCAGTTGTTTGAACATTTTAAGAAAGTTCGAAACCTGAATATCATCCTTTTTCTTCAATTTCTCTTTCCTCAACCTCGAAGGATAAGGTATATTGGGTTGAGATGAAGGCTTTGGGATAGAATTCGCACTCACATCCTTGGATGGTGGAGGGGTAGATGTAGAAGGTGGTGGATTTGGAGAAGTAGAAGTTGGAGGAATAGAAGATGGAGGATTCGGAGAAGGAGACTCGTTTTCCTTTGTCACAATCACCGGTGTAGGTGTAGGAAGCTCGGGTTCCTTTAAACCTTTTCCACTGCGAGTGATGATTGCTTTCATCTCCCCTCTTGGATTAGCAACGGTGTTACTCGGAAGAGAACCCGATCCAGAGGCTTGATTACTAGGGAAGAAACTAGCCATCATGTTCCTCAAGTCATTCGTTTGACTTGCCAAAGTGTTCCGCATATCAGCTCGAAGATCATTCCCTTGCTTTACCATATCTGCTTTCATGTTGGCCATTTCCCGCTGAAGATTTTGCATGATCACATCGTTAGTCCTCATGTAGGTTTCAACATCTTGGTGTAAGGCTGTGGGTTGGTTAATAGGAGGAGCATGGTAGGCGGGTGGTTGATAAGCAGGTTGTTGGTAAACTTGGTTGTTTCTTTGAGGTGGATATGGGTTTCTTTGGTTTTGATATGGAGTTGGAGCACGTGGTTGGTTTTGATTGTTGCGATTGAGGTTGTTCGAGTTTTGTGGGGGAAAACCGGGAGGTGAAAGAAAGTTGTTTGAGCGATAGCTGAGCAAGTTGCGGTCACCTTGAGGACGTGCTTGATAGCCTCCTGTAGAATAGGTACCGTTGGAGGCATACACATTTTCCGGATTGTCGTGAGTCGAAGGACAATCGGTGTATGAGTGAGATCCCCCGCATATATCACATGATTGGCTCAAAACATTAGCTTGGGCATTGAATTGTTTGGCATTGTTGGCAGTTTGTAAAGCAAGCGATTCCACAAGCGAAGTAAGCTTATCAATTCTTTTGTCGACATCACTAGTACTAGCACTTGCTACATTAGTTCTAACACTCTTGGTTTGAACTCTAGATTTGTTCTCAATAATATCCCAAGCAGCATTAGAAGACTTAACCAAAATATTACCCCCCGAGGCACTGTTTAGTGAATCTTGGTCATTCATGCTTAAACCATTGTAAAAAGTATTGATTTGATGTACTTTTGTTAAACCATGTTGTGGATACTTTCTTAAAAGTTCCTTAAAACGGTCCCAAGATTCACTAAAAGTCTCACCGTACTTTTGTTCAAAGGTAATAATTTCATTCCGCAAAGCGGTAGTACGTGAGGGTGGGAAAAAGTAGTAGATAAACTTGGTCTCTAAATCTGTCCACGTAAGAATTCTTTGTGGCGGTTCCTTATCAAGCCAATTCCGGGCTTGTCCCTCTAAAGAGAAAGGAAAAAGTTGCAAGCGAATCACTTCTTGTGATACCCCATTGTACTTAACCGTATTGGTAAGCTGAAGAAACCTTTTAATGTGGTCATGAGGATCATCAAGTAAACGCCCCAAGAAGGGTTGAGCAGAGACCATTTGTATAAAGCCAGATTTGAGTTAAAATATGTTGGCTCCAATCTCAGGTATGACAATTGCATCGGTGTTGCCTTCTACGTGCGATTGCAAAAGCTCGATCATTGGTTGATTGTCCATGGTGGCAATTAGTTGAGTAATGACTTCGGCTTGAGCTACTCTCTTCTTACGAGCACGAGTACGCATGCACACCTACAAAAGGATTAGAAAAATAGAAAAGAAATATTTTTGGTTTTTATGGTTTTTCAATTTTTTTTTTTGTATTTTTGAAGATTTTATATTTTTTAGGATTTTTGAAAATTTTAAAGCAAGGAAAATAACGTTCAAAGATGAACGGATCCCAAAATCCAACGCGTCTCTCACTTAAAACCTTTAATCTTAACGAAAAGAGCCGGCAACGGCGCCATTTAATATTAGGCTTTTACACCAAGTATAAAATCTTATCGTCCGAATCTCTTCGAATTGACTATTGGTTCAAAGTGTGACTCAATTGTTCTTGGTGGAATAATAAATGGTTTGGTTGATTATCTATTTTAAACTAATAGCAAATAAATGTAAATGTCGTTGAGTAAAGTAAACGCTTTGAAGATTAAACTAAAGTAACGAGTTAAAAGTAAATGATTGAAAACTTAAAGAAAAGATTAGAAAAATACTTGAAAACTTAATGAAACTAACACTTGAAAACTTGCAAAAACAAGAAATTAAACAATTGGAAAACAATCGGAATACAGCCAAATCGGAATATCTAAAGTGCTACAATCGGAATGTTTGGTCGGAAACACTGATCGGAATGCGTAAAAGAAATTCTGGTCGGAATACTGTTGTCGGAATAAGGCAATCGGAATGCTTGAAAATAATGCCAATCGGAATAGCATAAAAAAAACATAATCGGAATACCACCACAATCGGAATGTGCAATAAAGGATCCAAATCGGAATGCTATGCAAGATACTCCAATCGGAATGTCAACAACTCCCACCGTCGGAATAATAAAACCCTAATTCGATCAATTGATCGGAATACCAAGGGTGCCAATCGGAAAGATATATCCCTAATCCGATCAGGGTGATCGGAATAATGGGTGCCAATCGGAAAGCCAAATCGGAAAAGGGTTTAAACCTTTTCCGATTAATATGGGATTCGAAAATAAGCTAGTGATAAGCTATAATGATAAGCTAACACCAAAACATGAACGAATCTATAATGAAAACTTAAAACAAGCAATCTTTTAAATCAAACCATAAAAGATGAAACTTTTTAGGAAAACTTTAAAATTAAATAAGCTAAAAACACAAATAAGCCAATAAGCACAAAGATCTTAAAGCTTATTCGTTTGAAAGCTTATGTGGGAATAAAAAGATTAACTTTTTATGCACGAAAACATCAAGATCAACACGGATCAATAGTATTTCGCACCAAAATTAACTAAAAATAAAGAAAGGTAGAAAGAGATTAATGAACAAAAAGCTTAACTTGAACTTGATTAATGGAATCCAAATACAAAAGGCTTAATCTTGAAAGATTAAAAGAAAGAAAAGATGAAAACTTAGTGAGAGAAAGTTGGGAACTTTCTCTCTCTAAAACTAGAAAGAAAAATGA
This sequence comes from Glebionis coronaria, assembly GCA_025667525.1. Lineage (NCBI taxonomy): Eukaryota > Viridiplantae > Streptophyta > Magnoliopsida > Asterales > Asteraceae > Glebionis > Glebionis coronaria. Next base: position 34,119,998 of record CM046880.1, on the reverse strand, counting down.
AAATGAAACTAACTACTAAAAACTAACCAACCTTCCTAATGTGTATTAGGAGGGTATTTATAGGGAAAATGGGAAGGTGTGCATGTGTTGCCCCTTTTTTCTTTCTTCTCAACTCGATTTAAATCCTTTGTCTTTCTCGACGTCGTCTCGGGATTTGTCGATGTATATTGAACTTGTCTTGTAATTTTCTTCTTCTATTAGACTTGAGTTCTTCGACTTCATTAAACTTCCGTCTTTAGACTTTTTCTTCGATAAATCTTCAGAATAGGCCTTAGACTTCCGTTCTTTTTGCACTCTTGATCTTTTGACTTCGTCTTTTCTCGTTTTCTTCGATAAAAGCCCGTGAAAGCCCGTGTTTTCTTCCTTTTTCATCTTTTGGTCCTAAAACACAATAAAAACACAAACCACGCATAATTCCGACTTTTACGGCATAAATTACACGTTTTGGTCTTGTTATTATTGGAAATAAGTGGTAAAAGGATAAGTGTTTTCACACTTATTAAAGACCATAAAGATATTGCGTAGAAACCTGAAACGAGTTTGAATCAATTCCGAATCAAACCACTATTGCTTTTCAGTTCTACATATGTTTAATTCATAAAGAATCTTACATATGACCTACCGCAGTGCTGTTTGGTGTTAACACTAGAAGGATTTCCACTCATCATTGTAAATAATCAGTAGTATCACTCTAAGTGTTCTAGCAATATCGCAAGGATATAGCGTAGGACTCTCTTGTTCATCATCCGTGTGTCCTAACGAGATTTGATTGATCTCTTGGCTATAGACTCGATTTGTGCACTTTTAGTGGTTGGAGGCTGGAGCAGATGCCACCTATTCAATATCAACTATCTCGGAGTGAGAAAGCTAATAGAAGTCATGTTGTTCTCCGTGACAATAAAATAAACTTCTTTTGAGAGAAGCCTGAGTCAGTTGGGAAAGGGTTGTGCATTACATCACTGGGTCCATGATGCGTTTTCTTCATGATGTGTTGACCTGGTTTCTACCTAAGTTGTATGGAGGGCTTCTTTGTTTACACCCTTTATCCTTACATTTCTTTTTCATTATTCAACCCCTTCAATGCTTACCAAGATATCGTTACTAGCACCTTGTTGTGATTGTTCCAGTGCTATCATCAATACTTAGTCAGCATTCAGCTACGTTCACATTCTACTCCATCTTTCATAAGGACTTCTAATAATCTATTGGATTGTCTATGGGAAGATCCCTCCGGTTCTGGTTTGATCATAGGACTTAACCCTAACCACCCTTTTGACACCAATAACGTCGTGGATTAAAGATGTTGTGGGTATTTGATCGTAACCATAAAAACCACTTCAAATGTCTAACAAGGTGTTTGAAAAACATTTAACAAGGTTTCAGAAATGCTCCCCCTTCACGTGTGCATCGATAATCGAAAGTGTTTCGCACATGTCGGTAAGAGTTAAAAGTGCTTGAGTCTTATATAAGATCACATTTTAATCACATTTTCTCCCCCTATCTCTAATATATAAAATCTTTTGATATTAGAGATACCAAATTTGATTAAAATATATTTTGAAAAATAGTCTTGAAAATCTCCGGGAAAAAGATGTGTCAATCTTTGCATGAAGTTGAAATGATCCCCCTAAAAAATTGATCCAATTGAATTGTCATTGTGAGGATGTGATTCACATTTAGCTTTTTGAGGAAGGGAGTTGTTGAACACAAAATTTTTGAAATATTTTGAATAATCATTGGAAAATTCTTGAAAAAATTGTGTTCAACGCTTTTTGAAAAATTCTATTTCTTTTTAGCGAAGAGGTTTTTCTAAAACATAAACTTGAGTTCATAGACTTTGAATGTCTTGACGAATCCACTCAAGTGTAAGAAGTTTCTCTTCTTTTGCTGAGGGTAAGAGCAGGAAATCGTACACTCCCCCGTGAATATAGATATGGGTTGCAATCTAAAAGTGATTACAAGCCATTGTGTTGAGCTCAAAACGTTGAATGTTTTATGACATGCTCAACCCAAGATAGATTGCTCTACCGTTATGTGTAAATATTGTCCAAAATAGCCAAATTCCTTTATTAAATAGAAATTACATGTTTTGAAAAAAAATTACAACTTTCATTCGAGCTTTATGTACACACCCGTGTCGTTATTGAGTGACATTTCTAGGCACGTCCATATTATCGATACTGAAAGACATGTCGAGAAGAATATTTTTGGATTTTAAAAGATTTTAATTTTGTGTTTTGCTTTTATATGTTTTATATTTTTGTATTTTGCTTTTTCAAAGATATTTACAAGTAGATGTTTGATAGATAAATCAAGCAGGCACCTTTGCCAGAATCTCCAGGTCTACTGGAGTCAAACATCTCATACAAATTTGCCTAACGAGGTACTCAAACCTATCTTTCGACAGAGCTTTCGTAAACAAGTCGTCTAATTGGTAATCCGTTCCAACAAAGTATAGTTCAACGATACCTCGTTCAACTTGTTCCTTTATGAAGTAGTATCTGGCATCAATGTGCTTCGTGTGGGAATGCTGTACCGGATTGCAGGAGATGGCTATGACCGACTTTGAGTCACAGTACATAGGTACTTTATTAAAGTGGAAGCCATAATTCGTGAGTTGTGCTCTTATCCAAATAACTTGAGCACAACACGCAGATAGAGACACATACTCCACTTCGGCTGATGAAAGTGACGTGCAATCCTGCTTCTTGGAAGACCATCCCACAAGCTTATCTTGACCTAGAAATTGTGCACCACCAGAAGTACTTTTTCGTGTATCAAGACACCCTGCATGATTAGAATCTGAATAGGCCGTTAGAAAGAAACCGGTTTCCCTCAGATACCAGAGTCCCAAATGAATGGTATTCTTAAGGTACCGAAAGATTCGTTTAACCTCCTTGAGGTGCTTTTCAGTGGGTCGTGCTTGATATCGTGCACAATAACACGTAGCATGTGATATATCAGGTCTGCTTGCTGTCAAGTACATGAGGGAGCCGATCATGGAACGATATCTCGTTTGATCTATGACATTTCCCTCCAAGTCAGCATCTAGCGATGTGGTTGATAATGGTGTCCCAACGGGGTAACATGAAGTCATGCCATGCTTTTTGATTATCTCTTGACAATACTTAGCTTGGTTTATAAAGATACCACTTGGGGATTGGTGAACTTGAATTCCAAGAAAGAATTTTAGTTCGCCCATCATAGACATTTCAAATTTGTTGTGCATGACTTTTTCAAACCATTTTGAAAGTTTTGGGTTTGTATACCCGAAAATAATGGCATCAACATAAATCTGCACAAGCAAAATGTCATCCCCATATTTATAAGTGAACAAAGTTAGATCAATGGAACCTTTTGAGAAACCTTTGGATACCAGAAATTTCGAGAGTTCATTATGCCATGCCCTTGGAGCTTGCTTTAGTCCATATAGTGCCTTGTGGAGAAGATACACCTTGTCAGGATAATGAGGATTAACGAATCCTTCCAGCTGCGTGACATAGACTTCTTCCTTCAAAGTACCATTAATAAATGCTGCCTTTACGTCCATTTGATAGACAGTGAATCCCTTATGTGCAGCATAAGCAAGGAAAATCCTGGCCGCTTCCATACGAGCAACTGGTGCAAATGATTTGTCAAAATCAATTCCCTCTTTCTGGCCATACCCCTTAGCCACTAGCCTAGCTTTGTTCTTGATGATCGTGTTTTCTTCATCCATCTTGTTTTTCCAGATCCAACGAAGATTTAATGGAATCACATCGTATGGTCTGTCAACAAGTTCCCAGACTTTAAGTCTTTCAAATTGTTGAAGTTCATATGTTATCGACTCAATCCAAGCATGATCAGCCATGGCTTCTTTGATGTTTTTCGGTTCAGATGTACTCACGACGAGTGCGAACATACAAACATCGCCATAAGTTTCTAGTTGTCGTCTTATACGAACAGGCTGTGAAGGGTTTCTAATTACTTGTACCAAAGGATGATCTCAGGTCCAATGATGTGTAGAAGGATGTCGTTGATAAAACGTATGCATATTTGACGGATCAACATGACGAGTGAAAGACTCTCCAGTTTCGTGTACCGGTGTACCGAATGGGTTATGAAAATCGTAATCATCAGATAATGCATCATCTGCTTGATTTGTGTTATCTGGAGCAATGACAGTAGTTGTGGATGTTGTAGGATCGATTGTTGAAGTGATATTCTGAGGAGGTAAATCTGTAGTAACCCGTGTTGAAGTAGATGAAGTTGTATCCTTTTGTTGATGATGCGCGGTATCATAATTCTTATCATGAGTGACAGCGGAAGACTTTGATACAACATGTTTCTCCCCCGTGAAATATTCATCAAACATTGGTCCATATAACATTTCCAATTCTTGAATTGTCGTGTCCACTGTCATATCGGCTTTTGGAACATTTCCTTGAACCAGCTTTGAACTTGAAGGTTCATTGTTGTGGTCTTGAGTTCTGAGTTCCGTGCGGTTGTGCACATAAGTCTTTTGTCGTTGTGGATCGGGACTTAACTGTTTTGTTCAAGTGCCATTTCTTGCAATTCATCGAATCTGATATGAATAGTTTTGACTATCAATTTTGTTCTCTAGTTGTACACTCTGAATCCCTTAGACTGAGTTGCATATCTCACAAGAATGCATGCATCACCTTTCTCTTTTATCTTGTCCAAATTTTCACCATCTCGAATAATGTAACACGTACATCCAAAAACATGAAGGTGTTTGAGTGAAGGTTTGCGATCATTAATTATGTGATATGGTGTCTTTTCGTGTCTTGGGATAATTAAGGAACGGTTTTGTGTGTAACATGCGGTTGACACGGCTTCGGCCCAAAATAATAATGGTAGTTTTGAAGCAGATAATAATGTTTGAGCAGCCTCAACTAAAGAACGATTTCGTCTTTCAACAACTCTGTTTTGTTCAGGTGTTCGAGCGAGATGTTTCATGTTCAATCCCTTCGGCTTCAAAATAATTCTTCAGAGTTGAATTCAAGAATTATGTGCCTCTGTCAGTACGTACCACTTTTACTTGAGCTTGAAGACCACGTTGTATCAGCTTAAGGAAGTTAATGAGAACCTCAGGTGTTTCATCCTTGGACCTCAAGAAGTGAGTCCACGTGTACCTTGAGTAGTCATCGACAATTACCATAATATATTTCTTCCCATTGATGCTTTGAACACACATGGGGCCACACAAATCTATATGAAGAATATCTAACCATCCTTTAGAGCTTGGCGTAGTCTTTGTCTTGAAACTACTTCGTTTAGCTTTACAAAGCTCACAAGAAGAACAAAGATGATCTTTGATGAATTTCAAATTTGGAAGGCCTCGCATAATATCTTTTTTGGAAAGCAAGTTAATGGTATCAAAGATAAGATGAGATAATCGTTGATGCCATAACCAAGCTTGAGTCGTTGAAGCTTTAGCCATGAAACAGATTGGAGTTGAAGATGTGGAGTCTTGTAGTGAAATAGTGTAGAGATCAGTACCCCGTGAACCGGTAAGTAAGTCATTCCCATCATAATCATGAACAAAACATGTCTTCTTTCTAAAAGCAACCTCCAAATCCACATCACAAAGTTGACCGACCGAGAAAAGATTGTGATTGAGCCCTTCAACATAGTAAACCCTTTTGATTTTGATATTCCCCTGAACCAAGTCTCCATATCCTAGGATCGGTGCAAATTGATCATTACCGAATCGGACCGTACCCAGGAACTTCTCCACGAAGTTAATTAGAAGCTTGAGATTCCCCGTCATGTGCTTCGTGCATCCGGAGTCCAGTATGAAGAGAATTATTTTGATCACCTGCAGAAGAATTAGAACACGATGAAGCATTTGCTATATTGGATTCCATGTTAGTTGTGATATATGAATCATTAGTTTCCCTAGTTTCAGCACTTAAAGGCACACTAACGCTCGTAGTCACATTTTCTGTCCTAACCTTAGGCATCCATTTATATCCTAGAGGAAATTGATTAGCAAACCACCATTTCCAAGACTTGCTAGTAGACTCATATAATTCCCTAATTCTGCTTCTAGGGTTCTTAGTGGTGGAGTCTGATGCACTACTTTTCTTAGGGGAGGGGGTGCACCAGAATGGTTCACTTTGCGTTTGGTTTTTTTAGCACTAATAGGCATCGCAGTTTGCTTCTTAGTTCTAGTATCTACGCCTTTGACATTATTCGAAACACACATAGCATGATTAGCATTAGCACACTTTCCACATTTCACACAAACAAACTTAACATTCAAAGCATTCAAAGTTGAATCATTCAAATCGTCATTACACTCGATTACAGACGTTTTATTCTTAGAAATATTGAAATTCCTAGGATGGTCTTCTACTTCCTTCATCTTCCATTGACTTTTGTTTTGCCAAACCTTTTCATTCATTCGAGTGCTCTTAAGCTGAGGCCGGCTAACACTAGCAGTGGGGACTACTCCTGTAGTAAAAGACACACGTCTATTAGTGTTTCTAGAGGTCTGATGTGATTGACTTTCTTTGTTGTGTGTGGGTTTAGTGGCTAATCTATACTTTCCTGGTTTAATCACATTTGTGTTCTTAATGCTTTGTGATCGAATATGTGTTTGGGGAGTAATCTGTGGTGACCTATCCTTCCCAACCGTCTTGGGGGCAAACCCAGGTTTTGTAAATGCAGAATCAGAGAAAACAGATGGTTTTCCCAAGACAGAGGGTCTAGTCACTTTGTGCGCATTGGGGTTGTCTTACAACAGGTTTCTTAACACTAGGTTCCACAATTTTCCCACCCATCTTAGCAACGAGTTTCTTCAACTCTGCTATTGCTATTTCCCTGTCTTGTAACTAAGCTTTCAACTCTTTAATTTCCAAACTCTTTTCATTCATTTCTCGACACATTTGGGAAAGTTTTTCTTGCAATTTATTATCATGTGGAAAACTTCCTATGTCTTTTTTCAAAGCAAGTTCAAGAGAATGACAATGTTTTTGAAGGAAATCAGTTTTGTGTTAAAGTAACTCAAAAGACTTTTGATCAACACTTTCTTTATGTTTCGATAGCTCAAGTTCAAGACACTCGCATTCTTTGATCTTATCAAGATATTTGCATGCAACATCAGAATATTCATCGATATCAGCACAAGATTGAAGAGTAACACACAAAATATCTTTGGAGAGACATTCTTCTAAGAGTAGATCATATTCGTTTGAAAAATCCGATTTGTCATTTTGAAGTTCATCAATTTATTTTTCAAGAGACTCAACATATTTCAAATCATCAAACATTTTAGAACGAATCAATTTTTCAAACTCAAGAACATGTTCTTTTATTATCTTGGTATTTAGTATTAAAAGTTCTTTCACAAGCACAGTTATGTCGTGAGAAATCTCTGTTTTCCACTTATCCTTTTGACGTTTTCCCCAATCGCTTTCAACAATTGATTTAACATTATCAATGTGGTGTTTAAGAATACCAAGTGTTTTTCTACTTTTTCTTTTAGAAGTATCAAGAGGCAAATAGTTAATATATTTGAAAACATTTGATTTCTTAGTGGCAAAAAGTTTCTTCCATTGAATTCTTCGTTGTTTGCATTCAAGAAATAATTCCTCATGAGACTTCTGTTTTTGTGGAGTGAAAAGACCATAAAGACTGTTTTCACAAGCATAATTATATGGTGTCACAAAGTCTTTGTTGACCGCTGATCTACTCTCCTCATCCCAAAGGGACGTCTCTTCACTATCGAGGCTAGCTACTGGGTAATCATGATCGGTCCATTCGGACTCATCAAGATATAAGTGACAGTTTGTAGCTTGAGCTTGTTCGAGGTACTTGGGGCATGCAAAACTAGGTTGACCCTTGAAAAATGACCGAGGTTTTATCATTCTAACGGTTTGAATAGAGTCATGCGTTTTATAAACAACTTTTTTCAAAAAATCGACTTGTTCTTCGAGATCCCTTACTTTTTCAGTGTCTTTGCCTTCTCTGTTTTTGAAATCTTGTTTTCAGTTTTCAACCTTTTGTTTCTTTTAGTCAAGAATTTTAGCAGAATCGGTGGTATTCCTAGAAAGCCTCTGTTCAAGTTCATTAACTTTTGTTGTGGCAAGGTACATTATTTGACGTTCATCACTTAATAAGACATTAAATTGACGTTTTTCTTTAGTTAACAAAGCAAGAGCTTCGTTGTATTTATTTTCAAAATCGTCCTTTTTAACGTTGATAAAACGACATTTGTACCCCTCAAGCTCTTTGGTCTTTTGAAGAAGCTCAGCCCTATAACTATCAATTGTCTCACTAGATTTTATAATAGCGGCTTTGCTTTCTTCGCTGTGTTTGCCTTCTTTAATTGCTTTTGACTCTTTGTATTTTCATTGACATCTTTTTGTAAACTAGCAATTAAATTAGCAAGCGCGACACGCTCCTCGTCATCATACTCATTTGCATGTTGATCATCCTTAAACTCATTATTGCACATGTCTGATGAATCGGGTGTGGTATTGCTATCAACTGTTTTCATCATACACGTGTCAGTAATTGTTGTTGGTAGATCACTATGCTCATGTATATCACCAAACACATTATATTCATCATCATATTGTACCTTATCAGTTGGCTCGGTATCAAAGATAGGACCATTGTCATCTTCAGTAACCTTAAGGACCTCATGAATCTTTGCCATGTATGAATAATGTGCCACGAGTTCTTTGTCGGAGAGTCCATCATCTGTATCGTCAAGCATTTCTCCTTCCTCAGCTGATAACTTGATCCCAGCTTACATTTCCTTGCACAACAACATCTTTTCCTTAAGATAACCATAATCTTTGACCCTCTTTGGCTGCCTGCATTCCCTAGCCAAATGCCCATAACCTCGGCAGTTAAAACACTGAATCCCACTTTGTTGCGCAACTTGAGTACCAACAGTTTTCCTATTTCCAACAACAGTAGCAACCCTCTAATTATCATACTTCATGGGTTGTCGATCATACTTTGGAGGAATCTCAGCACGCCTTCGTGTGTCATTCCTTGGAGGACTCTGAGCATAGTTGTTCCTTGTGTTAAAAAACGTTCTGAGGTTGTTGTTGGTAAGTTTGTATATTTTCCTGTATTGCTTCATAATGAAAGCCATTTGTTTCTTGAATTCCCTATCCTTTTGAGCTAGTTCTTCATCACTGTCTTCTTCGGATGATTGCTCAAGTGTGGGTGATGGTGCTCTTGCAACTTCTTTGCCACGGGATCTTGTTGGAGCATGTGACTTAGAAACAGTGGATGATCGTGGTGATGATGATTGAGTAGAGTAGGTCTTTGGAGCACGAGAACGATAATATGGGTAATGTTGAGTGGTAGACACCAAAGCAAGTGGATTTGAAACCTTTGCAGCACGTTCAGCTCGAAGTTCATTTGCCTCATTTTGAATTGTTTCAAAATGTCAAAGAGCGTATGATATGAAACTTAGTCTAACTTTTTTTGTTGTTTCACCAAGGTGAAAAACCTTGTCCACTATGGTTGAAGTTGCTGTAGAAACTGGGCATTGACTTGCATGGTGGAAACTTGCAAATTGTTTCGAGTCATGTCATTCATCATTTTGTAGAATCGGGAGTAATAAGAATCAATTGATTCCCCATCCTTTGATGTAAACTTGCCAAAGTTCCAAAACATCTTAGTTTTCATGTCTTGTTTGTTAAGTGATTCACCTTTTTTCAATCTTTCAATAGGTGTCCATATTTATTTAGCAGTTGGGCATGCATCAATCGTGGAATAAATATCATCTCCAATGCCACTGAGAATTAAGTAGATTGCTTCCTTTTCTGTATCAAACCAAGCATGGTTCTCTGGTGTGAGGTCGTTTCTCTTTTCATCACGTTCATATGTGAGTTGTTCGTCAGTTGTGTCTGTGGCTGGTACTCCAAGAACTTGAATCCGTGAGAGTTTATAGGGTCCATAAAAAATACATTGCCTTAAAGCATCACCGTTAGGTTTTATGTCAAGATAACATAAAAAACGGGATTGCCATTGATCATATCGTCCTGACACAAGCATTGGTGGTCTCTCTTTGTTACCCACTGTTAGAAATACGTTTTTACGTATATTAGAAGTATCGGTCACTCCACAATAGTATTAATGTTGTAATAGCTCGTAGTTAGTGTTACTTATTAAGTTAAGTAAGAAACCGACCCATGGGCTTGTCATGGGTCGGCCCAAGCCCAAATAAGGCCTTGGATATAAATACCCCTTTCCACCATGGAAAGGGGTTGGTTGTTGTTCATTCCAAACATTCATTTGAATAAAAAATACACATAGTTTCTCTCTCACTTTCTCTCTCTAGTTTCTCTCTCTAGGAATCTTCAACCCACTTCATAGATTCATAGGTTATCAATATTCTACATTTGGTATCAGAGCTATGGGGTGATTTAAGGTAATGATTTGTGTTGTTATTTAGTTTTTGATTGTATTAGTGTTCTTTAAGAAGATCCATCTTGATTCTTGGAGTTTTTTGGTGTTTTTGTGATTGGGATTAGTAGATAAGTATTAGTTTTTACTTATTATTGTAGAAATCACAAAACTTTTTGGGTTATTTGGTAAAAATCTGGGTTTAATCTTCATATTCATAGTCGACTGTTCACTCGAACAACCTTCTGTTTCCCAGTAAAGTTCCGAACCAAAAAGTTCCGGATCAACAAAAGTTCCGAACCAAAAGTTCCGAACCAAAAGTTCCGGATCAACAAAAGTTCCGGATCAAGAAGTTCCGAACCAAAAGTTCCGGATCAAGGAAAGTTCTGGATCAAGGAAAGTTTCGGATCAAGAAGTTCTGAACCAAAAGTTCCGGATCAAGGAAAGTTCCGGATCAAGGAAAGTTCCGGATCAAAGGAAAGTTCCGGATCAAGGGAAAAGTTCCGGATCAAGGGAAAGTTCCGGATCAAATCTTCCGAACGAAAAGTTCCGAATCAAGGTATTCCAAGCCAAAATCTTCAGAATCAACACTTCCGAATCAACAAAAGTTCCGAATCAAGGGATATTTTACTTGTTTTTTCGACGATTTTTTAGAGGATTTAATCTTGGTTTCTTACAACAAAAACTCAACACAATTCACAAGCTTTACTTCACTGCTCGATCAACCGATAATCTTTGTTTCTTTGAAGTGAACAAAATGAATCCGAATTCATTAATGCTTCAGATGACATCACTTACCGACATTTCAGTCATTACGGGAACGGATAATCGCCCTCCAATGCTCATTAAAGAAGTCTTTGAAGCATGGCAAGGCCGTATGATGTCATACCTTAAGGGAAAACCGGTATATGGGAGGCTTATGGTTAAGTCAATTCTAAATGGTCCACTTGACTATGGTACCATCGTGGTTAACAATGTGACTCGACCAAGGGAGTTTGAAGAACTTACACCAGCTCAACAACTTGTTGCCGATGCAGACGAAAAGGCTCTTCAAACCATTCTCCAAGCTCTTCCACATGACATCTATCGAATGGTAAGTCAGTATACGGTGGCAAAGGATTTATGGGAACGTCTAAAGGTGTTGCTACAAGGTACGTCTCTTACCAAATAGGAAAGGGAATGTCAGTTGTATGATCTGTTTGATAGATTCACGTACAGCCCAGGGGAAATGCTTCACGACTATTACTTCAGATTCACTACTCTCATGAATGATCTGAATGTATACAATCTCGTGATTGCTCCATTCCAGGTTAACACCAAATTTTTGAATACTTTACCTCAAGCTGAATGGGGTGAGTATATTACCGATGTTAAGTTAACCAGGGATTTGCATAAGTGCAATTTGGATCAACTATATGCTTTTCTTCAGCAGCATGAGAAACATGTGATCATGCACCGTTCGCCTCGAGGTATGTACCCTGATTCCTTAGCTTTGATGGCGAATCAACCAAGCTTGTCACACAACAACACTCCTTATATCTTGGGACATCAAGCCTATCATCCATCACCTTACATGACACCAACCTTCCCCCAATACTCGATTCTACCGCAACCACCCACCTCACATCAGCAACAATATCGGTTTAATGCACCTTCACCACAATATGCTTCACAATCTCACCCAGCAAGCATTGCACCTTATGCTTAGTCTTTATATTCTTCTTATCAAGAGAATGCAGCATATCCATCAAGCTACCCTGATCACATGAGTGTTCCTTCTAGTGCTTATGCAGCTCAACAAGACCAAGCACTGTATTGTGACAATGATGAAGTCCCCATTCCTGAATTCAAACAAGGAACTGATCCAGTTGAAGTGTTAGCCACTATGTCTGCTTACCTCACAAGGACTTTAAGCAAACGAGGATTTAGAGGACCAGCTCCTACTAACAATCAGCTGAGGAATTCATCCAATTCTCGCCAACAATCTACTATTGAGAATGGCAGGGTAATGGTTCAAGCTATTCAACCTTATCAGGGGAGACCTACTACATCAACTACCAATGCTCGCACGGTCAATCCTGCTCCAATGGTCAACACTCCTCCACGGGCTAATTCCACAGGCAAGTTGAGAATGATTACATGATACAACTGCAAGGAATAAGGTCACATGTCCAGGGATTGCAAGAAACCCAAGAGGAGAAGGGATGGTCAATGGTTTGCAGAGAAGATTTATCTGGTAAACGCTTAGGCACAAGGAAGGGAACTTGATGAAGAGGAGCTTGCATTTCTTGCTTATCCAGGGATTGCTGAACAAGACGTTGTCACTACACAGAATGCAGCATACCAAGCAGATGATCTTGATGCTTATGACTCAGACTGCGATGAACTTCATTCTGCACAGGCAGCTCTTATGGCAACTATCTCTAGCCTAGGGCCAGAAAAGAGATCTGAGGTACTTATTAATACCACTGATAATACCACTGATGCTAGTATTCAACCACATCAAGTTGTGCAAGAGAGTGCTGATTCGAATGAGTCTTCGGTGGTAAGTCTTTCAAATGAGGAGACAATCAATGATAGAAATATAAATGTGAGTCCCCAGACTTTGAGTGAATCACAACCGGGAGCCATTTCGCATACGCATACTCCTGCTCAACAAGATTTGGTCATGGTTCCTGCTACATTACTTAGCCAAATAATGCTGCACTCTTAGAAACCCTAGCTAAGAATAAGAATTTGTCTGATGAGCTTGCCTTATGCAACGAGAAAGTTCAAACTTTGGAATTAGTTCCTTCGTCTAGTGTTCTAACAAATCTCGAATATGATCATTTTCGAAACAAACAAATGGGTCATTTGCAAGAAATTGAAACCTTAAGAGCAGATCTTTATAATGAACTTAAAGAAAAAGAGTTAGTGGTCACTAATTTTCAAAAACTTCAAACGGATTTTGAGTTACTCGAGTCTAAGAAGAATGAAATGGAAATTAATGCAGCTAATAAGATTAGAAGTCTAGATTATTTGCTTTTAAGACAATACGCTGCCTCTCAACTAGTACACTTATTTGATGCATCTTTTAGAGAGTTTAACTTATCGCGTCAAAAAGGCCTTCCCCCTAACCCACGGTATGCAAAACAAGCTTTTATCCATAGTCCTAGACTTTATAATGCAACCCAATTAGGATTGGTCTTAGACCCGATTGTTATTTTCGATGATCGCACCAATAAGGATCTAGTTGATGAGAATCGGTCATACAATTTGCAAAATATCCCGATTGTGATTATTTTAAAATGAATCAGGAGCTTGCTAAAACGGATTTTAGAATTCGCTTCCATATGGACAAAGATCTCATTACAGCACCAACCTACATGTTGAATGAAGAAAACCCTAGTACACTTCCTACACTTGTCAAAATGGAAGGTCCTAAGGAAATTCCAAAGGATCTTCCACCTGTTAGCACTGTATGGTTAAACTTGCAAGAGATTAATCAATACTTTACTAATTTTGACAAGGTCATTTTGGAATGTACGACTTCAAATGGCCTAAACGCCGGAGAATGGGCTTTCGAACACATGAACGAGGTGTTTAAGAATGAGATCAATCCATTTGTCGAAAGTCTAAAAGGAAGTTTTGCATCTCTTAAGGAAAATCTTGAGTTTGAAATTGGAGAAGTTCAAAAAGTGTTTTATGAAATGGACACCGCTTACGAACTACAACTAATTGAAAAGGAAAAGATTTTATCCGAATATGACCGATTCTTGTCCGAAGTAATTTTGTGTGATGTGCTTACTATTGTGAATGTTAATTATTCGAATGAGCTTACATCCGCTATGATTAAATGTGATGATGTGAATATTTGTGATGATGTGTGTTATCTCTCTGTAAATGTTGCTGATACTGTAAATGAGGTAGATAATCATTCTTGTCACGAATCTAACGCTGAATTTTTAAAGCTACAAGATTCTTACAATTTACTTTCAAAACGCTTTAATCAACTTGAACAACATTGTATATCTTTAGAATTAAAACAACAAACTCAACATGAGGATCTTTTGATAACAAATGGTTGTGAAAACGGTGTTGAGACGAGTGACAAGATGATTGCAATAGTTAAGGCATTAGAGGAAGATATTATGAGATTGAAGAGAGATGTGTCATCAAATGAAACATTAAAATTGGAACTAGAGGCCGCAAAGTCTAAAAACCAGGACTTAGAAATTAGACTTTCGTCTATTCTAGGGGAGATGGATCGGGCAAGACAATGACTATCCGCTCTTTATGGTTCAATAGAAGAACGCTTAGCTTTTAATGCTGCACAGCAACAATCTTATGTTGAACAACTGAACCAAAAGTGTGAGGAAATCTCTGACTTAAACATCCAGCTCATTGACAAAAACATGGTTTTGGTCGAGTTAAAGGAGACACTTCTTCTCACCCGACAAGAAGTTGTTGATAACTTAGCAACCGACTCTGCACCGTCCTCTAGTGCTCCAACAACCAAGTCAGTAGTGCTCTATAAGAACCCGCTCCATAAGAAAAACCCGGTTACCTACGATGATTATATGAGGAATGCAATTAAGCATGTAGATCTTGTTAGGGATATCTTAGACGATCTTTATGCCTTAGATCCCTCAAGTAGCTACTTTTATTCAGCCCATGAATATATTAAGCGTGTTCAATATTGCTTAGCCTACTTGCAATACATAGGTAAACCAGGTTCTGCACTACTCACTAATCGACCCATTGCTGTAACTCCATTCAATAAGACCCCAGGAGCAAAACCGTCATTGGCACCATCAAGTAAGGCACCTTTAAAATATGTTGCTAATGTTCCCACTTTGCCTTCTACAGGAGTAAAAGAGTCTACTAAGGCTAAAGGATCGCCACTCAAGAAAGATAAGATCAAGCCCTCCACTAGTAGTACCAACAAGAAGAAAGTAGAAGCTCACCATAGGAATGTTAGTTCAGTTTTAAATAAAACGAATCATGTTGCTAAGACTAAAAGCTCTGCGCCTGTGCAGAAGCCTAAACCATTTGTGAATTCTGATTTAAAATGTTGGAATTGTAATGAATGTATGTTTTCCCAACGTCATGATTTGTGTCTTATTGATCATGTGAATGAAATGAATGCCATTAGGAATAATCTTGAATGGAAGCCAACTGGTAGAACTCGTGCCCAAGTTGGCTGGCAATGGCGTCCCACTGGTAGGACCTTTACATTAGATGGAAAAATGTGCCCTTTAACTAGGAATGCATCCATTGAGGTTAGGTCTGAGCGTCCTTTAGTTAGGCACACTAGCACTAAAGTATGGAAACAGCGCCCTTTAATTAGGTCAGCCCCCACTATAGTGCCTATCAGTGAAGAAATACCTCAGGATTTAAGCCAACTAGAATCTACACCACCAACTAGGAAGAAGAAGGCTAGGAAATCTAAGAAACCTAAAGTTAGCAAATCTAAGATTACTAAATCTGTACCTGCTAATAACAAGGAACATTCAGATTCCGATACCTCTACATTGTCCTCGTCTGGTGATATTTTCAGGTGGTCCAAATCATCCTCTGGTATTTGGACTCCGGTTGTTCAAAGCATATGACCAGAGATCGCTCGATGCTCCGAATTTCGTCAGCAAGTTTCTTGGAACGGTTAAATTCGGTAATGATCATATTGCAAAGATAATGGGGTATGGTGAATATCAGATTGGAAACGTTACGATTTCAAGGGTATACTATGTAGAAGGTCTTGGTCATAATTTATTTTCAGTAGGACAGTTTTGTGATTCTAACCTAGAGGTTGCTTTTCGACAACATACTTGTTTCATCCGCAACTTGGAAGGAAAAGACTTGTTGAAGGGGTCTCGTGGTGCAAATCTCTATACTTTGTCCTTACAAGACATGATGGCCGCCTCTCCAGTATGTCTTCTCTCTAAAGCCTCTAAGACCAAGTCATGGTTATGGCATCGCAGATTATCTCATCTCAACTTTGATGCTATTAATTATCTGGCTAAAAACGAATTAGTTCGTGGTCTTCCAAAGCTCAAATTTCACAAGGACCATTTATGTTCCGCGTGTTCAAGGGGGAAAAGTACCAAGAAATCATACAAGCCTAAAGCTGAAGACACCAATCAAGAAAAACTTCATCTTTTGCATATGGATCTTTGTGGGCCAATGAGAACTGAAAGTGTGAGCGGTAAGAAATTCATTCTTGTCATTGTGGATGATTTCTCCAAGTTTACATGGGTTAGATTTCTACGTACAAAGGATGAAGCACCGAAGGCTATCATCACTTTTCTGAAATTCATTCAGGTACGTTTGAATACTACTGTCCGCCGTATTCGTACAGACAATGGAACAGAGTTCGTCAACCAGACTCTTCGTGATTACTATGAAGGAGTTGGTATCTCTCATGAAACATCCGTTGCACGTACTCCACAACAAAACGGTGTCGTTGAAAGACGGAATCGTACGCCTATGGAAGCTGCTAGGACTATGCTGATTTATGCGAACGCTCCATTGTTCTTGTGGGCAGAAGCTATATCTACTGCATGTTTCACCCAAAACCGTTCTATCATTCGGAAACGCCATGGAAAAACACCTTACGAGCTTCTACATGATCGTAAACCCGATGTTCCATTCTTTCATGTGTTTGGTGCTCTTTGTTATCCAAACATTAATAGTGAGAACTTGGGCAAACTTCAACCAAAAGCCGATATAGCTATTTCATTGGTTACTCACCCTCCAAGAAAGCATACCGAATTTACAACCGTCGTCTTGGTAAGATTGTAGAAACTATGGACGCATATTTCGATGAGCTGACAGCGATGGCTTCTGAGCAACGCAGCTCTGAACCCGCGCTTCATGAGATGGGAACCGGTGCTATTAGTTCCGGATTAGTTCCCAATAATCCTACTTCTACATCACTTTTACCACCTACAAGGCCCGAGTGGGATAAACTATTTCAACCGTTGTTTGATGAATTCTTTGATCCCCCAAATGATGAAGTTCCTGCACCTGTAGTGATAGCTCCAATTCCTGAAGTTGTTGCTCAAGCAAATGAAGCTTTATCTAATGCATCTTTAATTAACATTGAACCGGATGCACCTTTACCTAGTGATTCTCAAACTACACCTGAATCGTCACCCTTACTTGTGCCTAATGATGTGGAAGAGGATTCTATTGATCACGATTTGGAATACGCCCACCTACAAGAGCTTCCTTTCTTTGGTGTACCGATACCTGAAAACCCTTCAGCCGCGTCTACCTCAGAAGAAGCTCCTTCTATTGTTCACTCCAGACCACCTAGGATTGAAAAACATAGCACCAAATGGACAAAAGATCACCCAATTAGGAATGTCATTGGTAGTCTCGATCGACCAGTCTCTACACGCCATCAATTACAAGAGAGTGCACTCTATTGCTATTTTGATGCATTTCTCTCCGAAGTTGAACCTAAAAATTGGCAACAGGCTATGACTCAATCATCTTGGATTGAAGCCATGCAGGAGGAACTAAATGAATTCCAAAGACTTGAAGTATGGGAATTAGTTCCTCTCCCTGGCAAGGTTAACATCCTTACTAAATATCTCTCAAAAGGTATTTGTTTTAATCATACGGAGATAAACACGTTATCTATTGGTTTATTCACTCCGAATAGACTGATATTGAAAAGGTGGCACTCCTCTCCAGCCATCGCTCACTAAATCAAAACGCACTACCGAGTCTAGAGCCACGAGATCATCAAAAGTCTCATTAGGACACTTTCCATTTATTCCTTGCTTTCTCACACACTGTGAAAAGTAAGAGATTTTCATGAGTCCTACGCAGTATTCCTGTAATATTGCCAGAACATCCGAGTAATACGTAAAGTATTACAATGAAGATGGAAATCCTGCTTGAGCCAACATCAAACAAGCTCATGGTAGGTTACACGTGCGGTTCTTTTAGAACCAATCTTGTGAAAAACTGGAAAGAAACAGTGGTTTAATTCTTAATTGAACTTAAACTCGTTCCAGGCCTCTACGCATTATCATATGATCTTGCCAGAACACTCAGAGTGACTCTTTATTGATCACAGTGACGAGTGGAAATCCTTCTAGTGTTAACATCAAACAGCACTTGGTAGGTGACGTGCAAGATTCTTTATGAATTGAGCTCGTGATAACTGGAAAGCAACGATGGTGAAAATCTTAATTGAAATTCACTTGTTCCAGGTTTCATGAATTGACGGCTTCAAATCACAAGGATAATTTATCCAAGTGATTCACTCTTTATGTTCGCAGTCAGCTTTGGACGGTCGAATAAAGAGAACGGGTTTACCCGCGAAATCCTGCCAGGAAGTTACTTAATTGAAACTATCCATCACGGGTACGATATCTAATATCGTCCAACGGTCTTCACCGACCGGAGGTAAAATGCTACCGAATTAGAATAAAATGTCAAAGCCATTTTATTCGTGTCGTTGCTGTGTACCTGTTGAAGACGGTGGCGTTGTTGTGTACCAGTTGAAGACGGTGGTGTTGCGGTGTACCTGTAGAAGTCGTTCCCACATGCTTATGTTTTTCTGCATCAAAGTTCAGCAAAATTCAAGAAAGTGCAAGATGAAGTCTTCCGCTGTACCAAACTCTGAAGTTTTCGAGAATTCAACAAAAAGACATAAGTGTGTGGAACATAGAGTCACGAGGAGGCAAGTTTCACAAGTAGGCAAAGATCGCACGTGATTGGTCAAAAGAACAATGCTCTCAAGCCAAAGCCTAAAAGATCAAATCAAAATATTAACAAGAAAAAGAAAGAAGAAAAGACTACGAGCTGAAGAACGAAGACTTAGTATAGTATGCTAGGTTTAGAACTTTGTAACGTGGGGTGACCTCCCTTAGGGGGAGATTGTTAGAAATACGTTTTTACGTATATTAGAAGTATCGGTCACTCCACAATAGTATTAATGTTGTAATAGCTCGTAGTTAGTGTTACTTATTAAGTTAAGTAAGAAACCGACCCATGGGCTTGTCATGGGTCGGCCCAAGCCCAAATAAGGCCTTGGATATAAATACCCCTTTCCACCATGGAAAGGGGTTGGTTGTTGTTCATTCCGAACATTCATTTGAATAAAAAATACACATAGTTTCTCTCTCACTTTCTCTCTCTAGTTTCTCTCTCTAGGAATCTTCAACCCACTTCATAGATTCATAGGTTATCAAGATTCTACACCCGCCACCATTATGTTGTTGTTCGTCACACGATATTCTGCAGTAAAATCCATCTCAATATTCTCTGAAATGATGAAGTGAATATGGATCTTAAGTAGATGTTATAGTGATTATTGTTGAAGAGAAAAAGTGTTGAAATCCCTTAAAAAATGTTCTTCAAAAACCAAAAAATTCTCCAAGACCCAAAAACACACGAATTGTTAAAAAATTTCTAAAACACGTTTTTGAAAAAATCTTTACTCCATCGGAATACCCCTCGCAATGTCCATCGGAATGTGGTATCGGAACGCTGTCGGAATGTTATATCGGAATGTTGTCGGAATGTACTATCGGAATGCAGTCGGAATGTACTATCGGAATGTTGTCGGAATGTACTATCGGAATGCTGTCGGAATGTGCTGTCGGAATATCCTATCAGAATACACAATCGGAATATCCTATCGAAATACTTAATCGGAATAACTGTCAGAATATTAAAACCATTTTCCGATGGAATTCTGTCAGAATATTAAAGCCCTTTTTCCGATGGAATTCTGTCGGAATACTTGTACTGTTCCGAGACTTTAGGTAAAAAGTGAGATTTTTTATAAGAACTCCGTGATTTAACCAACCGAAAGCAACCAAATCCCTACCACAACTATGTAGGAGATTTATATCAAGATTTAGAGCATGGAAAACACAAAAAATTTGAATTCGAGAGATGAAATAAGGATCAAAACATTCGAATCAAATAAAAACACAACAACCAATCACAAATCTACCCCATGGCGATTGATACCAATTGTTGTCCCATAAAATATGATGAATAAACAAGAAAGGTAGATAGAAGATAGATGAATTCTAGAGAGAGAAAGTAGAGTGAGAAAAGAGAGAGAAGTGTGTGAAACTTAGTGAATATTAGATTAGAGAAGAATGAAAAAAATGAATCAACCAACCTCTCCTTACATTCAAGGAGAGGTATTTATAGCCTTGCCTACATGTGGCATAATGGGATATATGATAATGGGCCAGGCTTTCCTTTTTGGCTTTAGTTACTTATGAATGAACTTTAGCTTAAAGTTAAGCCCGTAAAACACGACTAATCTACTACATATTACAACGTTCTAAAATACGATACATAATAAACATATGACCGAGCATTCTTGTTTGACTCAATATTTTGAGGCTAACAGCATTCATTAGGAAAAGCTGAGGAAATTTCTTCGAACTTGTGTTTGTTCTTAATAAGATTTTTAAGAAATTTTCCATAGTTTGGCATTCCAGCCGAAACATCGACTAGAGGTATGCTAATTCTAATGGCTTGAATGAGGTCGAGAAATTTTCCATATTTGGCTTCCATATTTTGTTTTCTTAGGCGTTAGGGTTATGGTACTTTGGAGTTTTAGGGTTCTTTTTCAGGAGTTTGTGTAGGGATTTCAATAGGTTTGGTTTTCTTAGGAGGTGGTTCCTCATCATATTCATCGCTACTGAATTGAGGTTATTCTTGGGGATCATTGGTGTGTCTTGACCTTGAGGTGGTTGATATTTGTTCTTTGGATTTGGTGCGGTGTTGCTAGGTAGAGAACGACCAGCTTACTTGTCAGCAAAGCGGACAAACTTAGCTTCTAAGTTTTAAATGCATGCTTGATTATTTTTTGTTTGCGGTCTCAAACTTAGTTTTGAGATATGAGAAGGTATCTCAAACAAAAATATTGTTCTTCCTTTGGGATTTAATGAAATCATTTATTTGACTTTGAAGATTAGTTTTTTTCTTCAGATTGATTGGATTTTTATAATCTCGATTGTCATTAGATCTCCAAATATCACGATCTCGATTGTGATAATCATTGTAAAAGCGAGTGCGGCAAAAGGTTTGCATGAAGTTTGCTTCTTCTTCCTTAGTCATAGGTGTATCATCGTCATTACATTCATTATAATAATGATTTCCTCCATAGTGGGTGCATGAATGAAGAGATCTGTTTTTCATCTCTTTGCATTTTAAGAGACATGGCATCCATTCAAGCTATAATTTTTTAAGCGTCAGATTGGCTGCTGATTTCCTCGACAAAAGTTATAGTTTTTCGAGTGGGTTTTGTTTTAATGGTTTTAGCCCAGTCTAGTCTGAGTAGAACTTTATCTTCCAAAAGTTGATAGGTGTGACAACAGTGGTTTTTGGAAGGTTGGTGATGTGTCGTGGATAGTATAGTGATAATTAGATACGTTATAGGGTAAATTAGAAAATTACCTTTAGGAAAAAGTAATAGACTAATAATACCAATGACGAATTCAATTAAACACGTGAGTGAGTCGAGTTCGTTGTACACGAAGATCTTATGAATTTGAGACGTTTTGCTTTGATATGGACAATCGATTTGAATTGGTTTTCGGTTTTTAAACTACAATTGAAATCTACTAATTTTAAACTATTTAAAATAAACCTAAAGTGCATGAATCGTAAACCCCGCCTATTTTAAAAAAAAACTACAAACACTTAATTACTCAAAAATTAACACTATTTAAAATTTAAACTAATTTAATTATCTATGAAAAATTAAGTCTATTTAAAAATTATAACTTTTAATCTATTTAAAAATCTAATTAATCTTTTTTTAAAACTAATTTACCTTATTTAAGAATACTTTAAACAAAGCTATTTAAAAAAACTATATTTATTTAAATCTAAAGTTATAAAAACTAAACTAATTAAAATTTAAACTAATTAAACTTTTTTAAAACATTTTTTTTATTTTTATTTTATTTATTTATTTTAAACAACTTATTTTTTAGTATTTACTTAAATTAAAAATTAGAAGTTATATAAAAAATAAAAACGTGACTAAGATGTATAAACTAAAACAAACACTGCCAGAATGATAAACACTATAATAATGAAATATATGAGAATAAAATCAAAAAGGCGTTCAGCCCCGTTGGTTAACACTCTATGCCCGTGACCAGGAGGTCACAGGTTCGAATCCTGCAATGGACATATTTTTTTGGATTTAAATCTTTTTGACAGTAAATAAGATGATGTCTCAGGAAAGACTTGTGAAGCTTTTTAGCTTTAAGCTTGTGAGGACAAAGCTTGTGAGCTTATCAGATTAGTAAATCTGATAAGCTAAAAGTAATCTTAACAAATCAAACAAACTGAATTCCAAGTAAAGCAAGCAAATCAATAGAGCAAAAATTAATTAATCAATAACATTTAGCAAAGAAAACGCATATTAGAAATAAGAATACAAATCAGTTAATTCCAAGCATTCAAAAAATAGAACTTAACATATTAACTGGCGAGTAAAAGTCCATTAAGCAGTTTCACTAATCAAATGCAATATCAAGTTACTAACAGGTAAATTAATATCAATTACTCAGACATACTAAATCAGTAGATCATAAATCTCACAACTCACAAATATACAACATCACAGTAAACTTCTGTAATTCAGAAAATCAGTACTAAATAAGTAAACAACTCCAGCAAACTTAAAACTACAAATTCCTATTTTATCAAATCATGTTATTACAATCAACTTTATTCCTCAAAAACAGATGATTCCAACAGTACTGATAAGCTGACTTGATGTCAACCAAATCTCATTCAAACAATCTTCACTTTTAAGCCAAACCAAAATCTCATCAGTATTCCAAAACAATTCATACAAACAAAACTACACAATCTATTTAATCCAAGTATCTTAACAGATTCAAACCTTATATCAAAGTGTTGAAAAGAAAACAATGAGCAAATATCATAACATGGTAATATCAGATTGCACATTAATGTACTAACAAATCTAAACATATTATACCAAAAACTTTAAAGTAAAATGGGGTAGAACCTTTTGACGTGTTCCGTTGAGCAGAAGACTTGCGCTGAGCATTCTTAAGGATTAGACACCATCACCGTAACTCCAACCACCATTTTCATCAAACGTTATCAAAACGAACCACCATTTTTTTCACCAAACGAACCATCAAAAATTCATCACTGCTTCAAGTAAATATTTATCCAGTGGGGATAAACATGGATCCAAATCTCTTACTTCTTATATTAAAAAAAAATAAGCTATTAATTAGCTTATATTTAATATAAAAATAACTTACCCTCGTGAAACAGTAACAGACTTAAATTGTAAATCAACTAAAAGCAGTAAAAGATATTAAAGCAAGCCACGAATTATAATCAAAATGATTAAACTTTTATTAATTTTTCTGAAAATATTACAATACTCAATAAAAAGGAAATACAAAATTTAAATCCTAAAACTATTTCTACAGAGTAACAATAAAGTAAAAGAAGGATAAATTTTACAAGATAATTGGGGGTTTTTATAGCCTCCCCAATGGCTTGTTGGTGCGAATATTCGGATCTTTTGAGGGATATTCCACTTGATTATGAGCCTTTGATCTTTATTTTCTTTCTCTTTCTTCAATCGGATGGTGGATATGATTCACAATAGCACACGGATTGCCAACGTGGCATCCGTGTGCTAGTTGTGTTTCTTTCTTGGCCTGTGATTGGTTGATAAGGAATGATGAGGTGTTTCTTCGAATCAACATTGGCCACGTAGCTCCTTTTCTCCAATCCTTCTCTTCCTTAAACCATGGGGGTTTTAATCCCCTTGGTATGAATTAAACGAATAGATAAAAAGCCCCATGTAATTAAGACTTTTTACCCATCTAGGGTTTTGAAACAGTAAGATTTCTACTGGTTTTTAGGGTGAGAAAAATTGGGGAAGAAAGGTTAACCTAGGAAGTAACGTTTGTTTAATGTGTGTGGGATATTGTGTGAGTGGGTGGGACGGTTATTTATTAAATGGGTGAAAATAAAAAACGTGAATGAAGTAATAAGGTGGGGGTCGGTTTGTGTATGAGTAGTTTGTGAAAACGTGTATACACACGTTAGACCTAAAAGCCCATATTCAATTTACTCGTTTCTTTGTAAATAACAATTGGCTTTGAGGCCCAATTATACTTGTTTCCATCCGTTTATATTGATCTTGGGCCTCTAGGGCTTTTTGGTTTATCAAAAGTAAATTCATCTTTTTTAAATGGGCTAACTTGAAACATAAATGGGCTTTTGAGCCCATTTCCCAAATGTGGGACCCACTAAACCCGTTTTCTCGATAAATGATTAAATCTTCCAAAGTCGAGCTCGATTTTGGCTCTTTGATCTTTTTTCTTCATTCTCGTGTCGATTATTGCCGGTTTTCGCGAACTTGGTACCTACACACATGAAAACAAGAAACAAGCATTTCCAAGGCATATTTGATACATTATGTGCAATATTTCATTGTTTTAAGCTACAAATGATACGAGTAAATACACTCATATCAAATTCCCCCGTACTAAGTAATTGCCGTGTCCTCACGCAATGATAAAATAAAACTATAGCTACTCCATTATTCAACTTATAACATTTTATTTATGCAATGAAATGACTTTAAGGATCATAAAAGCTCAAATAGATTCATCGTCCTCGACTTTTCACTTTTCCATGCCAAGTGCAAAAACAAGATCATTGTTATTATAAGTTGGTATACTAACACGAACTCATGTGGGCTAATTAATCACTTAGACTCCCTTATTCCTATGTGTATCTCTTATATTTTATTGTTGTCTTGAATGATCACAAGGATGCATTGTTGACTTATTTCGATAATTATTAGGCCGAAAATAAAGTGAACGATTTAATCAATAGTTAGCTAAAGGACAAAATCTTTTAAAACTGCTTCTCGGGATTTCATAAAGTTCATATCTTGGCATAACTTGCTTCGCGATTTGAGACCTTTCTCGGACCGATATTTGGCAATGACTTTATACTTCCAACCTTGAGAGACGTTCACGAAATAATGGTCTTCTCTTCATAATATTTCTTCACTTGAATTTTTGAGAGATTCATACTTGGACCACGACTTCTTCATTTTTCTCCAATCTTTATTTAGGATTTTGATATACAACGATCCGCCTCCTTTTTGGACTTCGCTTCATTTATCCTCATACCTTATTTTGGTCTTTTTGGATAGACTTCTCCATGACTTTTTGGGAGTATTTGCTTTTCGTCGTGTGTCTCGATCCTTCATATTGATTTTTGATAAATGAATCTTCACATCACTTGAGATCTTTAGCAATAAAACATAGCCCTCATGTCTTGTTAGGACCTTTTTGGACTCGCCAATCTTCGCATCCCGCTTCAATAAGTTATGCCTTGGCTATGAACTCTAATCCATACCGAGCAACTTTTAAACGATCTTGGGCTAGAAGCTAAGTAACTTTTCAAATCGTTCAACCTTATTTATTGCAATTAAATTTATTAACAAGCGATGGGAGAATAGGCTTATAATTAACTCACATAAATTCCCGTAAGAATACCGAACTTATAATTGGCTCTATCATCTCTTGTTCTCCATATATGGATACTTAGCCTATTAAATCAATGTTTTGGGTTTTCAAGTCATCTATAGGATCTTGCATCTTCTTAAACTCTTTCAAGTTTTAGAATTTGCGTTTTAAAGTTCCCTTTATAGACGACTTTCTAGGATCAATTATAGGAGCTTGCGAAAAGTTCTTGTTCTTAACTCGTATGAATTAAGACTTTCGCGTTTTAAAGCTCCCTATATAAAAGCCTAGCAAAACTTAATTCAAATACGTTAAGGAAAAGCTAAGGTTAAAAACCAAGTCGAGTCAAAAACTATTCTTATTGAAAGCCTACATTCGTGTCAAAAACACTTATTTTATTTATTAAAACTTAAAAATAACACAAAAAATTTTAAAATTTTATGAAAAATGAGAAAACAATACGTTTGGACACGACAAAAGCAATAACAAGCGATTATATCGATTGACTCCCCCATGCTAAAACCAAACATTGTCCTCAATGTTTCTTAGCTCAAGAGTGACACCCCCTTGCTAAGACACGAAGAGTCTAATGCAAAATCCTAGCATGGAAAGAGCACGCAAATCTATAAGCCGTTTATTAATTATGCTTCAAGATAAAACGTTAGTCGATAAAAATCAAGGGATAGAAAGTGTGCCCCTTTTTGGCATTCAAAGAATGGAAGATCAAGTGGACCAGCAAAAACCGAACACGAGAGTCTTCAAATATTAGGGTCGTACCTAAGATCACAACACAACAAATCACGAGCACGAGCTTGAAAGATCAAGCCTTATTAGATGTTAGAAAATAGAAAGAAGATAGAAAACACTCGTTTTTGTTCACCGAGTCATGAGATTGACTCGATCCCCGCATTCATTGGTCCTTAGGGAAAGTGGTGCAAACCGGCATATTAGGATAAAATCCAACATGAAGCACGATGCCGGGGTCAAAGATCTCATCCTCGTTGTCGGATGACAAACGAAAGGATAAAACTCCAACACAAATCTCTAAAAAGAGATGGTAGTCACAAATAATGGTATGGATGTAGCATGCTCCACGAGATAAACTCGCACCAAGATGATAGAAAAATCTTTCAATTATTGCATCGGTGAAAGGCCGAGATTTCCCTAAATAAACGATTTCGAGATCGAATATCTCGTCCTCGGTGGAGAAAGGAATAGACAACAAGGTGTCGTCCCCCCATGCTAATCCTAAGTCATATGAAGCACATGGTAAAGGTGGTACAAAAGTCTCAACCATAGTGGTTTCAACTTGCATGACTTTGTCGCCCTTTTCACTCTTAGGAATGTGAACAAAGGGGTCATGGTACTCAATATAAGTCACATGAAAAACCCGCACATTAAGATCAAAGCGAGTGGGAAGGATAATTGGAGCAAAAGTAATTTCTCCCTCCGGGTCAACATTATCATCATCATAAATAGGGTGATCAAACCAAGAGTCGTCATCACCGTCATTAGACTCTTCTTCAAATTCCGAAGGAATGTCTATATAAAGAAACTCATCAACCTCCTTCATAAGAAGCTCATCATCACAAAGGTTGTGAGATGTAGGAGGTGTGATGCTCTCAAAATCCTCTTGAAACAACGGATTATTGCTCAATGAAACTTCAAAAAGAGGATTTGAGTAAGTCACGAAAGTGTCATCAATCTTGTCATCACAAGAAATATCCGACAAAGTATCGAATGTGTCACACTCGGATACAAGATCATCATTCTCATTAGAAGGCAATTCATCGGCGAATTCCTCGAGAATGGTAGGTAAAACACAAGAATCACGTTCGATCTCGAGATCGGAAACGTCTTCACTTCCCCGTGGAAGTGGATCAAGGATAGCAAAAAGTTCATCGACGAACTTATCCAACGAATAGTCACTAACCTCACTCGGCGTGAAGCTAGGAATCAAAGGCTCTTCAATTGAAGATGGTGCCTTAGGAACATCAACATGATCCTTAGAAGAGAGTGAAAATGAGTCCATTTTCAAAGATTGTTCAATTAAAGCAATATCACTCTCGGGATCAAAATTCTCATTATCAAACTCACTAGCATCAAATGGCTCACTCAAGTAATCATCAATTTGTTTTTCAATCTTAGTATCCTCGTGTGGAGTGAGTGTAGATAAGGAAAGGTTACAACATGTTTCAACAAAGCAAGCTTCTTCATTTGATTTTAACTTTCCTTTATCACAATTAGAAGTTTCCAAAATTGGAAAAACACCTTTATCGAAAAGAGCTTTTTTATCACTTTCAATTGTTTCAACAAGCTTAACACGTTCAACTTTCTTAGGAGCAAATCTTGGAATCTTTTCCGGTTTAAAAACAATGCTTTTATCTCCATAAAACAATTTAATTTCTTCTTTCCTCATATCAACTTGAATTTGAGCCGTGCACAAAAATGGTCTTCCTAGAATAATTGGCACACGAGGATTGGTCTCATAATCGACAATAGCAAAATCGGCTAAGTACAAGAAATTCCCCACTTTCATAATGACATTTTCCACTATACCAACCGGTCGAGTGGTGGTTCCATTAGCAAGCTCAATGATCATACGAGTGGAACTAAGTGGTGCATAATCAATGGTCTTCCAAAGGGCTAGGGGCATTATGTTTATGCTAGCTCCTAGATCGGCTAGGCCTTTGCAAACCCCAAGCTCATTGAAAACACAAGGTATCAAGAATTGACCCGGATCTTTATACTTCTCGGGAAAGTAATCAAAGAAAACCGAGGTACTAATGACATTCAAAGTAGCTCTAGTGACTTCTAGAAAAGTTTCCTTAGGTGGAGGCTTAAACTCAATCACTTCAACTTCATCTAAATTCTCACAATCATCATAAACGGTTATGGCCTTAAGCTCTCCCTTCGGGTTTGGAATGGTATTACTAGGTAAGCAACCCGAAGAAGATGATGGTTTAGACATGAATCCCTCAAACATAGAAAGCAATTTATTTTGACCTTGTTCCAAATTTTGTTGCATACGATTTTGGGTTTGCTCTAGCCTTTGTTGATTAAGCTCAATCTTGTTATTTTTCCCTTTAATCGTATTTTGAAAATCGAGTCTCAAAGTATTAATTTGTCCTTGTATGTTATTTTGAAAAGCTTTCATATTTGCCTCATTTGACTTGATATAGCTTGACAAATCATTTTGATTATTCCCTTGAAAACCTTGATTATTTTGATTAGCATTAAATCCATTTCCTTGATTAAAATTCCCTTGGTTACCACGGTTAAAATTATTCCCATTGTTTCCATTGTTGTACCTATTTTGAACCGGTGGAAAACCCGGTGGAGCAACATGATTTTGACGAGGAACTTGACCGTTGGAGCCATAAGTTCCCGTCGCGACAAAAGCATTAGCTTGATCAAAACCCGTGTTTAAACAAGCATAGTTAGGATGTGCTCCACCACATGATACACAAACATTCTCAATCATATTAATCGATCCATGAGGATTCTTCCTAATCTCACTCAACAAAATCGCAAATCCACTATCAATCTTAGAGTCCAGTCTAGCAATCTCGTGATTAGATGAATTCACATTGGAAACAACCGGTGTGTTTCGTGAATATTGTGCTCTAGTCTTATCCTCAATTATTCTCCACGCGTCTCTCGGTGTTTTTCTTAAAAGATTACCACCCACGGCGGCATTTAAAGAATCTTGTTCAATCATATTAAGCCCATTATAAAGTATTTATTTGATGCAATTCCGAGAAACTGTGGTGTGGACATTGTCTCAACAGATCTTTAAATCTTTCCCAAGAAACCCCAAACGATTCATGCACTTTTTGTTCAAATCTAGTGATCTCATTTTTAAAGTGTGTTGTCTTAGAAGGTGGAAAGAAATAATTCATGAACTTTGACACTAAATCATCCCATGTTAAAATCGAACCCGGTGGTTCTTTCTCATACCAAAGCTTAGCATTACCCTCGAGCGAGTACGGAAAAAGCATGAGCTTAATCACGTCATTCGGCACATCTCTAAACTTAAGAGTCGAGGTAATTTGATTAAAATTCCGAATGTGAGAATGCGGACTATCGGCCTCATTGCCACGAAATTGGTCGGCACGAATGAGCGATAAAAGACCCATCTTAATCTCAAAATGATCCGCCAAAATAGCCGGCACAACGATTGCTTCCCCATACCCTTCGGTGGGTGCACGGAGCAATTCCTCCATTGTTTGGTTATCGGTCATCTCTACAACAATAGGTGGAAGCTCGGGTTCCACTATTCGTTGTTAACGATTTCTATTTCTACGAGGAATATTTTCAAGCCTATTAAAATCAATCACAAGTCGAGAAGAACGTAATTGCATACACTACAAAGACGAGAATTTAGAGGGTTGAAGAAAAGAAATTAGACAAGAAGAAGATTATGTTTGGTATTTTATTTGGTATTGCTCAATCAATAATGATCGATAAAAAACAAGGAATAAGGATAACTACTAGGGAAGTAAATTACCCTCGGTCGACTTTGAAACGATAGGTGAAAACCTAAACGTCTCGAGGTTCAATAACTAAACAACAAAAAATAAGATTTATTACTACTTGAGTCGGCAAACCAATAATAGGTTGTCCCTCTCAATATACGCACAAGCAAGCGGGGAAACGAGGTGGCACAAAGCACTTAAAAACCTTTTTCCTTAGACGGCCTTTTATAGCACGTCGCCTTATACCCACCTTATAGTTTGTATAAATCGAGTTCAAACTTCTTATTAGTATTTATCTATTTTGCCTTTTATTTTTGTTTTGGATTCGACTACAATAGCTAGGTGATGAAATCCCAACTAAGGCTTATTTGAAAGATATGTAAAATTATTGTTCTACGTAATACAATATATTATTCACAAAAAACGAGAAAATCGATACATACTATATAATAGAAAAATAACAAACTTTCCGAAGACGGAAAGGGTCTTCAAATCAACGATCAACAAATCTCCACAAAAGCGAATCGTACACAAGATCCCCGGCAGCGGCGCCAAAATTTTTGATGTGTCGTGGATAGTATAGTGATAATTAGATACGTTATAGGGTAAATCAGAAAATTACCTTTAGGAAAAAGTAATAGACTAATAATACCAATGACGAATTCAATTAAACACGTGAGTGAGTCGAGTTCGTTGTACACGAAGATCTTATGAATTTGAGACGGTTTGCTTTGATATGGACAATCGATTTGAATTGGTTTTCGGTTTTTAAACTACAATTGAAATCTACTAATTTTAAACTATTTAAAATAAACCTAAAGTGCATGAATCGTAAACCCCGCCTATTTTAAAAAAATTACAAACACTTAATTACTCAAAAATTAACACTATTTAAAATTTAAACTAATTTAATTATCTATGAAAAATTAAGTCTATTTAAAAATTATAACTTTTAATCTATTTAAAAATCTAATTATTCTTTTTTTTTAAACTAATTTACCTTATTTAAGAATACTTTAAACAAAGCTATTTAAAAAAACTATATTTATTTAAATCTAAAGTTATAAAAATTAAACTAATTAAAATTTAAACTAATTAAACTTTTTTAAAACATGTTTTTATTTTTATTTTATTTATTTATTTTAAACTACTTATTTTTTAGTATTTACTTTAATTAAAAATTAGAAGTTATATAAAAAATAAAAACGTGACTAAGATGTATAAACTAAAACAAACACTGCCAGAATGATAAACTCTATAATAATGAAATATATGAGAATAAAATCAAAAAGGCGTTCAGCCCCGTTGGTTAACACTCTATGCCTGTGACCAGGAGGTCACAGGTTCGAATCCTGCAATGGACATATTTTTTTAGATTTAAATCTTTTTGACAGTAAATAAGATGATGTCTCAGGAAAGACTTAGTGAAGCTTTTTAGCTTTAAGCTTGTGAGGACAAAGCTTGTGAGCTTATCAGATTAGTAAATCTGATAAGCTAAAAGTAATCTTAACAAATCAAACAAACTGAATTCCAAGTAAAGCAAGCAAATCAATAGAGCAAAAATCAATTAATCAATAACATTTAGCAAAGAAAACGCATATCAGAAATAATAATACAAATCAGTTAATTCCAAGCATTCAAAAAATAGAACTTAACATATTAACTGGCGAGTAAAAGTCCATTAAGCAGTTTCACTAATCAAATGCAATATCAAGTTACTAACAGGTAAATTAATATCAATTACTCAGACATACTAAATCAGTAGATCATAAATCTCACAACTCACAAATATACAACATCACAGTAAACTTCTGTAATTCAGGAAATCAGTACTAAATAAGTAAACAACTCCAGCAGACTTAAAACTACAAATTCCTATTTTATCAAATCATGTTATTACAATCAACTTTATTCCTCAAAAACAGATGATTCCAACAGTACTGATAAGCTGACTTGATGTCAACCAAATCTCATTCAAACAATCTTCACTTGTAAGCCAAACCAAAATCTCATCAGTATTCCAAAATAATTCATACAAACAAAACTACACAATCTATTTAATCCAAGTATCTTAACAGATTCAAACCTTATATCAAAGTGTTGAAAAGAAAACAATGAGCAAATATCATAACATGGTAATATCAGATTGCACATTAATGAACTAACAAATCTAAACAGATTATACCAAAAACTTTAAAGTAAAATGGGGTAGAACCTTTTTGACGTGTTCCGTTGAGCAGAAGACTTGCGCTGAGCAGTCTTAAGGATTAGACACCATCACCATAACTCCAACCACCATTTTCATCAAACGTTATCAAAACTAACCACCATTTTTTTCACCAAACGAACCATCAAAAATTCATCACTACTTCAAGTAAATATTTATCCAGTGGGGATAAACATGGATCCAAATCTCTTACTTCTTATATTAAAAAAAAATAAGCTATTAATTAGCTTATATTCAATATAAAAATAACTTACCCTCGTGAAACAGTAACAGACTTAAATTGTAAATCAACTAAAAGCAGTAAAAGATATTAAAGCAAGCCACGAATTATAATCAAAATGATTAAACTTTTATTAATTTTTCTGAAAATATTACAATACTCAATAAAAAGGAAATACAAAATTTAAATCCTAAAACTATTTCTACAGAGTAACAATAAAGTAAAAGAAGGATAAATTTTACAATATAATTGGGGGTTTTTATAGCCTCCCCAATGGCTTGTTGGTGCGAATATTCGGATCTTTTGAGGGATATTCCACTTGATTCTGAGCCTTTGATCTTTATTTTCTTTCTCTTTCTTCAATCGGATGGTGGATATGATTCACAATAACACACGGATTGCCAACATGGCATCCGTGTGCTAGTTGTGTTTCTTTCTTGGCCTATGATTGGTTGATAAGGAAT
The DNA here is from genome assembly GCA_025667525.1 of Glebionis coronaria. Taxonomy (NCBI): domain Eukaryota; kingdom Viridiplantae; phylum Streptophyta; class Magnoliopsida; order Asterales; family Asteraceae; genus Glebionis; species Glebionis coronaria. The sequence continues at coordinate 34,086,717 of CM046880.1, read as the reverse complement.
GATGAGGTGTTTCTTCGAATCAACATTGGCCACGTAGCTCCTTTTCTCCAATCCTTCTCTTCCTTAAACCATGGGGGTTTTAATCCCCTTGGTATGAATTAAACGAATAGATAAAAAGCCCCATGTAATTAAGACTTTTTACCCATCTAGGGTTTTGAAACAGTAAGATTTCTACTGGTTTTTAGGGTGAGAAAAATTGGGGAAGAAAGGTTAACCTAGGAAGTAACGTTTGTTTAATGTGTGTGGGATATTGTGTGAGTGGGTGGGACAGTTATTTATTAAATGGGTGAATAAAAAACGTGAATGAAGTAATAAGGTGGGGGTCGGTTTGTTTATGAGTAGTTTGTGAAAACGTGTATACACACGTTAGACCTAAAAGCCCATATTCAATTTACTCGTTTCTTTGTAAATAACAATGGGCTTTGAGGCCCAATTATACTTGTTTCCATTCGTTTATATTGATCTTGGGCCTCTAGGGCTTTTTGGTTTATCAAAAGTAAATTCATCTTTTTTAAATGGGCTAACTTGAAACCTAAATGGGCTTTTGAGCCCATTTCCCAAATGTGGGACCCACTAAACCCGTTTTCTCGATAAATGATTAAATCTTCCAAAGTCGAGCTCGATTTTGGCTCTTTGATCTTTTTTCTTCATTCTCGTGTCGATTATTGCCGGTTTTTGCGAACTTGGTACCTACACACATGAAAACAAGAAACAAGCATTTCCAAGGCATATTTGATACATTATGTGCAATATTTCATTGTTTTAAGCTACAAATGATATGAGTAAATACACTCATATTAGTTGGTTACAGCGTATAAGATACCGTTATGTGTGTTGTATTATACATTTTATATGTTATGTGTGTATGATATGATAATCTTGCGAGATTAAAGTACATGATTGCGGATCATGGTACTAGTGGTGGTGAAATGTGATAAAATGAGATCACATTTACGTTTCGTTGTAATGTTGTTATCGTTTATGTAACTTGCGTATACTTATTATGTATAATATATAGTTATTATGTAATTATTAATTTTTAATAAACTTAATATTTATAGTAACTTCTTGAAACGAAATGTTAGTAGAAACATTATTAGAAAGTTGAAAGTTTTATGTTTAACTTTCAAGGTTTCACACTAGAATGTCAAAGAAGTAAACTAAAAATGTAGTAAATAACTAGATGGTCAAAATTAAATGATTTTGGTAGTGTGGCGGTTAGGTCAGCCAACTATAGGAAAGAGGAAGGAAAGAAAGCTCAATTTGAGCCCATGTAGGAGTCATTGACTAGTTTAACTATAAATACAATACCCCCTAACCTAATAAACGATTTTATCCCCTCCCATAACCCTAAATCATTCGGTTCAAGTTTAAGGAAGAAGAAGAAACCCAAAAATAATTAGGGTTTAAGGTATGTCATTAATTTGTGTTCAATTCTTAATTAATTAACGCATGTAACAACTTCAAAGATGGAATTAGGGTTTATTAATTATGGTTGTGATTAAAATTAACGCAATTTCGTTCATAATCATTTTTAAGAAAAACAAGAAATAGGGATTTTCTTACTTCTCAGAAACAAATATGAAATGATAAGATGAGAAACATAACTTTTATTTATTAACAACTTGTCTATTTAAACTTACAAGACAAGCTTCAATGTTAACATAAAAGTAAAGACATAAAGTTGAAAGTATTTAAAACTTAATAGTCTAATGTCTTCATCTCTCCCTCTTAAGTTCTTTGATGGCATTAAAAAGACTTTGTATATTGGCTCGATGTCTAATTTGAATGTCCTCAATGACTAACTCAAGAGTAGAAATCTTCAGTCGAGCTTGAACAATCTCTTCATCGTGTATCATTTGTCTTCTCTGCAAGTTGGCTTTAGCTTCTTCAAAATCTTCTTCAAACTTCTCAAAATCTCGTTATATAATTCTTCGGCCTATCCTAATTCCTTCAATTTTATCTTCAAGATCTTTAATACGCTTGGGAGGAAGTTCTTTCATATAGAGTAGGATATCTTTTATTTGTTGTTCATAGTTATTTTTGGGTAAGTTTTCAGATATAGGTGAAAGAATATGAATAGGGTAAGCTGATGGATAAATTTGGTGATGAGGTGTAAATCTATTTCTTCATTATATGCTCGTATAACTTGCATATAGGGGTCGTCATCAAAAGGTAAACAGCTTTTTGGGATTTCTGATTTTTGGGTGAATTTTCTGAAATATCTAATAATCCATATGATACTTCGGGAAATCGTCAGGAATACTTGCAGAGCGCTTATCTTGAGAATCCGATAAGATGATAATAAGAGGAAGATAGGATTACATATTTCTGAAGACGTCGATAAATAACCTAACTTATTTATATTATATTACGTATATTTAAACATATTATCATTTATTTCTAAACATAATATCTCTTATGCATAGGCATAATATCAAATAAGCATAAACTTACACATAATCATGGAGAATAGCAGTACAGTCATCTACATCATTCTTGTAGTAGCACTGGCTTTGGCACGGAGAACTTTCTTGAAATTATTTTAAAAGTAGTTATAGTCAAGATTTTAATTCGTGTTCTCCATAACCATGGCTCTGAGTACCAATCTATAACACCCCCATTTTACCTTTACGCAGCGGAACATTGATCTGGGGTATTACTTCATAGAACACAAGTCATAATAATAGAAAACAACTCAAAAGAGTGACAAAATCAACTTTCTTTATATATCTTTTAAGAAATCAGAGTTTTACAATATAAGGTTCCCAAAATCTAGAATAATTTCAATCTTGTGCCTCTTTATGCCATCCTCATGCTGCTCCATACTAGCAATTCTTTAAAACCTGAGATATATGCTTAAAATTAACACAATGGTTGAGTGAATTCATAGGTTTAAAATCATTTTGAATACAAGATCCTTTTCCTGAGCTACGTTATTATTCGCTCACATAAAATAATCAGTTATTATTGCACTAGCTCATACACCGCTACTTGACATACCGGAACCCAACAAATTTCCTTTAAGCAGACAGTCTGCCAAACTCATGTATAAGAAAAATAAAGTGTACCCGTTTATCCTAGGTCAGAGCCATCAGCATTTCCAGCAAGTGCGACTTTCCCAGATAGGGGATGTCAGACCCCAAATAGTACTATTCAAAATATTAGTGTTCACTAAATGATTAACGATCACGATTAAAAAGAGAATTTTAAAGGCAGAAGTAAACGTAGTGTCAATAATCATATCTCAGAAGCATACCAAAACACTTGTATTCCAGTTTTAACATATATCCCCCTCACGAGTTTTCAAATCATTTAATAATCAATGCTAGTGAGGCTACGAACTCACCTGGGATCCATAAAGCCTGAGCTATATCAGATATATTTCATTCATAGATAGACAGCTTGATCACACAAACCACAACTTGGTCTTATAAACAACAACTTGATCTCACACAAACCTGGATTAACACATTTTGTATAGTATCAAGTCTTAATCCTTAGTTCCATATTTCTAAGTATTGGTTATATATTCTTTATTTAATATTTGGTTGTACTTATAGTACCATTGTTCGGGCCATTATACTCAGAAGCCATTCTATAAACGTTTGAGGAGCGAGGGCACTTTAAATCGTAAACCCAACCACTCAGTCATAACGTAATATCGAGATGGAACATCTTTGTACAAAGCTCTCTACTAACATGATACTTTCATTATTCTTCTCATATTTATAATTAATCTTCTTTAGTTTCAAAATTGGCAAAAATAACCCTTATAGTTATACTTTAGCTTAATTACACTTTTATCCCCTAAAGTATATAGTTTTAGTATTTTCATTTTAAACCCTCAGTATTTAACCTTAGGGTCTGAAACTTTTCAAAAATTATTCTTATATATTTAACTTTCACAAAATGACACTTTTGGCCCAAAATGTTAAATAGTTTCAAAAATGACAGTTTTAGTCCCTATACTTATAAAAATTACATAACAACCTCAAAAATGGACCAAATGATCTAGGATTTTAAAAAAACGTTTAAAAACATGTTTATAATCATAATAAAAACATTTCTTCAAAATTATAGCTGTTGAAATGGATTTTTGCTTATTATTTCATGTAAATTACAAAACTAGGGTTTTAAGACATCTTTAGCTTATAACTTTCATTTAAAATGATCAAATGCTCTAATTTCTTTTAGATTATCTTTCTAACATTATTTTTGGCATTATAAAAACTCTAATAATTCGTTATAACAAGATAAAAGCATATCTAACATAGAAATTACCTAGGTAGCTCCAAAATGGCTCCTTATGGCTTCCTATGAGCACAACTTGCTATCAAAGCTTCAAGAGCTTCAATGGCTTCCTTCTAGACCTGTTTTTTGGTCTTAGGGGATTTTCTAGGACGTATATATAAGTGGAAATGGAGAATGGGTAGGAGATACAAAGGAAACGGGGTGCAAGTTTCTAAGTGAATTATTCGCCCCTATTTATACTAGTTTCAACCCTTAGGCACCAAGGTAAGGCCTTAAACGTGTCATGAGGATATCTTAGTGACTAAGGATAGCTAGTGAAGGTCTATGAAAGTTCCTAGAGTCTAGGATGAAATTATCAAGGTCTTGTGGCTAGGAGTAACTCACGACAATATAAGGATAGGAATGGTGATTTGTAGTTTCAAGTAGGTGATGCACCTACTTTTAATCACATGAAAAATATCTTAAAACATCCTAAATATCTGATTTTCAAACTTAGAATGGGAGGGAGTGGTTTGAAATGGGTTTTTGGAGGGAAAACATAAAACCGGGTCTAAATTAGGGCTTGTAACTTTATACTTTGTGATTTTAGTGATTAAGGGCTTAGGAATATGATTAGTTATGTTTTAGGGTTTAATTAGGGTATATACATTGTAATGATTAAGTTTGGGTCTTTGGTTTGAAGTTTAACAAAGGTTTGATGTGAAAATAGGAAGAAAACTTAGGCGGGATAGGGTTTCTAATGATTTATGATATGGTTAACTCTTAGTAAGAGTGATTATCCTTCAACTATCTACTGATTTAAACTCAATTTATACATCCTACATTGTCCTTGATGTGTTCATGAAGTCCCTACATTGGTTTTACTAAGTTATTCTAAGTAAACATGTCTAAAGGGTGAAAATACCTATTTTGACCTAATTTACAAGTCATGCATTGAAATCTTGTACCTTGTGCATTAGGGTACTTGTACATTGTCTTCATATAATCTTATAACCTTAATGAAGTGCTACGGGTGTTTGTAGACTTGTTCTAAAAGACTAGGTAGTGATTCTATGTAGATTTCTTAATATAAGGGTTTTTACGTCATTAGTCCTAATGACTTTCTATCTTGGGTAATTAGGGTTTATATTCTAATGTAAGATTATTATAGGGCTTATATAGTATGTTTATGACTTCTATGGTTTCTACATTCTTGGTTTAAGGGTTTATATAGGTTTACCATATTCGAGGGATGATTATGGGAGCTTAATCCTATGCTTTGATAACTTGTACCTTATGCTTTATTAACTTGTAACTTAACTTGAAATAAATGTATAAAATTAATATAATACTCAGTTGAGTTTTATAATTAGTGGAAAAATATTAGACTCTAATTCATTATAGAATAGATTTTATATGCTAATCTTGGTTATAGGTCATTTACTTGTAATTAGCTTGAGATTAGTGAATATTAGTGTTTTGTGATTATTTACCTTTCTTTTATATGATAGATTATAATTAGTATAGTGTATTTGACAATAATACATAGATATTATGTAGTTATATTGCTTGAAATATTGTTTACTAAGGGTCTTTAGGTGATGATCTAGACTATTATGTACACTTATTTGTACTTAGCTTTGTATAATTTGTTCTAACTATTCTTAGGCATTGTTATGTCTTTGAAGTATAGTTTATAACTTGTTTATAATCCTTAATGACTTATTCATATGTACTTTTGACAAGCATCAAAAACCACCTTGTTTCGGGGGGGTCGGGGATGATTAAAAAACATGATAGACATGATATAGTTTCAGTGAGAGAAAGTTAGAGAGAGGTGAAGGAAAGTGTGTTTTTTTTCAAGTGAAATGAAAACAAGTTAAAATGAAACTAAACTTCCACACCCCCATGGAGAGTCATGGGGGGTATTTATAGGGCTAGCTAAACTAGACTATCCATACTTTACATATTAAGTCCCTGCGTATAGCAATGGATGTATATCTAGTCCAACTCACGTGAAAGGTGCCAGCTTACCAAAAAGTAAGTCTAACAATCTCCCTCCAAGATGGTGACTCACGTGAGTTAGTTACAATGATTCCTACAAGCAAAAATAAATAAAAATAATAAACGTGAATTTCAGCATTCCTTGAGACAGTCTTCAACGACCTTCATCTTCTTGAATACTCCAACTCTATTTCTTCATCTTGTAGAATCTAGTTGAGTTTTACTCCCTCCCAACTAGAAGGCCTTTCATTAAACAAGCAGTAAAGACTGCTCCCTCCCAAATGACACTTTTAAGGAAATCTGTGGGAGGTGATAACGTCATCAATATTTTCTCACAATTTGAAGCAATCCCAGTCTTGATTCTATGAGAGATTACCAGAAGTACACACTCTATCCTGAACATGAAGTCAAACTGTAGCACCAGAGTTAATTAAGTCCCAGAAATGCACATTTCTCCTGACAAGACAGTGATGATAAAAAGTTGCCACATCAAAGTCAATTAAGTCCCGAATGTAGACAATTTATCCCTTTATGTAGAAACAGTAACACCAAAGTCAAGTGACCCCGCATGTACACATTTCTCCGTCCAGGATGATACCTATTAATGGAATCATCCTTCATATGTGTACGTGGTATGTAAAATCCATGATTTTACCATGATTTTATGTAATGAAATTTCACTCATTAATCTTAGAACACATACCCATGTACTATACTTCTATAAGTTGTGTGTAAACTTGCCCACTATGTACTTATACCTTTACATCTATATTGGTTATAAATAAGTTACATAGCTTAAACCATGTACCTAAAACTAGGGATAACAAGTAGTAAGATGTATACTTAATATTGGAAATATTCAACACTTAATAAAAATTTGGAAATATACTACATTAGGTATTGTAGCCATGATATATGTGTGTAAGTGAACTAGACATGTACTTAAACTCTTGGACTAGCCCAAGAATAGGTGCCATTGTGTGTAAGTCCAACATAAGCCCAAGCTAAGGGCCCATTACCCCTTTTTGGTTAGCTTAACACGGCACCCCACCTTAGGTGGAAGAAGAAGTGATGCATGGGGAAACTAATGGCATACACTTGGCAAGAATACTCTTACCAAGACAAGTCATGCCTTTTTCCGTCCTCTCTCTCTCTCCCCTTTTAGCCGAAAACACACACACATACTCTCACATCCTCTCATGCAATCTAAGCTTGTTTCTCTCATCCTCTTCTCTCTCAATCATACGGCTTAAAGCAATATACATCCAAAAACCAAGTATTAAATCCACCAAGATCCTTGTCTTATCTTTACTACAAATCATTAGTAGTATCATTCTCTTGGAATCACTATAAACAAGCCCTAGCAAAATCTTTAGGGCCACGACTTGATTTATATTAGGGTTTTCTTCATCATCTTGAGTAGATCTCAAATCTCCTTGTTCATCTAGATCCTCTTTGGTATCTTTAGGCAAGAAAGGTATACACTACATGTTCTTTCATATCTTCATGTATGCATCATCATACATCTATAAACACAAGTAGATAACATGTTAAAATCAAGATTTGATAAAGGTATGACCATTATAGGTCACGGCATATTTATAAAAATCATGTTCATAATTTAAAATCTTTTAATAAGAAACTTATGACTTATGTGTTATGTTTAAACTTGATTTAAAAACCATATGAACCTTTTATAAATCTAAACATTGCATGGGTTACAAATCTTGTTTATGGGACTTTGGTTAACCAATAACCATAGATCTCATGAAATGAACTTGTGCAACTTAAAAATATTGAAGACCATGACCTTAAAAGTCACGGCATACATAGTTAACGTATATGTGAATTATGTGTTAAGTTTAAATGATGGAATGTGAAATTATATATGTTAAATGGACCATTAATAATCACAAATTTATGGAATACAAGTAGCCGTGGGTTACATATGACCCTAAATGGGTTAGATGTACATGCATGTCATTATAAAAACCATAGATCTAGTGACAAAGATTAACTTGAGTATGTTAAACATAAAACAAGATTATGGGAACCTTGGGAAGAGACAATATAGCCGTGAGCTATATGTAGTCTCCTTGGAAAAATAGTAACCTTGGAAACATGCATGACACCTAGATAATCATGGTTGTATTTTTGTAAATACCTACAAGACTTAAAATTAGCTAAGTGTTCATCTTGGAAATACCAAGATCTAAAAATATAGCCGTGCGCTATATATGAGTATACATGGATCTATGTTTGATTCTTAGGTCTAGACATAGTTTAGATCTTATTTTGGACTTGTGACTTATTTTCTTGATGTGTACATTGTTAGATCTATTTTTGTAACACTTACAAATTACATGCAACCTTAAAATGAGACTTAACTTATCTTAATAAGCTATAAATAACATAATCCGTGGGACATAAGCTCCTATTAGGGCTTATGACCTACTTGTAACCATATAACACACCTAGATCTAATTTAATATAACACATAAAACAAATTGTAAGTTTTATTCATTTATGTATATTTAAAGCTAAATATAAACAAGCTCATAATAAGCTTATAATAATATCCTAAGTTAAAACTTACATAAAATGTAAAGTAGTGTTAATGGACTATTTAAGCCCATGAAATGTTAATTCAAAACTTAATAGACCCAATAAGCCCATTTAATAAATCCTAGTAACTTAATGGACTTAAGATTACACTTAGGCCCATTTAACTAATTAAAGGACTTAAAAATATAGTTAAGCCCAATAAATGATTTAAAGGCCCATTTAAATAAATTAGTGGACTTGAAATATAGTTAAGCCCACTAAAATAGCCCATTAGATGTTTAGCCAATTTAATGAGCCCATATACTATTTTGAATGTTAAATAAAAGTTTTTATAATAAAAATATAACTTATAAAAACTTTTTAGATGAAAATGACAATTTATAAAACTTAAGGACTAAAACTGTAACTTATGAAACTTGTTTTGATAAACTAGTAAGCACAAGGACTGAAAATGTAAATATCTAAAAGTCTAGGGTTTAATAATTATTTTCCGTGGCAAATTAAACCCTAGGGGCCATTTTGGGAAGTTTCTAAAAGTTATTTTGTCATTTTAAAACCCTAAGGACTATTTTGTAATTTTCCGAAACATAAAGAAGCCCTAGGGGCTGTTTTATAATTTTAGTAAAGTTACAAAACCTAGATAAAACTAAGGGGACCAAATCTGCTATAAGACAAAACTTTAACAAGCCCTAGGTACTAAATATGTAAAATCCAAAAGTTACACTTGTTTAAAGATATAGAGGGACTAGTTTTGCCATATCCTGAAACATTACCAAGCCCTAACCCTAAAATTTATTTTAATTATAATAAAACATAATTAAAATACTTAGACCATAAGAATTAAGGTGTAAATTCTTAAGTTTAAATTATTTTATAAAATATTAAAATAATTTCTGGAAACTTTAAAGTTAAATAAAATATTGTATTTATCTTTCAAAATAAAATATTCATATTAACTTTAGGAAATAATTGTATAAACAATTATGAATATGTATTACTCATACATAAACTCATATACTTTTAGAAAATAAAATTTATATGAACGTTGGATAAATTGAATGTTAAAATTTAAGTAGAACATCTTACGTCTACTTAAAATATGAAACTTAATATTAAAGTTCAAATGAATGGGTATAATACATAAACTACGAACGTGAACTAATATTAAGTAAAATCTTTAAAATTACTTAATAAAGAAATTTAAAGGTAAAATGAGTAATTATAATACTCGGACAGAGAACGTAAATTAATATTCTAATTAAGATATTATAGGTTTACTTAGTTAAGAAACTTAATTGTGAGTTGAATGATTGTTATAAATACATGTATGCTAATTGATATTAACAGTTAAACATTTTATGTTTACTTAGATACGCAACTTATATAGATAAGTTAAATGAATATTGATGGTACTTGAACTATGGTTATTTAGATAAACACCGTAGCATAAATGAACTGACTAAAATCTGTATAAGCATGCATATATGTTCTTTGTACTATCTATTAAGACTGTACTATCTGATTAGGCATAACTTTGGTGTGAGCTTTAATTGGATATCCGTGTTAAACAAGCAATTGCCTGCTCCCAGGTGAGTTTATAACCCCATATAAAGTATTGATGAACCTTTCTCTTTTGGGAAAGAAAATATGCAAACGTATAATGGACACAACTGGATTGTATAAACTTGACTATGATTTCTTATTATTGAAACTATTAAATTGTTGTAAATCGCCCGAATGTTATAAATAGATCTATTAGGGATTGACCATCCCCGTCTAGGTGAGTCATGCTCACTGTACCTTGGCCGGGACAACAGACGTATACCATGTTGGAACTGGAATGGGTGTCTTTTTGTAAGACACTACGTCCTCATCTGTTGAGGACTATGGAGGTTAAGCTTCAGTTTCTAATAAAAAATAAATGTTATTTTAGTAAGAATGCTTTGTGCATTATTACTTCTATGATTATTTTATGTCCAAACTAATTAATTGTTAAAATCTGTAAATTCACCAACTTTATGTTGACCCCCGTTAGTATGTTTTGCACAGGAATATGAAGTTAGTACGTGGTGTGTGCATGGTCTCCAACATCTTAGTAATCTGCATTGTAGGACTCGTCCGGGGTTCTATTTGGGAAACTCAAACAATCACTCTTCACCATGTTTAAGACAATTTTTATTTATTTGTTTAAATAAACATGTAATATGATTTGACTAACTCTTTATCTTATGCTCTATGGACTATATGCTATCGATCCACCCTTATGACATCTCCGTGGATATATTCCACATATTTTGACCCTACCCGGGGTGTCACAGATAATGGTATCAGAGCATTAGTTATAGAGAACCAGATAAATTTTTAAATAAAATAAAAATAAAATGATTTTTATTTTATTTAAAACTGGATTATAACTTATAAAAATCTTTTTGGGATTTTATTTTGGGACTGTATTAGTAAAGCATATAGATCTTAGGGCATTTTATGCTATGTGAACTAGTTGTATATATATGTTTGCTAAACTTAATTACTAATACTACTTGGTGAGTAATTGCTATGGAAAGATGTTAGACGTGCTAAACTTGAAAAAGTTTACACTACATAGTAAAATACTGAAATGAGAATATGGGTAATACTAAACCAAACTTCGCACTTACAAATTGATAAGTAAATTACTTAAATGATAATACATATATATATATATATATATATATATATATATATATATATATATATATATATATATATATATATATATATATATATATATATATATATATATATATATATATATATATATATATATATATATATATATATATATATGTAAGTATTAATATTTGTGACCTTAAAACATTATAATAATTGTTTAAAAGGGGATATATTTCATAAAGCATGTACTCTAAATAATATTGTTCTTTGTTTGTAAGCTTATACTCACTTCAAACGTAAAATAATACTATTTCAGAGTATCATGACTCCTCCTACTGCATCCACGAATCTTATACCCAGAGTAGCTCCTACTCCAGTTGTTTGTTCATCCCCACGATCGACGCAGTGTGGATGGTTGTCAGCCTCGGATTCAGAGGATGACCCAGTCACCGAAGCTATACTCCCAGAGGACCCTTTTTCCATCACAGCATCAGTCACACTGGCCCCAACCTCCATGGAGGAGGACCGGGTCCCTCCTAGCATACCATCTTCCATACCTCCATCTTTATCATCGGGCTATTTCTCCAGGCCACACCCGTCTCCACTTATGAGATCGGAGAAGGCTCATGGGCAGGACGTGTCGATTCCGTCCAGGCCCAGATCTCTGCATTGGTTGCACGCCATGAGCGAGAGATATCTGACCTCCACAACCAGTTGACAGTCAGTCAACAGAGTCATGTCGTCATCTATGAACGTATCGACACTCTTTTCCGCACTATGAGGGGAGACTCCCAGACTGCTAAGGGCATCCAGGCTAGGACGGACGAGGCACTAAAGTGGTTATTGGACGAGAACTACCGCCTCCACCAGAGCATTCAGGTCATGGAGGGTCTGCAGCATCAGACCCATGCTGCCCTTGCCACTCAGGAGCAATCATTATCCATCTTCTTTGATCTCACCACTGTCCGGCATAATGGGGTTACTGGGGAGATGGCTTATCTCCGAGGGTTCATCGATAGACTCCGAAACCAGCTACTGTCTGCACTCCGTACGCTCAAGGAGACCCGAACGACAGTTCGGACTTTGTGGAACACCCAGGGAGAATTCTGCAGCCCCACCAGCTCCATCCGCACCGTCAGCCCCGGCATCATCTAGTGGACCATCCAGGCAGGATTAGTATAGACGTACTAGACTTCTTGGATGTCATGATAAGCTTACGGGATACATCCCGGCTATCATGACATAGGGCCTTTGTACTTTTATCTCGTTTTCAGCTTTTGATGATGTAATCCCGTACTTATCTTTTCTTTTCTTTTCTTTTGGGACATGTAACTTTGGGATATGATGTTTTAAAGACTGTGTGTATCATTACTTTGGATTAGGCCCAACCGGCCTATGACTTAGATTGTGTTATACTAGATAACTGTTAAATTTCTCATGGAAATAACATGTAATCACTTTCTTTATTATATCTGCTGTGCAATGTATTATTTATATTATGAGATCTTGACAGGTTATCCAAATTTGTTATGAAATCAGTGCATAAGTTTCCTCGTGCAAATAATATAAAAACTATACTAACGCTTGAACTAATAATCTCATTTTGTATATGATTATAGACAAATGGTGATTACGAGGTCAAATCCCAATAATGCAACCACTTCCAATGCCGACAATGCTTAATTCCCAAAAGCCACTCGAAATGTCACTGCCGCACAACTGCGGGAAATGATAAGTGAAGGCATCACAGCAGCCATGGCAGCCAGAGGACTTGACCCAAATGCAAACAATGATCCAAATCTCGATGCACGCAGAAACAACACCAACAGGGGTTGCTCTTACCCCGACTTCTTAAAATGTAAACCCTCATACTACCGAGGGAAAGAAGGAGTTGTTGAATTGAGGCAGTGGTTTGAAAGGCTAGAGACAGTCTTCCACATCAGTGGTTGTGCTAACAAGAACAGAGTTAAGTTTGCCACGTGCACCCTACTTGAGAGTGCCCTTACCTGGTGGAACTCTGTGGTCGCCATCCTCGGACATGACGTTGCTTATACCCTCACTTGGGCCAACCTCAAGGAAAGATTGACTGAGAAGTATTGTCCCAGAGGAGAAATGAAGAAGTTGGAAGTCGAGCTGTGGGATCTCAAGTGTAAGAACAATGATATCCTTTGGTACAACCAAAGATTTCAAGAGTTAAGCTTGATGTGCACCAGAATGTTTCCCCTAAGGAGTGACAAGATTGAAAAGTATGTCAGCGGACTCCCTGACAACATTCATGACAGTGTGCTAGCTTCACGACCCACCACTATTGAAGGTGCTATGGAATTTGCGACTGAGCTGATCAACAAGCGAGCCCGCAATCTGTCCGAGAGGCAAACAGACAACAAGAGGAAATCCGATGAAAACTCTCGTAGCCAGCACCAGCAGCCTTCCAAAAAGCACAACGTTGGGCAAGCAGATGACACTACCCCCACAACCCGCACCAAGAACTACTCAGGGACAAAGCCCAAGTGTTCAAAGTGCAACTACCATCATGTTGCTGGAGAACAATGTCAAGGATGCTACAAGTGTAGCCAACAAGGCCATTTTGCTCGTGATTGTCCAACCGATGTTGCTACCCCAGGTCGACCCAACACCAATCTTAGAAAAAGCAACAAGGGCAAGTCCAACGCACGAGGGAGTGGAACTGGGCAATAGGGACCGAAACCCCACTGGTGGGAGCAGTAGCGGACCGAAGAAAGCTCTGGTATGTTACGAGTGTGGAACCCCTGGGCACGTTAGACTTGATTGTCCCAAGTGGGCCAACCAGAAGAAGGACAACAAGGGAACTCCTTCGCAAGTGTACATGGCCGGCAATACCCCAGCAAATCCAGGCTCCAACATCGTACCTGGTACGTTCTTACTAAACCAATGATATGCATCTATCTTGTCCGATACATGTGTAGATCAAAGCATTACAATTGCTAAATTTAGTAAGGTAATGGAAATCCCTCTGATAGTTCTAGACTCCCTATTATACTATGTAATAGTAGACGGAAAGGTTATGATGGTTAAACACTATCATTCGAGGTTGTTCCTTAAAACTTTCCAATCGCCATTCTACGTCATTCAAACCTGATGTAGTGTTTTTACTACTCTTTAGGAAAAGAGCAATAAATAGGGCAAGTATGCACGACGATTTAGGAAAACCGTGTGTGAATGACCCTAAAAGTGAGTTCGTTCTCGAGGAGGCTAGTGTGTTGTGTAATGAATGATTGATTAATGTTTTTGATTATTAACAAGAAAAGAGAAGAAAAAAATGACGAAGACGTAAAAATAAAAATTGACAAAAACACTACTAGAAAGTTAAGACGTAGAAACGTAAAAGAACACAAAAATTAAAATTTTAACCTAAAAATTCCTAAAAATTACTAAAAATCCACAATAAAATTCTAAGAGTTTACAAAAAATCAAAACTTGCCAAAACCTTTTAATTAATTTAATAATGACTTTTTAATGCTAATTAAAGCCCTAAAATCACTTTTAAATATTAAAAAGCCCTAAACAAGATTTTATAGTTTGTAAACCTCAAAAATGACCTAATTAAGCTAAAAACTATTTTTAAAAATTTTAAAACCAAATTAAACTATTTTTAAACTCCTAAAAACTATTAAAATCTATTAAATCTTAAATTAAATCTAGAAAATAAATGAAAAGCCTAAAAATTAATTGGAAAGTGACAAAATTCCTAATTTAATGTCTATAACCTAGGAAAAATGAAAAAAGTAGAAAAAATAAACTTTGAATTTTTCTTAATAAAATAATATTAAAATAATATAAAAATAAAAAGTTTAAAAATAAATTCTAAAAAATTCTCAAAAATCCTAAATATTCTAACTAAGATAAAAATGCAAGTTAAAGTTTCTCAAACCTTTTAATTAAATTTATATTAATTTCTAAATTTGTCTAAAAACCCTAAAATTAAATAAAATTAAAAATAAGACTTTTTGAAAACTTTTTGATATGTAAACCTCAGAAATATAAATTAAAACCTAAAAACTATTTTTTTTTATTTTTACAATACTGTTTACTATTTTTAAATTACTTTCTAAAATTAAATCTAAAAATAATTCTAATAAATAATTAAATAAAGAGAAAAATTCACTTTTAAAGCAGAAAAATCTGAAAACTAAATAAGATCCTAGGAAAAATAAGCCTGGCCAAATAAGCTACTTAAATAAGCTAAAAAGAACCAAATAAGCTACGGCTTATTTAAGATAACCCAAAACAAAACCTGCTTAAGTATCTATTGAAATGAAGTGTAAACATAAAAAGCTATCTAGATCACTGGTAAACACGCACACTCCCCCAACGAGGGGTCCCGTGTTCGAGTCCAGGCGGGGTATGCTTTTTGCTATGTTTTTCTTTTTTTTTTCTTTTTAAAACACAAACAGTAACCTTTGTTAAGCACAAAGACACAAACACAAATCGAATTCAAACAAGATTAAGCTATTTTGAAACCAAAAACGCGCCCAGTTGGGCTTTGTTGACTGATGAACACAAGTGATGTTCTCACTTGTGTAAATAGACCAAGAGGGCTTGGTCCTTGATGATTTGGTGTTGTTTTTGTAGACAAGCAGGGCACCCCTATACTCTTTGGAATATAGGGAGTCAAGAGAACACAAAACAAGCAACAATTAAGCAAGATCAAACCCAAAAATGCACACTCAATGTTGCTGATGTACCTATGCTAGGTCTGGGGGTTATATGCTGATGCAATTGACACTCAAGTGGCTTTCAAAGCCCACAAACTTGCACACAATAACCTCAAACAGCATACATTCAAACTACAATCCTACTTATCCCTCTTGTTTAACAAATTTCAAAGGTTTGAAACACAATTTTTATCAAAACTAGCATAAAAGGAGCATAGCAGATTTTAAGCTATATTTTCCAAGTTTTAGCTGGCAAAGGTGTTTCAATCAACCCCAACCTGTTAAACAAACTGACACCCAACCTAATGCTACCTTATGGCATATTTCTAACACATTTAAACCTCAAAAATCTTCCAAAACTCTTGGCTAATAAGCAGATCCAAACACCCCTTTAAATTTTAAAAATGAAATTTTTCAAAGCAAAACTTTTCCAGTCAACACCAAACTGATTAAATAGACCTTAAACATGCATAAAAACACCTATGAGCTAATCCAAACACCTAAACAACACTTTGCATGCAGTTCATGTAAATCACTAAATCTCATACAAATTCAACAAAACTGAAAATTAAAATGGAAAAATGATATTACCTAAGGGACCTACATCCAGGTCCCTTTGTGACAGCTTTGTCACCTCCCTCAAACTCGGGTTTGAGCTGAACCTTTGATCAACAAAGCCCAAACAACCTGTTAAGAAAATGCAAAGAAAAACACAAGATATCCAATCTGATTTTTCAAACCCTTTTTGAAAAACTTTTCACACCCTTGAAACTTTAAAACACGTTTTAAAAACACTCTTTACACTCAGAAACTTCAAAAATCTTGGTCCACTTTCACTTTCCAAAACTCATAAACTTTCTGAAATAAAAAAAAATCTTTTTAAAACCTTTTTGAAAACTGAATATATCAAACACACAAATGTGTTACACAATTAGATGGAACTCAGCCTTAGCATTTTCACCACACACAAACTTTTTAAATCTAATAAAAGGAATTACACTTGCTTATTTTAACAAACACCAACTTCATTAATTTAAAAAAGGAATTACAAGATGCAAAATGCTAAAACTGGAACAAGTGAAAAATAGGACACACACGTCCTATTTATACAAAATGAAAGAACTATCTAGAATCTCAAATAAAATATTACAGGGAAATTGCAACCTAAAACCCTAATTGAGGAAAATGTCAATAAAGCCCTTGAGTCTTCTTTGGAATCTTGGTCAAAAATGGATTCATGTGATATGCCAGCTTTCAAACTTGATCTTGGGCGTTGAGTTAAGCTTGGGGACCAAGGAGAAGGATCCTACACGTTCACTTGGTCGGGTTCTTGGGTTTGGGGTGAAAACGATGGGCAGGGGAGGTACGGGGTGGGTCCCAGAGGGCATGTGAGTATGTTTTGTGAGGTGGGAAAAGGTGAGGTGAGTGTTAATCAACAATCTGCACAAGATTAGCCAAAAACCCTTTGTTATTCTCTTGATTGTGACTGGGGGGGATTAGGGTTTATGTAGGATTAGGGGGTCGTTTAATCTGAAAAGGGGGATTAACATTTTAAATTTGTGTTTTAGTGGGAAAATGGTTTGACTGGGGGATTTGACTTGGCTTGACTTAGTTTATTTAAAATAAACCGGGTTATGGGGTTGGGCTAAGGGGTAGGGTCGGGTTATATGGGTTATTGGGTGGGTACTGATGAGGTGGCAGGTGCTGGTTGGGTGTATGGGTTTGTTGGTTTGGCAGAAACAGTCCCCAAGCTATTCACTTGTCTTCACTTTGTAATAAAAGGCTATCAGCGCCTATATTACACTAGACAACTTTTGGAAAGTTGTCAAATATGGCACAAAAGGTTTTATAAACTTGAAATAAGGGCTTCTTTTGCATATTCTTCATTTTCCAAGGGTTGAACTTGTAATATCTTCAAACTTTAAGGACCATACTTGTACATTTGACATTTGGAGGGTCAATTGTGACAAGTTCTTCAAAGATGAGGGACTAATTTTTGCCAATTCTTCAAACTTGAGGGGTCTTTTTGCAAAATTCCAATCTTGGGCTTGGTTCATTGTGCGACTTCGTTTCCCGTGTTTGTTTTTTAATGATTCTTGTGATCTTTTGCCATTTCCTCAATATCCGTACCTAAAAATACACAAGTAACAAACACGAGCATATATTTGGTAGTTTTGATGATATTTAATTGATTTTAAGCCCGATTTGGACGATGAGACCATGTATAAAAGCAGTCTCATCACTCCCCCATACTAAACCATTGTCGTGCCCTCACGCAATGCTAGAATTAAGTATCAAAAGCATCTCCAAAATTCAATTTTTATTCACTTTATTGAATTGATAAACTAGCTACATTACTATTGCTACTACTTATGTTTTAGACATAATGTATGATTTTCATCGCAAAAATGGGACGTTTAGGTTCATAGAATAAGAACACGTGAATGCTTCGTTAGAAATAATTTCATCGTCCTCGGTTTTCACTCCAATTCCATGCCAAGCGTGCAACGAGATCATTGTCATTATAAGTTAGTAATGCTAACACTACTCATATGCCCTAATCACGTACTTATTCTCCCATTATTCCTAAGTTGTATCTCTTATATTTTATTATGTCTTGAATGATCACGAGGATACATCATTGACTTATGCGATAATAGAGATTAAGTCTAAAAATAGAGTCCTAACGGTGTAACTAAGACCATCAAATCAATAACCCCTCCTAATAGACGACGATGTCAAAAATTAAGTTGACAAGAAGAATCGATAAACACGGTTTTATAACGGTATTGAACATGAGACTTATTACCAAGACTTTTATACGCCCCCTAACGGAAGGGCCTTATTATCTTTGGTTTACCTCCATCTTTTATTCAACTTCGCCATGAAGCTTTTATTATGACTTCGGTCTTGCCTTGCCTTTTATTATCCGCCTCATCGGTGGTTTATTAGCCAAAGACGTATATCCTCACGCTAAAGCAAATTTTGGATCTTTAAAGCTTCGAAGATTAAGGCTTGATTCACTTTCAATTTTGCATAGATTTTTCAGCCTTGTGGGGCTTCAGATTGTTTGCTTGATTTAGGTGAGCACTTGAAATCTTATTATTGGGTGAAGCTTTCGATCATTGGGGTGCCAATACTTCAAAACCGTGACGCTGGCGATACCTTAATGTCTTCCCAATTTAATTACACGGAAGCTACTAGAAAAGACTAGACACCCAACAATCCTAACTAAACCGCTAAGTCAATATTTATTAAGCAAAAAATATTTACAAGCGAAGGGAGAATAAGCAAACAACGAGAACACATGAATTTTTGAAAGAATACGAGTACTCTACGTTTAGCATAGTAACTTATAATTAACTCTATTATTTCTCGTCCTCATTTAAGAGACTTAGCCTAATGTGAAGTTAAGGAATCAAAGCTAAGTGCTCAACACGCACGGTCGAGTCAAAAATTACTCTTATTCTCGCCATCGGAAAACCTACATTTGTGTCTTCAAACACTTATAAATCATGAGAAAAATTTTAAAATTTGGCCATTTTTAGCCTTATTTTGCAACAAAAAGATAAACAAAACGATAAACTTTGGAAAGCGTGAAGGTTTGGCAAGGCAAGTATCTATTCACCCCCCCATACTAAAGTTAAACATTGTCCTCAATGTTTCGATTCTAGGGGTGCAAACACCCCCATACTAGAGACGTAGTCGAATGCCTAATCTAGCATGGAAAGGGTGTAACCAATAAATTAATAGCCGTTTATGAAGTGTGATAAAAACCTAAGGTTAGGACATAAAAGGATATATCATTTGGATATTGGGAAAGGCCTCCAAAGCAAACGATCGAGTGCTCCCATGAAACGAACACGAGAGGCTCCAATCGTGAAGATCATGATCTAAAAACCACAATTCACAAACATCCACGGAACAAAGGTTGGAAGGGCACAAATCCCCTCACATTAACTAATTAGAAAGCAATAATATGTACATGGATAAGCAGGGTCTCCCCCACGAGGCACCTTGTTTTTGATAACCGAGTCAAAAGCTCGACTCGAATCCCCATAAATGTGATAATTTAGGGATAATCATGGTATGGTCAATTTTTGGTGGGGCTTACATGATAAACAAGGCCCAAAAGCACATGGAGTACTTTTAAAAACCCGATAAACGTATACCGGGGTCAAAGATAGCGTCCTTGTTTTCGGATGAAAGACGAAACAACGCTACTTCAAGACAAACCCCAATGGGGTAGAAGAAAATAGGAGAGAAGAAATAGAAGGGTGGGACAATGGGTAAGTCATAACATTGAGCTACTCGAGGTAGACTCGCACCAATCAAATGAAAAGATTTTCCATTTATTGCATCGGTGGAAGACCGAGATTTCCCTATATAAGCAATTCCAGGATCAAATATCTCGTCCTCGGTGGAGAAAGGGGAGGGAACATAAGGGGCTTCCCCCACACTAAGTCCACACAAAGCATCGTCAAAAGGAGAAGACGAGCTTGTAGTACTTAATAAACTCGGTGATGACGGAGTTAGAATTGTAGAAAAATCTTTTAAATTAAATTCAAATCTTTTCCTTTTTCATCTTTTACACTCTCCTTGTGAAAACCCGATTTAATTATGTCAAAAATATTTGGTGTATCTAAAGCAATGTTAGTCACACTAAAAATTCTCACATTTTGAAATCTTTTTGGCTTAGGTGGTGGTAAGTTTTCAAATCTTTTGTCAACAAAGAAAACCTCCCCATCGGGATCAACGTATTCATCATCCGAAGAATCACTCGAGATTGGAATCGTAGGCTTAACACTCTTAACCTCCACCGGCGGAGGGGACGGAACTTCATTTTTCTCAACAACTCCTAAAACTCTATTTGAAATCTTTTTGCAAATGCTTTTGATGGGATTGACATTGTACAAAGATGTGATAGAATACACATGAGAAAGAGTGGAGTTTTGGGTTGCATTAATGACGAGTTCTTCCTCATTGAAACGAAGAGTGATTTTTCTTGCATGCACATCGATAAGTGCTCTCGAGGTATCCAAAAAATATCGACCTAAAATTAACGGAACTTTAGGATCGATGGGAATATCAACAACAATAAAGTCTACAGGATAGTAGAACTTTCCAACTTTCACAAAGACGTCCTCGGCAACTCCACAAGCTAGAATCGTAGAATGATCGGCCATTTCGATTGACATTCTTGAAGGAGTGAGATTTGGAAGATTGAGCGATTTAAAAATCTCAAGAGGCATCAAATTAATACTAGCACCAAGATCGGTCAAGGCGTAGCATTCTTCCATGTCTTGGATAGCACATGGGATTAAAAACTTTCCAGGATCACCGACTTTTTGAGGTATGCGGCTTAGAAAAACCGAAGAACAACTAGACGATTTTTGCAATTTTTCTTTGTTATTCAACATACTTTTGAAGTTCGCGGCAAATCGAGGCATCATGACTAAGGCGTCGGCAAAACTTATATTAAAATGCAAGTCACGAAACATTTTCATAAAGAGTTCAAATTGATAATTATTTCGTTCTTGTGCCTTTTCCTTGTCTCGTCTTGAAGGGTAGGGTAAAGGTGGTGTGGGTTGGGGCAAAGTAGGCATAGGCATCGGCCTTGGAATCTTAGGTTCCATGATTGGTGTAGGTTCAACCGTAGGTGTGGTTTGAGCGGTACTTCGTGGGCTTGTAATTTGCTCCTTTTCAACCACAACCTCGGGTTCTTTCTCTTTTTCCTTCTCCATAGAAGTACTTGGACGAGAAATGGGTTCTTTGAAAGTTTTACCACTACGAGTAGTAATAACCTTCAATTCTCCTTTCGGGTTCATGATGGTATCACTAGGAAGACCACCCGAAGAAGAGGGCTTACACATGATAGCTTCAAACATTTTAGCCATTCGGTCTTCAAACTTAGATTGCCTAGCACCCGCTTTTAACAACTCTTGCTTAATCTCATGTTGTCCTTGCTCCATTTTTTGTTGATTTTGTTGGAGTCGTGTGACATTTCCTTCCATTTTATTAGCATGAGTTTTAAGTTCATTAGCAAGTTCGTTTTTAAGCTCGTTTTTCAACTCGGACCTTAAGCTAACCATCTCACGTTGCATATTGTAAAACTTAGCATCATTAGCCTTTGCATAATTCAAAAACTCTCCTTGAAGATTTTTGGTGTGATCGTTTTGAAAACCTTGAGTCGATGTTTGAAAATCACGGTTTTGGTTTTGGTTTGAAATTTGCCCATTTCCACTTTGATAATTACCCTTGTTATAGTTACGTTGATTTCCTTGGTAACCACCACTTTGATTGTTTCGATAGTTATTAGCATTTTGATTTTGTGGAGCTTGATTTTGGCGGGAACCTTGACCGATTTGGTTATAAGTTCCCGTGTCTACAAAAGCATTCGAAGTGTTACCATCCGCGGTAATGCACTCGGAAAAATCATGAGCTCTACCACACGAAATACAACTCTTAGCAATCGCTTTAACCGAAGCGGAATTTGAAGCTTCTTGAGCCTTCCAATGGGACATTAGAGTCGAAAACCTATCGAAAAACCGATTTTCCTCATTAGCCTCATCTTGCAAGGCATTAATGGAACGAGATGATGACGAGCCCAAATTGGCAACACTCGGTGTGTTACGAGGGCTATAGACCTTAGACCTATTTTCTATGATTTTCAAAGCCTCATTGGTCGTCTTGCACAAAAAATTACCACCCGCGGCGGCATTTAAGTAATCTCGTTCATGATCATTAAGCCCATTATAAAAAGTGTCAATTTGATGCAATTCGGAAAAATCATGGTGTGGACATTCATGTAACATTTCTTTAAAACTTTCCCAAGCCATTGAAAACTTTCATTAGGTCTTTGTGTAAAACGTGAAATCTCGTTTTTCAAATGTGTTGTCTTAGATGGTGGAAAAAATTGATTCACAAATTTAGACACGAGATCGGCCCATGTCAAAATCGAATTTGGCGGTTCTTTCTCAAGCCATACCTTGGCGGGTCCATCTAACGAGTAAGGAAACAACATCATCTTAATGGCATCGTGTGGTACATCCTTAAACTTGCTTGTCGCGGTGAGACGATTAAATTGCCTAATGTGATAATGTGGGTTGTCTTTTTCGTGACCGCGAAACTTGTTTGCTTGAAGCATAGACATTAAACCCGTCTTGATCTCAAAGTTCTCCGCAAGGATGGCGGGAATCACAATGGCCTCTCCAAAACCCTCGGTGGGTGCTTGAAGCAACTCCATCATAGTACGATTAGCCATGATAGCTTCTTGTTCTACAATAGGTTCCTCACTTGGAGACTCCTCACTAGAATGAGTTTTAGTAGGAGTTTTGTTCTTTCGTCTACGTGCACGTTTTGCTTGATTACGAGTGAGCATAAACGTCACGTACAACGTGGAGACGAGCAAAGAAGATTCTTTTTGGTATTTTGTGTTTTTTCAATTTTTTTTTTGTGGTTTTTGATTGTATTAACTTTTTGGAATTTGGTGAAATGTATTAAGTAGACAAAAAGTCCACAAATCTCCTCCTCAATCAAATCTCTTGATTAAAAAGGCCTCAAGGAATGAAAACGATCACGTGGAGTGAATGCCTTCGATGACTTTAGAACGATGGTGGAACACCAAATCGTTCAAGAGGGTTTAATCAAATAGAAACCAAGAAAATATATATGATATGTAATAATACTTTGGGCGGCAAAACCCTCGATTCACTCTCAAAATCAAATACGCACAAGCAAGCGGAGGAAACGAGGCGGCGCGAAGCACTTAAGAGCCTTTTTCCTTTAGGTCGTGAAATACAACCGCCTTATACCCACCTTATAGTTTGTATTATCAAGATTAAGCTTCACGAAAGTATTTATCTATTTTTGCCTTTTTCTTTGGTTTGAGATTCGAATACAATGATCGAGTGATGAAATCCCGAATCAAGGTTGTGATTGCTCACGTATTTGGAGTACTTGTGTATTTATTGTTCTACGTATACTATATAGTAATAATATTCACACAAAAACCAAAAAACGATAATACGTATTAGTAGAGTGCTACTAATACAATTACTATTTATGGCTAATATAAAAAACAACAATGTTCAATCAAAACACAACACGCCTCCCCGGCAGCGGCGCCAAAATTGATGTACTGTTTTTACTACTCTTTAGGAAAAGAGCAATAAATAGGGCAAGTATGCACGACGATTTAGGAAAACCGTGTGTGAATGACCCTAAAAGTGAGTTCGTTCTCGAGGAGGCTAGTGTGTTGTGTAATGAATGATTGATTAATGTTTTTGATTATTAACAAGAAAAGAGAAGAAAAAAATGACGAAGACGTAAAAATAAAAATTGACAAAAACACTACTAGAAAGTTAAGACGTAGAAACGTAAAAGAACACAAAAATTAAAATTTTAACCTAAAAATTCCTAAAAATTACTAAAAATCCACAATAAAATTCTAAGAGTTTACAAAAAATCAAAACTTGCCAAAACCTTTTAATTAATTTAATAATGACTTTTTAATGCTAATTAAAGCCCTAAAAATCACTTTTAAATATTAAAAAGCCCTAAACAAGATTTTATAGTTTGTAAACCTCAAAAATGACCTAATTAAGCTAAAAAATATTTTTAAAAATTTTAAAACCAAATTAAACTATTTTTAAACTCCTAAAAACTATTAAAATCTATTAAATCTTAAATTAAATCTAGAAAATAAATGAAAATCCTAAAAATTAATTGGAAAGTGACAAAATTCCTAATTTAATGTCTATAAAAATGAAAAAAGTAGAAAAAATAAACTTTGAATTTTTCTTAATAAAATAATATTAAAATAATATAAAAATAAAAAGTTTAAAAATAAATTCTAAAAAATTCTCAAAAATCCTAAATATTCTAACTAAGATAAAAATGCAAGTTAAAGTTTCTCAAACCTTTTAATTAAATTTATATTAATTTTTAAAGTTGTCTAAAAACCCTAAATTAAATAAAATTAAAAATAAGACTTTTTGAAAACTTTTTGATATGTAAACCTCAGAAATATAAATTAAAACCTAAAAACTATTTTTTTTTTATTTTTACAATACTGTTTACTATTTTTAAATTACTTTCTAAAATTAAATCTAAAAATAATTCTAATAAATAATTAACTAAAGAGAAAAAATCACTTTTAAAGCAAAAAAATCTGAAAACTAAATAAGATCCTAGGAAAAATAAGCCTGGCCAAATAAGCTACTTAAATAAGCTAAAAAGAACAAAATAAGCTACGGCTTATTTAAGATAACCCAAAACAAAACCTGCTTAAGTATCTATTGAAATGAAGTGTAAACATAAAAAGCTATCTAGATCACTGGTAAACACGCACACTCCCCCAACGAGGGGTCCCGTGTTCGAGTCCAGGCGGGGTATGCTTTTTGCTATATTTTTCTTTTTTTTTTCTTTTTAAAACACAAACAGTAACCTTTGTTAAGCACAAAGACACAAACACAAATCGAATTCAAACAAGATTAAGCTATTTTGAAACAAAAAACGCGCCCAGTTGGGCTTTGTTGACTGATGAACACAAGTGATGTTCTCACTTGTGTAAATAGACCAAGAGGGCTTGGTCCTTGATGATTTGGTGTTGTTTTTGTGGACAAGCAGGGCACCCCTATACTCTTTGGAGTATAGGGAGTCAAGAGAACACAAAACAAGCAACAATTAAGCAAGATCAAACCCAAAAATGCACACTCAATGTTGCTGATGTACCTATGCTAGGTCTGGGGGTTATATGCTGATGCAATTGACACTCAAGTGGCTATCAAAGCCCACAAACTTGCACACAATAACCTCAAACAGCATACATTCAAACTACAATCCTACTTATCCCTCTTGTTTAACAAATTTCAAAGGTTTGAAACACAATTTTATCAAAACTAGCATAAAAGGAGCATAGCAGATTTTAAGCTATATTTTCCAAGTTTTAGCAGGCAAAGGTGTTTCAATCAACCCCAACCTGTTAAACAAACTGACACCCAACCTAATGCTACCTTATGGCATATTTCTAACACATTTAAACCTCAAAAATCTTCCAAAACTCTTGGCTAATAAGCAGATCCAAACACCCCTTTAAATTTTAAAAATGAAATTTTTCAAAGCAAAACTTTTCCAGTCAACACCAAACTGATTAAATAGACCTGAAACATGCATAAAAACACCTATGAGCTAATCCAAACACCTAAACAACACTTTGCATGAAGTTCATGTAAATCACCAAATCTCATACAAATTCAACAAAACTGAAAATTAAAATGGAAAAATGATATTACCTAAGGGACCTACATCCAGGTCCCTTTGTGACAGCTTTGTCACCTCCCTCAAACTCGGGTTTGAGCTGAACCTTTGATCAACAAAGCCCAAACAACCTGTTAAGAAAATGCAAAGAAAAACACAAGATATCCAATCTGATTTTTCAAACCCTTTTTGAAAAACTTTTCACACCCTTGAAACTTTAAAACACGTTTTAAAAACACTCTTTACACTCAGAAACTTCAAAAATCTTGGTCCACTTTCACTTTCCAAAACTCATAAACTTTCTGAAATAAAAAACAATCTTTTTAAAACCTTTTTGAAAACTGAATATATCAAACACACAAATGTGTTACACAATTAGATGGAACTCAGCCTTAGCATTTTCACCACACACAAACTTTTTAAATCTAATAAAAGGAATTAAACTTGCTTATTTTAACAAACACCAACTTCATTAATTTAAAAAAGGAATTACAAGATGCAAAATGCTAAAACTGGAACAAGTGAAAAATAGGACACACACGTCCTATTTATACAAAATGAAAGAACTATCTAGAATCTCAAATAAAATATTACAGGGAAATTGCAACCTAAAACCCTAATTGAGGAAAATGTCAATAAAGCCCTTGAGTCTTCTTTGGAATCTTGGTCAAAAATGGATTCATGTGATATGTCAGCTTTCAAACTTGATCTTGGGCGTTGAGTTAAGCTTGGGGACCAAGGAGAAGGAACCTACACGTTCACTTGGTCGGGTTCTTGGGTTTGGGGTGAAAACGATGGGCAGGGGAGGTACGGGGTAGGTCCGAGAGGGCATGTGAGTATGTTTTGTGAGGTGGGAAAAGGTGAGGTGAGTGTTAATCAACAATCTGCACAAGATTAGCCAAAAACCCTTTGTTATTCTCTTGATTGTGACTGGGGGGGATTAGGGTTTATGTAGGATTAGGGGGTCGTTTAATCTGAAAAGGGGGATTAACTTTTTAAATTTGTGTTTTAGTGGGAAAATGGTTTGACTAGGGGATTTGACTTGGCTTGACTTAGTTTATTTAAAATAAACCGGGTTATGGGGTTGGGCTAAGGGATAGGGTCGGGTTATATGGGTTATTGGGTGGGTACTGATGAGGTGGCAGGTGCTGGTTGGGTGTATGGGTTTGTTGGTTTGGCAGAAACAGTCCCCAAGCTATTCACTTGTCTTCACTTTGTAATAAAAGGCTATCAGCGCCTATATTACACTAGACAACTTTTGGAAAGTTGTCAAATATGGCACAAAAGGTTTTATAAACTTGAAATAAGGGCTTCTTTTGCATATTCTTCATTTTCCAAGGGCTGAACTTGTAATATCTTCAAACTTTAAGGACCATACTTGTACATTTGACATTTGGAGGGTCAATTATGACAAGTTCTTCAAAGATGAGGGACTAATTTTTGCCAATTCTTCAAACTTGAGGGGTCTTTTTGCAAAATTCCAATCTTGGGCTTGGTTCATTATGCGACTTCGTTTCCCGTGTTCGTTTTTGAATGATTCTTGTGATCTTTTGCCATTTCCTCAATATCCGTACCTAAAAATACACAAGTAACAAACACGAGCATATATTTGGTAGTTTTGATGATATTTAATTGATTTTAAGCCCGATTTGGACGATGAGACCATGTATAAAAGCAGTCTCATCACTCCCCCATACTAAACCATTGTCGTGCCCTCACGCAATGCTAGAATTAAGTATCAAAGCATCTCCAAAATTCAATTTTTATTCACTTTATTGAATTGATAAACTAGCTACATTACTATTGCTACTACTTGTGTTTTAGACATAATGTATGATTTTCATCGCAAAAATGGGACGTTTAGGTTCATAGAATAAGAACACGTGAATGCTTCGTTAGAAATAATTTCATCGTCCTCGATTTTCACTCCAATTCCATGCCAAGCGTGCAACGAGATCATTGTCATTATAAGTTAGTAATGCTAACGCTACTCATATGCCCAAATCACGTACTTATTCTCCCATTATTCCTAAGTTGTATCTCTTATATTTTATTATGTCTTGAATGATCACAAGGATACATCATTGACTTATGCGATAATAGAGATTAAGTCTAAAAATAGAGTCCTAACGGTGTAACTAAGACCATCAAATCAATAACCCCTCCTAATAGACGACGATGTCAAAAAATTAAGTTGACAAGAAGAATCGATAAACACGGTTTTATAACGGTTTTGAACATGAGACTTATTACCAAGACTTTTATACGCCCCCTAACGGAAGGGCCTTATTATCTTTGGTTTACCTCCATCTTTTATTCAACTTCGCCATGAAGCTTTTATTATGACTTCGGTCTTGCCTTGCCTTTTATTATCCGCCTCATCGGTGGTTTTATTAGCCAAAGACGTATATCCTCACGCTAAAGCGAATTTTGGATCTTTAAAGCTTCGAAGATTAAGGCTTGATTCACTTTTAATTTTGCATAGATTTTTCAGCCTTGTGGGGCTTCAGATTGTTTGCTTGATTTAGGTGAGCACTTGAAATCTTCTTATTGGGTGAAGCTTTCGATTATTGGGGTGCCAATACTTCAAAACCGTGACGCTGGCGATACCTTAATGTCTTCCCAATTTAATTACACGGAAGCTACTAGAAAAGACTAGAAACCCAACAATCCTAACTAAACCGCTAAGTCAATATTTATTAAGCAAAAAATATTTACAAGCGAAGGGAGAATAAGCAAACAACGAGAACACATGAGTTTTTGAAAGAATACGAGTACTCTACGTTTAGCATAGTAACTTATAATTAACTCTATCATTTCTCGTCCTCATTTAAGAGACTTAGCCTAATGTGAAGTTAAGGAATCAAAGCTAAGTGCTCAACACGCACGGTCGAGTCAAAAATTACTCTTATTCTCGCCATCGGAAAACCTACATTTTTGTCTTCAAACACTTATAAATCATGAGAAAAAATTTAAAATTTGGCCATTTTTAGCCTTATTTTGCAACAAAAAGATAAACAAAACGATAAACTTTGGAAAGCGTGAAGGTTTGGCAAGGCAAGTATCTATTCACCCCCCCCCCCCCATACTAAAGTTAAACATTGTCCTCAATGTTTCGAGTCTAGGGGTGCAAACACCCCCATACTAGAGACGTAGTCGAATGCCTAATCTAGCATGGAAAGGGTGTAACCAATAAATTAATAGCCGTTTATGAAGTGTGATAAAAACCTAAGGTTAGGACATAAAAGGATATATCATTTGGATATTGGGAAAGGCCTCCAAAGCAAACGATCGAGTGCTCCCATGAAACGAACACGAGAGGCTCCAATCGTGAAGATCATGATCTAAAAACCACAATTCACAAACATCCACGGAACAAAGGTTGGAAGGGCACAAATCCCCTCACATTAACTAATTAGAAAGCAATAATATGTACATGGATAAGCATGGGTCTCCCCCACGAGGCACCTTGTTTTTGATAACCGAGTCAAAAGCTTGACTCGAATCCCCATAAATGTGATAATTTAGGGATAATCATGGTATGGTCAATTTTTGGTGGGGCTTACATGATAAACAAGGCCCAAAAGCACATGGAGTACTTTTAAAAACCCGATAAACGTATACCGGGGTCAAAGATAGCGTCCTCGTTTTCGGATGAAAGACGAAACAACGCTACTTCAAGACAAACCCCAATGGGGTAGAAGAAAATAGGAGAGAAGAAATAGAAGGGTGGGACAATGGGTAAGTCATAACATTGAGCTACTCGAGGTAGACTCGCACCAATCAAATGAAAAGATTTTCCATTTATTGCATTGGTGGAAGACCGAGATTTCCCTATATAAGCAATTCCAGGATCAAATATCTCGTCCTCGGTGGAGAAAGGGGAGGGAACATAAGGGGCTTCCCCCACACTAAGTCCACACAAAGCATCGTCAAAAGGAGAAGACGAGCTTGTAGTACTTAATAAACTCGGTGATGACGGAGTTAGAATTGTAGAAAAATCTTTTAAATTAAATTCAAAATCTTTTCCTTTTTCATCTTTTACACTCTCCTTGTGAAAACCCGATTTAATTATGTCAAAAATATTTGGTGTATCTAAAGCAATGTTAGTCACACTAAAAATTCTCACATTTTGAAATCTTTTTGGCTTAGGTGGTGGTAAGTTTTCAAATCTTTTGTCAACAAAGAAAACCTCCCCATCGGGATCAACGTATTCATCATCCGAAGAATCACTCGAGATTGGAATCGTAGGCTTAACACTCTTAACCTCCACCGGCGGAGGGGACGGAACTTCATTTTTCTCAACAACTCCTAAAACTCTATTTGAAATCTTTTTGCAAATGCTTTTGATGGGATTGACATTGTACAAAGATGTGATAGAATACACATGAGAAAGAGTGGAGTTTTGGGTTGCATTAATGACGAGTTCTTCCTCATTGAAACGAAGAGTGATTTTTCTTGCATGCACATCGATAAGTGCTCTCGAGGTATCCAAAAAAGATCGACCTAAAATTAACGGTACTTTAGGATCGATGGGAATATCAACAACAATAAAGTCTACATGATAGTAGAACTTTCCAACTTTCACAAAGACGTCCTCGGCAACTCCACAAGCTAGAATCGTAGAATGATCGGCCATTTCGATTGACATTCTTGAAGGAGTGAGATTTGGAAGATTGAGCGATTTAAAAATCTCAAGAGGCATCAAATTAATACTAGCACCAAGATCGGCCAAGGCGTAGCATTCTTCCATGTCTTGGATAGCACATGGGATTAGAAACTTTCCAGGATCACCGACTTTTTGAGGTATGCGGCTTAGAAAAACCGAAGAACAACTAGACGATTTTTGCAATTTTTCTTTGTTATTCAACATACTTTTGAAGTTCGCGGCAAATCGAGGCATCATGACTAAGGCGTCGGCAAAACTTATATTAAAATGCAAGTCACGAAACATTTTCATAAAGAGTTCAAATTGATAATTATTTCGTTCTTGTGCCTTTTCCTTGTCTCGTCTTGAAGGGTAGGGTAAAGGTGGTGTGGGTTGGGGCAAAGTAGGCATAGGCATCGGCCTTGGAATCTCAGGTTCCATGATTGGTGTAGGTTCAACCGTAGGTGTGGTTTGAGCGGTACTTCGTGGGCTTGTAATTTGCTCCTTTTCAACCACAACCTCGGGTTCTTTCTCTTTTTCCTTCTCCATAGAAGTACTTGGACGAGAAATGGGTTCTTTGAAAGTTTTACCACTACGAGTAGTAATAACCTTCAATTCTCCTTTCGGGTTCACGATGGTATCACTAGGAAGACCACCCGAAGAAGAGGGCTTACACATGATAGCTTCAAACATTTTAGCCATTCGGTCTTCAAACTTAGATTGCCTAGCTTCCGCTTTTAACAACTCTTGCTTAATCTCATGTTGTCCTTGCTCCATTTTTTGTTGATTTTGTTGGAGTCGTGTGACATTTCCTTCCATTTTATTAGCATGAGTTTTAAGTTCATTAGCAAGTTCGTTTTTAAGCTCGTTTTTCAACTCGGACCTTAAGCTAACCATCTCACATTGCATATTGTAAAACTTAGCATCATTAGCCTTTGCATAATTCAAAAACTCTCCTTGAAGATTTTTGGTGTGATCGTTTTGAAAACCTTGAGTCGATGTTTGAAAATCACGGTTTTGGTTTTGGTTTGAAATTTGCCCATTTCCACTTTGATAATTACCCTTGTTATAGTTACGTTTATTTCCTTGGTAGCCACCACTTTGATTGTTTCGATAGTTATTAGCATTTTGATTTTGTGGAGCTTGATTTTGGCGGGAACCTTGACCGATTTGGTTATAAGTTCCCGTGTCTACAAAAGCATTCGAAGTGTTACCATCCGCGGTAATGCACTCGGAAAAATCATGAGCTCTACCACACGAAATACAACTCTTAGCAATCGCTTTAACCGAAGCGGAATTTGAAGCTTCTTGAGCCTTCCAATAGGACATTAGAGTCGTAAACCTATCGAAAAACCGATTTTCCTCATTAGCCTCATCTTGCAAGGCATTAATGGAACGAGATGATGACGAGCCCAAATTGGCAACACTCGGTGTGTTACGAGGGCTATAGACCTTAGACCAATTTTCTATGATTTTCAAAGCCTCATTGGTCGTCTTGCACAAAAAATTACCACCCGCGGCGGCATTTAAGTAATCTCGTTCATGATCATTAAGCCCATTATAAAAAGTGTCAGTTTGATGCAATTCGGAAAAATCATGGTGTGGACATTCATGTAACATTTCTTTAAACCTTTCCCAAGCCATTGAAAAACTTTCATTAGGTCTTTGTGTAAAATGTGAAATCTCGTTTTTCAAATGTGTTGTCTTAGATGGTGGAAAAAATTGATTCACAAATTTAGACACGAGATCGGCCCATGTCAAAATCGAATTTGGCGGTTCTTTCTCAAGCCATATCTTGGCGGGTCCATCTAACAAGTAAGGAAACAACATCATCTTAATGGCATCGTGTGGTACATCCTTAAACTTGCTTGTCGCGGTGAGACGATTAAATTGCCTAATGTGATAATGTGGGTTGTCTTTTTCGTGACCGTGAAACTTGTTTGCTTGAAGCATAGACATTAAACCCGTCTTGATCTCAAAGTTCTCCGCAAGGATGGCGGGAATCACAATGGCCTCTCCAAAACCCTCGGTGGGTGCTTGAAGCAACTCCATCATAGTACGATTAGCCATGATAGCTTCTTGTTCTACAATAGGTTCCTCACTTGGAGACTCCTCACTAGAATGAGTTTTAGTAGGAGTTTTGTTCTTTCGTCTACGTGCACGTTTTGCTTGATTACGAGTGAGCATAAACGTCACGTACAACGTGGAGACGAGCAAAGAAGATTCTTTTTGGTATTTTGTGTTTTTTCAATTTTTTTTTTGTGGTTTTTGATTGTATTAACTTTTTGGAATTTGGTGAAATGTATTAAGTAGACAAAAAGTCCACAAATCTCCTCCTCAATCAAATCTCTTGATTAAAAAGGCCTCAAGGAATGAAAACGATCACGTGGAGTGAACGCCTTCGATGACTTTAGAACGATGGTGGAACACCAAATCGTTCAAGAGGGTTTAATCAAATAGAAACCAAGAAAATATATATGATATGTAATAATACTTTGGGCGGCAAAACCCTCGATTCACTCTCAAAATCAAATACGCACAAGCAAGCGGAGGAAACGAGGCGGCGCGAAGCACTTAAGAGCCTTTTTCCTTTAGGTCGTGAAATACAACCGCCTTATACCCACCTTATAGTTTGTATTATCAAGATTAAGCTTCACGAAAGTATTTATCTATTTTTGCCTTTTTCTTTGGTTTGAGATTCGAATACAATGATCGAGTGATGAAATCCCGAATCAAGGTTGTGATTGCTCACGTATTTGGAGTACTTGTGTATTTATTATTCTACGTATACTATATAGTAATAATATTCACACAAAAACCGAAAAACGATAATACGTATTAGTAGAGTGCTACTAATACAATTACTATTTATGGCTAATATAAAAAACAACAATGTTCAATCAAAACACAACACGCCTCCCCGGCAGCGGCGCCAAAATTGATGTACTGTTTTTACTACTCTTTAGGAAAAGAGCAATAAATAGGGCAAGTATGCACGACGATTTAGGAAAACCGTGTGTGAATGACCCTAAAAGTGAGTTCGTTCTCGAGGAGGCTAGTGTGTTGTGTAATGAATGATTGATTAATGTTTTTGATTATTAACAAGAAAAGAGAAGAAAAAAATGACGAAGACGTAAAAATAAAAATTGACAAAAACACTACTAGAAAGTTAAGACGTAGAAACGTAAAAGAACACAAAAATTAAAATTTTAACCTAAAAATTCCTAAAAATTACTAAAAATCCACAATAAAATTCTAAGAGTTTACAAAAAATCAAAACTTGCCAAAACCTTTTAATTAATTTAATAATGACTTTTTAATGCTAATTAAAGCCCTAAAAATCACTTTTAAATATTAAAAAGCCCTAAACAAGATTTTATAGTTTGTAAACCTCAAAAATGACCTAATTAAGCTAAAAACTATTTTTAAAAATTTTAAAACCAAATTAAACTATTTTTAAACTCCTAAAAACTATTAAAATCTATTAAATCTTAAATTAAATCTAGAAAATAAATGAAAAGCCTAAAAATTAATTGGAAAGTGACAAAATTCCTAATTTAATGTCTATAACCTAGGAAAAATGAAAAAAGTAGAAAAAATAAACTTTGAATTTTTCTTAATAAAATAATATTAAAATAATATAAAAAATAAAAAGTTTAAAAATAAATTCTAAAAAATTCTCAAAAATCCTAAATATTCTAACTAAGATAAAAATGCAAGTTAAAGTTTCTCAAACCTTTTAATTAAATTTATATTAATTTTTAAAGTTGTCTAAAAACCCTAAAATTAAATAAAATTAAAAATAAGACTTTTTGAAAACTTTTTGATATGTAAACCTCAGAAATATAAATTAAAACCTAAAACTATTTTTTTTTATTTTTACAATACTGTTTACTATTTTTAAATTACTTTCTAAAATTAAATCTAAAAATAATTCTAATAAATAATTAAATAAAGAGAAAAATTCACTTTTAAAGCAGAAAAATCTGAAAACTAAATAAGATCCTAGGAAAAATAAGCCTGGCCAAATAAGCTACTTAAATAAGCTAAAAAGAACCAAATAAGCTACGGCTTATTTAAGATAACCCAAAACAAAACCTGCTTAAGTATCTATTAAAATGAAGTGTAAACATAAAAAGCTATCTAGATCACTGGTAAACACGCACACTCCCCCAACGAGGGGTCCCGTGTTCGAGTCCAGGCGGGGTATGCTTTTTACTATATTTTTCTTTTTTTTTTCTTTTTAAAACACAAACAGTAACCTTTGTTAAGCACAAAGACACAAACACAAATCGAATTCAAACAAGATTAAGCTATTTTGAAACCAAAAACGCGCCCAGTTGGGCTTTGTTGACTGATGAACACAAGTGATGTTCTCACTTGTGTAAATAGACCAAGAGGGCTTGGTCCTTGATGATTTGGTGTTGTTTTTGTGGACAAGCAGGGCACCCCTATACTCTTTGGAGTATAGGGAGTCAAGAGAACACAAAACAAGCAACAATTAAGCAAGATCAAACCCAAAAATGCACACTCAATGTTGCTGATGTACCTATGCTAGGTCTGGGGGTTATATGCTGATGCAATTGACACTCAAGTGGCTTTCAAAGCCCACAAACTTGCACACAATAACCTCAAACAGCATACATTCAAACTACAATCCTACTTATCCCTCTTGTTTAACAAATTTCAAAGGTTTGAAACACATTTTTTATCAAAACTAGCATAAAAGGAGCATAGCAGATTTTAAGCTATATTTTCCAAGTTTTAGCAGGCAAAGGTGTTTCAATCAACCCCAACCTGTTAAACAAACTGACACCCAACCTAATGCTACCTTATGGCATATTTCTAACACATTTAAACCTCAAAAATCTTCCAAAACTCTTGGCTAATAAGCAGATCCAAACACCCCTTTAAATTTTAAAAATGAAATTTTTCAAAGCAAAACTTTTCCAGTCAACACCAAACTGATTAAATAGACCTTAAACATGCATAAAAACACCTATGAGCTAATCCAAACACCTAAACAACACTTTGCATGCACTTCATGTAAATCACCAAATCTCATACAAATTCAACAAAACTGAAAATTAAAATGGAAAAATGATATTACCTAAGGGACCTACATCCAGGTCCCTTTGTGACAGCTTTGTCACCTCCCTCAAACTCGGGTTTGAGCTGAACCTTTGATCAACAAAGCCCAAACAACCTGTTAAGAAAATGCAAAGAAAAACACAAGATATCCAATCTGATTTTTCAAACCCTTTTTGAAAAACTTTTCACACCCTTGAAACTTTAAAACACGTTTTAAAAACACTCTTTACACTCAGAAACTTCAAAAATCTTGGTCCACTTTCACTTTCCAAAACTCATAAACTTTCTTAAATAAAAAAAAATCTTTTTAAAACCTTTTTGAAAACTGAATATATCAAACACACAAATGTGTTACACAATTAGATGGAACTCAGCCTTAGCATTTTCACCACACACAAACTTTTTAAATCTAATAAAAGGAATTACACTTGCTTATTTTAACAAACACCAACTTCATTAATTTAAAAAAGGAATTACAAGATGCAAAATGCTAAAACTGGAACAAGTGAAAAATAGGACACACACGTCTTATTTATACAAAATGAAAGAACTATCTAGAATCTCAAATAAAATATTACAGGGAAATTGCAACCTAAAACCCTAATTGAGGAAAATGTCAATAAAGCCCTTGAGTCTTCTTTGGAATCTTGGTCAAAAATGGATTCATGTGATATGCCAGCTTTCAAACTTGATCTTGGGCGTTGAGTTAAGCTTGGGGACCAAGGAGAAGGATCCTACACGTTCACTTGGTCGAGTTCTTGGGTTTGGGGTGAAAACGATGGGCAGGGGAGGTACGGGGTGGGTCCCAGAGGGCATGTGAGTATGTTTTGTGAGGTGGGAAAAGTGAGTGTTAATCAACAATCTGCACAAGATTAGCCAAAAACCCTTTGTTATTCTCTTGATTGTGACTGGGGGGGATTAGGGTTTATATAGGATTAGGGGGTCGTTTAATCTGAAAAGGGGGATTAACTTTTTAAATTTGTGTTTTAGTGGGAAAATGGTTTGACTGGGGGATTTGACTTGGCTTGACTTAGTTTATTTAAAATAAACCGGGTTATGGGGTTGGGCTAAGGGGGTCGGGTTATATGGGTTATTGGGTGGGTACTGATGAGGTGGCAGGTGCTGGTTGGGTGTATGGGTTTGTTGGTTTGGCAGAAACAGTCCCCAAACTATTCACTTGTCTTCACTTTGTAATAAAAGGCTATCAGCGCCTATATTACACTAGACAACTTTTGGAAAGTTGTCAAATATGGCACAAAAGGTTTTATAAACTTGAAATAAGGGCTTCTTTTGCATATTCTTCATTTTCCAAGGGCTGAACTTATAATATCTTCAAACTTTAAGGACCATACTTGTACATTTGACATTTGGAGGGTCAATTGTGACAAGTTCTTCAAAGATGAGGCACTAATTTTTGCCAATTCTTCAAACTTGAGGGGTCTTTTTGCAAAATTCCAATCTTGGGCTTGGTTCATTGTGCGACTTCATTTCCCGTGTTCGTTTTTGAATGATTCTTGTGATCTTTTGCCATTTCCTCAATATCCGTACCTAAAAATACACAAGTAACAAACACGAGCATATATTTGGTAGTTTTGATGATATTTAATTGATTTTAAGCCCGATTTGGACGATGAGACCATGTATAAAAGCAGTCTCATCAAAACCCTAGAAAGTCTTGATAGCTATAATGTCGTCATTAGCATGTATAGACTAGCAAGTACCACGTAATTATTCCATATGCCCACAATATGGTTCGTTTACCCTGGGAAGATGAAACCTTGATTATACTGGGGAGCCATAACCCCGATATAGTTAACACTAGATTTAGTGTCATCTCTAGCACCAAACAGCCAGAGAGTACTCGGTCCGGGAATACTCCATTTCCCTAACCTGTCCCTTCCCTGCCTAAACCTGAAAGGCGCATTCAACTCATAATGGGTGTACCTTGTAGGGCTATGTCCGACATCTCCCGTAAGGAGATGTTGAATGTCCTATGTTTTTGGACATTCCTCTTTCCTCTTCGGGTCCAATTAATTCGACAATACCATCACCTACTAGACGCTGGGAGATGAGAATTCCTCTTTTTAGAAGTCAGAATTTGTAAAAATTTTGAACCAGTGATAATGAATGCATGACCATTGTTACGACACCTTACAAGGTGCGCACCTCTTTATTCTTGGTATCTTCTTTTATTTCCACCATTTGAGGTACTTCTTTTCTGCACCCCTCTCGCTCAGCCTCGCGGAAAATGAAGCAGGTTCTTTGCAACTTCCTACCCAATTGCCATCAACAATAATCTTAACCTCTCTGTTGGGTAAAAACATTAGTATCAATAGCTGATGTTGGTATCCCACAAACTTGAGGTATAATTGTAAGTTCATTCTTAAAACTGTTGATGTAGGAGGGGTTATAGTTAAAATGTTTTGTTTTACCTTCAACCCCAATTTTCAACATCGGGTGCGGAGATATAACCAGTATCCCACCCGTGAAAAGGATGCAGATATAGTACATCCCAGCTTCCCCAGCGTATAAAGCATGCTGGCGTGTCCTCCTCATATCAGAAACCATTTGCAATGGATTTTTCCTCCTAACCAAATCTACCACGCCTTCCTCTTCCAGATCCGGATAAAGATCTCTTTGCATTCCTCGCCTATCCATCCACAGCAGCAGTCTCCTTTACTGCTTAACCGGATGTATAATGTGATCCAGATAAAGATCTCTTTGCATTCCTCGCATGTCCATCCACAGCAGCAGTCTCCTTTACTGCTCAACCGGATGTATAGTGCGATCCAGATAACGATCTCTTTGCATTCTCTTCCGTTCACCTGTAATGACAGAAGTTTCCATTAATGCCGAATCAGACATATAAAACTAACCTAGGTGTAGACCACTTCACGTTCATGTCGCCATCCGCACCTGAGAGAGAACCTGAAACAAATAATATACTTAGAACATCTATCACTTAAAAGATGACTACATTTTTAATAGCTTTGAGGACAAAGCTAAAATAACGGGGTGGTGCTGTAAAATCCATGATTTTACCATGATTTTATGTAATGAAATTTCACCCATTTATCTTAGAACACATACCCATGTACTATACTTCTATAAGTTATGTGTAAACTTGCCCACTATATACTTATACCTTTACATCTATATTGGTTATAAATAAGTTACATAGCCTAAACCATGTACCTAAAACTAGGGATAACAAGTAGTAAGATGTATACTTAATATTGGAAATATTCAACACTTAATAAAAATTTGGAAATATACTACATTAGGTATTGTAGCCATGATATATGTGTGTAAGTGAACTAGACATGTACTTAAACTCTTGGACTAGCCCAATAATATGTGCCATTGTGTTTAAGTCCAACATAAGCCCAAGCCAAGGGCCCATTAACCCTTTTTGGTTAGCTTAACACGGCACCCCACCTTAGGTGGAAGAAGAAGAGATGCATGGGGAACCTAATGGCATACACTTGGAAATAATACTCTTACCAAGACAAGTCATGCCTTTTGCCCTCTTCTCTCTCTCCCCTTTTAGCCGAAATCATACACACATACTCTCACATCCTCTCATGCAATCTAAGCTTGTTTCGATCATCCTCTTCTCTCTCAATCATATGGCTTAAAGCCATATACATCCAAAAACCAAGTATTAAATCCACCAAAATCCTTGTCTCATATTTACTACAAATCATTAGTAGTATCATTCTCTTGGAATCACTATAAACAAGCCTTAGCCAAATCTTTAAGGCCACGACTTGATTTATATTAGGGTTTTCTTCATCATCTTGAGTAGATCTCAAATCTCCTTGTTCATCTAGATCCTCTTTGGTACCTTTAGGCAAGAAAGGTATACACTATATGTTCTTTCATTTCTTCATGCATGCATCATCATACATCTATAAACACAAGTAGATAACATGTTAAAATCAAGATTTGATAAAGCTATGACCATTATAGGTCACGGCATATTTATAAAAATCATGTTCATGATTTAAAATCTTTTAATAAGAAACTTATGACTTACGTGTTATGTTTAAACTTGATTTAAAAACCATATGAACCTTTCATAAATCTAAACATTGCATGGGTTACAAATCATGTTTATGGGACTTTGGTTAACCAATAACCATAGATCTCGTGAAATGAACTTGTGCAACTTAAAAATCTTGAAGACCATGACCTTAAAGGTCACGGCATACATAGTTAATGTATATGTGAATTATGTGTTAAGTTTAAATAATGGAATGCGAAATGATATATGTTAAATGGACTATTAATAATCATAAAAATAACTTATGGAATACAAGTAGCCGTGGGTTACATATGACCCTAAATGGGTTAGATGTACATGCATGTCATTATATAAACCATAGATCTAGTGACAAAGATTAACTTGAGTATGTTAAACATAAAACAAGATTATGGGAACCTTAGAAAGAGACAATATAGCCGTGAGCTATATGTAGTCTCCTTGGAAAAATAGTAACCTTGGAAACATGCATGACACCTAGATAATCATGGTTGTATTTTTATAAATACCTACAAGACTTAAAATTAGCTAAGTGTTCATCTTGGAAATACCAAGATCTAAAAAAATTAGCCGTGAGCTATATATGAGTATACATGGATCTATGTTTGATTTTTAGGTCTAGACATAGTTTAGATCTTATTTTGGACTTGTGACTTATTTTCTTGATGTATACATTGTTAGATCTATTTTTGTAACACTTATAAATTACATGTAACCTTAAAATGAGACTTAACTTATCTTAATAAGCTATAAATAACATAAGCCGTGGGACATAAGCTCCTATTAGGGCTTATGACCTACTTGTAACCTTATAACATACCTAGATCTAATTTAGTATAACACATAAAACAAATTGTAAGTTTTATTCATTTATGTAGATTTAAAGCTAAATATAAACAAGCTCATAATAAGATTATAAGAATATCCTAAGTTAAAACTTACATAAAATGTAAAGTAGTGTTAATGGACTATTTAAGCCCATGAAATGTTAATTCAAAACTTAATGGACCCAATAAGCCCATTTAATAAATCCGAGTAACTTAATGAACTTAAGATTACACTTAGGCCCATTTAACTAATTAAAGGACTTAAAAATATAGTTAAGCCCAATAAATGATTTAAAGGCCCATTTAAATAAATTAGTGGACTTGAAATATAGGTAAGCCCACTAAAATAGCCCATTAGATGTTTAGCCCATTTAATGAGCCCATATACTAATTTGAATGTTAAATAAAAGTGTTTATAATAAAAATATAACTTATAAAAACTTTTTTGATGAAAATGACAATTTATAAAACTTAAGGACTAAAACCGTAACTTATGAAACTTGTTTTGATAAACTAGTAAGCACAAGGACTGAAAATGTAAATATCCAAAAGTCTAGGGTTTAATAATTATTTTTCGTGGGAAATTAAACCCTAGGGACCATTTTGGGAAGTTTCTAAAAGTTATTTTGTCATTTTAAAACCCTAAGGACTATTTTTGTAATTTGCCGAAACTTAAAGAAGCCTTAGGGGCTGTTTTTGTAACTTTAGTAAAGTTACAAAACCTAGATAAAACTAATGGACCCAAATATGCCATAAGACGAAACTTTAACAAGCCCTTGGTACCAAATATGTAAAATCCGAAAGTTACACTTGTTTAAAGA
This sequence comes from Glebionis coronaria, assembly GCA_025667525.1. NCBI lineage: Eukaryota > Viridiplantae > Streptophyta > Magnoliopsida > Asterales > Asteraceae > Glebionis > Glebionis coronaria. The sequence goes on along the minus strand of CM046880.1, from coordinate 34,044,877 downwards.
TATAGAGGGACTTGTTTTGCCATATCCCGAAACATTACCAAGCCCTAACCCTAAAATCTATTTTAATTATAATAAAACATAATTAAAATACTTAGACCATAAGAATTAAGGTATAAATTCTTAAGTTTAAATTATTTTATAAAATATTAAAATAATTTATGGAAACTTTAAAGTTAAATAAAATATTGTATTTATCTTTCAAAATAAAATGTTCATATTAACTTTAGGAAATAATTGTATAAACAATTATGAATATGTATTACTCATACATAAACTCATATACTTTTAGAAAATAATATTTATATGAACGTTGGATAAATTGAATGTTGAAATTTAAGTAGAACATCTTACGTCTACTTAAAATATGAAACTTAAAATTAAAGTTCAAATGAATGGGTATAATACATAAACTACGAACGTGAACTAATATTAAGTAAAATCTTTAAAATTACTTAATAAAGAAATTTAAAGGTAAAATGAGTAATTATAATACTCGGACAGAGAACGTAAATTAATATTCTAAGTAAGATATTATAGGCTTACTTAGTTAAGAAACTTAACTGTGAGTTGAATGATTGTTATAAATACATGTATGTTAATTGATATTAACAGTTAAACATTTTATGTTTACTTAGAAACGCAACTTATATAGATAAGTTAAATGAATATTGATGGTACTTGAACTACGGTTATTTAGATAAACACCGTAGCATAAATGAACTGACTAAAATCTGTATAAGCATGCATATATGTTCTTTGTACTATCTATTAAGACTGTACTATCTGATTAGGCATAACTTTGGTGTGAGCTTTAATTGGATATCCGTGTTAAACAAGCAATTGCCTGCTCCCAGGTGAGTTTACAACCCCATATAAACTTTTGATGAACCTTTCCCTTTTGGGAAAGAAAATATGCAAACATATAATGGACACAACAGGATTGTATAAACTTGACTATGATTGCTTATTATTGAAACTGTTAAATTGTTGTAAATCGCCCGAATGTTATAAATAGATCTATTAGGGATTGACCATCCCCATCTGGGTGAGTCATGCTCACTGTACCTTGGCCGGGACAACAGACGTATACCATGTTGGAACTGGAATGGGTTTCTTTTTTAAGACACTACGTCCTCATCTGTTGAGGACTATGGAGGTCAAGCTTCAGTTTCTAATAATAAACAAATGTTATTTTAGTAAGAATGCTTTGTGCATTATTAATTTTATGATTATTGTATGTCCAAACTAATTAATTGTTAAAATCTGTAAATTCACTAACATTATGTTGACCCCCGTTAGTATATTTTGCACAGGAATATGAAGTTAGTACGTGGTGTGTGCATGGTCTCCAACATCTTAGTAATCTTCATTGTAGGATTCGTCCGGGGTTTAATTTGGGAAACTCAAACAATCACTCTTCACCATGTTTAAGACAATTTTTATTTATTTGTTTAAATAAACATGTAATATGATTTGACTAACTCTTTATCTTATGCTCTATGGACTATATGCTATCGATCCACCCTTGTGACATCTCCGTGGATATATTCCGCATATTTTGACCCTACCAGGGGTGTCACATGGTATTCCAACTAGAACCGCTTACTTAGTAACCAATACTATGTGAGAAGATGTCAACAATATCTCTCTAAAAAAATATTTCTTGATCACCCCGAACTGAATCCCCTTATCAATTCTGTTGGCTATTGATAGTGACCACTGATGAAGATAACCCGATAATCCTAACTTGAAATAGAAGTAGAATTCCCCAAACTTGAACTTAATCTTACACTATTGTAGAATGAAGAGCGATGCAGAGAAGTCTTAAACGTACCCTATACCAAAAGGCGATATAAAAAAGGTACAACTTCTCTAAAGTACCCTATACCAAAACAGGCGGTATAAGAAAAGGTACTACACCTCTTGAAGATATCCACAACAGCAAGTGCGTGTGACACTGAGAACCGCAACGAAGCTCCCAAAAAATGATAGTTATCCATGTCGTCGTCCATCCTCCCCTTGACACTGGAAACTAGATACTTCAATTCTTATTCATAACTGTATATGCTCGAACAAGTTATCTTATAAAGTCATAAGTACTCCTTTAAAGATAAAATAAGAACGCCTCTGAAAAAATCTCACTTCAACCTCAAATAAGTAGCATCGAATCATCTTCGTAATCACATAAACCGAAATAGCCATAATGAATTTAGGTGAATTTTTGATAAGGATCGTTTTAGTGTAATGTATCGTGTTTGTTGTGTTTGTTGTGTTTGTAGATCGAGAAGAAAGGTTATGATCAAAAACGGATACCCGGCCTTAAATGTCACGGTTTACATAGCCCGCCAAATTAATAAAATCCCGTCACATAAGCATTTAACCCGACAAATATTTTACTACTCGGTTCTTTTGAAATATCTGGCTCAATCCAATAATAACTCTCGATTAACCAAACATGATTAATTTTGCAACATTCAGATATATAATCGATCATCCTGAATACGATTGCAAAACTAATCGGCCCACTATATGTCTTCGATTAGAGTAGTGATCGGCTCGTCAATATGTATTTGAATCACCAACATTTTTGAATAACCAAACCATTTGCCAAATTCTGACCAAAGATTCAATCTAGCGGACCAAATATTCAACAAAGTCCCAATTATAGATATATTGGCCCAACTTCATATCATAATAGCAGAAAAAGCCCATTGTAACCTGATTCTAGACTTAAGAGAACACGGCCCAGAAACAAATGCTTATACCCGGTCCATATAATCCCACTAGTGTATATATAAAACAAACAAATCCCAAAAATTAGGTAAGGAAACCCTAATATTCTCACAGCAACACCTAATCACTCCTAACCCCATCTCTTATCTCGTTACCTCCGCCCCTAACTCTTACAAAACCAAAGTTCATCCAAATTAAACTCCAAACTCAAATATTTGATCTCTTCACATCAATATCAAACAAATACACACGAATCTTTTGAATGAATACCAAACCCATAAATCACGAATCCATGCATAACCCATATAAACCCATAAGATTCGACCTAATCAGATTTAAAACAAGGTAGTGATTGAGACGAAAGGGGCTTCAAGATCGAATAAGGTCTCGGGTAGGTATGCTAATTGATTGAGTGCATTTTTTTTATTTTTCGAGTAAGGTCAGTGATGATAATATGTTAAACGAAAAAATCTTTTTACAGATTGAAACAAAAACGTTTAACCAAATCTGAGATCATAATTGAGTATGTTTTAGAGTCTAGTTGTGAGAATAGATGGTTTTGATAATTAAGTATGATAATTGAGTATGTTTTGGATGGAGTCGGTTTTGATAAAAGATGGTTGAGAATAGATGGGTATGTGTCGGTTTTGATTGTAAATGGTTTGGATTAACTGTTTTGATAATAGATGGGTTTGGATAGAGTCAGTATCTCAATGATTTTCAAAAATGTTATTACAATATTTTCTAAACTTGTCGCAATGTTTATTGAAACCATCGCAATGTTTTGAAACATCACCCATCGCAATGAGTTAACTTCCATCGCAATGTTTCAATATTATCCATCGCAATAATACAAACATGCCATCGCAATGTAATGAAGGTCTCCATCGCAATGAGTCAAAAAAACCCATTGCAATGTATCTGTGTCTCCCCATCGCAATGAATCCAAAGTACCCCATCGCAATTGTGATAACCCTAACCCGTGGTCATTATTTAATTATATTTTTACGTATGTTTTTGAAATTTTTGACGAGATTGAATGTTATGATGTTTGATGATTTGAATTGAACGAATGTTGAAAGTTGTATTTTTACGTTTTGACGAGTTACGAGGATTATTAGTGACCGCGATATCAACGGATGCCCAAAATTTTAAGTTTTACTTTTAGTGATGTCGATGTTTAATATTTTGACGTTTTATTTTTAATTTCATATTAAGTCGTGCCGGGACTATATAGTATCATATTTTGTGTGCGTTTTAAGTTTTGATAAGTACTTTTATGAAACCCGAGGCCAGTAAATATTTTCAAAATTGACTAATAGTAATTTCCCGCTTTTTAAACAAGTATTTGTAATTTAGTCCACAAGAATCACAATTGGCAAAAACTACCCTAAACTTTTCTCATATAAAAGGAAAATTTATAACAAATAAACACACACTACACCACTAGCAACAAAAATTTCTCTCATCTCTCTCTCTCACCCTCCTATGCCGTCACCCCCTCCCATCAAAAATTCATCATCAACTAAATTTTGAGTTTGATTCCTTAAAATCCAATCAAAGACCCATCTTAGTTTCTTGATTCTCTATCTTTTTGTATGAAATTTACCCACATGCAAGCACTTTTTGTAAAAACCCATTTTTAGTGAAAAGCTTATGGTTTTGATCTTGTTTATGTGTTCTACATAGGTGTTTATGATGTTATATATTGTTTTTACTTGTTGCATGTTAAAATTTTTGAGTTGGGTTTTATTTGATTTGATCATATAGCATGATATAAGGTGTTAGGATTAATAGTAGTGATATTAGTATGATTATAATGGTAAAAATGAGGTTAAAATGGGTGAAAAATATGGGTTTGAATGATTTTTAAGTAGATAATTTTAATCAGCATCTTAAAGTTAATTTATGGAAAACTTAAGTTTGTGTATGATATAAGTTGATTAGATATTGTTGTAGAAAATTTCATAAACTTCGATTTGATATAAAGTAGAGCTTCTAGCTCCAAACGAGCGAAAAGTTATGATAGTTTGATTATTCGTGTACCGGGAGACGAGTATCGACACAATATATAGTTGTTGTCGATATTTGGATCGAATCTTGGGGACTATAGAAAGGATTTTGAAATGGGTCAAGGACTGATGTAAAATGGTAAACATTATGAGGATGAGTCTATTTTCAAACTTGAGTGTCGGTTTTTCAAATGGAGTCGTTTATAGAGGTTAAAAAGGCTATATGAGTTGTTGACGTAAAACTGTCCGGTTTTTGTAGTTCGAAGATGTGTCGGGCAGGGAACCTTAAAAGTGAAATCTTTTAACCAACTTTTGGAAGTACTTTCTATATATAGTAAGTGAAGTTTCTGATTAGTATCGTAAACATTTGACGTGTCTAAGTAGGGAAAACAGTTTGAACGATTAGTATATATATCGACAGATTTTTAAATAAAAGAAATAAATAAAGTAAAAGTGTAAAAGGTGTACATGTGTAGGAATTATTTAAATGTGAATGGTGTGAGTTTTATTTTGAATTGAGTTATTTATTTTATTTTATTAAGTATGAGATATGACTTGAATATGATATTAAAGGCACGTGTTTTATTTTGAGAGATTGTGAGTTTCGTGTTCGCTAGGCATCTTCGATCGTTGAAAGTCATCTTATTGTAGCTATTACTCAAGGTGAGTCTATAGCCTCGCTTTTGTACTTGTTTTGAATGATTTTAAAACCCGCGAGGGGGATACATGTTATTCGAAAATAAAATAAACACAAGTCATGATTGGTTGTTTGGACCCGAATGTTGCCTGTTGTTGCCTTGAATTGTATAAGTACCTAAATTGCAAAAGTCTCTAAATTCATGAGCCGTTAACTATGTTCTGACTTGATGTTGTGAGTTGGGAATAGCCGCTTATTCAAATGATAGTACTGTTGGAAATACGTTTTTACGTATTTAGAAAGGATCGGTCACTCCAATGATATTGGGCTCGTGATCCAATATAGCCCATATAGCCCACATGTAGAGTGGGCTATATAAACCCCCTCCTAGAATGTTAGGAGGGGTTGTTGAACACATTTCTCACTAATCAACCATTTCCTTTCTTCTCTCCTTTCTCTCTCTTCTTTCTCTCTCTAAGTTTTCTCCATTTCTCATCCATATCAATAGATCTAATCCATAGTTTACCAAATCGTTAGATAGCGTAGACCTACATTTGGTATCAAGAGCCATGGGGTGATTTAAGGTAAGGATTAGTGTTGTTTTTTAGTTCTTAAGGGTATTAGTGATTTTTTAGATAAAATCAACCTTGAATCTTGTATTTTTTGGTGTTTTTGTTGTTGGGATTAGTAGATAAGTGTTGGACTTAGCTTATTTTGGTAGAAATCACAAAACTTTTTGTGGTTTTTGATCAAAAATCGGGTTTAAAATCGTTCGAAGGTTGGTTTATTTGGTCTCGAAGTGTTTTTTCCAGGTTTATTCCGAACAGCTAAATATTCCGAACTACCAAACATTCAGAATAGCCAAATATTCAGAATAGCCAAACATTGCGAATAGATCCAAACATTCCGAATAGATCCAAACATTCCGAATAGACCCAAACATTCCGAATAGATCCAAACATTCTGAATAGATCCAAACATTCCGAATAGACCCAAACATTCCGAATAGACCCAAAACATTCCGAATAGGATACATTCTGAATAGGATATCATTCTGAATAGGATATCATTCCGGATAGGAAATCTTCCGAATAGGATAGGATATTCCGGATAGGATATATTCCGGGTAGGATATTCCGGATAGGAGATTCCGAATAGGAGATTCCGAATAGGGGATTATTTCGAATAGGGGATTATTCCGAATAGGGGATTATTCCGAATAGGGGATTATTCCGCATAAGGGGTTATTTTGAATAGGGTTATTCCGGATCAGGGGTATTTTTCGAGTTTTTCGACGATTTTTGAGTGGATTTAATCTTGACGATTTTTAGTGGATTTAATCTTGGCTCTTTACACACTCTTTACTTCAACAACACAACACAATTCATAACCTTACTTCACTGCTCGATCAACCGATAATCTTTGTTTCTTTAAAGTGATCAAAATGAATCTGAATTCATTAATGCCTCAAATGACATCACTTACGGATATTTCCGTCATTACGGGAACGGATAATCGCCCTCTAATGCTCATTAAAGAAGTTTTTGAAGCATGGAAAGGTCGTATGATGTCATACATTAAGGGAAAACCGACATATGGGAGGCTTATGGTCAAGTCAATTCTAAAAGGGCCACTTGATTATGGTACCATTGTGGTTAACAATGTGACTCGACCACGGGAGTTTGAAGAACTTACACCAGCCCAACAACTTGTTGCCGATGCAGACGAAAAGGCTCTTCAAACCATTCTCCAAGCTCTTCCACATGACATCTATCGAATGGTAAGTCAATATACGGTTGCAAAGGATTTATGGGAACGTCTGAAGGTGTTGCTACAAGGTACGTCTCTCACTAAACAGGAACGGGAATGTCAGTTGTATGATTTGTTTGATAGGTTCACGTACAGCCCAGGGGAAACGCTTCACGACTATTACTTCAGATTCACTACTCTAATGAATGATTTGAATGTATACAATCTCGTGATTGCTCCATTCCAGGTTAACACCAAGTTTTTGAATACTCTACCTTAAGCTGAATGGGGTGAGTATATTACCGATGTTAAGTTAACCAGGGATTTGCATAAGTGCAATTTGGATCAACTCTATGCTTTTCTTCAGCAGCATGAGAAACACGTGATCATGCACCGTTCACCTCGAGGTATGTACCCTGATTCTCTGGCATTGATGGCTAATCAACCAAGCTTGTCATATAACAACACTCCTTATATCATGGGACACCAAGCTTATCATCCATCACCGTACATGACTCCAAGCTTCCCTCAATATTCGATTCTACCTCAACCACCCACCTCACATCAGCAACAATATCGGTTTAATGCACCTTCATCTCAGAGAGAACCACAAGCATCACAATATGGCTCACAACCTCACCCATATTCACCAGCAAGCATTGCACCTTATGCTCAGTCATCATATTCTTCTTATCAAGAAAATGCAGCATATCCATCAAGCTACTCTGACCACATGAGTATTCCTTCTAGTGCTTATGCAGCTCAACAAGACCAAGCACTGTATTGTGATAATGATGAAGTCCCCATTCCTGAATTCAAACAAGGAACTGACCCAGTTGAAGTGTTAGCCACTATGTCTGCTTATCTCACAAGGACTTTAAGCAAACGAGGATTTAGAGGACCAGCTCCTACTAACAATCAGCTGAGGAATTCATCCAATTCTCGCCAACAAGCTACTATTGATAATGGCAGGGTAATGGTTCAACCTATTCAACCTTATCAGGGGAGACCTACTACATCAACCACCAATGCACGCACGGTCAATCCTGCTCCAATGGTCAACACTCCTCCACGGGCTAATTCCACAGGCAAGTTGAGAATGATTACATGCTACAACTGTAAGGAAGAAGGTCACATGTCCAGGGATTGCAAAAAACCAAGAGGAGAAGGGATGGTCAATGGTTTGCAGAGAAGATTTATCTGGTGAACGCTCAGGCACAAGGAAGGGAACTTGATGAAGAGGAGCTTGCATTTCTTGCTGATCCAGGGATTGCTGAACAAGACGTTGTCACCACACAGAATGCAGCATACCAAGCAGATGATCTTGATGCCTACGATTCAGACTATGATGAACTTCAATCTGCACAGGCAGCTCTTATGGCAACTATCTCTAGCCTTGGGCCAGAAAAAATATCTGAGGTACTTATTAATACCACTGATACTAGTATTCAACCACATCAAGTTGGGCAAGAGGGTGCTGATCCGAATGAGTCTTTGGTGGTGAGTCTTTCAAATGAGGAGACAATCAATGATAGTAATATCAATGTGAGTCCCCAGACTTTGAGTGAATCACAACCGGGAGCCATTTCGCATACGCATATTCCTGCTCAACAAGATTTGGTCATGGTTCCTGCTACATTACTTAGCCAAATGAATACTGCACTCTTAGAAACCCTAGCTAAGAATAAGAATTTGTCTGCTGAGCTTGCTTTGTGCAACGAAAAGGTTCAAACTTTGGAACTAGTTCCTTCGTCCACTGTTCTATCAAATTCCGAATATGATCAATTTCGAAACAAACAAATGAGTCATTTGCAAGAAATTGATACCTTAAGAGCAGATCTTTCTAACGAACTTAAAAAAAAAGAGTTAGTGGTCACTAATTTTCACAAACTTCAAACGGATTTTGAGTTACTCGAGTCTAAAAAGAATGAAATGGAAATTAATGCGGCTAATAAGATTAGAAGTTTAGATTATTTGCTTTTAAGACAATACGCTGCCTCTCAACTAGTGCACTTATTTGATGCTTCGTTTAGAGAATTTAACTTATCACGTCAAAAAGGCCTTCCCCCTAACCCACGATATGCAAAACAAGCTTTTATCCATAGTCCAAGACTTTATAATGCAACCCAATTAGGATTGGTCTTAGACCCAATTGTTATTTTCGATGATCGCACAAATAAGGATCTAGTTGATGAGAATCGGTCATATAACTTTGCAAAATATCCCGAGTGTGATTATTTTAAAATGAATCAGGAGCTTGCAAAAACGGATTTTAGAATTCGCTTCCATATGGATAAAGATCTCATCACAGCACCAACCTACATGTTAAATGAAGAAAACCCTAGTACACTTCCTACACTTGTCAAAATGGAAGGACCTAAGGAAATTCCAAAGGATCTTCCACCTGTTAGCACTGTATGGTTAAACTTGCAAGAGATTAATCAATACTTTGCTAGTTTTGACAAGGTCATTTTGGAATGTACGACTTCAAATGGCCTAAACGCCGGAGAATGGGCTTTCGAACACATGAACGAGGTGTTTAAGAATGAGATCAATCCGTTTGTCGAAAGTCTAAAAGGAATTTTTGCATCTCTTTCAGAAAATCTTGAGTTTGAAATTGCAGAAGTTCAAAAAGTGTTTTATGAAATGGACACCGCTTACGAACTACAATTAATTGAAAAGGAAAAGATTTTATCCGAATATGACCGATTCTTGTCCCAAGTAATTTCGTGTGATGTGCTTACTACTGTGAATGTTAATTATTCGAATGAGCTTACATCCGCTATGATTAAATGTGATGCTGTGAATATATGTGATGATGTGTGTGATCTCTCTGTAAATGTTGTTGATACTGTAAATGAGGTAGATAATCATTCTTGTCACGAATCTAACGCTGAATTTTTAAAGCTTCAAGATTCTTACAATTTACTTTCAAAACGCTTTAATCAACTTGAACAACATTGTATATCTTTAGAATTAAAACAACAAACTCAAAATGAGGATCTTTTGATAACAAATGGTTGTGAAAACAGTGTTGAGACGAGTGACAAGATGATTGCAATAGTTAAGGCATTAGAGGAAGAGATTATGAGATTAAAGAGAGATGTGTCATCCAATGAAACACTAAAATTAGAACTAGAGGTTGCAGAGTCTAAAAACCAGGACTTAGAAATTAGACTTTCGTCTATTCTAGGGGAGATGGATCGTGCAAGACAGGGAATGTCCAAACTTTATGGTTCACTAGAAGAACGCTTCGCTTTTAATGCGGCACAGCAACAATCTTATGTTGAACAATTGAACCAAAAATGTGAGGAAATCTCTGACTTAAATATCCAGCTCATTGACAAAAACATGGTTTTGGCCGAGTTAAAGGAGACACTTCTTCTCACCCGACAAGAAGCTGTTAATAACTTAGCTACCAACTCTGCACCGTCCTCTAGTGCTCCAACAACCAAGTCAGTAGTGCTTTATAAGAACCCGCTCCATAAGAAAAACCCGGTTACCTACGATGCTTATATGAGGAATGCAATTAAGCATGTAGATCTTGTTAGGGATATTTTAGATGATTTATATGTGTTAGATCCCTCAAGCAGTTACTTTTATTCAGCTCATGAATATATTAAGCGAGTTCAATATTGCTTAGCATATTTGCAATACATAGGTAAACCGGGTTCTGCACCACTCACTAATCGACCCATTGCTGTAACTCTATTCAATAAGACCCCAGGAGCAAAACCGTCATTGGCACCATCAAGTAAGGCACCTTTAAAATCTGTTGCTAATGTTCCCACTTTGCCTTCTACATGATTAAAAGAGTCTACTAAGGCTAAAGGATCGCCACTCAAGAAAGATAAGATCAAGCCCTCCACTAGTAGTACCAACAAGAAGAAAGTAGAAGCTCACCATAGGAATGTTATGTCAGATTTAAATAAAAAGAATCATGTTGCTAAGACTAAAAGCTCTGCGCCTGTGCAGAAGCCTAAACCATTTGTGAATTCTAATTTGAATTGTTGGAATTGTAATGAGTGCATGTTTTCCCAACGTCATGATTTGTGTCTTATTGATCATGTGAATGAAATGAATGCCATTAGGAATAATCTTGAATGGAAGCCCACTGGGAGAACTCGTACCCAAGTTGGCTGGCAATGGTGTCCCACTGGTAGGACCTTTACATTAGATGGAAAAATGTGCCCTTTAACTAGGAATGCATCCATTGAGGTTAGGTCTCAGCGTCCTTTAGTTAGGCACACTAGCACTAAAGTATGGAAACAGCGCCCTTTAATTAGGTCAGCCCCCACTATAGTGCCTATCAGTGACGAAATACCTCAGGATTTAAGCCAACTAGAATCTACACCACCAACTAGGAAGAAGGCTAGGAAATCTAAGAAACCTAAAGTTAGCAAATCTAAGATTATTAAATCTGTACCTGCTAATAACAAGGAACATTCAGATTCCGAAACCTATACATTGTCCTTGTCTGGTGATATTTTCAGGTGGTCCAAATCATCCTCTGGTATTTGGACTCCGGTTGTTCAAAGCATATGACCGGAGATCGCTCGATGCTCCGAAATTTCGTCAGCAAGTTTCTTGGAACAGTTAAATTCGGTAATGATCATATTGCAAAGATAATAGGGTATGGTGAATATCAGATTGGAAACGTTACGATTTCAAGGGTATACTATGTAGAAGGTCTTGGTCATAATTTATTTTCAGTCGGACAGTTTTGTGATTCCAACCTAGAGGTTGCTTTTCGACAACATACTTGTTTCATCCGCAACTTGGAAGGAAAAGACTTGTTGAAGGGATCTCGTGGTGCAAATCTTTATACGTTGTCCCTACAAGACATGATGTCCGCCTCTCCAGTATGTCTTCTCTCTAAAGCATCTAAGACCAAGTCATGGTTATGGCATCGCAGATTATCTCATCTCAACTTTGATGCTATTAATCATCTGGCTAAAAATGAATTAGTTCGTGGTCTTCCAAAGCTCAAATTTCACAAGGACCATTTATGTTCCGCGTGTTCAAGGGGGAAAAGTACCAAGAAATCATACAAGCCCAAAGCTGAAGACACCAATCAAGAAAAACTTCATCTTTTGCATATGGATCTTTGTGGGCCAATGCGAACCGAAAGTGTGAGCGGTAAGAAATTCATCCTTGTTATTGTGGATGATTTCTCCAGGTTTACATGGGTTAGATTTCTACGTACAAAGGATGAAGCACCGAAGGCTATCATCACTTTTCTGAAATTCATTCAGGTACGTTTAAATACTACTGTCCGCCGTATTCGTACAGATAATGGAACAGAGTTCGTCAACCAAACTCTTCGTGATTACTATGAAGAAGTTGGTATCTCACATGAAACATCCGCTGAACGTACTCCACAACAAAACGGTGTCGTTGAAAGACGGAATCGTACGCTTATGGAAGCTGCTAGGACTATGCTGATTTATGCGAACGCTCCATTGTTCTTGTGGGCAGAAGCTGTATCTACTGCATGTTTCACCCAAAACCGCTCTATCATTCGGAAACGCCATGGAAAAACACCTTACGAGCTTCTACATGATCGTAAACCCGATGTTTCATTTTTTCATGTGTTTGGGGCTCTTTGTTATCCAAACATTAATAGTGAGAACTTGGGCAAGCTTCAACCGAAAGCCGATATAGGTATTTTCATTGGTTACTCACCCTCCAAGAAAGCATACCGAATTACAACCGTCGTCTTGGTAAGATTGTAGAAACTATGGACGCAGATTTTGATGAGCTGACAGCGATGGCTTCTGAGTAACGCAGCTCTGAACCCGCGCTTCACGAGATGGGAACTGGTGCTATTAGTTCCGGATTAGTTCCCAATAATCCTACTTCTATATCATTTTTACCACCTACAAGGCCCGAGTGGGATAAACTGTTTCAACCGTTGTTTGATGAATTCTTTGATCCCCCAAATGATGAAGTCCCTGCACCTGTAGTGATAGCTCCAATCCCTGAAGTTGTTGCTCAAGCTAATAAAGCTTTATCAAATGCATCTTCAATTAACATTGAACCGGATGCACCTCTACCAAGTGATTCTCAAACTACACCTGAATCGTCACCCTTACTTGTGCCTAATGATGTTGGTCGAAAAGAGTAGGAGAGACACGAGGGGTAGTGGTTCAGGTGCACAGATGGATGTTGAAGAAGAGTACGAGGAGCCAGATGATGTTGATGAGTTTGGATCACCCGAACGGTATTCTACTTCGAAGGAGACATCCATTACTGTTTCAGCAAGTGTTGAAAAGAAGTTCGGTGCTCCTACAATCATGGTACCTACCCAGCCTTTAGTAACTCAACCTCCACTAATTCAGCCCTTACCAACCCGACCGGTGCCAACACCATTCCTTCCACCTCCAATAACTTCCATCCTCTGTACTGTAGTCACAACCGAGCCTCTTCAACCAACCCAGAGTAGCTCTGCATCATCTTCAATGGCTGCATTCGTAATGGCAGAAATGTTGGATAAACACACGGACAGTAAAAGACAAGAGATGAATAAACTTCGAGAAGAACTACTTCGACGAGTACAAAGTGAAGAGGCATCCAAGAAAGGCCAAGAAGAGATGATGGCTAAGTTCACTGCAGAGATGGAATTGACACGTAAAGCTCATGCAGAAGAACTTGCTCGGGTCAAACAGGCTGAAGCTGATAAGCATGCAGCACGAATCACGAGACTTCGAGCAATGAAGGATAAATATAAGGAGCAGAAAGAAACACTTGAAGCTTCTATTGAAGAGAGAATGAAAGAATCTGTTGAGTCCCTTATGCCGAAAATGCGTGATGAGATGAAGAAACTCGCGGCTGATAACTTGATGATTAAGTCGTCCAACCCTTCCGAATCCGCCTACAAAATTGCATATGACTTGACGGACTTTGAATTAAAGAAGATCCTCAAAGCTCGCATGAGGGAAGTTGGATCCTATGACAAGTCTAAAGTTCAGAGGATACTTTACAAATCACTCAATGACGCTATTTTGGAGGATGATCGGTTGTTTAAGACGTTTGGAAGTGTGGTACCTTACCACATTTTGCCTGAGGAGGAAAGGGAAGAAAGTGAACAAGAGGAGGGTAATGAAGAAGAAGAAGATGAAGAAGAAGATGATGATGTTGATGACGATGATGATGATGGTGACGATGATGGTGATGATGATGAGGATGGTGATGATGATGATGGTGGTGATGGTGGTGATCGAAATGAGGAGAGTGATAAGGGAAGCAACAGGGATGACGATGAGGATGATGGTGGTAAACATGATCAGCCTGAAACGGGGAAAAAGGTTGCCAGCACAAAGAAACCATCTAAGTCTGATACCAAGTCTCAGAAAGATGTTGCGCAAAAGGAAAAGTCCACCTCTACAGAATCAAGACGAACCAAGTGGCGCCATGATGTGAATGCTACTACGGCGTCATCGATTCCCGGTACATCTGTTTCTGTTTCTATACCTGTTACCACTAATCCTGTTAGTTCTTTTGTTGCTCCTGTGATTGCAGAATCAGTAACTGAACCTGCATTTACACAACACTCGCCTGTTCATGACACCGCCGAGATGCCTGAATCAGAACCAGCAGATGTTCATGTTTCTACTCCTCTACAACAAGAACCACCATCTACTGTTCCTGAGTCGAGCACACGGGACTGGGCGGACACATTGGAGATTGACGAAACTGCACCGCCACAAGCTTGGATCACGGCAGCTGCTACATATGATCCAATCACAGACGCTGACAGAGATGTTCTATATCTCCGTATCCGTAGTCCGATAGACTTGTGTGCATTTTGGGCTCATGAGTTCAAATCTTCGGTCACTCCGTCTTTGGTGAAGAGAGCGCTAAAGGATAAGAGAATTCACGCCAAAACCAGGTTAAGCCGCATGGAGTACGAGTATTATGCTGACGATGTCCTGAAAGCTCTCAATACCATTCAAAGGCCAGGCCTTCATGAGTCAGAAAGAGCTCCACCTCCACTTGATCCCTCTCAAGAAAATCAAATTGCTCTTGACTTCTTTGTCACCTATGATCTTGAGTATCTTCTTAAGGGGTCATCCAAGTACGCAACCTCCCTAACCTTGTTGAAAGCAGCTAATTGGGGGACAATACCCTGGATCGAGGAAAAGGTAAACCGACTCTGGGTCCCAAAGGTAAATCGTAATTATGATATGTATGTTGTTATAGGTGCATCACATTGGGACGAGCGAGTCCGAAGGGCGTACAGAGGTTGCTGCTTAGCCAATTCAGGAAGTCGTGTCAAATCCGATATTCGCATCTCAAGTATTTTGGGGCTGAAAACTGAAGCCAAAAATGGCTATCATCATGTGACGGAGATTCGTCTAAAAAGGGAGGATGACAGAGAATACATAATACAACAGGGAGATTTTTCTATCATTCGCCTTGAAGATATCGAAGACATGTTGCTTATGATGACCCGTGATCAACTGACCCATCTTACTCGTGAAGAAATCATCGCCTTGAATACAGCACTTCGTATGTTCACACGAAGCGTTGTTATCAAGAAACGAGTTGAAGATCTTCAATTGGGAGTTGAAATCTACCAAAGGAAGCTTAACATGACCCGTCCAATGAATCAAGTTCTACCTCAACATGTCAAAAGATGTCCCTATACCGGCATTACCGTTCTGATGTACGGGATTTTCTACATGAACAGTCGTGGGATCATGAAGTTTATGAGGGTAGGTGAGCTTCATAAATACAGTGATGGGACTCTCATATACGTTAGAGGAAAATTGGAGCATCTTAATTCTGGTGGGTCATTACCAGAAATGATTGAGGATTGGCATCCGGGTTATCGGCAAATGGCGACATATGTGATCAAGAAGATTGATGAAAAGCTCCGGGAACGTAGATTGATGAGGAGCTTAGAAAGATTCGTTGGTGGTAGACCATATGGAGCGCACCACAAGTTACTGCAACGATCCATCTAATGGGTCGTACATCTCAGGTCCACTCTATATTGGTTTTTAATTGTGAATATGTAAATTTTGTGAATATTGTGCTTTTATGGCTTGATTTAGTGTTAAGGTATGATAATTTTTCAAAAATTTCTCACGAGATTCTAAATCTTTCAAAATGTATCATACTAAAGCACTACAATTAACCCTTATTAATTTAAGGGGGAGCATTAATATGTTCTATGGCCAAACATTGATTTCATTTTTACCCAAAGACCGGTTAATCCATTCAATATCCCAAATATTAATGGTTAACATTTTAGATAAGGGGAGAAAATGGGATTAAGGAGACTTAAATGATACTTGGCTAAAAGATGAAAAAGACTTAACGATAATCCAACTTAATATGTGTAAAGCACGTGTTAAGGGGGAGCGTTTTTTGATGAACAAAACACTTAAGGTACAAAACATCCACGTCATTTTTAATTAATATTCAATGGATTCGTTCGATTTGACATGTCAAAAGGGAGAAGCGCATAAAATGCAAGACAAAGTTAGTGATAATGGCATTATTTCATTTCGACTGCTTCAGTCTCATCTTGTCACTCTTTCGAGGATTCAAGGAGGGAGCGAATTTGTGACCATCTTTGGACAAGATCGTCATATATTCATCGACTCAATATTCACCACTTTGACCCAACTCGCCGAGCAACTCAACAATGAAAACTTCAATCACTCTGCATCGGCACTTGCATATAAGATTCTTGTGACACAACTCACGCCTTTCCTCCAATACAATATCACAAGTCTGAAAGTTCAATGATTTGCCAATCTTTTCTTCGAGATACACATACCGAGCTTCGAGTTTTCCGTGATACAATATTGAAACTCATGACATCGGTCTCGTCTTCGATTTATCAAAGATCACAACTTCAGAAAGTGTATGATAATGGAGTGCAAGAATCAATGACGCAGATGCAAGAGGAGAATGGTCATACAGTTGACAACTTGGAGCATAACGATGGCAAGAGCACGGAATCGGAAGGACAACATGATACCAGTGACACGTCAGGGAATGTTCACGAGATCTCTCTTGATGACACCTTACCCGTTTATGACGAAGAGCTAGCAAACATGGTACAATGCAATGTTGTTTATGATGTATATGCTGATGACATGCCGCATATTGAGCATTCTGAACCTAATTATGACAAACATGGGATGGAAAAGAGTGATAGAAATACCACTTATGATTCATCCGATGTGAGTCATAATGGGGGAGAAAGTGTTCAGAATGCTAAACATCATGATAATTGTCTTATAACTACTTCATTGACTGCTTCTGATTCCAAGATTAGAGAGCTCGAAACGATTGTAGCTCAACAATCAAAAGATCTTGAGGATGCCAAACTTAAATTTTCTAAGAAAACGGACAAATTTGAAACATACTTTGAAAAACTTGAAAAGTCAAACGTTGTTCTTGAAAGAAAATTGGATCAAAAAGTTTTAGATTCGAAAGCTGAAAAGGATAATCTTTTGAAACAAATTCAGTTACTAGAGTCTAAATTGGCATCCCAAGATAGATTGCTCCAAGAAAATGAAACCTTAAAAGCTCAAATTCAAGAAAAGGTGTTTGCTATAGATGCGTTGAAAAACGAGTTAAGGAAAAATAGAGGACCTAGTGTGGACACTAAGCTTGAATAACCATCAATCTTGGGGAAACCGCCTACAAATCAGTTCGTCAGACAACCGATTGTGAGACAACCTACTGCATTTAGATCCGAGCGACCACAATCCTCGAGACCGCGGTTTGCCTCCCAAGTTGATTTGGTTCATCTTTCTAGACCAGTCACTCCAGCAACTAGGCCTTATGTGACCAAAACAGCCTTAGCAAGACCTAATAACATGATTGCCTCTAGTCTCCCTAAAAATACCAAGACCACGTCTAGAACTAGTTCAAATGACGTTTGCCATAAATCTGGTCTTGGGGAAGCTATGCAAAAGACACATGCAAGAGATAGCAATGTCCAACCTAGTCAGATGCCTTCTAGATTACCCAACACTGCTAACCGTAGCATGTCATCTCCTAGGAGCATCGATCAATCATCTAGGAATTACTCGGACATTAAATATGCTATTTGTAAAACATGTAGAAAATGTGTCTTTACGGCAAATCGTGACTCTTGTGTCAAGAAATTACTTGATGAGGTGAACTCCCGCGCTAGAATTAAGTCCTAGTGGATAGCTAAAATCAAACCCTTTGGTAAAGTTTGGCGCCCCACTGGTAGAACTTTCACTCTTGTAGGAAATGAGTGCCCTTTAACTAGGATAGTCTCCGATTCTACTAAGACTACTAGGGAGGAAATTGATAAAGATGATACTTCACTTAAGCCTAAACTCAAGGTTTTCTATAAAAGGAAACGTTTGCCAGCTAAGATAAGTGAATCATCTACTCAGGTCGCCTTTGACACAAGTAAAGCCAACTGTGAACCCCCACGTGCTTCTAAAATTGATATCGCTAACCCATGTCAAAGCAAGCAAATTCCTAATGAGAATGCAGGTACCAAAGTTGATGTTCCAAAAGAACGAAGCGGTCCAATCATTGTATACCGTTCAACTAAGGACACTCTTAGAGTTTGGTTGTTGAAGAAGCAGATATCAGAGAAACAAATGTCTCAGGGGATTCATGGTTAAGCTGCAATACTGTAAAGGACTTATAGTCACATCACAGACTATAACTCGATCTTCAAAGAAAGGAAAGTTTATCGCTGATGGTAAACTTATCCTAAAAACGAGAAATTCATTTTTCTCGGGCATGAGCTTATATTAAAACATTCCAAGTTTTTAAGCTCATGCACTATGGCTCCTCGTTAAATGACAGACGATGACCCGGACTTCAGAGACAGGGAAGTTTATCTACGCAACGATAACTTACCCTCTTAACAAGAAATTAAGTTTTCTTGGACACGAGCTTATCCTAAAACCATTCAAAGGTTTTAAGCTCGTGTATATGGCTCACATTCAAATCACAGTATGTGACCCGAACTTCAGAGAAAGGGAAGTTTATCTCGTCAACGATAACTTACCCTCAAAACGAGAAATTAAATTTTCTCGGACACGAGCTTATGTTAAAACCATTCAAAGGTTTTAAGCTCGTGTAAAAGGCTTATAGATAAATGACAGTCTATAACCCGCTCTTCAAAGGCAGGAAAGTTTATCGCCGATGCTAAACTTATTCTTACAACGAGAAATTAAGTTTTCTCGGACATGAGCTAATATTAAAAACATTCGAAGTTTTTAAGCTCATGCATAATGGTTCATTGTTAAATGTCAGACAATGACCCTGACTTCAAATAAAGGAAAGATTATCTTTTATGATAACTTATCCTCTTAACGAGAAATTCACCTTTCTCGGTCATGAGCTTGTCTTAAAACATTCGAAGTTTTAAGCTCAGAAAGGAAAGTGTATCTTTTAAATAAGAGAACTTTTCCTCATAACGAGAAATTAACCTTTCTCGGTCATGAGCTTTCCGTTAAAACAGTCAAAGTTTTCAAGCTCATGAAAACGACTTCTAAGTAAATGTCAGCTTAGGACTCGTTCTTCAGATAAAAGGAAAGGTTATCGCCGATGGTAACTTATCCTTACAACGAGAAGTTTACAACTTCTCGGACTTGAGCTTTCCTAAGATATTCCAAATCTTAAGCTCAAGTAATTGGTTTTCAAAACTTTGAACATAATTTTTCAAGAATTTCTCAAAAGGTTTTTCTAAATCTTTCAAAATTGTGTGTTCAAAAACGTTTTGATAAAAAGAGCATGTCTTCTGGAATCGATAATATTTACGAACCTAGAAATGTCATTCAATAATGACACGGGGTTGTAAATAAAGTTCGAGCAGAAGTTTAAAAGATTTAAAACATGCTCCAAATGGTTTGCTATTATTTCCGATAGTAACCCGCTTTTCACTTTGAAGTCAAGCATTTCACCGGAAAGCTTTGACTTCAGAAGCCGAAGTTATCAACTCCACAATCCGAAGTTCGTTGCAATTGATATCTACATACTAGACGATGCGACTGCTCAAACGACGACTACAACTCTTTAAGTAGAACACGGGTCAACAATTGAGGGGGAGCAATCGTCCAGCATTCAGAATCTTCGATGCCGAAAGTGCCATAGTTCACAAGTTGGTGTCAAGACAACGATATCAATTGTCCATGTGGTGTAAAGGGGAAGATAATTTCAGAAGTTACGAGGAAGACCAACATTCGTGAACAAGAACCATGTGCTTCTTTCATATGATGTTCTCCATCATTCAGGTCCAACCTCGTAAATTGCTAATATTGTGAATTCATTATCATATATGATCTTTGCACGTGATAAATGCCTCACACTTGTGTTTAAAAGGTATTTAATTTACGTTTCAAGTAGACCCTCATTAATTTGAGGGGTAGCTTGTGTAATTCATGAAGATAATTGGATTTGCATTTTTCTTCCCAAATTCTCTTAAAATACTATTAAATCAATTGATATTAAAAACATCGATTGGGTTAATAATTTTAACATGGGGGAGAAAATGTGATTTAATATTGAGATCAATAATGGTTTGACTTAATGTGCTGGCTCATCCCGACATGTGCGAAATGTTTACGAATATCGTGGCATATGTTAAGGGGGAGCAAAATGGATTTGGATATAAAAATGGATTTCATGGTGATTTATACTTACCCGCAACCCATTTATTTTACGAAGATGAAGATTGTGGTGACATAAGGATGGTAGGATAGGTTAAAGTCCAATGATTTCTCTAGAACCGGAGGAATCTTCCCAAGGACATTCCATAGCTAGAAATAGTAGTCCTTAGGAAAGATGGAGAAAGATTGTGAACGTAGCTGAATGCCGACCAAGTACTTAAGTTAGCACTGGAACAATCACAACAAGGTGCTAGTTATGACGTATTGGTAAGCATTGAAGGGGTTGAAGAATGAAAAAGAATTGTAAAGATAAAGGGTGTAAAGAAAGTAGCCCTCCTTACAACTTAGGCAGAAACCGGGTCAATTCATATGCTATTGAGATCATTTATGATTCTCGATATTGAAGATAGACATCATGGACCCAATGATGCAAGGCACAACCCATCCCAGCTAACTCAGATATCTCTCAAAAGATATTTGTTTTAATCACACGGAGACAACACATTATCTATTGATTTATTCACTCCGAATAAATTGGTATTGAAAAGGTGGCACTCCTCTCCAGCCTCCGATCACTAAAATCCAAAATGCACGATCGAGTCTAGAGCCATTTGAGATCATCAAATATCTCGTTAGGACACACTTTCATATTTCCTTGCTTCTTCACACACTGTGAAAAGTAAGAAAGATCTTAAGAGTCCTACGCAAAATCTTCATGATCTTGCCTGAACATCCGAGTAATACGAAAGTATTTACAATGAAGATGGAAATCCTTCTTGAGCGAATATCAAAAAGCTCATGGTAGGTGACTTGTGCGATTCTTTATGAATCAAACTTGTGATAACTGGAAAGCAACAGTGGTTTAATTCTTAAATGAATTTAAACACCTTCCAGGCCTCTATGCAATATCTTAGTGATCTTGCTTAGATTAATACTATTAAGTATTTACAGTGACGAATGGAAATCCTTCTAGTGTTAACATCAAGCAGCACTTGGTAGGTAACTTGCAAGATTCTATACGAATCAAGCTCGTGACAACTGGAAAGCAACGATGATGCGGTTCTTAATTGAACTTCACTTGTTCCAGGAACATGAATTGATGGCTTCAAATCATGCGGATAATATTATCCAAATGATTCACTCTTTACGTTCGCAGTAAGCTTTGGACGGTCGAGTAAATAGAACGGGTTTACCCGCGACATCTTGTCAAGGAGGTTCTTTATTGAAACTACCTGCCACAAGTACGATATTTAATATCGTCCAACGGTCTTCACCGACCGGAGGTAAAATGCTACTGAATTAGAATGAAATGTTCAAGGCCATTTCATCCGTATATATGGTTTGTTGCTAACTGTCTTTTGCAGCGTAACAAGAAGGTGGCATTGCGGTGTATAATCCAGAAGAAGTCGTCACCACATGCTTGTACTACATACACTTAGTACTTCAACAAATTCAAGAAAGTCTGAAGGTCAAGTCTTCCGCTGTATCAAACTCTGAAGCTTTCAAGAATTTAAAGGTATAAGTATGTGGAACATGATGTCACGAAGAGGCAAATTTCACAAGTGATGAATGCACAAGGTCAAGGCAAGGAAACATGCTCAAGACTAAAGTCAAAGATCACATCAAGCATATTCACAAGAACAAGATCAAAGACTCAAGCATAGATGCTAGGTTTAAGATTTTGTAAAATGGTGTGACCTCCCTTAGGGGGAGATTGTTGGAAATATGTTTTCCCAAAGAAAGTCTCGGTCACATCATTATTAGCATAGATCACGAGCTATAGACTATTTAGGACATTGTAACTTGGAGTGACCTCCCTTAGGGGGAGATTATTGGAAATACGTTTTTACGTATTTAGAAAGGATCGGTCACTCCAATGATACTGGGCTCGTGATCCAATATAGCCTATATAGCCCACATGTAGGGTGGGCTATATAAACCCCCTCCTAGCATGTTAGGAGGGGTTGTTGAACACATTTCTCACTAATCAACCATTTCCTTTATTCTCTCCTTTCTCTCTCTTCTTTCTCTCTCTAAGTTTTCTCCATTTCTCATCCATATCAATAGATCTAATCCATAGTTTACCAAATCCTTAGATAGCGTAGACCTTCAAGTACTATTGGGCTGACGACCCTATCTGAGACCAGGGCTTTACGCTGAGTAA
Source organism: Glebionis coronaria (assembly GCA_025667525.1). Taxonomy (NCBI): domain Eukaryota; kingdom Viridiplantae; phylum Streptophyta; class Magnoliopsida; order Asterales; family Asteraceae; genus Glebionis; species Glebionis coronaria. Next base: position 34,021,957 of record CM046880.1, on the reverse strand, counting down.
CCTCTGGGAAGGATAATTTACGAGAATGAGAATGAGAATGTGGTATACTTGCATGTGATACCCTAGTAGGGGCAGTGGAATTCATATAGTCATGCTGGCTTTAGGCGTGGGTGATTAAGCTAAGGGGTCAGTGTCATGAGCTTAATACAATTCTATAGCTATTGTTATAAGCCAGAATGCTTGAATAATAGATTGTATGTACAACAATTCTATTAAATGACCTTGATTGATTTTTCTCTTGTGTTCAAATGTTGATTTGCTAAACCTATAGACTCGCTCAACCTTTGTGTTGATGATTTTAAGCATGTATTTCAGGTAATCTGATGAGTTGATAAAGGAGCTTGTTGGGGAAGGTTGCGGTGTCGCTTTTATAATTGTTCAGTCTGAATCTGTTTTCTTTCCCTGTCATTATTAAATGTTATCTTTTGTATGCAGGAATTATGAAAATCATTTTTGAGTAATTATATAGTTGATAAAAGGTTTATATTTTTGGGATGGTATTTTGAAGGGACTGAAGCGCTACTCTGATATTTATAAAATTTCTTTAATGGGATTGAAAACTTTAGACTAAAGATAGTATTATTTTATCTTTTAAATTAAATGTCTCATTTTGAGATCGTATAAAGTGTTTTGATGACAAGGTTTGTGATTAGCACCCAAATGTGTATTTCCGCTGCGCAATGTAAATTTGGGGGTGTTAAAGATTGGTAACCAGAGCTATTTAGTTATAGCGAATTAGGTCGATTTTTAAAAATGTCCTAAACTATAACTTTGGTGTCAAAAGTATTTTATAAAAGCAACGTAACTTCTCTGCAAGGCTCCGGTAAGATTTTTTTTTATGCTTTATCATTATAGATGTATCCCTCAAAACTGTTCTGAATCCCTGAGTATTTATTAAGTAAATACTACGATAAGGTATTGGTATTAATGAAAGGACGCGGAGTGCTTTCATCATATTTTTTTATAAGTATTGCATAATTATCATTTGCATTGCACTGCATTGCATCACATACATACATATTTCATACGTAAATCATTTGCATCTGCATGGTTATGTATTGCATATATATTTTTGAATAATGACCTTATGTACCCTTGAATTTTCTGTGATTGCAGAAAATGGCCAACATACCACCTAATAGAGTTAAGCCAGGATATGCTGTAAGGGCACCGAGATTTCCGTGTCAACGAGGATGTCATCATAAGAATATTGGTAGAATATGGATAGTTGACGAGGATGATACGGACGATAAGAGCAAGTTTGTGGAATCTGACAGTGATAATTTAAGAACTGAAAGTGAAGTTGGAAAAACTGAGGTTAGAGCTGAGGTAAAAAGTTATGGAACTGACTTTAAGATGTATCAGAAAGAGAGAGATAGGCTTCGCAGGTTATATAATTATGAAGCTCATCTTAGGTCGTATCTTGAACCATATTGGAAGTTCCAGGACAGTGAGGAGTATGCTGATTCTCACTATATGATTAATCCGTCGTGTCAAGGAGCGTACCTGAAGTATGGACTAGAGTTTCCGCCGTGTTATGGTCCAGACGGGAAGTGCAGCAAGTTGGAACCTGATGAAGACGAAGCAGGGCCGAGCCAAGTTGGAGAAAATGATGTGCCATATCCAACGGAGCAGTGAAGTGATGGATCTTTGTTGTATTTTAGTTTATGTATTGTTGTGTTGTATTTGGATTATTAGATTTTATGATGTAGTATTGTGATGGAATGTTGTTGTTGATTAGACTGACAAGGGTAAGTAACTGTAATGGCAGGATTTTGTCACAATTTTCTCAGATTTGATGGATGTAATCTACTATTACCCTTTATTAACTTGATGTGTCTTTATTATTTACTTTTGTGAGTTGATTTGGTGAATTTAGGTAGCATTGTGTTGTTTGTACATGTAGTATCCATGATATATCTTGATGAAAAGATCCTTCTTTCTATCTCGATGTGTATACTTATCATGTTTCTTTCATCTGTGATAACAGTAGAAGGAATTGAGTGAGATATTTTTCTGTCATTAGTGGGGATTCCACGTGACTGTGTTTCTTGAAATATGTCTCCAGAAATTAACAACCTTTAGGGTAGATTATATGATTATAGAAATAATAGTTATAACGTTTGAAGCTGATTGTGTTGCAAAGAAACAAGGTGTAAAGACTGAAGATGTTGCTGTTCCAGTTGAAGATGTTGCTGATGTTCTTCAAGATTGTAAAGGATGTCTGTGTGCTAGATTTCTAGAAATAAGAAAGGATGCGGTGAAGATTGTCGTATGAAACTGATGGTGATTGGAAATGTGCAACTATATGGATAAGTCTTAGTAACTGGTAGATATATCATAATCTTAGTAGTAATTTGGGAATATACAAATAGACGGAAAAGGAAATAGTAATTTAAAGATTGATCCTGGTTCGGAAATTAAGTATAGCGAAAAGGATAAAAAGGACGGTATTGCTGCGAATGTCGGCAGGAAATGAAAATTTATTTCCTCTGACAAGAAAGAAACTCGGAATTCAACAGTATAAGATAAGGAAAGATGGTATTCATGTTGTTATTGTAAATTGTGTAAGCAGGAGGAATTATAATGTGTAGACGATGTATTTTACACCATATGGGTAATTGTATATCTACTTGTCGCGAGTATGGACTAGCTGGATGTTAAGCTGCGGAAGGAAAAACAAGGAATGTAGTTATAGGAATTAGTATTCTTGGAAGCAGTGAGATGATTTCATTCTGGTAAAGGAATATGGGTAAAGGAATTGTTCAAGTAAGGGAAATCAATAGGAAAGGAATGTTGTTGTTGTTGCAGCTTATATTTTTAGGAAATGCTGATAAGTCTTAAGGTTCAGATGTTGTAATTTGCATGTTCTTATTTGATAATCATTGAGTTATAATTTCATCGGATATATTGAAATTCTGAAGGTGTTATTGATGACATATTGAAATTCTGAAGATGTTAGATTTTAGTTGACCTAAGAATGAGAAATCAGCAGGAATTAGCAATTAATTGAAATGAGAAACTAATCGATGGAAGGATTGTTAATAATTATATATATTTAAGGGGGTATTTTCTAAACTTATGGAATTAAGTGATATCATACAATTAACCAGACTAGAGTTGCGTTAGGAATTGCTGGAATAAGGATGAAAGTTATAGGGTATAATAAGTAAAGGTGGATATGATTGAATTGAAATGTTGCTGAGCATTGAGTAATGACACAAGAATTAATAAGTGGACTTTCTATTTAAGGATTTTGTTTGGGCAAATACGAGAAGGTATGCAGGGAGGAAACTGTAATAGGTCGTATTTTAAGTGCACTTCACCAGTAGTAATCGAAAGGGAATGAGAAGACGAGTTAGTATTTAATGGCATTTTGTGATTGTTCTGTGGAATCGTAGAGTTTACTGTCTTCTTAGGAAAAAGAAGCTTTGTGTTAGCTTAGTGATGTAGATTGTGTAATCTGCTTGTATATTTTATCTTTTGACATTGTTAGGAAATTGAGGATGATAACTTGATCAATTGTAAGGATTAGCGGATGAGACAATGAGAATAATCTGATAAGACTGGAAAGGTAAGTCATAAGAAGCGTAGTAATAAAAGCAAGAAAAGAAGTTGGATGTTTTGAGAGTAAGATGATTGTTGTGAGATTGAGCAAATTGATTACCAAGAATCAGTATCCATTATTGAGGATTGATGTTTTGATTGGTTAATATTAAGGAAAGTGAGGAAAGTAATTTATAACAATTGTAAAATTGTTAAGGAAGGAGGAATGGTGTGCGGAATTCTTTGGATATGAATTTTAGCTGGAGTTACAATAAATTCTGGTATGTGCGATTTATGGTTGAAGTAATCGTGGAAATCTTGACTAGATTGAAGCGATTGAAACTTTGTCGATACCGACGAAACCGACTGAAGCTTGTTAATTTCTTTGTTTAAGCTGGGTATTATCAAAGGTTTATCGAAAGGTTTTCACTAATTCTTGAATCATTGATAAAGCTGACAAAGAAGAACTAAATGTGTGAAACCCATTCATGCATCCAAGTTGTAAGATCTGATCTTCGTTAGTTAAGGAAGTTGTTTATGAACGTTGAGGATAGGTTGAGTTATGTGCCGTATTTTCAGTATCGGAGGAATCTGAAGGATTTGTAGAGCTGCGGTGATGATATCTTAACATTATCAAATGGAAAGAGAAAGTAATAGTAGTGTGTTGACTTGATTAGAGAAGTATAAAAGTGAATTATATAATTTTGAGTTTCGACGATGTGGTATCTAATTTGGAGCTGTGAAATACTACTTGTGTGGAATCAAGTATCTAGTAATTTTTAATCAAAAGTGAATATGAATCACGAGATGTGTTATAGTTCTGTATCACGGGATGTAATTTTGTAAGGCAAGTGTAGTAGTTGAAGTATTCAGTAAGTATGAGAAGGAAAAAAGTTTATAAAATTATGAAAGTAATTGAGAGTCGACTATTGAGCCTTGAGTTTTGAGAATTGAATTTTGAGTTTTGATACTTTAAATATTGGTGATGACAAGCAAAGTGGATGGAATGGAATGAAAAATTAGAATCAAATTGAAGAATTAGTGGAAAAGGAATACTAAAGGAAAGAAGATCAATAGGTTGTCAGAAATTGTGAAATGGATTGGTAGTAGGGATAAGTGAGATGAAATATTTTAGAGGAATGGAATCGATTATTGTAATTATATATTTGAAGGAGGATGTGTTAGGAATGCGAGGACCAGTGGTGAATGAACTTTTCAGATTAAAGAGAATTCAATTATTCTAAGAGTGCTATGTTTAGTATTAAAGGAATTTCACAAGTTGAAGTATTAATATATTCTGGTTGGGATAAGATGTATTATGACATCAGGAAAATGTATTAATAGTCATACTTGAATATATGAGACTAATGGAGCTATCTAAACAATATATGATATAAGAAACATATAATGATGTAATATGAATGGCTCAGTGGTTCAGTGTTGTGATTGTTAGATTGGATGAAAGTGGAAGATGAGCAAAGGAAATTATATAGGTGATTAGTACGGGGTTATTGACAATCTCATCACATTTGGTTCGGTGTAACCCCAGACCGTAGTGTCAGTATTTGTGAATCTTTAGAAAATCGATGTAAGAAGAAATGAGAATAGAATAAATTTTGAATATAATATATGTAACTCAGAGACTGAACTTAACTTTTAAGTGTTAGAGATCTTTAACAGAAAGTAAGAAGAATTGAGTCAAGGAAGACCATGTAAAATCAACGGACAGAGTGAGAGAATAATTTGAACAATGGAAATTGGACTTGTGTAGATACGATTAAAACTTGGGATGATGATATCTTTAAATACTTCACTATGAGATCGAATGAAATCAATTGATGATGGAATCTTTATGCGATGATAGTCGTCAAATCAGTAATTAGGATGTGTAACTAGAGATTTTACATAGTCGTAAGTTAAGTTATCAGGATATTGAGTAAGAAATGAAACTGAGAAAGTGATGTAGAAGGATTATGAATGATGAAACATATATCAAAGAATACTATCATATTAGAAGGTGAAATTTGGAAGTTGAAATACAGTCATATTCTTTGATATGGTAATATTGTAGGAATTGAGTTGAACTGGTGCGAAGGACGTGAGGATTTCTTAAGGAAAAGAGGTCTCATTGGTTTTAGAGGTGAGAAATTGCGAGTGTGAAGCGGGTCGAGCGCCTGGACGTCGCTCTCTTTTAGGAGGGTAGGATGTGATAACCCGAACCCGTGGTCATTATTTAATTATATTTTTACGTATATTTTTGAAATTTTTGACGAGATTGAATGTTATGATGTTTGATGATTTGAATTGAACGAATGTTGAAAGTTGTATTTTTACGTTTTGACGAGTTGCGAGGATTATTAGTGATCGCGATATCAACGGACGCCCGAAATTTTACGTTTTATTTTTAGCGACGTCGATGTTTAATATTTTGACGTTTTATTTTTAATTTCATATTAAGTCGTGCAGGGACTATATAATATCATATTTTGTGTGCATTTTAAGTTTTGAGAAGTATTTTTATGAAACCCGAGGCCCGTAAACATTTTCAAAATTGACTAATAGTCATTTCTCGCTTTTCAAACAAGTTTTTGCAATTTAGTCCACAAGAATCACAATTGGAAAAAACTACATTAGACTTTTCCCATATAAAAGGAAACTTTATAACAAATAAACACACACTACACCACTAGCAACAAAAATTTCTCTCATCTCTCTCTCACCCTCCTATGCCGTCACCCCCTCCCATCAAAAATTCATCATCAACTAAATTTTGAGTTTGATTCTTTAAAATCCAATCGAAGACCCATCTTAATTTCTTGATTCTCTATCTTTTGGTATGAAATTTACCCACATGCAAGCACTTTTAGTAAAAACCCATTTTTGGTAAAAATCTTATGGTTTTGATCTTTTTTATGTGATCTACATAGGTGTTTATGATGTTATATATTATTCTTACTTGTTGCATGTTGAAATTTTTGAGTTGGGTTTTATTTGATTTGATCATCTAGCATGATATAAGGTGTTAGGATTGATAGTAGTGATATTAGTATGATTATAGTGGTAAAAATGAGGTTAAATGGGTGAAAATATGGTTTTGAATGATTTTTAAGTAGATAATTTTAATCAGCAGCTTAATGTTAACTTTTGGAGAACTTAAGTTTGTTTATGATATAAGTTAGTTAGATATTGTTTGTAGAGAATTTCATAAGCTTCGATTTGGTATAAAGTAGAGCTTCTAGCTCCAAACGAGCGAAAAGTTATGATAGTTTGATTATTCGTGTACCGGGAGACGAGTATCGGCACAAATATAGTTGTTGTCGATATTTGGATCGAATCTTGGGGACTATAGAAAGGATTTTGAAATGGGTCAAGGACTGATGTAAAATGGTAAACATTATGAGGATAAGTCTATTTTCAAACGTGTGTGTCGGTTTTTCAAATGGAGTCGCTTATAGAGGTTAAAAAGACTATATGAGTTGTTGACGTAAAACTGTCCGGTTTTTGTAGTTCGAAGATGTGTCGGGCAGGAAACCTTAAATGTAAAATCTTTTAACCAACTTTTGGGAGTACTTTCTATATATAGTAAGTGAAGTTTCTGATTAGTATCGTAAATATTTGACGTGTCTAAGTAGGGAAAACAGTTTGAACGATTAGTATATATATATATATATATATATCGACAGATTTTTAAATAAAAAAAATAAATAAAGTAAAAGTGTAAAAGGTGTACATGTGTAGGAATTATTTAAATGTGAATGGTGTGAGTTTTATTTTGAATTGAGTTATTTATTTTATCTTATTAAGTATGAGATACTGTGACAACCATGATTTTTGGGGTTCGTCACTTAGACTATAGTTTAAGGTGTTTTGTGCAAATATGTGCTTTTATGTGCTTATGTGTTTATTTTGTGTGTTTGGAGTGAGGTTTGGATATCGTTTATGGGTATATGGTACTCATAAGTAAATCGAGGAATGGTTATTTCATGGTCATGAGCCCACATGGTAGTGACTATGAAATGAGATGGTGTTATTTCGTGGTTTTACGTATACGTATATGTATTATAGAAAATCGTATTTTTACGGTTTAGGGTTTTGCATTTAGGGGTCTCGAAAGAGGTATTTAGTCACGGAGTATTTTTTTTGGATGGTTTTAAGTCATTTAGGACTTAGTTAATTAGTTTATTTCATATTTCAAGAGGTTTTATAAAACTGTAATTTTTACGTCTTTTACGGTATACGCGTAAATTTGACTAGTTTTACGGTTTTGGAGGCTTTAGGAGCTGAATTAAATTAAGGAAAATTAAGGTAATATTGTTATTACAAATTATTAATAATTTAAATAAAAAAACGAAATTATGGGGGTAAGGGTTGGTTATGCACGGTTAAAACAGAAGGAAGGGAAAAAAAAGAAAAAAAGGAAAGTGGGCAATTATACTTGGGCTAGGACTTGTCAATAACTATATAAGGTGTAAAATAAGATTGGAAAAAACATAATCTCTGGAGGTCGACGGTTTTTCTTTGGTTTAGGGTTCTTCATATTTTTTTTGGTCTTCCATTATTCTTAAGGTAAAAACCTTCAAATCTCTTTTCAATTTATTTGTTTTTAATGTTTTCATAATCAATATATGATGGATCTAGGATTTATTATAAATTAAAAACCTGAGTTCTTGTGATATAACAATGTTTAGAATAATTAGGGTTTGTGATTAAATAAGTTATGAATAATTAATTAGGCAAATCATGTTAAATTCGTCATTAAAAACTGGGTAGAATTTTTGGGTCATTGTTTTGATCATATCTAGGGTTTCACAAACTTTTAATTTTCGAATCTTATGTCCCTAGAAAAGTAATTCAGTTGGCTTTGAAATGAAAGAAACGAGAACTAAATTGGAGGTTTGGAAGTGGGTCAAAAACAGGTTACATCTGTCGGGTGTCAAAACAGTTTTTGGATCAGCCTGTTTTCTTTTTATGTTTTGAATTGTTTGGGGTACTTAGGGTTATATTGGAACCTTCAAATGAACATGAGATTTATATTATATATTAAATAAAATATCTGGAGGAGGTCTAAACAAATGGGTTAGGGTAAGACCCTCTGATCATAACAAACTTTTCATATATTTAAAATCATTAAATTATGGATAGGTAAAAGTATATATATATATATATATATATATATATATATATATATATATATATATATATATATATATATATATATGGAGGCCTTAACAGTGTCTTCAAGCTTGAGGCCAAAAAGGAGAGTTAGCTAACACATGTAAGGGCATAGGGTTTCTTTTACAGAGGAAGTTGATTTGGTTAAGGGGGTGTTCGGACCATAGTTTAAGGTATGAAAAACGGGACTGTTTTGGGTTAAATGTTAACGGGACGAGTTATGAACTAAACTAAGTTAAGGGCTTTATAGAGGGGTGTCATGAGATGCATATGGCATATAAATAGGGTTAAGTTGTAGGACAAGATTAGATATCCATCATAGATTGATGAGCCATTTTGGTATGTGGTTCATGTCTTGATTGTATACGTTTGTGTGTTTAGATTTTGCTAGAGTGGAGAAGCTTGTTCAGGTGAGTTTCATAGTCCCATGTTTTTATGAGCTATAAATGATTTGACTTTTAGATGGGATGGAAGAGACACTGTATGGTTTTGTAAATAATGCTGTGAATGTTTTTGTGGTTTGTGATGGACTTGTGTGTACACTTATGTGACTAACTGCTATGCGATTCTTGATTGTTATTGTGGTTTGACTTGGTACCAAGGGGATGTTGACAAGGCGGGGCCTTGAGATTGGTTCATAGGTGTATGGGCGCCTATGGGACCATTGTTATTGGTAAGGCTGGGAGCCTTGGAAATTGTGGTTATTGGTAAGGCTTGGTGCCTTGGAATTGTGATTGTATGGTTAATCTTGAATGGTAGTTGTTAATGCATAATTGTAACACATTGTCCATATGTTCTTTTATTGGTGGTTGTTATTCACAGCTTATAACTATTTTGGGGTTGGAGTCTAAACCTATGACTCTCGCCAACTTTATGTTGACGTGTTTTAGTGTCTCTTTCAGGTGAGAATGTGGTTAAGCGTGAGAATGGGAGTGGCTAGTTGGGAGGCTTAGAATTGCATTTGGAGGAACTCCCTTTCCTCTTAGTCTTTATTTATGTTTGAATAAGTGATACTTTGTGGATACCTATATGTTTGTTATTTGTTAATTGTATGTCTTTGGTAAGAGGTAGGCCTGTTACCTACTTACCTAGACGCCTGCATTGTTTGAGATATCTTCATGACATTGTGTCACCTGTAACACCCCACTTGGATAAGTGGACCGTTACGTGTATTTATGGCGTGTCATCAAAGCATAAGGTAAATGTCCTAAAACATTAAATGACCATAACGGAAATACCGGATTCAAACATCGGTAATCCAACCTAAGCTCAAAACATGAAAAATAGAATACTGAAGGAAAGGACTAAACAATGTCCAAATAAGCAGAATAATGTAAGAAGTGCATAAAGTAAGAAGTCCGGATAGCTTCCATTCAATGCACATGCTCTCAGAATCCTAAGAGCGTCCTGGTGTACCTGCCGTTAGAACATGAAAGAACTACGGCTGAGCATAACGCTCAGTGAACAGATATAAAGTATGATAAGGAATTACTGAATTGAAACAGCTGATAAAATACTGGAGTTGTAAGACTGATAAGTAAAGTTGCAGCGGAAATCTGTGTATAATCTGTAAAGTCTGATTTATAAATCATAAAGTTGAACTGTTATCTGTTAAATCTGAAAACATGCATTTACTGTATTTTAATTGCCAGAGCTTATATAGGTCATGTGTTGTAACAACGGTGCATGAATAACTGGAGGGGTGACCTCGTCATGCTGTAGAGGGGTGACCTCTAAATACTGTGCTGGGTGGAGGGATCAGCTCCAATGTGAAGGATGTAGAGCACACACCACATTCACCCTGATAACTTGTAAACTGATAAGCCTAGGATGCATCCATACGCCCCACTAAACATACTTATAAAATGGCCAAACTGAACATGAGTGGGACGATGCAGGATATCACTCTCCTACATGTGAGTCACGACACCGGTGCCTCTAGTGCCATGGTTACGGTACCTCCGTAACTAGTACATAAAACTGGTCATGCTTGTATATAATGCTCAGGCAAATTATTTAGTTATTAACATGATTACTGATAAGCTTAAACATATACTGGGGAAAACATTTGGCTGCAGACGGGGAATCTTAATCATGCATAAGGAAAGGAAGTCCTTACTGAAAGGACGGAAAATCCGTACCTTAGCCAATCTGAACGTTTAAATAAATTCCAAGCATATTTCCGTCGCTAAGTCATCTACATAAATTTCACACTAATAATTATTTATTATTATTCTTATTAATTATAACTGGTTGTTCAAATATCTGTGTTGTGATTCCTTTCCACAAATTCGCTTAAGGATAATACGATAAATACATATTCATATAAACCTTCGTTATTTATGATGCGATAGAATATTTTGTAGTGTGATATTATCCGAATGTCATCAACAAAGGCTACATGCCTATCATTTTAAGATTACTGATTTCTATTTTTAGAAGTATAAAATAATTGGTTTCATAAGAAGTTGTCTAATTACAAACAATGTTGACATGCGTTAATAATAATGATTTACAATTGTTGAAGTGATATTAATAACGAAAATGAGATGACATTCGTTAAACGTAACACCACAGAAATATGTCAACGCTAATTGTCGGAGTTTACCTCAAGATAATAACTGGGCTAATGGAACGAGAATCAAACTCTAAGAAAGAACCTCGAACTCGAAACTTCAGCGAACACGGACCGATCAAACCAATCCAAGCAGTTCTCAAACTCGACGTGAACCGAACACGAACTCAACATCAGGATATAACGAGACACGGTCGAAGACACAAATATATATATATATATATATATATATATATATATATATATATATATTTCTTATGGGTAGTGCATGCGTTTCCGTTGTTGTTCCTACTCGCCTTCGTGACCATGCATTCTTAGCTATGGTTGACGTTGATCATGATATATATATATATTTTTTTTGCGGCAGCTGGTGCAAATTAGGGTTCTTTAGTATTATGGCTAACAAATTTGGAGAGACTAGGAATATTAAAGCTTAAGATATGCCGAGATACTAGCATATGTGATAAACGACCCATTCAATTACTTAATCATATTCGTAAGGCTTCCATTAATATCGTAAATCTATTTAATACTCCAAAAGAGCTACTAAGTGATAATAATCTCCTAATCTTCTAATTTTGGTGAGATTTTCATTGATATAATATATGAGCCAATCAAATGCATTTGTCATTTTAGTTAGAACGAGTCAATGTAAATTTGTGTTAACTGATTGATTTTTTTTAAATCAAAAATTCAATTTAGAACTAATAATTCACAAATAATTATTACCTATGGTTTAACTCTCAAATGTTTATTATTTAAACTTTAAGTTATATTCAAAACAGTATTATAAATACAACCCGATTTTTTTGGGTTTTACAACTCTTCTCCTCTTAAAATAAATTTTCGTCCTCGAAAATAAAATGAATTATATGGGGTTTACAATTCTTCCTCTCTAAAAGAATAATTCTTCATCGAATTAGGACACGATAATGCTGGGGTTTTATATTTCTTCCCCCCTAAAAAGGAAATTTCGTCCTCGAATAAAAGGTAATAAAGCTGATTGGGTAAAAACTGAAAATGCTAATAAGCTGAAAGACCATTTGTCCTTGATATAGAACATACTGCTGCTAAAAGGGTATAACGTGACATGACCGAAGTGAACATGAAACGTGACATGACTGAAAGGACTTAACTGGATTTATTAAAGGAAAAGGAATGAGAGGTCCGGATGGACTCCTCCGTTTCGAGTGGCTTCCCGCTCGAGACGATTCCTTCAAGGGTCTAAACATAATAAAATCTTGGTCCTGATGACCCTTTCCTAATGATGTTGAATAGTTCCTGGTTCCATACTTAAGGTGGATTTTATGAATCTGATAGACTGAATAAACTATTGCATTTATGATACATGAAACGGTACGTGTAAATATTCAAAAAATAACATTTATAACTCTGAGCAAACTGTTGAAAATATATAGGGACGAATCACGTGAACCATTGTGAACGGGTTACGTGAGCAATTGTGAACGTGGTTCGCGATCATAAAAGGAACGATGGGCCTGAAATATATCATGGATGTGATACGTGAAACATACTGTGAACTTGATACAAGGACATATCACGAATGTATGATGACTGAGAAAAGAGTGTCGATGATACGGCCTGAGACGTGAAACGTCTGTCTGGTCATGGAGAAACCATGCTAAACTTGAGTCTGGTTTTCTCAAGTTTTCTGAAGTCAAATCCGGTACAAGTCTTGGAACGTATCCACGAAGATGGAACACGAACCTGAGCGTGAGCAATGTTATGAACGCTAACGTGATCTCAAATCATGAGATCGCACAAACATGAACTGAAACAGCATCATACTGCGAATGAGACGTATACGTGAAAGTGAAAATAAACGTAAACGTAAACATACACGTGATCGTGAACATGAATTCTGTCTGATACGATGGTCGATGGAATGCCTTGAATTCGTATGATTTACTGCTGAATTTCTAAATTTTCTGCAGATCTGCTACTGCGTGACCCTTTCGGATGAAAGAAACGCGTAGGCTGATTACATGGTTGACGATAACTTAGATAGTATCATACTTTTCTGAGTATGTGGTAACTGATAACAATTTCATGGAATTTCGTCTCATTTCTGCTCAGAAATTTCTAAGGGTTGTAGTAACTCACTAACATGACGGTGTTCTATCTTGAACCTGCAGTAGGTCAGGCATCTAGATATGAACATAGCTGCATTTGTGTGTGATGCGGATTCTATCAAAGTTTTGTCTCGGATTATGGAACATTCTGGTGGAAATCCGGTTTAATAGTCGTAAAACATTTTTAGTGAGAACTGTCGGCAATTTCCGCGGTAGTAGTCAATTGAGTTCTAGAAAATTTTGTACTTCGTTCACAGTCGTCGGTCGGGACTATCAGGTGATGGCCTTCACCTTCGCAGCATTGTTTGAATTTTCTTTCTGCTAAGGTAGAATGGCTCAGAAATGCCACTTTTTTCTACTGGGATTCATGTCTAGAAAGATACGTATATAATTTTTCTCCTATCGGTGATTCTGTACAATTGTGAGAAGATGATTCTCTTGTACTTCTATAATTTAGTGGATCAGAATGTTATCAATGAATATACTGGCGATTTTGTCTAAGAAGTCATGAAAAATTTTATTCATAAATTTCATACTATAGCTGGAGCATTGGGGAGCTCAGAAGTATAAATAAAAATTTTTAGGGAAACCATAACGTGTGCAACAACAGTCTGGAAAACATCATGTTCTTCCTCTCACCACTGATGGTGGTATGATTGTGAATTGTTCTGGAAAATATTTAAGACATCGTAGCAGGTCAGATAAACCTTCTATATGTGAGATGAACATCTAATAAGAATGGTGATCTTGTAAAATTTCCGGTGGTCGATACATGATCTCATGTTACCAGCCTTCTTCCTGGTAGACAGAAACGATGTACTTCCTGATGGTGCGCTAGGACGAACAAAACTTCTTTTCGGTAACTCATGTAGCAAATGCTGCCACTCTTTTAACTTAGCTGAAGCCGTGCAATAAAGGGTTTTGAAAACAGGTTATGTTCTTGGGACAAGCTTGATGTTAAGTTCGGTCTCGTGGTTAGAGAGGAATTTCTAAAAACCTTCTGGAATGACATTTGGAAATTTCTGGAGAAATCTGCTGATCATGAATTTAAGGAATCTCAGAAGTGAATATATATAACTGGTAGCTAAAAGTCTTTGTAGCTATGAGATAATAATTCACGTGCTTGTAAAGCTAAAACAATTTATACTCATTTTTCTGGCAGAAGGTATAATGAATATATTTAGAATTTAGTAAGACTGATCTCGTCGTTAACTGAAAATAAGAATTTAATAAATATGGTGATACTGTTGAGTCCTTTCGGGCTGAGAGGCAGGTAACTACCTGATTTAAGATAAAGCTGACATAGGAACACGTGAAGTAAATATGGCGACTTTTCACTAAAAGTGTTCGTCTACAACCCCACAGGATGAACACCGCGTGTCTAACCTGAATAATAGTTCCGTGATGGTAACCGATTTGTAATGGTCTGATTTAGGTGTGGCATAACGGTACGGGTATACCCCTTTCGAGGGTAACCTGAAATACCGAGGGCCTGGTTTAGAAACATTCTGGAGTTATGAGTTCTGACTCGTATTTTGGGGAAAGATTCATATGACGTGTACCATGACTGGTGTCCTGATATGTGTTTTCCGAAATGATACCTGAGACCTATGTCTTGACTGATGTCTTGGCACGTGTTTTAGTAGATGAATCTGAACAAAGGCTGAAAATTTTTGGCAACTGCTAGGATTGGCGGACCGGTTAGACTACTGACCTCTTGTATTTCTGGCCACGTCCGTTCTGGAGTTCCGATGGTTACTGCCTGGTCAATTATAAGCACGAGGGTTGTCACTACTGCTTTGTCTGTCATTTTATGGCGATCATTATCATGACCGTGATTCATGTAACTATTCTGCTGAGTGGCTGGCTGGGTTCCGGTTCTCACTCTTCTGAATGAACGGTTAGCTGAGTGAAGTGTGACATCTAGCTGAGAAGGCAAAAAAATATGAAATGGAATGGTAGTGTCTGATGGTTGAAATTTATTCTTGTCAGAAATTTCAAATTTATAGTTTTCGTCCTTGTTCAGCAGAGTCTTCATAGTATAAACGGCATCAGCATCTTGAGAAATCTCCAAAGTATCAGCAGCATCAGCGTTTGTGAGGTCTTCTAAGTGTTAGCAGCATCTGCATCTGGTAAAAATCTTCAACTCACGAGCAGCATCAGCACCTGGTAGAATATCGACAAGTGGAAACGCCTGAGATGGTTGAGGATCGATTAGCAATATCCATTGAATAGGGTACCTGGACTACACCTGGACTACTGTACATGAAGTACAAAATGAATACTACACATGGAGCATATCTGAGACACTGTACGTGGAGTACACATGAAGTACTGTACATGGAGTATAACTGAGACACTGTACAGGGGGAACATATGGAATATTGTACGTGGCACTGGTGGAAATCTATGGGATGATTGATACTGGTGTTGCTTGTCTGACATGATCAAAGAAATAAATTTATTCAAACGGTAGTGAACTGATATGAAATAAGTAACATGATAGGCTGAAAATTCCTGCGTCGACTTACTGCTGGTTGTATAGAGGCTAAAAAGTATGATTAAACAGAGTTTCATCAATGGTTAGCGTGAAGACATGATTGATGAAGACCAACATGATTTATCACGAAATAGGATTTTACTATAATCCTTAGCATGAAACATCATCACCTTGCTGAAAACGTAATCCTCATAAGGAGGCATAAACTTAATGAGCATGAAAACGACATCCACGTGAGGGTATGAAAACTTGATTGTTACAAAGATCATAAAAGTATAATCGACTGAGGTTCAACATCAACTGATACGGATGGCTATGGTTCAATCCACAGAATTTCAAAGAAGAAACATGTGACTAAGTATGGACGATTCTGGTTCGATCATACTTGTTAAAATTTTCTGAGAACTGTCATGTATAGAAATTTACAATCTGGGATTAAATATGGTAGGCTGTAGTCCAATCCATACTTGTCAAAATTTATGAAATGTCATGATATGACAAATGTGAACAACTATGGATCGGTTCACAAAACAACATTCAACTGAAAAGCATGAAATTTGACTTGAGAAATGGTTAACGTTTATGGCTGGTTCACCAAATAATACTTGACTGAAAACATGAATCTGTCATGAGTAAGGGTAAACGCCTATGGTCGGTTTACCAATACAAAATCTGAACGGCAAGGGTGAACGCCTATGGGTCGGTTCACAAAAACTAAATTCACAGGAAGCACATGCGACTAAATATGGCCAGTCCTGTACCAACCTTTTACTTAGTCAAAATTTTAAGAAAACTGAACGATACATGAAGAAAACTAACTGATAAATGCATGAGAAACATAAAAGATAACAACGCCAAAATCTGGGAAGTTCCTGGTGACTACCCACTAGTCACAGGTCAAGTTTTAGAGCCTACAGGTCGAACCTAGCGCTCTGATACCATAATTGTAACACCCCACTTGGATAAGTGGACCGTTACGTGTATTTATGGCGTGTCATCAAAGCATAAGGTAAATGTCTTAAAACATTAAATGACCATAACGGAAATACCGGATTCAAACATCAGTAATCCAACCTAAGCTCAAAACATGAAAAATAGAATACTGAAGGAAAGGACTAAACAATGTCCAAATAAGCAGAATAATGTAAGAAGTGCATAAAGTAAGAAGTCCGGATAGCTTCCATTCAATGCACATGCTCTCAGAATCCTAAGAGCGTCCTGGTGTACCTGCCGTTAGAACATGAAAGAACTACGGCTGAGCATAACGCTCAGTGAACAGATATAAAGTATGATAAGGAATTACTGAAATGAAACAGATGATAAAATACTGGAGTTGTAAGACTGATAAGTAAAGTTGCAGCGGAAATCTGTGTATAATCTGTAAAGTCTGATTTATAAATCATAAAGCTGAACTGTTATCTGTTAAATCTGAAAACATGCATTTACTGTATTTTAATTGCCAGAGCTTATATAGGTCATGTGTTGTAACAACGGTGCATGAATAACTGGAGGGGTGACCTCGTCATGCTGTAGAGGGGTGACCTCTAAATACTGTGCTGGGTGGAGGGATCAGCTCCAATGTGAAGGATGTAGAGCACACACCACATTCACCCTGATAACTTGTAAACTGATAAGCCTAGGATGCATCCATACGCCCCACTAAACATACTTATAAAATGGCCAAACTGAACATGAGTGGGACGATGCAGGATATCACTCTCCTGCATGTGAGTCACGACACCGGTGCCTCTAGTGCCATGGTTACGGTACCTCCGTAACTAGTACATAAAACTGGTCATGCTTATATATAATGCTCAGGCAAATTATTTAGTTATTAACATGATTACTGATAAGCTTAAACATATACTGGGGAAAACATTTGGCTGCAGACGGGGAATCCTAATCATGCATAAGGAAAGGAAGTCCTTACTGAAAGGACGGAAAATCCGTACCTTAGCCAATCTGAACGTTTAAATAAATTCCAAGCATATTTCCGTCGCTAAGTCATCTACATAAATTTCACACTAATAATTATTTATTATTATTCTTATTAATTATAACTGGTTGTTCAAATATCTGTGTTGTGATTCCTTTCCACAAATTCGCTTAAGGATAATACGATAAATACATATTCATATAAACCTTCGTTATTTATAATGCGATAGAATATTTTGTAGTGTGATATTATCCGAATGTCATCAACAAAGGCTACATGCCTATCATTTTAAGATTACTGATTTCTATTTTTAGAAGTATAAAATAATTGGTTTCATAAGAAGTTGTCTAATTACAAACAATGTTGACATGCGTTAATAATAATGATTTACAATTGTTGAAGTGATATTAATAACGAAAATGAGATGACATTCGTTAAACGTAACACCACAGAAATATGTCAACGCTAATTGTCGGAGTTTACCTCAAGATAATAACTGGGCTAATGGAACGAGAATCAAACTCTAAGAAAGAACCTCGAACTCGAAACTTCAGCGAACACGGACCGATCAAACCAATCCAAGCAGTTCTCAAACTCGACGTGAACCGAACACGAACTCAACATCAGGATATAACGAGACACGGTCGAAGACACAAAAATATATATATATATATATATATATATATATATATATATATATATATATATATATATATATATATATTTCTTATGGGTAGTGCATGCGTTTCCGTTGTTGTTCCTACTCGCCTTGGTGACCATGCATTCTTAGCTATGGTTGACGTTGATCATGATATATATATATATTTTTTTTGCGGCAGCTGGTGCAAATTAGGGTTCTTTAGTATTATGGCTAACAAATTTGGAGAGACTAGGAATATTAAAGCTTAAGATATGCCGAGATACTAGCATATGTGATAAACGACCCATTCAATTACTTAATCATATTCGTAAGGCTTCCATTAATATCGTAAATCTATTTAATACTCCAAAAGAGCTACTAAGTGATAATAATCTCCTAATCTTCTAATTTTGGTGAGATTTTCATTGATATAATATATGAGCCAATCAAATGCATTTGTCATTTTAGTTAGAACGAGTCAATGTAAATTTGTGTTAACTGATTGATTTTTTTTTAAATCAAAAATTCAATTTAGAACTAATAATTCACAAATAATTATTACCTATGGTTTAACTCTCAAATGTTTATTATTTAAACTTTAATTATATTCAAAACAGTATTATAAATACAACCCAATTTTTTTGGGTTTATCCCGCCTCCTCAGACCACAATATTGTCCGCTTTGCCCGCAGGCTCACGGCTTTGCTTTGTGGCCCTCTTGTGAAGACTTCCCGGCAGGTCACCCAAGCCAGTACTACTCTCCCATGAGCACGCTTAACTGCCAGTTCCTAAGAACCCCACTTGCAGTAGACCACAAAACGCGTTGTGTCATGAGAAGGGGACTGTTATCTTATGAACCATGGATCTCTCCTGGCCACAGCCGATGTGGGATTTGCCTAGGGTGTCACACTCACCCCCCTTCGGGACTCATCGTCCTCGATGAGGTTTGCCCCACCATCCCGAACGGCTCAGGAGTGGCTGTAACATCCCGCCTACTCAGACCACAATATTGTCCGCTTTGCCCGCAGGCTCACGGCTTTGCTTTGTGGCCCTCTTGTGAAGACTTCCCGGCAGGTCACCCAAGCCAGTACTACTCTTCCATGAGCACGCTTAACTGCCAGTTCCTAAGAACCCCACTTGCAGTAGACCACAAACCGCGTTGTGTCATGAGAAGGCGATTGTTATCTTATGAACCATGGATCTCTCCTGGCCACAGCCGATGTGGGATTTGCCTGGGGTGTCACAATCACCCCCCCTTCGGGACTCATCGTCCTCGATGAGGTTTGCCCCACCATCTCGAACGGCTCAGGAGTGGCTCTGATACCACTTGTAACATCCCGCCTACTCAGACCACAATATTGTCCGCTTTGCCCGCAGGCTCACGGCTTTGCTTTGTGGCCCTCTTGTGAAGACTTCCCGGCAGGTCACCCAAGCCAGTACTACTCTTCCATGAACACGCTTAACTGCCAGTTCCTAAGAACCCCACTTGCAGTAGACCACAAAACGCGTTGTGTCATGAGAAGGCGATTGTTATCTTATGAACCATGGATCTCTCCTGGCCACAGCCGATGTGGGATTTGCCTGGGGTGTCACAGTCACCATTTATGATATTTCCATTTCATTTAGTTATCTCTATAGACACGCTATTGTTGTGATGATATCCATACGCCGCGCCCCATATTCCGCCATGGTGGGGTGTGACAGAATGGTATCAGAGCCAATGGTTATAGAGAATTAGGTTGCCTAGCCTAGTCTATAGCTTAAGGATCCCTGCATATAGGCGTCATAGGGTTATGTGTATGGTCTTGATTGTATTTTCCTAAATTTTATTTTTGTGATTTTTGACTAGTATGAGTTGAACTATAGTTGCCCATACTTAGTCACCTGTTAATTTCAGTTTTGATTTTGATATATGAATTACTTTCACAATAATTGATGAGTTATTTTGTGTACCTAATGTATAGTATTTTTCTTTTGATGTTTAAGACATGTTCCCTAAGAATCGTGTGGTGATTCGGGTTACTAGGAGTAGGTGGATAGGAAGGATTTTAAGTTGTTTCCACTCTTATGGGCGACATGACTTATAACTGATTATGATGTTGTTTTGGAGTTTGTCTATGCTTTTTTAGCTAAACTACAGATTTATGTATTCCAAGAGTTTGGTTATGTTATTTTAATAGATGGAGTTTTAGACCTTGTTGGTTATGTGGTTATGAGCTTATGTGAGTAGATGGATTTATGTGTTATATGTTGTATTGACTCTTATAAGTGTCATAATAGGAGGGAGTGCATTTAGGAAATGGTAATTGTATAAGTATGGTGGCCAACATAGTTATACAAGTACCACAACTTCAATGGGTTCTCAAGTATGATTGCATGAAAGAGAGTTAGTACATGCCTGTATATGACGAGATGTGGGTTTTGGGTATATGTATAATATATGGGTTTATGTAACGGTTGCCTACGATATGGATATTTATGAGTGTGTTATTGTTTTGGGTTATAGTCATGTTGTTTGATTATGAGGTCACACGATATGGACTGGTTTTAGTGATGGGTTTTATGCCTTGTGGTAAGATGGTGATTACTCGTATGGAAAAACGAGTGTATGACGCGATTGATTGATCTGACATGTATGGTAACGAGTATGTTTTGGGTGATTTAATAGGTATATATATGCGGATGTATATATACTAGTATGTGAAATATTTGGTTGGGATCCTGCACACTAAAACAACACGCGTTGGGCTTACCGTGGGAATGTATCCCACGATTAGACTCTGGCGTGAGAGTAAGTAATCGGTTTAGGGTTATCGGATGAGAGTTGAGAGTGTGTAGAATGTAATACCTCTGTGGAACCCTTGGGGGTTCCTTATATAGGCAGTGAAACCCTAATGGGCTGTCACTGATGCTTCGACCCCAAGCAAAGGATAAGTACCAGAATTAGCTTGATTGTTATCTTCTAATTATGATGAGTGTATATCCTCTTCTTTGGGGTAAATCCTAATCATAATAAGAGTATGATTCTGTCTAACCCTGTACCGGCCGTGCCAGACCGTGGGCCGCACACATGTATGCGGTCACTGTTCATTAAAGCCCATAAGCTTAAATGATATTAATCCAACCCATCAGTAATGGGCCGGATGCAGTAGTACCCGTGGGCCGGGTTCTTGACCCGATTGGGGACTATACGTCATCATTGTGAGTTGGGAATAGCCGCTTATTCAAATGATAGTACTATTGGGTTGACGACCCTATCTGAGACCAGGGCTTTAAGCTGAGTAACCTCTGGGAAGGATAATTTACGAGAATGAGAATGTGGTATACTTGTAATTGATACCCTAGTAGGGGAAGTAGAATTTATATAGTCATGCCGGCTTTAGGTGTGGGTGACTAAGTTAAGGGGTCGGTATCATGAGCTTAATACAGTTCTATAGTTATTGCTATAAGCCAGAATGCCTGAATAATAGATTATATGTACAACAATTCTATTAAATGATATTGATTAATTTTTCTCTTGTGTTCAAATGTTGATTTGGTAAACCTATAGACTCGCTCAACCGTTGTGTTGATGATTTTAAGCATGTATTTTAGGTAATCTGATGAGTTGATCAAGGAGCTTGATGAGGAAGGTTGCGGTGTCGCTTTTATAATTGTTCAGTCTGAATCTGTTTTCTTTCCCTGTCATTATTAAATGTTATCTTTTATCCGCATGAATTATAAAAATCATTTTTGAGTAATTATATAGTTGATAAAAGGTTTATATTATTGGGATGGTATTTTGAAGGGACCGAAGTGCTACTCTGAATTTATAAAATTTCTTTATTGGGATTGAAAACTTTAGACTAAAGATAGTATTATTTTATCTTTTAAATTAAATGTCTCATTTTGAGATCGTATAAAGTGTTTTGATGACGATGTTTGTGATTAGCATCCAAATGTGTATTTCTGCTGCGCAATGTAAATTTGGGGGTGTTAAAGCAATGTTATCGGTATCTCCCCATCGCAATGAGACAAACCACCCATCGCAATGAGTCCCATCGCAATGAGTGAACCACCCATCGGAATGAGTCAAGTTTATCCTATCGCAATGTAACCATCGGAATAAGCCATCTGAATATGACCATCGAAATGTGACCATCGCAAAAGGGTTTTGACCAACTTTTTGGTAACCCCGAAAAAAAATGGATCTGCTCCATTTGTTTTTGTCCTTTTCCTCAAACAGATTAGATCTATTGATGTATGACAGGAACAAAAAAAACTAAACGGGTACCAAAAAAATATGGACATAAACAATTTATGACGAGGCATGACAAGACACAGATACGGACAAAAAGCTGATATATCGAGACTTTAACAGATTCAAAGGATTTGATAATAACTAGACATAATAAAATCATATATAAATTGAATCAGAAAAAGTACGAACCATGATTCTGAAAACACAACACGAACACCAACTCACACGGATACAAAACACCCCCGGTTTTGCTGTGATACCAATTGCCAAGCATAAAAAACCAACTTGTTTTGGGGGGTCGGGGATGATCAAAAAACATGATAGACATGATATAGTTCCAGTGAGAGAAAGTTAGAGAGAGGTGAAGGAAAGTGTGTGTTTTTTTCAAGTGAAATGAAAACAAGGTAAAATGACACTAAACTTCCACACCCCCATGGAGAGTCATGGGGGTATTTATAGGCCTAGCTAAACTAGACTATCCATACTTTACATATTAAGTCACTGCGTATAGCAATGGATGTATATCTAGTCCAACTCACGTGAAAAACGCCAGCTTACCAAAAAGTAAGTCTAACAACTTTCCATTCATAGTTTATCATTCTTGAGTTTACAACTCATTTTTAGGGATTCTAGGGTTTCTAAGGGAATTTAGGGCATCATAGTTATATTTGAGGTGTTATTATCAATATTGAACTTATAAGATTAATTCTATATCTTAGACTTGACATATACATTGTGTTTACAACATATAGGAATATGTTCCATGAAAGTTCAGGTTGTGGGAAGCAGTTCATCTTACCAAGTAGGGTATAAAAGAAAAAAATTTCCTGCCAAATTTTCATATTGAGACAATTATAGCACATAATACATATGTGACATTTGAGGATTGTCACAACTATTATCATATATGATATTTTACGCAAATTTTAAAAATAAATTTTAAAAAAGTATATCATAGTGCATATCTGAAGAAAGCTAATTAAATGCTCGTTGCGATAATTTTTTTTTAACAATTAACGGTTTAGAAGTTATTTAAATTATAAAAATAAGTGAAATAATTAAATATTTATGATCTGACCTATTAGATGGGTAGAAATGGATAATTGAGATGAGTCTCTTGATATCCGACATAAATATGGTATTTAAAAATATCTCTCCACTAACTTAGAGCAGCTGCAATGGAGGACTTTTTCAAAGGTTTTTTACTATTTTAGAAAGTCTTTCAATGACTTTTAACCAGTACATCAAACAACTTTTCAAAAAGCTTTGCATAAAAGCTTGGCGTTCTCCAAGCGGTTAAAGCATTAACTGTCATACTTTTGTGTTTGTTATCTTTTCATTTTGCATCCAATTTTAAAACTGTTAAAGCTAACTGCATTGGAGTTATGAGTTTATGACTATTTAGTAACGTTTTTTAGAGTTTTTTTACCAACTTATAGGCTTTGAAAGACTTATTTACCATTGTATGACATGTTGAAAAATATTGACTATAATATAGTATTTCCAATTTCTATTTTCTACCACTATTAACTCATCTCTTTAAAAAAATCTCGAACGTGTTAATTTAGCAATGAATGGAAATGAATAAAAAACTCTACTGTATGCAAAATTCTCTTTCCTGCTTTATATCTTGCTCTTATGCTCGTATATTCTTACAACTCTGTCGAACAAACTAGTTTAATATATTACCAACTTTTGAAGCTAATATGTATTACATATATGAAACATGATTTCAACGTAAAGCAATTGCGCGCAGTACTAAAGAACCAAGCAGTTTGTGCCAAAGTTATTATTTCAAAACATATTTACAACGCCACGGATATGACTCGACCTTTCTTCTGCTAGCAAACCAAAAAGTGCACATGAAAAACGACGTTAAAGAAATAATAATAGACAAACACAACAATAGTTTGTGATCGAATAACTAATCTCGTTAAAGTCAATCTAAAATGATACGTATAACACTCTAACATGAATCGTAAATAAAAAGATAATAAACATAGACATCGTTAGTCACCTAAATAAGCACAACACACAAAATCATCGATAATGCTAGTTCGAATAATTCGTTTCTCAATCTTAACTAAAAAACAACTTAGGTAAAAAAAATACGATAATTAATTAAACAAATGGATTTTATATGGAACAACAAAGAATACTACTATGGTTCCACAAATATATTATGTGATAAAGATCATCAACCAAGGTAACAAACACAAATTTTAATTTGTCACCAATTCTATTTGTCATTTAATACTTACAAATAAAAGTAGTAGAGAATTTTAGGGTATGTTTGTCATTTTTAGGAGCTGAAACGGATCATTGAAGTATGTCGCTGGAGCTGGATGTTGGAGCATTTAGCTTGAGCTTATTTTTACATGCTAGTTTAACTAGCATGTCATTTGAGAGTTGATTTTTTTTACATGCTCCTTCAAGCTCTATCAGCAAAACGAGACTTACTTTTAATAGTAGCTTATTTATTAAAAATAATAAGCTCTTATTATGATAAGTTATGCGTCAAACATAGCGTTAGTTGAAAGGTGTAAGAGAACAGTTAGAAGGACACCCGTCTATAAACTGTTTTTGGTGAAAAATTATACATGGGTTAGCTTATTAAAAATGAAAGTGAGACCATACTACGATCAATATTTTTTAATATACCATATAATGGTAAATAAAATTTCCAATCAAATTCAACATTCAATAATTATAAATGTATCGCTGATGCTCTTAAA
This sequence comes from Glebionis coronaria, assembly GCA_025667525.1. NCBI lineage: Eukaryota > Viridiplantae > Streptophyta > Magnoliopsida > Asterales > Asteraceae > Glebionis > Glebionis coronaria. Next base: position 33,996,520 of record CM046880.1, on the reverse strand, counting down.
ATGGTATACTCCGTATTAAATTAGTACTATAGTTTGAGGGGGAGAGAGTAGTACAGTAATTATTAAGGGAGGTGAAAAGTAACCACTCGGTCACTATCAAATTCCACTAATACAATTCTCCTTCCCATACTTGTTAAGTTGTTTACAACACTTCAAACCCCTAGTCTAGTCTGATTCTTAGCAATCTTTTTTGCCCAAGAGAAAAAAAGAAGAAGAAAAGTGGTCCTACCATTGCTTTCATCACCAACCAAACCAAATGGAGGAACGAAGGAGAGTCTCAGTTCCATCAAAGTTAACCACCACCACCCCAGTGAAACCCAGCTTCAAAAAGGTCCAAGTTGTTTACTACATTTCCAAAAATTGTCAGCTTGAACACCCTCATATAGTGGAGGTTACACATTTGGCTCATCACCATCTTCGTCTCAAAGGTTCTTCAATTTCTTTATATTTTTTGTTTTGATCCTTTTATTTACTTACTTGCATTTAATTGTTTACTGTAGATGTGTTGGAGAGGTTGAGTGTTCTCAGAGGTAGTGGAATGCCTTCTCTATATTCTTGGTCCTGCAAACGGTCAGACTACTTCTTTTTTAACTTTTGTCTTTCATTTTTAACTTTAACATACCTATTTTGTTTGTAACTTTTCATTTCCATAGAAAATAATCATGGATCCTACATTTGTTTTGCAATAAAATGATAAAATGAATATGTGATATTGGTCATGCATAATTTATTACATTCTACTATATGGTTATCATCAGAATGTACAAGAGTGGATATGTGTGGAATGATTTGGCTGAGAATGATGTAATTTATCCATCAGAAGGAGAAGAATATGTTCTTAAAGCTTCTCAACTTGTTCTTCAACCAGGTTACTCTTCTACCTAATTGTTTGTATTGTTATTTTCTTTGTTTAATTTATCACCATTTTGTTAACTTTCTTTCATTTTGGGTGAAAGGAAATGTTGTAAGAAAAACTAGCCCAATTAACTTTGTATAATGTTCTTGAGATGATATTGTTTACTAGTAGTAAGGAAATTAAAATTGGTTTGCTCATGGTTGGACTCAAAAAATATCATCTTTTGTATGGTTTATGATCGATAACTTGTTTTCTTTAAATGACACATAAGTCGTAACCACTAAATAATTCTGAAATTGGTGTCTAAAATTGATCACTTAGTTTAAAATAATCACTTTTGCAACTAAAGAACAACAGAAAATAACATTAACCTTTATCTAAAGTCAAAGCAGTGAGAAGTGAGATATGAAGTTGCGAGATATACAGTACATTTTTCTGTGGAGTTAAATTAACTTTTGCATTTCACTGCATGTAATGTAACAAACACATTTCGACTTTCACAGGCTTTTTATTAAATTCTACTGGCTAAAGGGGAAAGGTTTTAATATCAGTGAAATGGACCCGTTGTTATAGGCAATATAAAGTGAGTTTTGACTTTTGACATCATAAGTCAAATCTGTTAAAGGAATTTTCTAACTTGTAAATTTGTGATATTTTACCTATTTAATCCTTGTTATATGTTATATAAGTCAAATCCGATAAAGAAACAATTGTCTTATTTAACAATTTCTTGTCACCATAACACTTAAAAAAAACAGTGATCAGCAATCCAAATGGCCACATTTTAGAAAACTACTGTAATTACTAGCTTCTAAAACATAACTTATCATTATGGTGTTTTTTTATTTCTTAGATAAACAACACATGCAAGTTGGTGTTGTTCAAATGCCTGTCCCGAAATGCAAACCAATGGCATCGAAGCGGCAGACTGAGTTTAAGGATGAGGAACTAGAGTTTGAAGAAAAGAGAATAAACTACGCAAAACCTCCCACCTCATCACCACAATCACTATCAACCAACTCAGGCGAAAGCAACTCCACATCAAAACGGTTTGAGGATGGTGATCCATACGCAACACAAAGCCGTAACTCAATGCTATTTCAGTTAATGGCATGTGGTGGGTCAATGGGGTTTAAGGGAAAACCCGATAATCATGACCCACAAAACACATCAGGCAGGAAAAGCAGTTGTAGTAGTACTTCTAGTAGTTTGCATAAAGGGGTTTTATGTAAGTTAGCTACGACACAAAAAGCTGTGGCTGATGAAGATGAGATGTGTTGCATGTCTGAAAATCCACGGTTCGGGAATTTGCAAGCGGAGGAACGGGAGTATTTCAGTGGGAGCATTGTGGAGGCTATGAACGAAGAGAAAGTGCATGTCGAACCCATTTTGAACAAGTCAGCTTCCTACAAAGAAGAAAGGTTTGTCACTTGTTTAATCGCAAAGTCTCTTTGGATGTTTTTCTTAAATTACTAGCTAAATTCAATTATGATAATTTCTCTCTACCTCAGTGTCATTGAGGAATAGCTAACCAATAATTTGAAGTTGTATGAGTAATATTTATGTTTAATTTAGCAAAAGCTAAGTTTAGCAGATCAAATTTTCCTTAAAACTAAAACAAATGAGTTACACAGTTAAGGTTTCTCAATGAGTATTGTATCCTCCTAACCTGAAGTTTATATTTTCACGCAAGACATATCTTAAAGCCTGACAAAAAGAGAGAAAAGTAGGGAGTAAATGCACAAAACATATGAACAAAAAAGTACATTATGGGCAAAGGGTTAATAAAGTTTCTACTGATACGTTTGGTGTTTGGTGACAGAAGGTCCAAGCTAATGGCAGAAGAGGAGGAAATGAAGAAAGAGAAAACATTAATGGCAGGAAATTGTATTCCAAAGAGATTTTGTTTAAAGAGCATATAAAGATTTGACAAGGCTAGCTATGTTATGTCATCTATCCATTGACTTATGTCCTCTTTGACTCTTTTTTCCTACTGATGGAACAAGGGATGTTAACTTTTTCTAACTGGGTGAAATGTCATAACATCGTATCATGTGTTACATTGATGCTTTGTAACTTTTTCTACTTTTCTTTTTGAAAAAATTTCATGTTTGGTCCTTATCGTTTACAACAAAAATCAAGTCTGATCTCTATCTCAAATTAAGTCCACCGATAGTCCCTATTATTTACGTTTTGGATCAAAATTCGTCCCTATCTTGGATGGGTGTTAGTTTTGGCTGTTAACTTTTGAGATTAGAAGGGTATTTTTGTCTTTTCATTTTTATTAAATACAAACGTAATACAAATCATATTATTTCTTTTTTTCTTTTAAATGTTTTTCTTTTTTTTCTTATCTCTCTCTCTCTCAAATCAATCAAAACCCATCTCTCTCTCTCCCAAATCAAAACCCAGATCCAACCACAGTGACTCCAAAAATCCACCCACCGACAATATCTATACACATTTCATATCAAACACTCACATATTTTGGAATAAATCAGCAATAGTTCACGTGTGACCATTCTTGACCGACTGTGGAACCAAACGTTCCACGGATGAAGTCCATAACAAGCCTTTGCAATTCATTCCTGGATTAACATTGTCCCAACACCCTCCCGAACAAAGAAAGGACTTGTTCTTAATGAAACTCAAAGATGTTATGAAAGCCAAGTCAATGCATCCCACAGAATTTGAAGGCGATACAATCAAAGAACGTTTTGCAAAAATGGGCTGGGAACAATTACTTAATCCTGAGTGTGACAAGATCTATAGACGTGTTGTGATTCAGTGGACCGCATCATTAACAAGAAACGGGGATGAATTGACTGGTATAGTCGAGGGAAAGCCATATATTATCACACCCACAATCATTCGGGATCTTCTCAAAGTTGACACACGGACAGATTTGCTATATGTCTAGTTTAAGGAAAAGCAGATCTTCAAACCACTACTGATGAGAACAAAAGAAGATGGATAGAAGCCTGCAGAACGGTTTTTGGCACACATGAAGATTTGAAGGAGGCACCTAATGGGTACGAGAGAAATAAGATGACCCCACTAGTCCAAATCATGTGGCAAATAGGGGTGTGGACGTTTCACCCACGTATTGAAGACTTTTATTTTGTGAAGGCCCGTGAGATCTATCTCCTTCACGCCGGTGTGTTTATATCCAAATCACGATCTCCGCCACCAAAGAACCACCATGTTTTGGCGACTGAAGATCCACCAAAACCAGAAAAAAAACCCCCCCACCAAAACTAGACACTTTAACTTCCAAAAACTGATCAAGTTTAAGACTTTATGATCTGGGTATCTTCTATTTTATAAATATACACCAAATCAGTCCTTTAAGTTACAAAACCTGATCAAATGTCAAATTTTTTGATCTGGGTATGTTTATATTGGTGTGAATTTGATGGGTTTTGAAGGAATTGGAATATGATCAAGTGGATCTATGTGAACTGAAATTGTGGTTTGGAGATGAAAATGGGGAACCCTAAGAATATACGATTTGGGGGAGACGATGGAAATGATGTGAAACGATGAAAATGATGTGAGGATAGTTAGGGTTGGATAAAAGAGGTTTGGGAGAGAGAGATGGGTTTTGTGGGATGAAAAGGGTGTGTGTTTGATCTTGTGAGATGAAAATTGTGGGTGTTTGTATTAAATGAAGTCAAAATAAGTAAAAGACCGAAATGCCCCTCCTTTCTCAAGACTTAACGGAGAAAACTAACGCCCATCCAAGGTAGGGACCAATTTTGATCCAAAGTGTAAATGATAGGGACGATCTGTGCACTTAGTTTGAGATAGGGACCAAACTTAATGTTTGGGGTAAACGATAGGGACCAAACATGAAATTTTTTCTTTCTTTTTTCTTTTGAGCATATGAAATATTATAGGTCAAAGTATAGATTGATACGACCCGATTAGGGTGTATCGGGATAGGGCACCTATTCAAGCACGATGCTAGCTTCTTAAGAACGAAAGATGAGAAGACCACACATTTATTTAACTTATACTTTAATTGACTGATAATATGATTACATTAGGAGACCTTAAATACTAGTTATTAGATAAACATAAAACATAAAAGATACTAAATAGATAAACATAAACTTATATTCTACATAAATAAAAGATATCTTGGTTGTATCATTCCTCACTCCTTCGAATTCACCTTGCCCTCAAGGTGATATCTTGAAAAGCTCGTGATTCTGGGATCCCATAATCTTCTTTGAATCGTACCGCACTTTAGTCTTGTACTTCCGCAATTCTCCACTCGTATAGTTCTCCAGCCTAGATACAAATGTAGTACTCCCATATACATTGTTCTCCAACTCAGTTTGTTCTCCACCCAAGTTTTTTCTCCATTATCGATGGGTTCGTGAAAATCAACATCGTTAACAACCTGATTAACATTTGATTCTGTCTCGACTCATCAAACACACTAAACCCTTTTATCCCATTATCATCGTCATCGTTCACATTATGATTTTTCATAACTTCTTGATGACAAACAATGTTAACAGATTCTTCCTCCTTAATGGCATGTGCATTCTCTTCAATTGCCTTAAAACGAGCTTCTATTATACGAGCACGAAAGAATGTTTCTCCTAAAGTTGCAGGATTCGACCTCAATAGTTCTGAGAGTTCTAGGTTCGTGAACCGTGTTTCTGCTGCCCATGCTAATGAAAATGCTTCGCCTAAACTTGTGGGCTTTGACCTCAACAGTAAACATTGTAGAGATGGTTTAAGTCCCGTGATATAATAACATGTAAGTAAAGATTCAGAAATTCCTGTCACTCGACTTGCAAGTATCACAAACTCACTCTCGTATTCGATCACCGTACCCATTTGCAATAGGGAAGGCCATTGTTGGTGAATCGCAAAAATTTGTTAGTGAATTGCAACTTATTGTGGGTGAATCGCATCTTGAGGTTAGTAAATGAATTCGAAGGAGTGAGGAATGATACAACCAAGATATCTTTTACTTATGTAGGATATATATTTATTTTTATCTGTTTAGTATCTTTTATATTTTATGTTTATCTCATAACTAGTATTTAAGGTCTCATAATGTAATCATATTATCAGTCAATTAAAGTAAAAGTTAAATAAATGTATGATCTTCTCATCTTTCGTTCTTAAGGAGCTAGCATCACGCTTGAAGAGGTGCCCTATACCGATACACCCTAATCGGGTCGTATCAATTGGTGCTTTCATTGAGAGCCCTCAGTTCGTTGAGGGATTTTGATCAAGGTCTCCAAAAAAATAAAATAAATAAAATAAAACAAAAACAAAAGTTACTGCTCATCAGAAAACACTTATCATAAACCCATGCGTATCATATCTCGTATCTCAAACTTGATTTAACGGCGCGGTGCAATAGCTTGAGCTTGTAAACTCAAGTATAACTGGCCGTGACTTAGACACATGTTGTCGCGTGACTTATTAGCGTTGGTTTTCTTAACAAACGACAAGTATCAGCCAAAAAGTCCAAGACTAAAAAGCTAACCAAATTTTTCTAGGGTTAATATACACAGAGGTTATTAAAGTTTGACAAAGTAACGATTTTGTTACTAAAGTTTAAAACCTTACACTTAGGTTACTATTGTATACGGGTTTGATTTATTTGTTACTAAACGTTCGGAAAAACTATCCCGCCATTACTCATGAGATAAGTTACCGGTTAAGAAGGTTTTAGTGGGCCCCATTTCTATTTTTCGCCAAACTTTAGTAACAAAATCGTTACTTTGGCCAAACTTTAGTAAACTGCGTGTATATTAACCCTTTACGTTATGGTCAGTTTTTTCTCGTTTCGTCCGTACTTTTATGTTTTCGGCAATAATTTTACGTTTTCGGCAGTAAATTTACGTTTTCGTCAGTAATTTTACGATTTCGTCAATAAATTTACGTTTTCGTCAATACACATACGTTTTCGTTAGTAAACATACGTTTTCGTCAGTAAACTTACGTTTTCGTCAGTAAACTTACGTTTTCGTAAGTAAACTTACGTTTTCGTCAGTAAACTTACGTTCTCGTCAGTAAACTTACGTTTTCGTCAGTAAACTTACGTTTTCGTCAGTAAACTTACGTTTTCTTCAGTAAACTTACGTTTTCGTTCGTAAATTTACGTTTTCGTCTGTAATTTTACGTTTTCGTCAGTAATTACGTTTCGTCAAAAAATTTACGTTTTCGTCAGTAAACTTATGTTTTCGTAAGTAAAATTACGTTTTCGTCAGTATTTTTACGTTTTCGTCAGTAATTTTACGTTTTCGTCAGTACACTTACATTTTCGTCAGTAAACTTACGTTTTCGTCAGTAATTTTACGTTCTTGTCAGTACTTTTACGTTTTCGTCAATAAATTTACGTTTTCGTTAGTAACTTTATGTTTCCGTCAGTAAATTTACGTTTTCGTCAGTAAATATACGTTTTCGTCAGTAAACTTACGTTTTTGCCAGTAAAATTACGTTTTCGTCAGTAAATTTACGTTTTCGTTACGTTTTCTTCAACGTAAAATATTAACAAAACCATAAAAATACTGATGAAGACGTAAATTTACTGACTAAATCGCAAGTTTACTGACGAAAACGTAAAAATACAAATACTGGCGGAAACGTAATAATACTGAGGAAATGTAAATTATTGACGAAAATTTAAATTTACTGAAGAAAACGTATCTTTACTGACGAAAACGTAAATTTACTGACGAAAACGAAAATTTACTGACGAAAACGTAAATTTACTGATGAAAACGTAAATTTATTGACGAACACGTAAAATTACTGACGGAAACGTAAAAATACTGAGAAAAATATAAATTTATTGACGAAAACGTAAATTTACTGAAGAAAACGTATATTCATTGACGAAAACGTAAATTTACTGATGAAAATGAAAATTTACTGACGAAAACGTAAAGTTACTGACGAAAACATAAATTTAGTGACGAAAAGATAAACTTACTGACGAAAACGTAAACTTATTGACGAAAACGTAAATTTACTAACGAAAACGTAAAACTACGGACGAAAACGTAAGTTTACTGACAAAAACGTAATTTTATTGACAAAAACGTAAAATTACTGACGAAAACATAAATATACTGACGAAACGTAAAATTACTGACGAAACGTAAGTTTATTGACGAAGTCGTAAGTTTACTGGCGAAAATTTAAGTTTACTAACGAAAACGTAAGTTGAAGTCCACGTAGACATGCAACTTATAACTACGGGTAAAAAATTATGGGTAATTTGAAATTCAGGTAAACAATACATAAGTACCCAAGTGTAAGGTTTTAACCTTTAGTAATAAAATCATTACTTTTGTCAAACATTAGTAACCTGCGTGTATATTAACCTTTTTTTCTAGCAAGTAGACTGATAGTTTCGAATCCGTGATTCAATAGAGCATTATTAAATTATATTATTTTTTTTAATTTAATTTGCTAAAAGTAATCTACTGAGATAATGAAATTTGGTTCTTTAGCAGTATAATTTGAATACTTTCAATATGTTGGAGATTGTAATGCATATTGAGTTATATGTCGATTTTTGGTCCGTATTATATGGATTGCAATACAACTCTTTGTTTATGGCCTAAAAACACACTTTTTGATCAAAATCAGAAGGCCATCGTTTTTTAATTATTATCTTTTGCCAAGTTTACATTTAGGGTTCTACGATAAATAACCCACTTACCCTATTAAAAAGTATCGAAAAAATACAAAAAAATTCTTTTTATCTTTTATCTGTTTAAGTCTAACACAGTTTTTAATAGTTTATGTTTCGCGTTTTTTGTAAGGGTGCGTTTGGTTTATCAGTGATTTTGAATTTAAACTTGAATATGGATATTTAAATTATAATTATTGAATAAAAAATGTATATATAATTGATTATTATTATAAAAAAAAGTACATATTATATAATTTAAATAATATAAAATATGTTTTGTAAAATAAAAAATAAAAGTAAAACAAGTGACAAAATAATTGTGAAAATTTTAAAAACAAAATATGACAAAAGCTAGTAAAAAACCCTTCACGTTGTACTGTTAGAGTTTATGGTAGCGCTTGAAGCCAATCTTAAGGATACCAAACAATGGATTTTGTGTGGCTATTATCCTAAACCCAAATATCAAACACGTCCTAAATCGTTTCACTGGGTTTTGGAGACGACTTAATAATATCATGTTTTACCTTCAATATCGATTCTTCCATGCTCCTCATCAATAGCCTGGATACGCAAATGAAGTCTAGCTCAGTTGGATGGATGCATTCGGTTATAGTCTCCATGTGGGGGAGGTTCTCCTGTCATTCCCTATATGGGGGATTTTCTCAGAATTGGCAGCCGAGTTTGAATCTCATCGTAATGCCTTGAAGCCCCTTAATGGGAAACTGGATGGCTAGCATGGGGTTGATATTCTCTTCGTGAGATGATTCGAACTCGGGTTGAGAGACTTGGTGCCTCGATGGCACGCAAGATACTCCGCTGCACCAAACTGCCGTTCAAAAAAAAAAAAAAAAAATAGCCTGGATACAATATAAGAATTCGTTAATATTTGACGACAAAATAATATCAAAAGTTATGACACCATATGAAAATAAAAAAAATTATTAGAAAACCATAAACATCAATTAGTTACTTCATAACTGTTGAGGTACAATTTTAATAAAAAAAGGTGTTAAACCGACAAAGCTACGCAATTTTTGTCAAACAGCGTGGACGATTGTTTTTACATTTACTCATTTATCAAAGAGATGTGTTCTCATTTTGGGATGGATTTGCATGTGGGAATTGACAATTAGTTTTTAATTATTCTTGTTTATGGATCATAGTTATCAAAGTCAAAGGATAGATATATCAACAATGAGAATCTTAATTTAGAATTGAAGTCATGTCGAGATAAACCTTAGAAATAAAGTAATTAAGTACACAAAGGCAACTTGGATGATGACACATTAAGCAATTCGACTAGTGGCTATGAGATGCATGTTTATCTCATGTTGCGTTCAACTATGATTGTGAGATTTTGCGATCAAACAAAAATCTTACAGCATCTTTGTGACTTATGATCGTCCGTTGACTAACTCAGATCGCCAGAGACATAGCCAATAATCGCCCCTAGCTATATTGTAGTGAGCTAACATAACCTCTCTCTAGCTACTTCTATGAGCAACGTTTTATTACTTCCTTTTCAGAGAGATTATTTGTCCATACACATAAAATTAATTGGTATACTCCAAAAAATATATTACAGTGTCCTATTTTAAACACATACTGTTTTAACTGTTTGTACATTTGAGTGTCCTAATAAATTCTGAAAGTGTCCCAATCACTTTCTTTTCATTAGAATGTATATACAAAATAACGTTTAAGGCTGTCCAGTCAAAAATCCAAAACACCTATATTATTCACTAGCACATAAACAAATAACAGGAATACAACACTGAATTGTAATTCAACCAAACCGCTAATTATGAGGATTGTATCATAAAATAGCCACTTCACTCTTACGTTTTGTGTAGTCATTCTTACATATCAGAAATATGAATTTCGCTCTTCGATGACCATTTTAACTAACGGCCACTGTAAAGTTCGGTACCGTTTAACTGACTATACAACCCCGTTGAACGCCAATCAAAACAGAAATATGGGTTTCAAGTGTATTTATATTAATGGGAAAGAACCTTAATTACAATATGCTAGACTCATATTTATACTGAAAAACTAAACACAAGGATACTAACGTGAACCACTATATTCTGTTGATTTGTTAGATCTAACATAACATTTATTTGATAAATAAAACATATAAACATTATAGCACATGCGGAAGCGATTAAGATCAATTAACATAACATGCATATAACTAATTGAACATTAAAACTAAAAGGGTATTTTACCTTGCAAACCTTCCTAGCAAAAGAACACTTCAAACCAATCCAAGATTAACCAAATGAGGTTAAATCTATGCTCTTGTACACACGCCTCAAACAAGCTATTCGACAAGCTAGGTCACGCGCGCAGAACCGTGTCGTAGTGATGGAAGAAACCGAACCGAGTATGCTCTAGGCTATAGTTGGCCGAATGTGGTGTTTGGCAAGGTTTCAGATATTATTTTCTTTCACTATGAATGAGCAAAGAAAACAAATGAAAGCCTTTGTATTTATAATGTGTCAAAAGATAGGATTATGGGACAAAGTATTTATAGAGAATATACATTTTGTTTTAACCAAAACTTATCAACAAACACACCTCCACCAAACCTCATAAGGGCCGGCCAAACATCCTCTTAAAATAGAGGGGACCAAAAATATTTTTTCCATTTTTACAAGATAACGCCCGTTAGTCATTTTCTATTAAATACTTAACGGCTGTTAGTCACGGTTTACTCGTTAGTAAATTACATTTTAATAAATAAAATATAATTATTTAAATTAAATAGCTCTAAACGTTTGTGTGCAATCCCATAGTCTCGAGTTCGATCCTAACACACGACTATTTAAATACGTCCACAAACTAACAGCTCCCACTTGGACTATTTCATAAATATCGTGATCACATCGATTGGCGTCTAGCTACACGTCGATGCCTCTAGTACGATCTCGAGTAAGGTCTCCTGGACAAAAACCTTTTAATGATTAAACATCATTATTATTATCCTTTTGTTTCTTAATACACGTTAATAAGGATATGGATCTCAGTCATTTCTTAATTAACAAAATGCTTTCTCGTTCGTTGATTATTAAAGATTACCAAATATCAATTTGGATGTGACCACACATACATCTTTAATTAATCCCACGAGGGGCCCAACTGTATTAAAACTCCAACAAAATATTAGAGGAAGCAAAATCCCATTTTGACTACAAGCAAAACACATGAATTTTGCAACACCCCTGAAATCAAATCCGTATAGCCACCAGTTACGTATAGCGTTAGATTGATTCACAGAAATGCACTAGATCCACAACGTTTCCTGGTATCTCAGGTCGAAGGATAACTATTTATGATATACTTAATGACAAAGATCCATAAAGTAATGTCACTGTAGTTGGGATAAGTCCTATACCTCGAATCATCGAATATCATCTAAATTTGGTATGTAATCACATCAAGTATTCTTTCAAGGACTACTCTCACCAAACTTTAGATTTGTCTTAATTTAATAGTATTTCCATATTATTAATCGACAACAAATAATTTAGAATAAATTAATATTCATGGATATAAACATGCAAATATAGAATACATAATTAACTAATAGAAATAAACGTAACCCAAACTTTATTTCATCAAGGTAATAATGTTTAACACCCCTTATCCAAATACTAAATCACATATTTACATGAAGTCACTAGCTAACATAAGTCCTATTCCCTTAGCATGCTCGTTGACTTTCCTACCAGACAATGCTTTAGTGAAAGGATCAGCTAAGTTACTATCTGTGTGAACTTTCAACAAATTAATTTCACCGACAACAACTTCCTCACGAACATAGTGAAATATCCTCAGAAAATGTCTGGCGCCATTCATGACTCCAGGTTCATTGGCGAATATGATTGCGGCTGAGTTGTCACAATACATATCAGTAGGATTCTTTATTGAAGGCATCACTCCCATATCATCAATAAATTTCCTAATCCAAACAGCCTCCATTGCAGCTTCTGAGGCAGCTACATACTCGGCCTGGGCAGCATGCATGGCTATTGTTGACTGCTTACGGCTCTTCCAGTCTACAACTCCTCCATTGAAGACAAAGACATAACCAGTTTGGGACTTCGTATCATCTTTATCACATTGCCAAGAAGCATCACAGAAACCTGTTACATTCAGTTCTGTGTCTGGTTTACCCCCATAAACAAGAAACATGTCTTTCGTATTCCTTAAATACTTAAGAATGTGTTTAACAGCAGCCCAGTGGAGCTTACCAGGTTTCTGTTGATAACGACTGACTAAGTTCTGAGAAAACGCCACATCGGGCCTTGTGTATCTTACAACATGCATGATAGATCCTACAGCCGAAGCATAAGGAACTCTTGCCATGTATTCCTTCTCTTCAGGAGTTGATGCATCTTTCTCATGACTTAAACCATGATCAACATCCATAGGTTGATAATCTTTTTTGGAGTTGTGCATGTTGTACCTTTTTAATATCTTGTCAAGATATGCACTTTGACTAAGTCCAATCAACCGTCTTTTCCTATCACGATAGATCTTAATACCCAATATGTATGCAACTTCTCCTAGATCTTTCATAGAAAAACATTTACCAAGATAATCCTTAACTGCTTTAAGTCTTGGTATATGACTTTCCATGATTAATATGTCATCAACATATAAGACCAAGAAAACTACATTACTCCCACTAGCTTTGCGATATACACATGACTCATCACGATTCTGAACAAATCCAAACTTCTTGATTTCTTCATCGAATCGTTTATTACCTTGTCGTGAGGCTTGCTTCAGACCATAAATGGATCGTTAAAGTTTACATATACGATTTGGATATTCAGGATCAACGTACCCTTCAGGTTGCTCCATATAGATGTCCTCATCTAAGCGACCATTCAAGAAGGCAGTTTTAACATCCATTTGCCATATCTCATAGTCATAGTACGCGACTATACATGTGAGAATCCTAATAGCTTTAATGTCGGCTACCGGCGAGAAGGTCTCGTCGTAGTCAACACCATGCGTTTGAGTGCAGCCCTTGGCCACCAAACGAGCTTTGTAGGATTGTATCTTTTCATCCATGTCAGTTTTCAACTTGTAAATCCACTTACTTTTCACTACTTTAACACCAGGAGGTGGATCCACTTTCGTCCAAACTTCATTGACATCCATGGAGTGCATTTCCTCATCCATAGCACCTTTCCACTTTTTGCTCTTAGGATCAAGCATAGCAGATTTATAATTAGCAGGTTACCCGAAGTCACCTAGTTCATTATCTTCAACCTCTATGTTTAGACTTAGACGATTGGGTGCTCTAATAGTCCTTTCAGACCTTCGGATAGGAACTAATTCCGGTGGAGGACCCAGACTTTCTGGCTCTACGGGAATTTCACTAGTAATTTCAGAAGGTGATGTATCTTCATGATCATCTTCCAGATCATAGTTCCTCCCACTGAATTCTTGAGATACAAATTATCTTTTAAGAAAATTTCCATATCTTGCAACAATAACTAATACATGGTTTTTACCTCGTATGAAAGTTCGTTAAACCGATCTTTTCGAATTGATTACTGGTAGAAAGTGCGACTCAATCGTTCTTGGTGGAAAATAAAAAGATTTGGTTATCTATTTTAAACTAAAAATAAAAATATCGTTGAAAGCTTGATAATTTAATTTAAGATAAAACAAGTTAAAACAATGCTAAGTAAAAAGGTGAGAAAAATTAAAGTTGGAAAATAGAAACAATTCAGAAAACTACCAGTTAAACTAAGTCTGAAAATTAGAATTTCATAGAAATTGGATCTTCGGAATAATGGTCTTTTCAGAAAAATTGATGTTTTCGGAATAATGAAGTTTTTAGAAAAAGGAGGGTTTTCGGAATAAAGAAGTTTTCAGAAAAAATGGTTTTTTCGGAATAAAGAGATTTTCAGAAAATTAGCATCTTCGGAATAATTGACTTTTCAGAAAAAGGAACTTCTTCGGAATAAAGAACTTTTCAGGAAAAATGGTATTTTTGGAAAAAAGAAACTTTTCAGAAAAAATGGAATCTTCGGAATAATGCGACAATTCAGAAAAATTGATAATTTCGGAATAATGGGCTTTTCAGAAAAAGGAGCTTTTTCGGAATAATAAACCTTTCAGGAAAAAGATGATTTCATAGAATTGCTGAATTCAGAGAAATGGTAATTTCGGAATAAAGGCTTTTTCAGAAAAGGTATGATTTCAGAATTTTAAAACCCTTTTCCGAAAAGATTAGAAAACAGGCACAGATAAACAGAGACATCGAAACTTAAGAGATAAGCTACTAATAAGCACGAACCAAACAAGCAATTAACCAAAACTTTAACCAAATAAATTTAAAGAAGAACTAAATAAGCCACAAATTAAGAACTATAAAAACACTAAGTAATCAAAACATTTAAAATCAACTAATAAGCAAATCTATAAATCTATCAAAACAACTTAATCAAAAATAAGCCAAACACTAGAAAATCAATAACCACAATAAGCTCAAAACATCCACCACATCAAAACAAGAAGATCAATCACATGAATAAATCAATCACATAATCAAAGAGATGAAATTAACTACATGATTATCAAGATTAAGAAAAAGATTAAGAAAGGTAGAATGAGAATTAAGAAAATAAGCTTGATTGATTAAAGATGAATATCAAAAGATTACAAGATTAATGTAAAGATTAATAAGTTTGAAAGGAAAACTAGAGAGAAAATAAAAACACACTAAAATTAACTACTACTCTCAAAACTAACCACCTAACACCCTCCTAATGACATATTAGGAGGGTATTTATAGGAGGTGGAGAGATTACATGCTTAAGCTATCTTATTTCTTTCTTCTCGTCTCGACTCGACTTAATTTTTTTGTCTTTCTCGACGTCGTCTCGGGATTTGTCGATATAAGTTGAACTTGTCTTATAATTTTCTTCTATAATTAGACTTGAGTTCTTCGACTTCATTAAACTTCCGTCTTTAGACTTTTTCTTCGATAAATCTTCAGAATTGGCCTTGGACTTCCGTTCTTTTTGCATTCTCGATCTTTCGACTTCGTCTTTAGTCTTTTTCTTCGATAAAAGCCCGTGATAGCCCATGTTTTCTTCCTTTTGCATCCTTTGGTCCTAAAACACAATAAAAACACAAATCACGCATAATTCCGACTTTTACGACATAAAATACACGTTTTGGTCTTGTTATTATTGGAAATAAGTGGTAAAAGGATAAGTGTTTTCACACTGATTAATAACTTTGTTTTCAGGTGGGAAGTAAAAGTAGTAACCCATAGTTTCCTTAGGGTATCCTACGAAGATACACTTCACAGATCTTTAATGGAGTTTATCAGCTGAGTTACGTTTCACGTACGCCTCACAACCCCAGACCTTAAGATAAGACATATTAGGCTTCTTGCATGCCATATTTCATATGGTGTCTTACTTACCTTCTTTGTGGGAACCATATTAAGAATACGAATCGTAGATTCTAAGGCATAGTTCCAAAAGGATAATGGTACAGTAGTAAGATTAAACATGCATCGCACCATATCCAATAATGTACGATTTCTCCTTTTAGATACACCATTTTGTTGTCGAGTATAAGGAGAAGTAAGATTCTGGACAATTCCACTCTTAGCAAGATAATCTTTAAACTCTTGACTTAAGTATTCGCAACCTCGATCGGATTGAAGAGCTTTAATCTTCTTTCCAGTTTGCAACTCTACTTCAGCTTTAAACATTTTGAATGTTTCAAACACCTCAGATTTATGCTTAAGTAAATAAACAAAACCATATCAGCTGAAATCATCCGTGAATGTTAAGAAGTAGCTAGCACCTCTCTTTGACACATGTCTAAGTGGTCTACACACATCCGTATGTATAAGACCAAGTAGATCCGTAGCCCTTTCAATGTTAGCATTAAAAGGTTTCCTTGTCATTTTCCCAGAAATACAAGATTCGTATTTATCCAATGATTCATCATTGAAACTATCCAAAAGTCTTTCTTTCGAAAGCTTTTGCATGCGAGTCTTCCCAATATGGGCAAGTCTACAATGCCAAAGATAAGAAGAATCCAAGTCTAACTTTCTCTTCTTATTGATGCTAAAATTTGAATTATTATTATCATTGGTGACATGATCATTCATATCAATTTCAAACACACCATTTACAGCAATAGCAGTAAAATAGAAAATGCCATTCAAAGAAACACAAATTCCATTATTAGAAACAGTATGGTGAAAACCAAGGTCTATCAAACAAGAAACAGAAACTACACCTCTAACAATAGAAGGTGCATAATGACATTTATTCAAACTCAGTACTAAACCCGAAGATAAAACTAGCTTAAATGTTCCTATGGCTTCAACCGCTACTTGTGCGCCATTGCCCACTTGCAAAAATTGATCACCATAAGATAGCTTCCTTTTAATCTTAAATCCCTGCATGGTATTACAAATGTTAGTACCACATGCCGTATCATATACCCAGGAATTAGATTTATATGATAGATTAAATAATTCAATCACAAGTAAGTTACCTGAAGTTGACGCACCAGGCTCAAACTTCTTCTTACTTGTACGCAAATCCTCGAGGTAAAGAGGGCAGTTCCTCTTCCAATGACCATCAGCATGACAGTAGTGGCAATCTTTATCCTTTTGAGAATCATCCTTCTTCTTTGGAAGATGCTTCTTAGGTTTGTTCTGATAAGTCACAACTTGCTTGCCCTTATCAGGTTTTTCTTTGCCTTTGTTCTGCTTATTCAATTGCGGTTTTGGCTTAGCAACCCTACCCTTTTGTATTGCAAGTACTTGAGGCGTAGGTGCATGTGCAGGTGCTTTGTCGTTCAAACCATTTTCATAGTCAATGAGCATTGCGTGCAAATTACTCAATGTCTTCCCCTCGCAATGCATGTTGAAGTTTCTAACAAACTAATTAAAGTCCTTGTTAAGGGACCTATTGATCAAGTTGATCGACATTGCATCGTCATAGGGTTTCCCTAGCACAAAAAGCTGATCCAACATCGATTTCATTTTCAAGTAGTGTGCACTGACGGGTTGCCATGCTTGATGTTTGCAGCTGTGCAGTTCGTCTACAAGATCATAGAGCTCAACAGCTGGTGTCTTTTCAAACATATTGCGGAGCTCAGCAAGCATGTCCATTGGAGTATAGAACTCGAATTGTTGCTTGAGAGAAGCATTCATTCCGCTAAGCATGATGCAGGCTACATCAGAGTACCTTTTGTAATCGGCTTTGAAAAGAGCACGGTCCTCTTCGGAAGCATCTTCAGCAGGAGGGTGAGGACAAGGCTGGTACAACAATTCAATAGTATCAGTCACCCTCAAGACAATCCTTAGGGAGCGATACCAATCATTGAAGTTCGGGCCAGTCAGCTTCTCGCCTTCAAAGAAAGTTTTGAGGGCAGAAGACACATGTTGAGAGTTGTTTTGGGGATGGGCCATTTCTACAGAAAAAGTTCATGTATTAGTATTTTCGATAATCAATACTTTCAAGAAAATAAAATTACCCAAGTTAATAATTTAACCATAGTATTTTCCTTGAATTACTAGTACCCATGGTGACATAAATTTACTACATCAGTTGATCTGCTAGTAATAAATGTATTCAGCATGGCAACTTGTCGAACAATTTAATTGAGAAACTCATTTTGAAATTCTAGTATTTTAAAAGACTTACATTGCAAGTTTAATAACTTTGCATTGTCAGCATGTTTAGTCCCTTTCTAATGCCTTGAGTTTCTAGATCTCACTAACTAACTCAATTAAGTCTTCTAATCTATTGAACGTAAAACTTTCAATCGAGATCTCACTCATATGAATAGTTTTCTTCCCATCACAATCTTAATCCAAGGCTCTCACTTGACTAAAATTGCAACTTCAAGTGTTCTCAATTAGATGGCATTCAACTTAAATTGTGGGTATTATTTTGATGTGACAAATCAAAAGTTTATGTATGGAGAAGCATGCATACAACTCCATAGCATAAGTTTTATAAAACTTTTTATAGACATTTTCTTGAAAATTAAATGACCACATTAAAGAATTATAGAGTGCTAGATTATTTGTTCAGTAACCATTATTCGTCGACGTCATTCTATAATCATTTGGGGAGCGAGGGCACTTTAATTCGTAAACCCAGCACACTTAGCCAATATGAAATATCGAGATGGAACATTCTACGAATAAGGATACTAACTTATAATTAAAGCACTAGATACATTCAATAATAGGTCTCATTTAAACTTCTTAATAAATCTATTAGTTTTATATAGTTATTTAGTCAATTTATATTTTTGAAAAAAATACCTATTGTTTACAATATTTTTTTTCAAAAATAAGTTAAACAAATGACACATTACAAAATATATTAGACAAGAATAGCTCTAAGCATAAAAATCATAAATATATGCTCTAAAAATAAATCACATAGTCACATGCATTTATTTATGGATAAAATCTTTTACAACTAGGGTTCAAATAGAATATTAGTCTTCCCTAATTAAATATTTTATGATTTCATTCAAAAATAAAAGATATGCCAAATATTCGTAACATTTACCACATGACAAGTTTTTATCCATAACAACATGCATGTAAATCATGGATCCACATAATCAACTAAAAACATGTAAAGATTATGTCTAAAACATATAATCACTTAAATATAGTAAAGATTATATTGTTTTTATAGAATCGTTACTCAATTAATTTAATTACATGAACTAACAATTTAATCAAATAATTAAACCTAAAGATCTAACATGTAAATAGGGTTTACAAGAAAATCTTTTCTTAATTTGGCAAAACACAAATTTTTTTTTCGTCTGATCTTGCATTAGGTCCAAAAATTTCATGACAAAAAAAAAATTAGTAAACCCTAAATCTCATGTTTTAATCAATACAATTATTATGATCATTAGGTGTTCAATAATTATTGCAATGTTAAAATGGCTCGTGATGCCACTGTTAATTTGTTAGATCTAACATAACATTTATTTGATAAGCAAAACATATAAACATCATAGCACATGCGGAAGCGATTAGGATCAATTAACATAACATGCATATAACTAATTGAATTTTAAAATTAAAAGGGTATTTTACCTTGCAAAGCTTCCTAGCAAAAGAACACTTCAAACCAATCCAAGATTAACCAAAGGAGGTTAAATCTATGCTCTTGTACACACGCCTCAAACAAGCTATTCGACAAGCTAGGTCACGCGAGCAGAACCGTGTCGTAGTGATGGAAAAAACCGAAGCGAGTATGCTCTAGGCTATAGTCGGCCGAATGTGGTGTTTGGCAAGGTTTCAGAGATTATTTTCTTTCACTATGAATGAGCAAAGAAAACAAATGAAAGCCTTTGTATTTATAATGTGTCAAAAGTTAGGATTAGGGGACAAAGCATTTATAGAGAATATACACTTTGTTTTAACCAAAAATTATCAACAAACACACATCCACCAAACCTCATAAGGGCCGCCCAAACATCCCCTTAAAATAGAGGGGACCAAAAATATTTTTTCCATTTTTACGAAGATAACGCCCGTTAGTCATTTTCCATTAAATACTTAACGGTCGTTAGTCACGGTTTACTCGTTAATAAATTACATTTTAATAAATAAAATATAATTATTTAAATTAAATAGCTCTAAACGTTTATGTGCAAATCTCAAATTCGATCTTAACATACAACTATTTAAATACGTTCACAAAATAACATATTCTACAGTAGAAAACAGAAACCAATTAACTAATGTATGTATTCCTAACAATCCAACTAATGTATTCCTCTAAACTTGTTCAAAAAAGAACCATAACACTACTACCCCTTGACCCATATACTATTGACCCGTACTCATTGCCCATAAGATTATCCTAACAGCCTAAATAAAATTAAAAGTAGAGTCAATGTTGTTATAACCATGGTTATAAATAGCGTGAGGCGTGGCGTGGTGGCATGTCCAAGCTACACGCTTTAGCGGCTAAAGTGAAGCTTTAGCACTTCTAAAGCGTGACTTATAGCGACACAATATATAAAAATATTTATTTGTTTTATCATATTTCAATATTATACTTATATTAAGTTCATAATAAGTTTTGTACATAATAATTAAAGTTAGAAAACTCTTTTAAAAATATTCATTTTTTAGAGTTAAATTCAAAAAATCATCGTAAATCATGTCGTAGCGCGCCTTGACCTATTGCGTTGCGTGGGGTCACGCCTCAAGCTTTAGCGCACCTTAAGACGAGCTATAACGAGCTATTTAGAACTATGGTTATAACGTTCACGCGATTTTCACATGAGGACATATTGATCATTTCATAACACTATATAGTCATCTTGTTAAAAAAAACACTATAGTCATCAAATCGAGCATGAGTTCATGTTTTGCAAACAACCATCGATTTAGTTTATAACAATAACAAAAACTCAAGGGTTTTTGTTATAATATTGCGACCGACAACCCATTACACCGTCTATGAACCTAATACTTTACTTCACGCTAGTCCTCACCCGTTCTATTATACATTTATACTCATTCTGTAGGGATAGTGATCCTCACTCGTTCTATAGGCTTCACTATCACACCCATTAAGATGTTAGTATTTGTTACGTAAATGATATCACGTGAAAAGCACACGAGAGTTATCTTCAGATCCATTGATTAGCCATCGTTAGTTAAAAGGACTTTCCAAAGAGGCAAAATGAAGGTGTGAAAGATGTTTTGTGTATTTATTCTGAAATAAAAAGAATTTTGGATAAAACCACGATGCATTTTACTTGAATCTCTATATAACTTGTGTTAAGTTAAATTTATGACTTTAAGATTAAGTTTTTGGTTGTTACGTTTTCTTAAGAATGTCCGACCCTTCTAACTTGTCCTTTCAATATAGGCAACGGTTGATCCAATGTTTGTGGATTCACCACTCTATTTTATTGCAAAAACAACCATTAAACTTTATAGGAAAGTATGAACTCGTGTATAAAGGAAACACACCTTTTAAATTGATCTAGCTAGGCAAGATCTATTATGATTCTACTTTTCTATGTTTTTAAAACCTTTTCTTAGTCAAAACGCAAAGACTGATGTGAATTAGATTAGTGTCAACATATTCAACTAATATGAATGAATCCCATGTAATTTATCCACTTGTGTCAAATAAAAAATAGCTTAAGTGGATATTCTAAATATATTTTTGGAGCACTCTCCACTACTTTGCATCCTTATATAACATACGGTTCTCCAGTTCATGATAGCCACACCCATTTTTCTTATAAAACTTTTCAAATGGATTCAATGAAAGCTATATCAGGTCTTCACTTTGAATTCAAGATTATGAGTGCTAGAAACATTGAAGTTACTGGCTCGAAAGGCTACTTGTTTGTTAGATGCTTCCTTCCGGCAGGAATTAACAAAAGGGTTCGTTTGGACAGCCACAAAATCGCTCCAAATGGAAATGTTTCTTGGAACAAGTCATTCTCCTTGGATTTCGTAGGGAATACGCAATCTATGGACATGATGTTTGAGGAGGAAACTGTTGTTTTTGAACTTCGTTGGAGAAGTAGTACAGTTTCCATGTTCAAGACAATCATTGGTGGTTCACAGCTCTTGGGAAGAGCTGAGATGCAATTTAAAACTCTTTTTATGTCTCCAAATATGGAAGTGGAACGATGGTTAGTTATGACGACATCAAAGAAACATGCCGTTAAATCGTCGCCTTTTATCCATCTATACATGAAGATTCAAGTAAACCCTTCAGAAGTTGTAATGAAAGAAAGGAGGATGAAAAACAGTAACCCTAAAAATAAGTGGGACGAAAGTTGTGGGTGCACCAAAGGTCGTCATGGTTGTGAAACTTCATGCACAGATAGTGAGCTTGTTGCTATAGGGTTTGCCTTGGATGCTTTCTAGGAAAACTAGAATATTTACATAAAATACATAGAATTAGAAAATAGAGAGGGTGAAAGGAACTGTTATCTGTATGGCAATCTTTACATTACCGATGTTAAGAAATTTCTCAATGATTCACGAATTCGTCACTTGAAGGCTTTACGGATCATGTTAGTTTAGTTTGTGTTTTAACGGCATGCTATTTACTAGAGATTGTCTTTCGAGACAAATACATTTGGAAACAAAGTTGTTAAAACAAAATAATTTATCGTAAGAAAAACTAAACAAAATTAAGAAGGATCAATTAATTTTGCATCTATCATTGCTATCAACTGAAGGTTTATAATACTCATAACAATTACGTAAAAACTTAAACAAAATTAAAGCACACGTAGCGGAAGCGATGTAATAAGATCATAATAATAACACATTTATAATTAATCGAGTTTGGGTTACATACCTTTTAGCTAGAGTAAATCCACAAGAACACCACCGAATCACCAATTAGGGTTTATACGAAAAATACCAAGATATAGTTTATAGTGAAACTATATTACGCTCTTGTACACACGTAATGCAACGGATTAATCGTGAGTCTAGCACTTAATAAACCGGAGCTTCAACACTTGTGGAATATAGCCAAAAACAAATAACCAAAAGCCAACCGAAAAAACCCTAAGAGGGTGTATGTTGCGATCGGTTATAAGCAGACAAAGAAAAGGGATAGAAAACTATGAAGGCTATGAGGGGTATATATAGGATTAACAAACTTGTTCTCCAAGTCCTAATTAAATTAGGAAACAAATCCCCTCCCATTGGGCTTGTATAACCGGCGGTAGACACCCCTTTGGGTGTCTTCCAGAACCTTCTAATTCTTCCAATGTATTCCATAACATTCGTTATACTTAACTTTTAATTAACGATCGTTTAAGTTAAGCTCGATTTATATTTAACAAATATAATGAATACATTTATTAAATTAATTAATCCTTTACGTATTGTGTGCAATCCTGTAATTTCGAGTTCGATCCTATCACACGACTATTTAATTTTATGTCCATAAACATTCATCAACAACGTGTGGAAACATATGTCATACATAGATTACATGAAACCTCCAATTAGATTACCTAACGTTCCTTCCCAACAATAACTCCCTTACAGTCAATAGAGTTGCGTATGATGTGCAAATATCTTAGCCCTGACAGAGATCAATGATGAGGCCATATCTTCTCTCCTTTACATTTCAGCTATGTAGCTAGTCGTACCGGCCGTTTGTTGTTTCCAGAGAGGAAAGGTAGCATCTACTGTAATAAACAACATTGGCAAAATGGATATTTTTAGCATTCAAGCAAGCTCTTCAATTTACACTAAGCAGATGATAGAACTTTTAGTGCATCTATTTGTGTATGTATCGGATGTGTTGATGGTTGAGCTAGTGAGTATGTTGTCTAAGAACTAAAGTTTGGTGTGGTATAGGTCCTGTGTTCTAATCCTCATCTAAAGGATATCGATTATTTTTATCGTTTATTTTTGTGTTTATCTACTTGCCTTACATTTTCTTTTATTAAAGCTATTAGTTAGGCATCGATGTATTTATGCATGAAAGTTTATGGACGTAAATTAAATAGTCGTGTGTTAGGATCGAACTCGAGATTACGGGATTGCACATAATACGTAAAGAGTTAATATTTATTAATAAATATATTTATATGTTTATTAATTAAAACGAGTTATAAACATTTAACATTCGTTAAGTTTAAGAGTAAAGAATTAACAGTCGTTGTGAAATATTATAGAAGAGGAAAAGAAGGTCCCGGAACACCCCTAAGGGGTGTTCGACCGTCGGCTACAAAGGGGAGGGGGAGAAAAAAAATCTTGCTTTAAATATTTTTCTTTGGGCTACAAGTTTTACTAAGCCTATATAAACACCCCAAGACCTTCATAATTTTAGACACAATATCTTTTCTCTTCTTTCTTTCTTGCGATCAACACCAAGGAAAAACACCTTTTTAGGGTTACTTTTATCCTTGTGTTGGTTTCTTAAATCAAGTCATAGCCCCTCTCTACGGTTGTTGGGTTAATTTTCCACATACGTTTAAGCTTGGTTTTAACATACTAGTATTATGGTTAACTCGTTATTATACGTGTGTACAAGAGCGTAAACCACTCAAGGGTGGCCTAGTGGCAAAAGGATTTGTGGCTATCATTAGGGGCATACCCACATGGGAGCCGGGTGTAGCACGGGCTACACCAAATTTTAGGTCACACAGGGTAAATTTGTTATAAAATAGGCCTTTTCTCGATACATGGAACACCCGTTTTTACATAATGTGAGTCAAATTTAGTATTAATAATCGTAAAAAAAATTGTGCAGCACCCTGTTTTAAATTCCGAGTCCTCCTTTGGCTATCACTCCAAAGTGTGTGAGGTCTCAAGTTCAATTCCTGCTAGGTGCAAACAAACTTGAAGTGGCCACGCCAACCTCCTGAAAAGGGAGTGCTTTACCTGGTTTATGTCTGTGTGGTGGTGGGCTCAAAACCTCGTGGATTAGTCGGCCAATGTGTCGGAAATCACAGTTACCAAAAAAAATATATAGTCTTACTTTAGACTATATCTTGGTGATTCGATATGAACCTTAATTCGGTGAATTTGTTCTTGTTCGTCGGAAACGCATTGCAAAATGTATGTAACCCTAATTTGATTAATTATGAATGTGTTATTAATGATCTTGTTAAATCGTTTCCGCTATATGTGTTTTGATCTTTGTTAGGGGTTTAATAATTGTTATGAACTATATAAACCTTTAGTGGCATCGAGAGCCGTTTTAACATGCTATAATTATCGAAATCTAAAGGTTTTTTAACTAATAATTGTGTTGAGTTAAAACTACATGTTTTTTTAGGTTTTATAAAAAATTTAGGGTTTGTTTTTTAGAAATCGGTTTTAGCCAAAAAAATTTAAATAAAAAGAATTTAACCCTAAAATTGCATGTATGATATCTTTAGATAAATTGCATGATCAAATTGTTATGCCATGTAGATTATGGTTACGATCCGTATAGATTTAAATTGTTAAGATATGTAGGTGGATCCATGATGAACATGCATGTTTTTTCATGGATCATTAAATTGTATGCGATAATTGTTACGTAGTTGCTACTTGTTTAATTTTGATTCAATAAATCTAGAATTTAAGAAAACTTTTTATGAACATAAAAACTCTAGATTTTAAACTTATTGAATAAAATTGTATGCATGTAGCTATTTGATTTAATTTTACACATATATATTGTTATTATGTTTTTATAATTTAATTTTATTTTGTTTGCCTATTTGTTTATTTAAATTACATGAATTGTTGTAAACAAGGGTAATTTTTTACAAGAAAAATAATATGGACTAAATCATATTGAAACTAAAACTGTTTTGAGATCTAAATTACACTAAATTACGTTGATTGGTAATTTGCAATAATAATTAGAAAGGCCTACTCAATTTGAAAAACTATAAAGTGAGTATCACGCGTTGCCGGTCATGAACCCGACTAAGGAAGGAGGTTACGCCATTGTCGCTGACCAAATTCCCGGCTTGCCTATGCGTCAAATTGGAATTACCTACAATTATTATTTGCACTTTACTTTAAGATTGATTTACCGCAAATTCACATCCGAAACCAATGAATAAGGTTATTGCTTTGTGCTTAGCCGAGTTCTAAAAAAAGTACGTTGTGAATTTTGTTGTGGGTAATTCTTAAAATTGGTTTAACCAATGCCTCAACAATAATTTATGTATTTTAGTCTTGCCGAAAAGTTTACTAAATGTTTTAAACTTATGATATAGAGATGTATGCATGCTTCTCGACACATTGATTTTGACATCAAAATTCGTACCCTTAAAATTTAAGTCGAATGCCATCTAATTGACGGACACTTGAAGTTACAATGTCGTCATATGAGATTTTGGACAATGTTGTGATGGAAAGAAAACTTTTCATAGAATGAGAATTCGCATGATTAGTTTTACGTTCTTTAGATTAGACGACTTAATTAAGTTACTCAGTGAGATCTAGAAAACTTAAGGTATTCAGAGGGGATGAAACATGTTTATAATGCAAAACGTTCTTTTGGCAATGTAAGTGCCTAAAATATCTAGAAATTGGAAATCGTTTGCCAATAAATTGTTCGACAAGTTACTATGTTGAATACATTCATTACTAGCAAATCAACTGGTGTAATAGATTTATGTAAATATAGATTCAGTTTCAAGGAAAATACTATGGTTAATTTATTACCGGGGTGATTTTATTTTCTTGAAAGTATTTATCGAAAATACTAATATTTGAACTTATTTATGTAGAAATGGCTCAACCCGACAACAACGCTTTAAGTTCGGCGTTCAAAACGTTTTTTGATCATCCAAAACTTACTGGCCCAAAATTTAATGATTGGTATCGCTCCCTGATAATTATCTTGAGAGTTGATATGAGCTAAAACTCATATCAATTTATCAACAAATAACCCTAAAACATGAAGCAAAATACCAATTTATCTTGCAAAAACAGTGTTATGTGGTATGTTTGTGTTTGTGTACACTTGTGTAGGTAAAAGGATGCATTTTCAAGCAAACAAGGAATAATCAAGCTTAATTTGATAAAAAAGACAAAGAAGGATCAAAAGTGACAAGACTTTGAAGTGCAAGGACCTATCTTGACAAACTGCCAAAGATGAAGGACCAAAGTGTAAATATTGTAAAAGTCAAGATCATAGTCAAATTTGGTCAACATTCAAGTCAACTCAGTCAAAGGATCATTTTTGCTCAAGGATGAAGTTTGAAGGACTAAAAATGCCAAAGAAATGAAGCTGCTAGCCTTTAAATGCAATCTGCCAAAGTCAAGGGGTGATTTCTGCCATTTATGGAAAGTTATACTAGTTCAATCCGTGTGACACATTGTGGACCAATGAGAAGCCAGGAAAAAGGAGCCATGGATTGCCACATATGTGCATTAAATATCCACTACAGCTGCCTTATTAAATAACAAGATCTCAACAGTGTGATCCGTGTGCACACCTTTCAACTAATCAGAGCTTGACACGTGTCATCTTCAAATAACCAAAAATTTGCCAGGAACGATTTGAAGCTAGAGTGGATTTCATGGAAAGTTATAAACATCAAAGTTGCTTATTTTTGAGAGACGAATCCATTGGTCATGGTCAATTAACATCAAATCAACTCAATCAAGAAACCCCAATTCATATTCATACCTGAAAAATGAGTTAAGCAGAATTTGGACACGTGGAGACCTGGGATTGGTCCCAACACGTCACCAACCCCAACAAATCTCCTTCTCAAGTCTATAAATAGCCTGCTAGGTCTTCATTTCTTTGTGTGTAGTTGTAAGTGTGAAAAACACACACTTTTACTTTTCCTCTCATCAATTTCCCTTTTTAGTTAAACTACTCAAGAGTTTGACACACTCTTGAGTTAGTTAGGCAGTTAGTTACCTTTTCAACAACTTTGTAACCAATCACCATTAATAAAATTCAAATTCTTCTTTTCCCGCCAAATTTTCTCATCATCCTTACTGTTCATTCCTGCTTCCATTGATACTATTGTTGCTGAATTGAGTTTGTTATGATCAAATCTTGATCATAACTGACTTTGATTGAAGAAAGTAGCTGTTTGATTGATTTCAGTCCAAATCCATAGCACAAGTGATGAATTCAGGCCATTATGTTGATTCTAGTTGATGAGTAGCAGTTTGTTGATTATAGATGAGTGAATCTAGTGCTAAGGTGGTGGTTAGCACTAGAATAGAGAGTACATCACTCCTCTACTGCTCAAAGGTTCCTTCACAAGGTGCTTAAGTTTATGATTTTTGGTTCCACTCAAATTGTCAATTGCATGCTAATTTCCTAGCTTAAATCTTTGTGAATGCATGATAAAACCTGTTTAGCTTAGTTTTGATCTGATTCTGGTCAGTTTGTAGCTTAAGAGTTGCTTTTCTGCTTATTGATTTGTTATAGTATCTAGCTTATAGCCTTATTTTAGTCAATTTTAGCCTTGCTATTCTACTTGAGTTCTAGTTGCTTTCAATACCTGCAAGTAGCCTTCACACATATCTTTTTGGTCATTAAATTTGGTCTGCTATAAGTTTTTACTCAGTAGTGACTTGTACTTAAAAAGTCTTAACAAATTTTCATATAGATCAGTTAAAGGAGTGTTTGGAATTAGCTTTTGTAAAGTTTTCAAGTATTGATCTTTGGCCAACTAGTATTCATTAACCAAGTGATAAAAAGTAGTTTTGAACCATTTTCAAGTCAACTCTAAGGTCAAACAGGCAATTGGCAAGATAAAAGTTTGGGTTCATTATCAGTCAGTTTTGCTAAAATAGGTTGTCAAATTCATTTGGCTTGCATTTACTTAATACTTGATGAAATTTAACCAAACCAGTTCTCATTTGTAGTTCAATATATGAAGTTTCATATTCCATAAGCTTTTTGTACAGTTTCCATTAAGCAAGAAGTAATAAGCAAAATTCCAAACAGATAAGCAAAGTGATGTTTCTGTAAATGAAAACTGAATTTTCATATCTCTTAATCCACTTCACAAACCTGGAAATTTTCTTTCACAATATCACTTAGTAGGTATTGATGGTTGATTTTTGAGAAATTCAGCTTTTTGAAAAAAATTTTGGTCAACGCTTGGTCAACATAAGCCATTTTCAGCTTATATCAATTTCCAGGCGTATTTCTTGATGATTTTTGATAAGACTTGATTTCCCGTTCATGTTTTGAGCTCTTTAATCAGTTTCAGTACAAAAAGCTAATTGTGCATGTCTAGATTTGTGTAGAGCTTATTAAGTGCTTATTGAAAAGTGCTTATTTGCTTATTAGACATTTTCAGCCAATTTCCTTTTACAGACCTAGCTTATTTTGAATTTTAAGCATTTTGAAACTGGTTTGACTGATTTTGGTTGAGAAATAAGCTCAAACGAGCTTATTTTTGTCTAGAACCCGTTTTTACTTAAAATCTTTCTAAAATTGCACTTAGGTCCTCCTTGTTTTAAACTGTTTTAAATTTTGGCTAAACTTACACATTTTTAGGGTTTGCAATAAATAAGTCCTTTCAGTTTGGAATTTGTTAAATTTCAGTTAGTAGTTTTGGAATTTGTTACAATTTGGTTAGTTTGTTACATAGTTTGCAAGTTTAGTCCTTATAGTTTGCTGTTTTGACACTTTCAGTCCTTTTACTTGATAGTTTTATATTTTGAGCATTTATATTTCATAGAATTTACATTTTCAGTCCTTTTAGTTTTAAAATTTACATTTTGGAATTTACTTGAATAAAAATTTGGTATTTGCACGATGTTTTACATATAAGTAGATGATATATTTTTCAATTTTACAAGTCATTGTTTGAATTAGCAAATAGAATATCAAAAAAAAATTAACAACCAAAAACAGTTAAAATCCCGATATTGTTAGGACTTTCAATTAGCAAGAACTGAGAAAAACGAACTGCATTATACACAATTTCAAATGGCGCCGCTGCCGGTTCTTTGACTTTACGAGAGACTATCGATTGACGGTTTTCATTGGCTTTTGGGATCCGTTCACCTTGTGAACGTTATTTTTACGTATAATAAATAAAAAACAAATAAAAAATCAAAAATATAAAAATATATAAAAACTAAAAAATTAACAAAACAATTCTTTTCCTAAAGAATTGACCAAAAAAATTAAAAAAAATCCAAAAAGCAATCTTTTTCCTAAGAGATTGCACCCAAAAATATATATTATTGGATTCTCTCGGTTTTTATGTACATATAGTATTTTCTCTTAAAAAACTCATAAATACAAAAATATTTTCCATATATTATTATAAGTAAATACGTATACGTATAAGAACAACCAATCTACATATTCTCCATAAGTATTGCCAAGGCAATACACCGTGTTGAGAGGCGTTCCGGTCCTTGACACGTGTATCGATCAAACAAAATAAAGCAAGAATAGATAAATACTCTCAATAAGAAACAATTCGAAGAATACGAACATTTAAGTGAATAGAAAGGCGATGTGCTATAAAATGCCATCGGGTCAATAGGTACTTAAGTGCTTCGCGCCACCTAACCCCTGTTCACTTGTGAGTATTCTAAGAAGGAAGGCTTCATTGGGGGTCTTGCACCCAAGTAGTACATACATATATTGTTATTTTCTTGTGGATATTTAATATTGAAACTCGAAGAGGATAATCCATTTCTCTTCAAAGTCACACGAGAGCTTCTCTCTCATTCCTCGTATTGAGTTGCATGCTCACTCGCGGGCGTGCACAAATACCGATTGGTGTACAACCTCTTCCTCCGAAAAGGAAGAAAAAGAGAAAGAGTAAGACCACCACCGTCCATCAAGCCGATCACGAGAATCGTGCTTTGACTCCTCCACCACAAGAAGCCATGGCTGTTGATAATCGTTCTTTGATGGAACGTATGCAAACCAATGTTCATGGATATGCTAGTGCTATTAGGATTCACGACATTCCCGCAAATACATTTGAGCTAAAAACGTCTATGATTACTATGGTTTCACAATCACCTTTCTATGGTAACAAGAATGATGATCCTCATGCTCACCTTAAGAGATTCCTTTCTCTTTGCAATACCATTAAGCAAAATGGAGTCCCACATGATGCTATTAAGTTGATGTTAGTGCCATTTTCACTTGAGGGACAAGCTAAGCATTGGTTAGACACTCAACCACCCGATAGTATCACCACATGGGATGGTTTCACCACTAAGTTTTTGAACAAGTTCTTTCCTCCATCTAAGACCATGTCCTTGAGGACCTTAATTATAGGCTTTCAACAAAAACCTAGTCAATCCTTTAGTGATGCTTGGGAAGAGTATAGAGAGTTATTGAGGCGATGCCCTAACCATGGATTGGATGACGTTCACCAAATCAATACCTTCTATGACTCACCACCAAGATTCACTCAATGCTTCCGCGGGAGGGAATATTCTTCTTAAATCCATGCAAGAGGCCTTGGACATCATTGAGACTAAAGCAATGGTTCAAACAAACAATCAATTTGAAGAAAGGGTTCATGTTATCCAAAACACTTCTCAAACACCTTGTGATAACCAAGTCCTTAAATTTCAACAAGAGATCCTTCAACAAGTCAAACAAGGACAACAAGAACTGCTTCAAGCTTTTAAGACCATTTCATTGAACAATTCTTCAAATGATGTGAATGCCATTACCCTTTATTGTGTAACTTGTGAAGGTCCCCATTCTTATGAACAATGTGATAAGGTGCAAGTTTATCAAGGGGAATGCTATGCTTACCAAGAGGAACATCGTGAACACTTCAAGCCAAATATCATCCAAATAACCTTTCTTACAAGTCCCAAAACTACCTTACTCCACCGGGCTTCCCACCCCAAACACCCACCCAAATTCAACAAAATCCTCCTCAACTTTTACAAAGGAATCAAGGGCAAAGACCACCTTACCAAGGAAATAACTACAAGGCAACCAATCAATTTCAACCTCAAGCAAATACCTTCTATCCACCAAACCAAGGATTTAATGCACCATCTTTTCCACAACAAGGTTTTTATCAAGGAAATGTGCAATTTAACCCTATGGATTTGGTGCTTCAAAAGTTTACTTCTTTTGAGAAACAATTGAAAGATAATCAAGAGGAGAATAACAAGAAATTTGCACTTCTTCAAAACCAAATTATCTATAATCAAAGACCACAAGGGGCTTTACCTTCCAACACACAAACAAATCCAAGGGCAAATGTCAATGCTATTACAACAAGAAGTGGAAAGTCAACAAAGGATCCTTCACCTCTTAAACCTACTATTGTTCAACCCACTTGTGCTCCTACTTGTGACAAGCCTTCTACCTCTACTTCACCTCCTCAAAATGCTCCCATTTCTCCAACTTCAACACCCACTCATGAAGCACTCAATAAGGAAAATCCTTCATCAACCACTCAACCACAACCAAAACCAAGCCTTCCTTATCCCTCAAGATTGAGAAAAGAAAAGCTTAAGAACAAGGATGATATCCAAGTTTCTAACTTTTTGAGGATGTTCAAGCAACTTAACATCAATATCTCCTTTGCGGAAGCCTTAGCCAATATGCCTAAGTTTGCTAAGATGATTAAGGACTTGCTTTCTAACAAGGAGAGATTGGTGGATTTGCCTAATGCTTCCTTGAATGAAAATTGCTCCGCGGTTTTGCTTAAGAAGTTGCCTACTAAGCTTGGAGATCCGGGGAGGTTTTTGATTCCTTGCAATTTCCCGGGGGTGGAAAATTGTATGGCTTTAGCGGATTTAGGAGCAAGCATAAACCTCATGCCATTATCGGTTTGGAAGAAACTTTCACTTCCCGAGCTCACTCCTACTAAGATGACTCTTGAGTTGGCCAACCGTACTATAGCTTATCCGGTGGGAATTGCGGAGGATGTTTTTGTGGGGGTTGATAGATTTACATTTCCCGCGGATTTTGTGGTGGTTGATTATGATATGGATCCTAGAGTGCCTTTGATTGTTGGTAGGCCATTTTTGAGAACGGGTCGTACTCTAATAGATGTGGCGGAAGGAGAACTTACAATGCGGGTAGGAGATGAGAGAGTTGTGTTTAACATGGGGAAGTTGTCTAAAAAGTCTAATGAGCCCAAAGCGGTAAAACATATTGATGTTGTGCATGAGGAGGAAACACAAGATGATCTTCTTGATGAAGTTTGTGATGAGTACTTTTATGAAGCTTGCTCCAGTGGAGATTATGATTTACCGCATATTGAGACCATTGCTTCCATTACTTCATTTTTGGATTTTCATGAACATCAAGAGCTAAGCTTTAGTGAAATCCCATATGACACTCCATTTTTCCACAATGATAATCATATTCATGAGGACTTTAGTGATGGAGAATCTTTTCTTTGTGATTCACCAACATATGATGACTATAGTGATGATGAGCTTTCTATTTGTGACTCTCCATTTGTTGATGATCATACTTCCTTTGGTTTTGAGGGATCACAAATTTTTGATAGTCCAATTTATGATGTTTATGGTGATGAGGAGGATTCTATCATTGATGAGATTGATGAGTTTTTAGAGGTGGATATACCTTTTGAGTACACTCTTGGTTATCTTGATGAGGAGGGGGACATACTCTATTTAGAATCTCTATTGAATAAAGACCCTTTACCTTTTTCCTTGCCCACCTCAACCTTTCAAAGTGATAAAGGAAAACAAGTCATGATGGTCCCTTCCAAGAGCTTGTTGTTACACATGCTTCCACAAACTATCTCTCACCATGTGAACTACAAAGGCGAATCTTCTAAGGCAACCAACACTTGTTGTTTTCCCATCAAGGAAAGGATTTTTGATCCTGGCATAGAGCTTGCTAAACCATCTCAGTATCCGCCTGATGCAACAAAAGGAAAACTTGTGAAAGATTTGAGAGCTTTACACTATCACCTTGGGAAGAACATATGGGAAACCATTTTGGAGAATTCACATGATTAGTTTTACGTTCTTTAGATTAGACGACTTAATTAAGTTACTCAGTGAGATCTAGAAAACTTAAGGTATTCAGAGGGGATGAAACATGTTTATAATGCAAAACGTTCTTTTGGCAATGTAAGTGCCTAAAATATCTAGAAATTGGAAATCGTTTGCCAATAAATTGTTCGACAAGTTACTATGTTGAATACATTCATTACTAGCAAATCAACTGGTGTAATAGATTTATGTAAATATAGATTCAGTTTCAAGGAAAATACTATGGTTAATTTATTACCGGGGTGATTTTATTTTCTTGAAAGTATTTATCGAAAGTACTAATATTTGAACTTATTTATGTAGAAATGGCTCAACCCGACAACAACGCTTTAAGTTCGGCGTTCAAAACGTTTTTTGATCATCCAGAACTTACTGGCCCAAACTTTAATGATTGGTATCGCTCCCTGATAATTATCTTGAGAGTTGATATGAGCTAAAACTCATATCAATTTATCAACAAATAACCCTAAAACATGAAGCAAAATACCAATTTATCTTGCAAAAACAGTGTTATGTGGTATGTTTGTGTTTGTGTACACTTGTGTAGGTAAAAGGATGCATTTTCAAGCAAACAAGGAATAATCAAGCTTAATTTGATAAAAAAGACAAAGAAGGATCAAAAGTGACAAGACTTTGAAGTGCAAGGACCTATCTTGACAAACTGCCAAAGATGAAGGACCAAAGTGTAAATAATGTAAAAGTCAAGATCATAGTCAAATTTGGTCAACATTCAAGTCAACTCAGTCAAAGGATCATTTTTGCTCAAGGATGAAGTTTGAAGGACTAAAAATGCCAAAGAAATGAAGCTGCTAGCCTTTAAATGCAATCTGCCAAAGTCAAGGGGTGATTTCTGCCATTTATGGAAAGTTATACCAGTTCAATCCGTGTGACACATTGTGGACCAATGAGAAGCCAGGAAAAAGGAGCCATGGATTGCCACATATGTGCATTAAATATCCACTACAGCCGCCTTATTAAATAACAAGATCTCAACAGTGTGATCCGTGTGCACACCTTTCAACTAATCAGAGCTTGACACGTGTCATCTTCAAATAACCAAAAATTTGCCAGGAACGATTTGAAGCTAGAGTGGATTTCATGGAAAGTTATAAACATCAAAGTTGCTTATTTTTGAGAGACGAATCCATTGGTCATGGTCAATTAACATCAAATCAACTCAATCAAGAAACCCCAATTCATGTTCATACCTGAAAAATGAGTTATGCAGAATTTGGACACGTGGAGACCTGGGATTGGTCCCAACACGTCACCAACCCCAACAAATCTCCTTCTCAAGTCTATAAATAGCCTGCTAGGTCTTCATTTCTTTGTGTGTAGTTGTAATTGTGAAAAACACACACTTTTACTTTTCCTCTCATCAATTTCCCTTTTTAGTTAAACTACTCAAGAGTTTGACACACTCTTGAGTTAGTTAGGCAGTTAGTTACCTTTTCAACAGCTTTGTAACCAATCACCATTAATAAAATTCAAATTCTTCTTTTCCCGACAAATTTTCTCATCATCCTTACTGTTCATTCCTGCTTCCATTGATACTATTGTTGCTGAATTGAGTTTGTTATGATCAAATCTTGATCATAACTGACTTTGATTGAAGAAAGTAGCTGTTTGATTGATTTCAGTCCAAATCCATAGCACAAGTGATGAATTCAGGCCATTATGTTGATTCTAGTTGATGAGTAGCAGTTTGTTGATTATAGATGAGTGAATCTAGTGCTAAGGTGGTGGTTAGCACTAGAATAGAGAGTACAGCACTCCTCTACTGCTCAAAGGTTCCTTCACAAGGTGCTTAAGTTTCTGATTTTTGGTTCCACTCAAATTGTCAATTGCATGCTAATTTCCTAGCTTAAATCTTTGTGAATGCATGATAAAACCTGTTTAGCTTAGTTTTGATCTGATTCTGGTTAGTTTGTAGCTTAAGAGTTGCTTTTCTGCTTATTGATTTGTTATAGTATCTAGCTTATAGCCTTATTTCAGTCAATTTTAGCCTTGCTATTCTACTTGAGTTCTAGTTGCTTTCAATACCTGCAAGTAGCCTTCACACATCTCTTTTTGGTCATTAAATTTGGTCTGCTATTAGTTTTTACTCAGTAGTGACTTGTACTTAAAAAGTCTTAACAAATTTTCATATAGATCAGTTAAAGGAGTGTTTAGAATTAGCTTTTGTAAAGTTTTCAAGTATTGATCTTTGGCCAACTAGTATTCATTAACCAAGTGATAAAAAGTAGTTTTGAACCATTTTCAAGTCAACTCTAAGGTCAAACAGGCAATTGGCAAGATAAAAGTTTGGGTTCATTATCAGTCAGTTTTGCTAAAACAGGCTGTCAAATTCATTTGGCTTGCATTTACTTGATACTTGATGAAATTTAACCAAACCAGTTCTCATTTGTAGTTCATATATGAAGTTTCATATTCCATAAGCTTTTTGTACAGTTTCCATTAAGCAAGAAGTAATAAGCAAAATTCCAAACTGATAAGCAAAGTGATGTTTCTGTAAATGAAAACTGAATTTTCATATCTCTTAATCCACTTCACAAACCTGGCAATTTTCTTTCACAATATCACTTAGTAGGTATTGATGGTTGATTTTTGAGAAATTCAGCTTTTTGAAAAAAATCTTGGTCAACGCTTGGTCAACATAAGCCATTTTCAGCTTATTTCAATTTCCAGGCTTATTTCTTGATGATTTTTGATAAGACTTGATTTCCCGTTCATGTTTTGAGCTCTTTAATCAGTTTCAGTACAAAAAGCTAATTGTGCATGTCTAGATTTGTGTAGAGCTTATTAAGTGCTTATTGAAAAGTGCTTATTTGCTTATTAGACAATTTCAGCCAATTTCCTTTTACAGACCTAGCTTATTTTGAATTTTAAGCATTTTGAAACTGGTTTGACTGATTTTGGTTGAGAAATAAGCTCAAACGAGCTTATTTTTGTCTAGAACCCGTTTTTACTTAAAATCTTTCTAAAATTGCACTTAGGTCCTCCTTGTTTTAAACTGTTTTAAATTTTGGCTAAGCTTACACATTTTTAGGGTTTGCAATAAATAAGTCCTTTCAGTTTGGAATTTGTTAAATTTCAGTTAGTAGTTTTGGAATTTGTTATAATTTGGTTAGTTTGTTACATAGTTTGCAAGTTCAGTCCTTATAGTTTGCTGTTTTGACACTTTCAGTCCTTTTACTTGATAGTTTTATATTTTAAGCATTTATATTTCATAGAATTTACATTTTCAGTCCTTTTAGTTTTAAAATTTACATTTTGGAATTTACTTGAATAAAAATTTGGTATTTGCACGATGTTTTACATATAAGTAGATGATATATTTTTCAATTTTACAAGTCATTGTTTGAATTAGCAAATAGAATATCAAAAAAAAATTAACAACCAAAAACAGTTAAAAACCCGATATTGTTAGGACTTCCAATTAGCAAGAACTGAGAAAAACGAACTGCATTATACACAATTTCAAGAGTAGCGGGTACTATTGATTACTTGTCCACGGTCGTACCGGCTGACCTTGCTGAAGCGGCTACTGAGGCCGAAAGACTCATTTACAAACACTGAAATTAAGAAGCACACTGATGTGGCTTTCTTAATGCTTGGGAAAATGTCACCTTTTCTACAAAAGAAGTTTGAGCCTTTATACTCTCATGCAAATGCTTGAAGAGCTCAAGGCAATGTTTTGAGAAGCCTCAAGCTGTGGAGATCTATCATTTAGTAGATGCTCTGCATAGCTGTAAGCAATCCCTTGGGAAACCCATAAGTGCACACTCTATGGAAATGAGAGGTTACATGGAACAGCTCATTGCATTTGGGAAACCCTATGACAATGATATGGCGATTAACTTAATCAATAGGTCCCTAAACAATAACTTTAACGATTTTGTTAGGAACTTTAATATGCATTGCATGGGGAAGTCAGTTAATGATTTGCATGCAATGCTCATTGACTATGAAAAGGGGTTTAAGGACAAGGCGTCTAACTCTACTCCTCCAGTACTTAACATACAAACGGGTAGAGTGAATAAGCCAAAACCGCAAGCGAACAAAAAGATGAAAGGCAGAGGCAAGGGTGATAAACGCAAGCAAGTTGCGACTTATCAAAATCCTAAGCAAAACTTTGCTAAGAAGAATCAATCTCAAAAGGATGGGACTTGTCACCATTGCGGCGCCAATGGTCACTAGAAGAGGAACTGCCCTTTGTACCTCGATGAGTTGCGAGAAATTAAGAAAAAGAAGTCTAAGCAAAGTGTTGTAGCTTCACGTAACTTATTTATGATTGAATTATTTAATCTAACATACAAGTTAAATTCCTGGGTATATGATATGGGATGCGGTATTAACATTTGTAATACGCTTCAGGGGTTTAAGCTGGAAAGGAAGCTATCCTATGGGGAGCAATCTCTGCAAGTGGGCAATGGAGCACAAGCAGTTGTTGAAGCTATAGGAACGTTTAATTTAGTTTTACCTTCGGTTTAGTACTGATTTTAAACAATTGTCATTATGCACCTTCTATTATTAGAGGTATCATTTCCTTTTCTTGTTTGTTGGATCTTGGATTTATTCACACTATTGATAATAATGGAATTTCTGTTTTCAAAGATGGTATTTTCTATTTTAATGCAATTGTTGTGAGTGTCGTGTTTGAAATTGACATGCTTGATAATGATTCCAATTATAATAATAATTCTGTCTTTAGCATGAATAAGAAGAGAAAGTTAGACAAGAACTCTTCTTATCTTTGGCATTGTAGACTTGCCCATATTAGGAAGACTCGCATACAAAAGCTTCAACATGAAGGTCTTTTGGAAGATAGTTGATATTAGGTTTTTGCACTGGGGTTCTCTATATTCTCTCGAAATCCTCTCGAATTGATCTTGGTTCTAAGTGGAATGATTGTTCTTGGTTACTAAAAAGGGGGTTTAGTTTTCTAATCTACTAGAAAGTTTAAATGTATTAACATGAAAACTTAAATAAAAAAAACAATTAATTTAATGACAATTAATAAAAATAGAATTAAAATTAAAATAAAATGATGAGACAGTAAAACAGTAACACAGTAACACTTAAAAATACTCAAAGAAAATTTATTCAGAAATTGACCTTGATTCGGAACTAAAGTTCCGGAATTCTCTCGAAATCCTCTCGAATTGATTTTGGTTCTAAGTGGAATGATTGTTCTTGGTTACTAAAAAGGGGGTTTAGTTTTCTAATCTACTAAAAAGTTTAAATGTATTAAAATGAAAACTTAAATAAAAAAAACAATTAATTTAATGACAATTAATAAAAATAGAATTAAAATTAAAATAAAATGAAGAGACAGTAAAACAGTAACACAGTAACACTTAAAAATACTCAAAGAAAATTTATTCAGAAATTGACCTTGATTCGGAACTACTGATCCGGAAGTTTATCCGGAACTTTTCACCCGGAACTTTAAGTCGGAACTTGATTCGGAACCTTCGCTCGGATGTTTGGTGATCCGGAAGTTCGTCCGGAACTTTGATTCGGAAGTTAGTTCTAAAGTTCACCCGGAACTTTTCGTTCGGAAGTTCACTCGGAAGATTGATCCGGAAGTTTATCCGAAACTTTATCCGGAACTTTGAGTCGGAAGTTTATTCGGAACTATCAACTGATTCGGAACTTTTTGAAAGAACATTCATTCGGA
Source organism: Glebionis coronaria (assembly GCA_025667525.1). NCBI lineage: Eukaryota > Viridiplantae > Streptophyta > Magnoliopsida > Asterales > Asteraceae > Glebionis > Glebionis coronaria. The sequence continues at coordinate 33,956,796 of CM046880.1, read as the reverse complement.
ACTTTTAAACTAACTCGGAACTTTTGAAAAGAAAACTCTTTCGGAAGATTTTGTTCATCCGGAACTTTTGAAATTGACTCGGAACTTTTTAAAAGGAAATTTATTCGGAAGATTTGAAAATCATTCGGAACTTTTGTTCATCCGGAACTTTATGTTCATCCGGAACTATTTGCTCATCCGGAACTTTTGGTTCATTCGGAAGTTTGTGTTCATCCGGAACCTGGGAATACTCAAGAACAGTAACCTTTACCGAAGAACAGGGAGATACGTTTTAATCCAAAATCAAGCTAAAAAAAAGCAAAAAGGTTTTACCAAATTAACCAATAATCATTTAATAACCATAAGCAACAAATCCCAACAGTAAAAACACAAATTCAACAACTTTTTAAAATCAAAACTCAACCAAATAAGAACTTTAGAACTTGAAATAAAAAGATGATGAAGAACAAGATGAATGAAAAGATTAAAGGAAGACTTGTATTAATGATTAATGTTGAACAAAATAAAAGACAAGATTAAACTACAAGATTTGGAAGAACAATAATCAAAATCACCAAACACCCTAGTGGTGTTGGTGATGACTACGAACAAGAAAAGAGAAAAAGAAGGGAATGAAAAAAACTGGATGAAAAGTGTGAGGGGAACCCTTTATATAGGTGTTCCCTTTGGTTGGTGAGTGGGCTTTCTCCCGTTCTCTTTGTCTTCTCGTCTTTTCAGAAAAGTTGACGTTTTCGATTCTGATTCGGGATTTGTCGTCGATTAAATTCAACTCGTCTTTTAATTTCTTCGTTTAATAGACTTGAGTTTCTTCGACTTATGTAAATCTTCCATCTTTGGTCCTTTTCTTCGATAAATCTTCGAATAGGCCCAGTGACTTCAAATCTTTTGCATCTCTTGGACAATAAACTCTGTCTTGTGTCTTTTTCTTCGATAAATCCCGTGCAATCCCTTGTTTTCTTCAGTATTCATCCGCTTGGCTCTGAAAACACAATAAACACAAAAACCACACACAATTCCAAACAAATGATATTAAATACGCGTTTTGGTCTCGTTTTAGCCAAAATTAAGTGGTAAAAGGATGGGTGTTTACACACCTATCAAATCCCCTACACTTAACCATTGCCATGCCCTCATGCAATGCTTAGTGATAAAGCAATTTTTACATTTTTCTCATAATTAATCAACCTTGGCCTTATTCAAATAATACTAAACAAAAATTAAAGTACTAAAAGGAATTAAAACTTTAAAGGAAACAAAAGGATAGATGACCATTTTTACTTGAAAATAGCTACATGGAAATAACTTGCAAAGAGATCAAGGACTTACATTAGGGCTTTGGTGCTGTGAATATTTATCACCCTCAAGTTTCACGTTCCCCAAACTAAGCTTAAAAATGAGATCATTGTTATTATAAGTTAGCAATTCAAACACTTACACACATGGCTTAATTAAATGCTTAAACTCCTTTATTCCTAGGTGTATCTCTTATATTTTATTTTTGTCTTAGAATGATCATGAAGATGCATTTTTGGACTTATTTCGATAGTTTATTTAGGCTGAAAGCAAAGTAGGACGATTTGATCCATAGTTAGCTAAAGGACAAAATCTCTTAAAACTGCTTCTCGGGATATCAAAAAGTTCATATCTTGGCATAACTTGGTTCACGATTTGAGACCTTTCTCGGGCCGATATTTGGCATGTACTTCATACTTCATATCTTGAGAGACGTTCTTGAGATAATGGTCTTCTCATCGTTAATAGAGTTTCTTCACTTGGAGACTTTTGAGGGGTACTCCAACTTTGTTGACCACGACTTCATGATTATTTCTTCAATCTCTAATTGGGATTTTGAGATACAACGATCCGCCTCCTTTTCGGACTTGGATCTATTTATCATCATACCTTGTTAGGGTCTTTTCGGATAGACTTCTCCATGATCTTTATGGGAGTTGATTACTTTTCGTCGTGAGTCTTGATCCTTCATATTGATTTTGGAAATAATGCTTTTCACATCACTTTGGATCTTCAGCAATAAAATGGAATCCTCATGCCTTGTTAGGGCCTTTTCGGACTCGCCAATCTTCGCGCCCCGCTTCATAAGTTATGCCTTGGCTATGAACTCTTATCATTACCGAGCAACTTTTAAACGATCTTGGGCTAGAAGCTAAGTAACTTTTCAAATCGTACGACCTTACTTATTGCAGATAAATTATTAGCAAGTGATGGGAGAATAGGCAAATAATTACACCAAGTGAGCTTGTGCAAGATTACCGACTTATAATTGACTCTATCATTTCTCGTCCTCCACAATTTAAAATCTCAAGTAATGAGACTCGTGGACACTTAGCCTAATAAACCAATTAAGGTCTACATGGTTAAGGATACTAGCTAGAATAAACTTGGATAAGTCTATTCGGGTTGAGTCAAAATAAACGCAACGGGCCTAATATGTCAAAGATTTCTAAACTAGCTACACCACTTTATTAATATTTTTGACTTTATTGCTGGATATATACATACGAAAGCAACGATAAAAATTTTAAAAATTACGACTAAATGGCCAAAGTTAATTAAAAATTTGAAAAATGTTGAAAAAGATGATTTTCCGGTTAAATGAAGGCATTTTCATGGAAAAGTCCACTTAAAACTTCGATAGAAGTCCCCTCTACACTTAAGATAAACATTGTCCTCAATGTTTAAGTATGTGGGAAAAGTGTCCCCTACACTTATGACATTGTGCACGTTGGTTAACTCAAGTTAAGGAAGAGACGACTAAAGTGATCAATTTCAAATGTGAGTATGAAGAAAAGTGAATCACGATAGTTGAGAGATAGAACCGGATTTCGGATAACACGGGAGCACGGTTCTTCAAAGGTTCCAAAAGTGCACTCATCCCTGTAATCACATCACCACACAAAAAGAAAGAACCTAGAGAGGTCCCCCTACACTTAGGAGGTTAAACGGAAAAGGATAGATACTCGGGCTGCCTCCCGAGGAGCGCTTTTTTTTGATAACCGAGTCACGAGCCTAACTCGACCCAAAATTAGTTCATGGGGAATGTGGTGAGGGATGGAATCATCTCCTGAGAGGTGTCCTCACCAAAGTACAACTTCACTCGTTGGCCATTCACCTTAAAATTAGGTCCATTAGGTTGAGCGAGCTCGAGAGTACCATATGGAAAAATTTGGGCAATGGTGAATGGGCCGGACCAACGAGATTTCAGCTTGCCCGAAAAGATTTTCAACCGAGAGTTAAAAAGTAAGACTTTGTCTCCAACATGGAACTCTCGGTTCTTAATCTTAGAGTCGTTAATGAGCTTAGTCCTTTCCTTATAGATCAAAGAATTTTCATAAGCCTCATTCCGGAGTTCATTGAGCTCATTGAGTTGGATCTTGCGTAGGTCACCGGCTTTGTTGATATCAAAATTAGCCCACTTCAAGGCCCAGTAAGCCTTGTGCTCCAACTCAATGGGGAGGTGGCACGCTTTCCCGTACACGAGACGATATGGTGTACAACCAATCGGAGTCTTGTATGCAGTACGAAAATCCCACAAAGCATCATCAAGTTTATCAGCCCATGAGGCACGATGCTCTCCCACGGTTCTTTCAAGAATTCGCTTTAGTCCTCGGTTGGATATTTCAGCCTGGCCATTAGTTTGTGGGTGTTAGGCTGTGGAAAGACGATGATTTACACCATACTTAGCCATGACTCTTGCGAATTGGTCATTGCAAAAATGAGTCCCACGATCACTAATAATGGCACGAGGCACACCGAATCTAGCGAATAGAGCTTTCAAAAAGTTACAAACCACCCTTGCGTCATTAGTGGGTAAAGCTTTGGCTTCAACCCACTTTGAAACGTAGTCAGCAGCTACAAGGATATATTTGTTTCCTTTAGAAGAAGGGAATGGCCCCATAAAGTCGATACCCCAAACATCAAAGATTTCACATTCTTGTATGAAATTATGAGGCATCTTGATGAGATGGCATTTATACATGATCTCATCGTTCTTTTCGGGCTTTAAATGCATAAAAATGTCATAAAATACCATATATATGCTTGTGTTTGTTTACTTGTGTATTTTAGGTATGGATATCATGAAAAAGACAAAAGATCACAAGAAACAAGGAAAAACGAACACGAGAAACGAAGCCGTACAAAGAACCGGGCCCTAATCATGGAATTTTCATCAAATACCCTTGAAGACTTGAAGACAAGCAAGATTGATCATCATTTATTGAAGAAATGACACTTAAAACCCTTGTATATTAATAATTACAAGTTTGGTCCCTTAAGTTTGTCAAAATTACAAAAAGGTCCTTCAACTTTGAAGAAATGGCAAGTTTAGTCCCTCAACAATTCAAAATTGCCAATTATGGTCCCTCAAGAAGTGAAAGACATAATGAAGACCTTAGAAGATCAACTTTGTCCAAGTTCAGCCCTTGAAGTACTCAAAATAGCAAAAATAGTCCTTGAAACATTTTTTGGAAAAGTTGGTGCCAAATATGTCAAAAGGTGAAAGTTAAATACAAAGGGAACAAGGATTTAGGGCTGAAAAACATGATATGCATAAAAACCCAAAACACAAGGACCATAGTTTCCAAAAAGGAAAGATTTAAAAGAAAAGGGCGCCTAACACATGTAACTTCCCCTAAAAACGGATCAAATGAGCTTTTACTGTTCATCTTTTACCCCAGGTTCTATTTTACTCATTACTTGGGTAATTCTCAATTAACCTTGCACACAAGTAATTCACACACTCACAAACCTTTCCCACTCCTAAAAACCTGCATCCCACTCATGTGCACCAAACCCCCAATTCCCCAATCCACCAATCACATCATTCCTTAGCCCCCAAGCATCATGACGTGTCCCAATTGAATGGCCAAGATTATTTGCTTCCTCCCAAAGCAAAATAAACGTTCAAGATCAAATGGACAGCTCATATGCACCAAAAACGTTTGAGGGCAATTTTGGAATTTCTTATGTATTAGGGTTTATGTTTTTATGCTTCTAGGATGTTCTATAGGCTCTATAAAAGGAGACCCAAGCTGTGGTGATCCCTTTGTTCCAGTTTCTAGTCTCTCACATGTAATTCCTTTTTAAAGAAATAAAAAGTTTGGTTTTTGAAATATTCAAGTGTAATTCCTTTTTTATTGTTTTTAAAAGATTGTGTGTTGTGAGGAGATTGATTCTGAGTTCCACTTTGTTTTATGGTTAAGCAACTTTGATTTTCAAAGTTGTTTAAGGTTTTGAGATTTTGAGAGATTTTGGTAAAATCTTCTCAAAAGGTTTTTGGTGTTAAGAGGTTTTGATTAATTGGTGTTATAGTGTTAATAGAAACGTTTTTAAGAAGTTTGATAAGTTTTGGTAAAGTTTTAAAAAGAAAAGAAAAAAAAAAGAATATTGTAAGCTTGAATTGTGTTTTCTTTGTTTTGTGTTCAAACAGGTTGAAGGCTTGTTGATTTAGTTCAGCTCCAACCCGGGTTGGATTGGAGGAGGGTTATACACCCTCTAGGGCTTTGGATGTTAAAGCCCTAAGGTATCTTTCTTATTTCTCTTTGAAAAGTTCAAAAATAGCTAGTTATATGATCTTATGTGATTTTGTTACTAAGTGTGTTTGAGGTGCTTGATTCATGTTCTTATGTGTGTTAGTACTTGTTTAATGCTATTTGCTTCAGTTTTAAATAGTTTTATAAAGCATTTTGGTTTGATAATTTTGGTTTACAAGTTTTTAAAGTGGTGTTTGGCAATACGGATTAGCAGGGCAAAGTGCTTAGATTTTGATCTTAAAAGGTGTTAGACAACTTGATTAAGGTTAAGTTAGGTGTTAGTAAGTTGGTAAATCAATTTTGATTAAGTTAGAAGTTAATTGGAGTGGTAAAAAAGGATAAAGGGTGTTAAAAATCTGCATAAGGGTGAAATCTGCTTGTTTTGCTTCATTTTGATGCTTAATCTTGGATTATTGTTGAAGATTAGGTTGTTTTAGAGTTTGTTCTGGATTGAATGCCATCTTATGAGTTTGTGTGCATGATTTGGTAGCTTAAGGTTCATTAGGTTGCTAGAAAATAGCCATACTAGCTCACTGACCTGCATAATACATCTCAGCAACTTGCATAGGCTAGGGAGTGCTTGTTTAGCTTATTTTGTGGTGTGTTTGGTGTTTAATTTGTGTGTTATTGACTTCTTGTGGTCAAAGGATCACAAGAGTGCCATTATTGTCCAATAAGCATCCTCCAAATAAGCCATAGGACCAAGCACCTCTTGGTCCTTTTGAAATCTGTGAAAGCTTGAACACAAGCAAAAACCAGGCACGTTATACACGTTGCGCCGCAAGACCTAACTAGTTGCGGCGCAACTGAAGGAGCTACAGACCAAAGGTGCTCCCGTTTCACTAGTTGCGGCGCAAGACACAAGCGTTGCGGCGCAACTAAGTGATAAAAAGGGGGGGTTTCAAGATTCGAACCCTGGTCACCACGTTCACACCACACCACACTCACCACTGCGCCCTAGGGTCTTTGACTACTAGGGTGTGGTTTTGTTATTTACTTAACCTGTTTTTCTTTTGACTTTTATTAAATAAGCCGTAGGTCTTTAGCTTAATTTTAGCTTATTCTTTAAGCTTATTTTACGTTTCTTATTTTTCCTAGGTAAGTTATAGCTTTATTGATTTTTCTAAATTGGTTTCACTTTTTTCCCATTATTAGTTTATTTTTTAGAATTTATTTAATAGACGTTTTTTATTAAGTCATTAAAAAATACCAAAAAGATTTTTAATTTTTAGAAAAAATAGTTTTTAGGTTTTAATATATATTTTTGAGGTTTACATGTGAAAAAGTTTTCAAAAACTTTAATTTTTGATTTTATTTGATTTTAGGTTTTTTATTAAACTTTGAAAATTAATATAAAATTCATTAAGAGGTTTCAGAAACTTTTGTTTACATTTTCTTCTTAGTTAGATTATTTAGGATTTTTGAGAATTTTTTAGAATTTATTTTAGGGCTTTTAATTTTTTAGAATATTTTAATATTATTTTAATCATTAAAATAAAAAGTTTTATTTTAATTTCTTTTTCATTTTTCCTAGATTCTAGACATTAAAATAGGACCTTTGTCACTTTCCAAATATTTTTTAGGCTTTTCAATTAATTTTTAGAATTAATTTAAGATTTAATCCATTTTAATAGTTTTTAGGAGTTTAAAAATAGTTTAATTTGGTTTTAAAATTTTTAAAAATAGTTTTTAGTTTAACTAAGTCATTTTTGAGGTTTACAAACTATTAAATCTTGTTTAGGGCTTTTTAATATTTAAAAGTGATTTTTAGGGCTTTAATTAGCATTAAAAAGTCATTATTAAATTAATTAAAAGGTTTTGGCAAGTTTGAATTTTTTGTAAACTCTTAGAATATTATTTGGGAGTTTTTAGTAATTTTTAGGAATTTTTAGATTAAAATTTTAAATTTTATGCTTTTTCACGTTCTACATCGTAACTTTCTAGTAGTGTTTTTGCCGTATTTTTCTAATTTTTTCGTCTTCGTCATTTTCTCTTCTTTTCTTTTCATACATAATCAAAAACATAATCATTCATTCAATTCACAACGCACTAGCCTCCTCGAGAGAACGATTCCCATCAAGGGTCATAAGTGCTTGGTTTTCCTAAACCGACGCTTAACGCTTACCACCATTATTTTACCTCCTTTTCCTAAAGGTGTGTAAAAACACTACATCATTTTTGGCGCCGCTGCCGGGGAGGCGTGTTGTGTTTTGATTGAACAATTGTTGTTTTTCTATATTAGCCATAAATATAATTGTATTAATAGCACTCTATTAATACGTATTATCGTTTTTCGGTTTTTGTGTGAATATTATTACTATATTGTATACGTAGCACAATAAATATACAATACTCCAAATACGTGAGCAATCACAACCTTGATTCGGGATTTCATCACTCGATCATTGTATTCGAATCTCAAACCAAAGAAAAAAGGCAAAAATAGATAAATACTTTCGTGAAGCTTAATCTTGATAATACAAACTATAAGGTGGGTATAAGGCGGATATTATAAAATATATCCTAAGGAAAAAAGCTCTTAAGTGCTTCGCGCCGCCTCGTTTCCCCGCTTGCTTGTGCGTATTTGATTTTGAGAGTGAATCGAGGGTTTTGCCGCCCAAAGTATTAATACGTATCATATATATTTTCTTGGCTTCTTTGTGATTAAACCCTCTTGAACGATTTGGTGTTCCACCATCGTTCTAAAGTCATCGAAGGCGTTCACTTCACGTGATCGTTTTCATTCCTTGAGGCTTCTTTAATCAAGAGATTTGATTGAGGAGGAGATTTGTAGATTTTTGTCTACTTAATACACCCAAAATCCAAAAAAATTAAAAACAATCAAAAACACAAAAAATTGAAAAACGTAAAAATACCAAAAAGAATCTTCTTTGCTTTCCCTCTAATTTCATGTTGCATCATGTCTAATGATGAGGGATATTTCTCGTGTCCATATTGTGGAGGCCCACCCGATGGGGCTAATTGCTTTAATTGTGAAGTTTATGGAGGTCGTGAGGGTTATATCTATAACTCTCCTCCACGTGGTGATGGTGACAATTTTCAATCTAACGACCAAGATCACCAACCACATTCGTCATTTGATTCGTCTTTTAATTGTGGTGAAAATCAAAATGAAGAAATGAGTCTAAATGAATCTTTTTGTGATTATATGAGCCGTCATAACAAACTTATAGCATCACTTCAAGAACATGTGGTCGATCTCGATAAGTATTACAAAGAAAAATTGGAAACCCAAGGGGAAACTTTCAAAAAGATGGAACACGATTATGACACCCTTCTTGAGGAGCAACAACGTTTGTATGACCAAAGTCAAGTGATGTGGAAAGAATGCGTTGATAAAATTAATAATGATCACGCTAATGAAAGAGACAAACTTCTTTTAATGTTCGAGGGCTTAGTGGAAAAATTTAATTCTTTGTCTAAAGACACCAATCCTAATCCCGTGGGAGAGGTTCAAGTTATTTCGACTCCTAAGCCTCGTACGTCTCGTATTGATCCATATCTCTCGAATTTTAGAGTCGTGCAACCATCGTCATCAAGTAAGAACGTTGAGGCAACAAAAACGTCATCCAACGAAGTTTTGAAAAAAGTTTGTGAAAATAAACCTAAGGAAAAACTCGTAGGATATTTGGGAGTATTAAATCTTGTGCCTACTAAACCTAATTTTTCTAATGAGAATGAGATTATTGAGGATTTTCTAAATCAATATACACCCATTTTGAATGAAGAAATTCCAATTAATGATTTTGAAAAAGAAAAATGTGACAAGGTTTTAGAGGAAATCGTTGAACCCACGTTTTTACAAGATGAACGACAATTAATTCCGAAGGGACGTGTTAGTAATTTTGCTAAAATGTTCGAGAATCCACGTTCGATCCCTTCGAAGGACAAAGTTGAAACCGTCAAGGCAAAATCGTCACGAGACGAGCCTTTTTCTCCAAATCCCACACCGTGTGAGATTTTGGATTTATCATGTGAAAAGCCACCCAATGGCCTTGCTCACATTGATACGTTTTTCGATATCGAGGTCGACACGACAAAGGCAAAATCTTCAATCGAAGAGCCTTCTTTTCCTAGTTTCACGACGGTTGAAGCTAGCGACTCGATTATCGACGACTTTATTGCTCACCCTCTTCCACGAGGAAGAGATGACGTTTTTGATCCCGATGGAGATTTTTGCGAGATCAAACGTATTCTTGACGACCCGCCTTCGATTTTCGAGTTTGATGAAGACCATTACGTTAGCCCGGAGGGGGATATTTTTCTAAGTGATTCACGTTTTAAAAATTCAAATCCTCCTCCCAAATTCAAGATAAATGTGAAAAGTTTAAGTGTGCCTAGATTTCTTTTAGAAACACCAAAAATTTTCAATTTAATCGACTTGGGTTTTCGTAATAATGAGTTAAAAATTGACAAAGGAAAAGATTTTACAATTGATTTGAAAATTTTTCCAACTCTAACTCCGTCATCACCTCGATTAATTGAATTTGCTACAAACGCGTCTACTCCTTTTGACGACGTTTTGTGTGGACCTAGTGTGGGGGAAGCCCCATTTGTTTCCTTACACTTATCCACCGAGGACGAGATTTTTGACCCCGGTATCACGTTTAAGATAAAATCTCGGTCTTTCACCAAAGTAGTCACTAGAAATCCTTTCTACACTTATGGTGTGAGTTTACCTCGAGTAACTCAATTATCTTGCCCAACCAATGTCCCACCCTTCTATTTTCTTCCATCTATTTTCTTGTGTCCCTATGGGACAAGGTCGTTTGAAGTTGTGTTGTCTCGTTTATCATCCGAAAACGAAGACACGATCTTCGACCCCGGTATAAAGGTTATGCCTTTATAAACGGTTGTTTTTGGGCCTTGTTTATCATGTAAGCCCCACCAAAAATTGACCAAACCATGATTATCCCTAAATGATCACATTTAAGGGGATCGAGTCGAGCTCATGACTCGGTAATCAAAAACGAGGTGCCTCGTGGGGGAGATCCCATGCTTATCTTTATGCTTTATGTTCACTAATAAGGGGACTTGTACCCTTCCAACTCGTTGTCTCGTGGTTGTTTGTGATTGTGTTATCTAGATCATCATCATCGTCTACGATTGAAGACTCTCGTGTTCGTTTACGTGAGCCTCCATCGTTCGTTTGAAGAAGTTTTTCACGAATCCATGACATATCCTTTATTGTTCTAACAATTATCTTTTAGCATAATTAATAAACGGCTTTAGATATATTGTTGATCACCCTTTCCATGCTAGATCCTAAGCATTCGATTCTTCGTCTCTAGTATGGGGGTGCTCCACCTTTAGACTCGAAACATTGAGGACAATGTTTACTTTTAGTATGGGGGGGTGAATAGGTACTTGCTTTGCTACGCCCTCACGTTTTCCAATTTTCAATGTTTTGTTTTGCTAATAAGGCTAAAAATGGCCAAATTTTAAAATTTTTCGTAGTTTTCATAAGTTTTTTTAAGACACGAATGTATATTTTCCGATGGGTAGAATAAGAGTTAATTTTTGACTTGATGGGCATTTGGAGCCATTTACATTCCTTAACCCGCTCAATTCAAGTTTTGCTAGACTTTTATATAGGGAGCTTTAAAACGCGAAAGTCTTAATTCATTCGGGTTAAGAACAAGAACTTTTCGCAAGTTCCTATAATTGATTCTAGAAAGTCACTTATCAAGGGAACTTTAAAACGCATTCTCTAAACTTGAAAAAGTCCAAGAAAGTGCAAGATCCTATAGGTGGCTTGAAAACCCAAAACTTTGATTTGATATAGTCTTAATGAAAGCTAATCCAAATTTGGCTTAATTTTGACTTGCACGGCTAAGTATTCACGAGTCTCTTTAATTAGAGGTCTTTAAATAGTGAAGAACGAGAAATGATAGAGTTAGACAAGTGATCATGCTAAACGTAGAACATGAAAATGTTCTTTCAAAAACTCATATGTTTTTAATTGTGGCTTTTTCTTCCCATAAGATCAATGCATTAGGAATAAATCATAATTGCAATAAGTAAGGTCGTACGATTTGAAAAGTTACTTAGCCTCTAGCGCAAGATCGTTTAGAAGTTGCTCGGGGTTGAATAGAGTTCATAGCCAAGGCATAACTTATTGAAGCGGGACGCGAAGATTGGCGATCATCCAAAAAGGCCCTAACAAGGCATGAGGAGCTCTATTTTTGCTAAAGATCCAAAGATGATGTGAAGTATCATTGTTCCAAAATCAATATGAAGGATCGAGGCACACGACGAGAAGCTATTACTCCCCTAAAGAATGGAGAAAGTCTATCCAAAAAGACCCTAACAAGGTATGAGGATGAATATATCCAAGTCCGAAAAGGAGACGGATCGTTGTATATCAAAATCCAAAGTAAAGATTGAAGAAAAATGATGAAGTCGTGGTCCTATATGAAGAATCTCTCAAAAACGTCAAGTGAAGAAATTCCAATTATTTGAAGAGAAGACCATAATTTCAAGAACGTCTTCCCAAGATTTGAAGTATGAAGTACATGCCAAATATCGGTCCGAGAAAGGTCTCAAATCGTGAAACGAGTTATGCCAAGATATGAACTTAAGGAGATACACGAGAAGCCGTTTTAAAAGATTTTGTCCTTCGGCTAACTATTGATCAAATCGTGCTACTTTGCTTTCGGACTAATAACTACTCAAATAAGTCAATATGAATCACTTGTGATCCATGACAAATAGATAAAAAATGCTAGTAACCCATTTCCTTTTATAATAACTAGGATTGCGGGGAGAAAAAGTATTACACAATTTGAACGTATGAGTAGTGTTAGCATTGTGACTTGTACCAACAATGATCTTGTTTTTGCACTTAGCATGGAATGTATGACAATCAAGGATGACGAAATTTACTCTAAGGGACATTAACTTGTTTCTATTCTTTGACCCTAAAAGTCACATTTTGGTGATGAAAATCATACATTATGTCTTTTCACAATCTCGTAGTATGTTGCAAGTCTTTTACTCTTCAATAAAGGTTAATAAAATTGAACTTCGGTGGTGCTTAGATACTTTATTCTAGCATTGCGTGAGGGCACGGCAATGGCTTAGTATGGGGGAGTGATGAGATGGCATTTATACATGATCTCATCGTTCTTTTCGGGCTTTAAATGCATAAAAATGTCATAAAATACCATATATATGCTTGTGTTTGTTTACTTGTGTATTTTAGGTATGGATATCGTGAAAAAGACAAAAGATCACAAGAAACAAGGAAAAACGAACACGAGAAACGAAGCCGTACAAAGAACCGGGCCCTAATCATGGAATTTTCATCAAATACCCTTGAAGACTTGAAGACAAGCAAGATTGATCATCATTTATTGAAGAAATGACACTTAAAACCCTTGTATATTAATAATTACAAGTTTGGTCCCTTAAGTTTGTCAAAATTACAAAAAGGTCCTTCAACTTTGAAGAAATGGCAAGTTTAGTCCCTCAACAATTCAAAATTGCCAATTATGGTCCCTCAAGAAGTGAAAGACATAATGAAGACCTTAGAAGATCAACTTTGTCCAAGTTCAGCCCTTGAAGTACTCAAAATAGCAAAAATAGTCCTTGAAACATTTTTTGGAAAAGTTGGTGCCAAATATGTCAAAAGGTGAAAGTTAAATACAAAGGGAACAAGGATTTAGGGCTGAAAAACATGATATGCATAAAAACCCAAAACACAAGGACCATAGTTGCCAAAAAGGAAAGATTTAAAAGAAAAGGGCGCCTAACACATGTAGCTTCCCCTAAAAACGGATCAAATGAGCTTTTACTGTTCATCTTTTACCCCAGGTTCTATTTTACTCATTACTTGGGTAATTCTCAATTAACCTTGCACACAAGTAATTCACACACTCACAAACCTTTCCCACTCCTAAAAACCTGCATCCCACTCATGTGCACCAAACCCCCAATTCCCCAATCCACCAATCACATCATTCCTTAGCCCCCAAGCATCATGACGTGTCCCAATTGAATGGCCAAGATTATTTGCTTCCTCCCAAAGCAAAATAAACGTTCAAGATCAAATGGACAGCTCATATGCACCAAAAACGTTTGAGGGCAATTTTGGAATTTCTTATGTATTAGGGTTTATGTTTTTATGCTTCTAGGATGTTCTATAGGCTCTATAAAAGGAGACCCAAGCTGTGGTGATCCCTTTGTTCCAGTTTCTAGTCTCTCACATGTAATTCCTTTTTAAAGAAATAAAAAGTTTGGTTTTTGAAATATTCAAGTGTAATTCCTTTTTTATTGTTTTTAAAAGATTGTGTGTTGTGAGGAGATTGATTCTGAGTTCCACTTTGTTTTATGGTTAAGCAACTTTGATTTTCAAAGTTGTTTAAGGTTTTGAGATTTTGAGAGATTTTGGTAAAATCTTCTCAAAAGGTTTTTGGTGTTAAGAGGTTTTGATTAATTGGTGTTATAGTGTTAATAGAAACGTTTTTAAGAAGTTTGATAAGTTTTGGTAAAGTTTTAAAAAGAAAAGAAAAAAAAAGAATATTGTAAGCTTGAATTGTGTTTTCTTTGTTTTGTGTTCAAACAGGTTGAAGGCTTGTTGATTTAGTTCAGCTCCAACCCGGGTTGGATTGGAGGAGGGTTATACACCCTCTAGGGCTTTGGATGTTAAAGCCCTAAGGTATCTTTCTTATTTCTCTTTGAAAAGTTCAAAAATAGCTAGTTATATGATCTTATGTGATTTTGTTACTAAGTGTGTTTGAGGTGCTTGATTCATGTTCTTATGTGTGTTAGTACTTGTTTAATGCTATTTGCTTCAGTTTTAAATAGTTTTATAAAGCATTTTGGTTTGATAATTTTGGTTTACAAGTTTTTAAAGTGGTGTTTGGCAATACGGATTAGCAGGGCAAAGTGCTTAGATTTTGATCTTAAAAGGTGTTAGACAACTTGATTAAGGTTAAGTTAGGTGTTAGTAAGTTGGTAAATCAATTTTGATTAAGTTAGAAGTTAATTGGAGTGGTAAAAAAGGATAAAGGGTGTTAAAAATCTGCATAAGGGTGAAATCTGCTTGTTTTGCTTCATTTTGATGCTTAATCTTGGATTATTGTTGAAGATTAGGTTGTTTTAAGGTTTGTTCTGGATTGAATGCCATCTTATGAGTTTGTGTGCATGATTTGGTAGCTTAAGGTTCATTAGGTTGCTAGAAAATAGCCATACTAGCTCACTGACCTGCATAATACATCTCAGCAACTTGCATAGGCTAGGGAGTGCTTGTTTAGCTTATTTTGTGGTGTGTTTGGTGTTTAATTTGTGTGTTATTGACTTCTTGTGGTCAAAGGATCACAAGAGTGCCATTATTGTCCAATAAGCATCCTCCAAATAAGCCATAGGACCAAGCACCTCTTGGTCCTTTTGAAATCTGTGAAAGCTTGAACACAAGCAAAAACCAGGCACGTTATACACGTTGCGCCGCAAGACCTAACTAGTTGCGGCGCAACTGAAGGAGCTACAGACCAAAGGTGCTCCCGTTTCACTAGTTGCGGCGCAAGACACAAGCGTTGCGGCGCAACTAAGTGATAAAAAGGGGGGGTTTCAAGATTCGAACCCTGGTCACCACGTTCACACCACACCACACTCACCACTGCGCCCTAGGGTCTTTGACTACTAGGGTGTGGTTTTGTTATTTACTTAACCTGTTTTTCTTTTGACTTTTATTAAATAAGCCGTAGGTCTTTAGCTTAATTCTAGCTTATTCTTTAAGCTTATTTTACGTTTCTTATTTTTCCTAGGTAAGTTATAGCTTTATTGATTTTTCTAAATTGGTTTCACTTTTTTCCCATTATTAGTTTATTTTTTAGAATTTATTTAATAGACGTTTTTTATTAAGTCATTAAAAAATACCAAAAAGATTTTTAATTTTTAGAAAAAATAGTTTTTAGGTTTTAATATATATTTTTGAGGTTTACATGTGAAAAAGTTTTCAAAAACTTTAATTTTTGATTTTATTTGATTTTAGGTTTTTTATTAAACTTTGAAAATTAATATAAAATTCATTAAGAGGTTTCAGAAACTTTTGTTTACATTTTCTTCTTAGTTAGATTATTTAGGATTTTTGAGAATTTTTTAGAATTTATTTTAGGACTTTTAATTTTTTAGAATATTTTAATATTATTTTAATCATTAAAATAAAAAGTTTTATTTTAATTTCTTTTTCATTTTTCCTAGATTCTAGACATTAAAATAGGACCTTTGTCACTTTCCAAATATTTTTTAGGCTTTTCAATTAATTTTTAGAATTAATTTAAGATTTAATCCATTTTAATAGTTTTTAGGAGTTTAAAATAGTTTAATTTGGTTTTAAAATTTTTAAAAATAGTTTTTAGTTTAACTAAGTCATTTTTGAGGTTTACAAACTATTAAATCTTGTTTAGGGCTTTTTAATATTTAAAAGTGATTTTTAGGGCTTTAATTAGCATTAAAAAGTCATTATTAAATTAATTAAAAGGTTTTGGCAAGTTTGAACTTTTTGTAAACTCTTAGAATATTATTTGGGAGTTTTTAGTAATTTTTAGGAATTTTTAGATTAAAATTTTAAATTTTATGCTTTTTCACGTTCTACATCGTAACTTTCTAGTAGTGTTTTTGCCGTATTTTTCTAATTTTTTCGTCTTCGTCATTTTCTCTTCTTTTCTTTTCATACATAATCAAAAACATAATCATTCATTCAATTCACAACGCACTAGCCTCCTCGAGAGAACGATTCCCATCAAGGGTCATAAGTGCTTGGTTTTCCTAAACCGACGCTTAACGCTTACCACCATTATTTTACCTCCTTTTCCTAAAGGTGTGTAAAAACACTACATCACATCTCGTCTTTATGTGTGATCTTGCCTTGTTTCTGGCAAGCATCACATCGTTTAACCATATTGTGAGCGTCACGATATATGGAGGGCCAATAAAATCCCGAGTCAAACACTTTTTTGGCGGTGTAGTTGGGACCAAAGTGACCACCGGTGGGTCCTTTGTGGCAAGCATCAAGGATTTCAAAAGCTGCCGGTCCATCAACACATCGGTGAATAATCAAGTCGGCACATTGTTTGAATAGATACGGGTCATCCCAAAAGTAAGTCTTAATGTCTTTGAAGAACTTCTTCTTTTGTTAGGATGTTAGCCCGTCAACGAGAATTCCACCCGCCAAGTAGTTTGCAATGTCCGCAAACCACGGGGTTTCATCAGCAGTCGAGTTGATAGACATTAAGGTCTCCAGGGGGAAAAAATCATTGATTTCTTTGTTCGGATGATCCTCTTGGTAAGGATCCTCAAGTCTACCGAGATGATCCGCAGCTAGGTTTTCCGCTCCTTTTTTATCGCGAATTTCGATTTTAAATTCTTGGAGTAGCAAAACCCAGCGAAGAAGTCTTGGTTTGGAATCTTGCTTTGTCAACAAGTACTTCAACGCGGAATGATCGGTGTAAACGATTGTGGTGGAAAGGACAAGATTGGGGCGGAACTTTTCAAAGGCATAGACAACAGCTAAAAGCTCTTTTTCGGTTGTCGTGTAATGCAATTGAGCCCCAGTCATTGTCTTGCTAGCGTAATGGATCGGTTGGAAGTGTTTGTTCACTCTTTGGCCCAAAACCGCTCCAATAGCAAAGTCACTAGCATCGCAGATCAACTCAAAGGGAAGCTCCCAATTAGGGGTAACCAAGACGGGTGCCTTAGTTAGCTTATCCTTAAGCGAGTTGAAGGCTTCAAGACACTCTTTGGAAAAGATAAAGGAGTATCTTTTTCCAAGAGGTGGGTCATCGGGCGAGCGATTTGAGAAAAATCTTTGATGAATCGACGGTAGAAGCCCGCATGACCCAGAAAACTTCTCACACCCTTCACGGTTGAAGGTGGAGGCAACTTGGTGATAACATCGGCTTTAGCACGGTCTACTTCAAGACTGGCTTTGGAAATCTTGTGTCCTAGCATGATGCCTTCTTTTACCATAAAATGGCATTTTTCCCAATTCAGAACAAGGCGAGTGTCTTCGCACCGCTTAAGCATACGTTCCAAATTGGCAAGGCAAGAAGAAAAGGAATCCCCAAAGACCGAGAAATCATCCATGAAGACTTCCATGGTTTGTTCAACCATGTCATGGAAGATAGCTAACATGCACCTTTGGAAAGTCCCGGGGGCATTGCATAAGCCAAAAGGCATTCTTTTGTAGGGCATTGCATAAGCCAAAAGGCATTCTTTTGTAAGCAAATGTGCCATAGGGACAAGTGAATGTTGTCTTCTCTTGATCTTGGGGATCGATGGGTATTTGGAAATAACCCGAGAAACCATCAAGAAAGCAGTAATATTCATTACCCGCTAAACGTTCAAGCATTTGGTCCATAAAAGGTAGAGGGAAATGATCCTTTCTCGTGGCATCATTGAGTTTGCGGTAGTCTATACAAACTCTCCACCCAGTAACGAGACGAGTGGAAATCAACTCGTTGTGTTCATTGGGAACAACGGTTATTCCACCCTTCTTGGGCACACAATGGACTGGACTAACCCATGGTGAATCCGAAATAGGGTAAATCATACCCGCATCAAGAAGTTTCATAACCTCCGTTTTGATGACTTCATGGATTTTTGGATTCACCCTTCGTTGGCTTTGAATTGTGGGCTTAAAGTCGTCCTCCATGAGAATTTTGTGTGTGCAGAAGTGAGGATCAATTCCGCGAATATCAGAGATTTTCCAAGCAATAGCCTTCTTATGATCTTTAAGCACGGCGATGAGGCGAGTTTTCTCTTCATCTTTCAAATCCTTTGCGATAATGACTGGCGACTTCTTCTCTTCTTCAAGGAACACATACTCGAGATGGGGCGGCAACTCCTTAAGTTCTAAATCCGAAGGATTTTCGATGGGAGGCGTTTTCAAAGTCGGAGTATCGATAACAATAACCGTGGGAGATGGTGGGGAAAGATTGTCTTCGTTGAGAAGGTTTTCAAAGAAATGCATGTCTTCATCCCCATCGGTGGGAGAATCATCGTTAGCTAAGTTCACATCTCCCATGGTGGCTTCAAGATTGTTCCAAAACAAATCACTATCTCCAAATAGAGACAATGATGAATCAATAGAGGGAACGGTTTCAACATTGGGAAGAGAGGTAGGAATATTTTTACAAGCATCATTAAAGTGTGCTTCACAAGCCTCATCCAGAACGTCAATACAATTAACACTCTCATATGAATAAGGTTGTTTAGACAACTTTCCCATGTTGAAGACGATTTTATCGTCACCCACTCTCATGATAAGCTCACCGGCTTCAACATCGATGAGAGTGCGACCGGTCCTCAGGAATGGACGACCCACGATTAAGGGAACACGAGGGTCCATCTCGTAGTCGACGACGACGAAATCGGCAAGAAAAGTGAATTTGTCGACTCCTACAAAGACGTCTTCGGCTATCCCCATTGGATAAGCAACCGTACGGTTAGCTAATTCCAAAGTCATTTTGGTGGGGACTAGCTCAGGGAGAGATAATTGCTTCCAAACGCTTAGAGGCATTAGATTAATACTGGCACCTAGATCGGCTAGGGCCATGCAATTCTCTACTCCCGGGAAATTGCAAGGGATTAAGAAACGACCCGGATTATCAAGCTTGGTTGGCAATTTCCTTAAGAGCACTGCAGAGCAATTCTCATTAAGTTGGGTGTTGGCAATATCGAGAAGCTTTTCCTTGTCACTCAGAAGATCTTTAAACATTTTCGCGTACTTAGGCATGTGAGCGAGAGCCTCAGCGAAGGAGATATTTAAATTCAGTTGTTTAAACATTTTAAGAAAGTTTGAAACCTGAATATCGTCCTTGCTTTTGAGCTTCTCTTTCCTCAACCTAGATGGATAAGGTATATCGGAAGAAGAGGAAGGCTTTAGGATCGAAGGATCACTCACATCCTTGGGTGGAGGAGGGGTAGAAGTAAGAGGTGGAGAAATTGGGGATGGAGAAGGATGAGGAATAGGAGCAGGTGACTCATTCTCCTTAGTCACAATCATAGGTGGATGTATAGGAAGCTCGGGTTCCTTGGTACCTTTGCCACTGCGAGTGGTGATTGCTTTCATCTCCCCTCTTGGATTTGAAACGGTGTTACTCGGAAGAGTACCCGAAGAAGAGGGTTGATTACCTTGGAAAAAACTAGCCATCATGTTCTTCAAGTCATTCGTTTGACTATCCAACGTGTTTCTCATATCAGCTCTCAGATCGTTCCCTTGTTTGACCAGGTCTGCTTTTAAGTTGAGCACTTCTCGCTGAAGATTTCCCACAATCACATCGTTAGTCCTCATGTAAGTTTCCACTTCTTGGTGTAAAGCGGTGGGTTGGTTGGGAGGAGCATTGTATGCGGGTGGTTGATAAGCGGGTTGCTGGTATACTTGGTTGTTTCGTGGAGGTGGTTGTTGCTGCTTGTCAGGTGGGATGTATGGTGTACGAGGTTGTTGTTGTTGTTGAGGAGGGCGATTGATGTTTTGTTGTTGGTTTGGGTTGTTTGGAGGAATACTGGGTGGTGAGAGATAGTTGTTGGAGCGGTAGCTAAGCAAATTGCGGTCACCTTGAGGTCTAGCTTGATAAGCAGGTTGAGGATAGGTGCCATATGCTGCATTCACATTTTCAGAAGGGTAGTCTTGGGTGGCGGTACAATTGGTGTAAGAGTGAGGACCCCCGCATATCTCGCATGGTTGGCTAACAGCATTGACTTGAGCGTCTTTAGCGTTTCTAGCGTTGATGCTGTTGGTGTTGCTGGCGGTTTGGGTAGCAAGCGACTCAAGAAGCACAGTGATTTTGTCCAGTCGCTTTGTTGGGAATAAATTTAGGCCAGAACACTTGAACGCTGACAAGAACAACTCAAGCGTTGACAAGAGCAAAGTGAGCGCTGACAGCATAAGCGTTGACAAGATAAAGTCAAGCGTTGACAGATTGAAGACAAGCACTGATGGAAGATGTGAGCTACACGTATATTATATTCTAGATTACTTCTAGTAAGGATAGAAACGACAATGTATTTTCTATGTTTATCTTTACCTAGAATAGTTGATTCGTAGCTTATTGTACAAGACTTCTTGTTCTATAAAAGAAGATCTTTTAGGTTAATGTTTAATATTAGTTTTCATAGTATTCGCAAGTTAAACCTTTCATTGTAATCAACACGATTATTCTAATACAAGTGAAAGTTTGTTTAACATCATTGTGTTTTAGATCAAGTGTTAATTCCGCATAACACTTTGTTACTTTATTCATAAGCAAAGGTTTCTCTACGTGTAGTACTTGATCTAATCTCGTATACACAAAGCTAATCGATCTAAGTTTGGGATCAACAAGTGGTATCAGAGCTTGTTGAGAAACTTTTGATCTTTAAGTAACGCAGAACCCTAAAACACCAAACCCTAAAAACCCTAAAATTCTCAAAACCCTAAAAACATCATGTCTGGCACAAATCAACCTCCTGCTTTGCTTCAAAACAACTTCTCAAACCCTAGTATCAAAATTCCCATGTTTGATGCCAGGAACTTTGAACTTTGGAAGTCCAATTTTGAGCAATACATAGCTATTCATGACTACACTCTTTGGGAAATTATCGAATATGGGAACACATTCGATAAAGCAGCAAAGATTACTGCTGCTATTGCCGCAAGGACAGCTGTTCCTAATTGTCCTGAAGCTGATAAAGTGGAAAAGCCTGATGATGGGAGAGCGGTAGCTGTTGAAGATATAGCCAAGAAGAGGGTGGACATGAAAATTTTGAACATCTTGAAACATGCCCTAGGTCATGAGAATCAGCATAAGTACAAACGTTTTGAGTCTGCAAAAGAGCTTTGGGAAGCTCTTGAAGTAGCACATGGTGGCAATGCTGACACAAAAGAAGAAAAGAAGAAGCAACTCTTGCATGAGTATGCTGTCTTTAAAGCTCAACCTAATGAGAATCTCAGCAGTGTGAGAAGTAGACTTCTTGACATCACAAGTCAACTTTCCTTCATGGGAAAACAGATTGATGACCCTGAATTGAATGCTACTTTTCTCAAAAGCCTTGGTGATGTATGGAAGATTGAGACAAGATCTATTCTTGTCAATAACACCCACAAGACTTCCAGGTTTGATGACATCTTCAACAAGTTAAGGCTGTTGGAGAATGAATGGCAATTGGAGAGTGATAACAAATCTTCCAGCAGCAACATGGCCTTCTTTTCACACAGTGAAGGCCAATTTGATTCCATGAACTTCTATGGACATTCAGCAACTGGATCTCAAGGTGTCAGCGCTGGATGTCAATCTGTCAGCGCTGGATCATACCCTGTCAACGCTTTGTACTCAAGCGCTGACACACACAATCATGGCGCTGATAGAATTAAACCTGCTGGTTTTGATCTTGATACTGTGTGTGCATTCATTGCTTCTTTGCCTAGTGATTCAAGGATTACTTATGAAGATCTTGAGCAGATAAGTGATGAACAATTGGAAGAGATGGACATCAAGTGGACTATGGCTCTTGTAAGTTTAAGAGCAAACAGGTTCAATAAAAGGTTCAAGAAGAAGATGACCTTTAATGCTAAAGATGTCGCTGGCTTTGACAAGTCCAAGGTAGAGTGCTACAACTGTCATAGGATGGGGCACTTTATGAGGGAATGTAGATCTCCAAGGAGATCTGATGCTGGGAAGCCTTCTAGCCAAATGATTAAGAACCCAGATCCCAAGGCCATGGTTGCTGTTCAACAAATTGATGGCGTTGGAGAATGGGATTGGAGCTGGATGGCTAAGAATGAGGAAGAGGACAGAGCTTTGGTTGCTGAAGTTAAAGAAGAGCATGCTGAATATGCTCTCATGGCACACTCCTCCTCTTCATCAGATAATGAGGTATATGATGATGCTTTCTGTTCTAAGGGTTGTCGTTTAAATACTGAAAAATTAAAACAAGAGATAGTTAAATTATCAGATGAGGCAAGTACTGAAAGATGCAAAGTATCTAACTATCAAATTGCTCTTACCCAAACAGAAAAGACAGTAGCTGAGTATAAGAAAATGGAGTTTGATTTAAAGGATCAAATAAACATCTTAAAACATGAGTTATTTCAGAGTAAAGATGTGCAAGATATAGTAAATAGGGTTAATCTTGATTTGATAGCTCAGTTAGAGGAGGCTAACAAAAATAAAGATAATGTGAGTCTTAAAATCCAGAGATTTGATAAGGCCACACAAACCCTAGGAGAGTGTGTTAGTAAACAAAGAGACTCTAAGGATATGAGTGGGATTGGGATGAATAATTATACTGTTGTTCCACCACCAGCTGGGGATTTCTATGGTGTCCAATCAAAGGACTTATCTTGGACTGGCTTGCCAGAATGCCAAGAGGAGGAGTTTATTCCTCCACCTAGAGTGACTTCCCCAGTTGAGGAATATCAGCAAAAGCTGACTGACCTAGAAGAATGGAAGAAAGCTAACCACACTTTGTTTGTTAAGGGAGGGTTATTGTGTGAAAGTCCAAATGAGCCCACACCAATCACAAAACCAATTGATGAACCTAAACCTATTAAGATCACACACCCTACCACTGGCAAACCTGTTGACCTTGGCCCACAAAGTGTTAGAAAACCTAGTGTTAAATATGCAGAGATGTATAGAAATTCTAGGTCACCAAAAAGCCAAGTTAGTAACCATGGAACAGGCTTCTTTGCTTCTAGACCTAAGACTATGTCTAGAAAAGCTTGTTACACATGTGGGAGCTTTTCACATTTGGCCTACAAATGTGTCAACACTTCCAATGTCAACGCTGACAGGAACCATTTCAGCGCTGACAAAAGTCAACATAGGTCAAACACTGTCAGACCCAATACCTTTGTGAACAAAAGTTCACAAGTTGTTAGACCAGCCCCATTCTTTTCAAGAGGGTCTAACACACAAGGCCTAAGACCTTTTCAAAAGTCAAATACTTGGTCAAATAGGCAATGGGTTCCTGTAGCAAACCCTAGGTTCAATGCTGATAAGAGCAATCGGGGCGCTGACAGGAGTAATTTCAGCGCTGACAGACACACTGCTAAACCTAGGTATTTGCAACCACAGGGAAATAGGTCTAAAGCTTCTACTAGCTTAACATGGAGACCAAAACAAGACCAGAACCCTAATAATACTGGTATTTCTATGACATGCAACAGGTTTCATTATATTTCAAAGGCATTGTCAACACCAATTGGGGTTAACTGGGAATTTCATTCAAACAGGGATGAAAATGGGGTTGTTATGAGAACCAAGTCTGTTCTTGTTGAACAACCAAATGAATCCAAGTCTTCCAAGGCTTGGGTTCCCAAAGAAAACTAATGTGCTATCTTTATGTGCAGGGCATTCAGAAGAAGATCAATGACTATGGATACTGGGATAGTGGATGCTCAAGGCACATGACTGGAAAGGAAGACTATCTGACCAATTTCTCTCCTATTCAAGATGGTGATAAGGTATACTTTGGGGGTGGCTACGGCACAATCACAGGAAAAGGAACCCTTGTCACCAACAATCTTAGGTTTGATAATGTCTTCTTGGTGAAAGACCTGGATTATAATTTGTTTAGTGTATCACAAGTATGTGATAACAAAAATAAGGTTCTTTTCACAGATACTGAGTGCTTGGTGTTAAGCAAAGATTATAAGCTCCCTGAGGAGAAATACATAGATTTTAGAACACCAAGGCATAAAGACATATATAATGTGAATCTTAATGGAATTAAGGTAAATAATAAGATGTCATGTCTGTATGCTAAAGCCTCAGTAGATGAAAGTAATCTTTGGCACAGGAGACTAGGGCACATAAACTTTAAGAATATTAATAGGCTTGTGAGGCTTGGTTTAGTTGATGGTTTGCCTGAAAAGGCTTTCCACAATGACCACTCTTGTGTTGCATGTCTTAAGGGCAAGCAGCACAAGGTCTCATTCAGGTCTAAACAGGTGCACTCTAGTTCTAAACCACTTCACTTATTGCATATGGATCTCTTTGGTCCAACTAATATAGAAAGTTTGAAGGGTAAATCATATTGTTTTGTCATTACTGATGATTACTCCAGGTTCACATGGACTTTCTTTTTAGCCAAGAAAAGTGAAACTGCCCTAAGTCTGATTAATTTCATTACCCAAATTGAAAAGAAAAATGGTAATGAGGTCAAAATTATTAGAAGTGACAATGGGGGTGAGTTTAGAAATCAGTTGTTAGATGATTTTTGTGCCAAGAAAGGGATTACTAGGCAGTTTAGCATAGCTAGAACCCCACAGCAAAATGGGGTTGCTGAAAGGAAGAATAGGACCCTTATTGAAGCAGCCAGAACCATGTTGGCTGATGCCCACTTTCCAATAGCCTTTTGGGCTGAAGCTGTTAACACAGCTTGTTATGTTCAGAATAGGGCATTGGTCAACAAGATACATAATAAGACACCTTATGAATTACTTTGGGGAAGGAAGCCCAATATTGGCTTTCTCAAGCCATTTGGTTGTCATGTAGTTGTTTTAGAAACTAGTGAGGCCCTAGGTAAATTTGATTCTAAAGGTGATGAAGGCTACTTCATGGGTTATTCAGTGCAGAGTAAAGGATATAGGGTATACATTAAAAAGGAAAAACGTATACTTGAAAAAGTACATGTTAGGTTTTTAGAAAGTAAACCTAGTGATCCTGAGAGTGGTCCAAATTGGTTGTTTGACTTAGAACCTTTATCTAGAGCTTTAAATTATATGCCTGTTACTGATCCAGACATTGTGAAGGTAACTTCAAGTGTTTTGGAAAAGAGAATTGGTAATGTTTCAGGTATACAGGTTGCTAAGGAGGATGGACCACCAGCAGTTGAATCATCTCCCACACAAGAATATGTTACACTTCCTATATGGACAGATGAGTATTATGCTGCTGCTACTGCTGCTACTGCTGCAAGGAAAGATAATGGTGGTGTTCAAATACCACCAAATACAAACATGCATGATTCTTCAGGCGCTGACAAAGGGAAATCAAGCGCTGACACGACCAATTCAGACGCTGATGGCTCCAACGCTGACAACACAAGTTCAAGCGTTGTTAGCCCAAACGCTGACAAACAAGGATCAGACTTTGGAGACACCTTTACACAGCTTTTCTCTTCCCATTTTGAACAGGGTGGACCTTCCAATATTCATGAAGAGATTCCTGTTGATCAAGAAGAATCTGAAGAAGATATTGGCAACATGGAGCGTGAAATTGAGGACACCAGACTTTTTGAAGGAGGAGTTCTCACTTCCACAGCAAAGGATCACCCCACATCTCAAATCATTGGTGATGTTATGGCTCCAGTTCAGACAAGAAGATCCCATCAAGGTCTTGGTGGATTTATTGCCAATATACACAAGAAGGTTGATACCCCTCTTGTACAAGCATGTTTGTTTGCCTGTTTTCTGTCACAGGAAGAACCCAAGAAGATTTTTGATGCTCTCAAAGAACCAAGTTGGGTGGAAGCAATGCAGGATGAGCTTCACCAATTTGCTATACAGGATGTTTGGGAGCTGGTTGATTGTCCTAGGTATGTGAGACCAATTGGGACAAGATGGGTTCTAAGGAACAAGAAAGATGAAAGAGGCATTGTGGTCAGAAACAAGGCACGTTTGGTAGCCCAGGGTTATACACAAGAGGAAGGAATTGATTATGAAGAAGTTTTTGCACCAGTTGCAAGAATTGAAGCTATAAGAATTTTTCTAGCTTATGCCTCTTGTATGAACTTTACTGTTTACCAGATGGATGTGAAGAGTGCTTTCCTCTATGGGACAATTGTTGAGGAAGTATATGTCATGCAACCTCCTGGTTTTGAAGATCCTGAGAATCCAGACAAGGTTTATAGAGTGAAGAAAGCAATGTATGGACTTCATCAAGCCCCAAGAGCATGGTATGGTACATTGTCCACCTATTTGGTGGAAAATGGTTTCAAGAGGGGCACCATAGATCAGACACTGTTTACAAAGAAGAAAGGAAAACATGTGTTGCTTGTGCAGGTCTATGTTGATGACATCATTTTTGGCTCTACTGATCCAAAAATGAGTGAGGATTTTTCCAAGCTCATGACATATAAATTCAAGATGAGTGCAATGGGTGAGATGAACTTCTTTCTAGGTTTACAAGTTCAGCAGAAAGAAGATGGTATCTTCATCTCCCAAGACAAGTATGTAGCTGAAATCTTGAAGAAATATGGTTTTTCTACACATGAGAAGGAGGCTTCCACCCCTATGGATAGGCAATACCCTTGGGGAAAAATTGGAGCTGGAAAGGATGTGGATGTTAGGCACTATAGATCAATGATTGGATCATTGATGTATCTTACAGCCTCAAGACCTGACATCATGTTTGCTGTGTGTGCATGTGCACGCCATCAAGTGACTCCCAAAGAATGTCACCTTTTTGCTGTGAAGAGAATTTTTAGGTACTTAAGATGTTATCCAGATCTTGGATTGTGGTACCCAAAAGATTCTCCTTTGGACCTTATTGCATATTCAGACAGTGATTATGGTGGTGACAAGTTTGATAGGAAATCCACAACTGGTGGATGCCAATTTCTTGGGAGCAGATTAATATCTTGGCAATGCAAGAAACAAACAGTGGTAGCAAACTCTACAACTGAAGCAGAATATGTTGCTGCAGCTGCTTGTTGTGGACAAGTCTTATGGATTTAGAACCAGCTGTTGGATTATGGGTATAATTTTATGCATACCAAGATTTTTGTAGACAATAACAGTACTTTATGCATTATTAAAAATCCTGTACATCATTCTAAAACCAAACACATAGAAATTAGACATCATTTTATAAGAGATTGCTTTGAGAAAGGTTTAATACAACCAGATAGGGTAGATACTGAAGATAATGTAGCTGATTTATTAACTAAACCTTTTGATGCTGGAAGATTTCAATATTTGGTAACAAATATTGGAATGGTTAATCTCACTTAATATGTGTTTTGGAACCTTTTTGTAAAAGTATGTACAGGATAATGCATTGTTATTGGTCTTTGTGATGGTTTAGATTTTCCACATTATTTTTCTAACACTGACAAAGGTAAATGCAACGCTGTCAAGTGTTATTTTGCCATTGTTGGAGATATTATTGTCTAACGCTGACAAGAGTTCCTTCAACGCTGATAAGTGTTGTCGGGACGCTGTCAGCAACAAGTGTTAGTTTTGTGGTTTTCATCTAAATGTGCAGGTAATGGTAGCTTTATGCCATTGGATACAGAGTTGCTTATGGAACTTTGAAGAGCTATTTGGACATGTTTTGTTTATGGATGATGGTTGGAATATTTATATTCCTATCTTGACATAAATTTTTAATGTTCATATATATATTTTGAGAACTCATGTATCATAGTTTAAGGGGAGGTTTAAGGAACCTTTAGGACTCTTGGGTATTCTTAGAATACTCTCATCACAATTCTAGATTGTGTCCACTGGTGAGTATGGGTTAGTTTTACTAAACCATGAGGCACTGTAGCATGCATAGTATATCAACTTTGCATGCTGCCAAGACATTTTTGGCTTAGAATTGGTTATGGTCTGATGGGAGGCTTGGGAATCCTTTTGATATGGGTTTTACCTGGGAGTAACAAGGATTTTATGAGGTAACTTGGTTGTTAAGAATTTTGGTTAGCAAGGGACACTAGAGGACTGTTATGTCTATCTTGCTTATGCAAGTGTGCATAACTGGACAGTGCTTGCCGCCCTATGATAATTATCAGCTTTTGGTTATCTTCTCTAGGATAAATTACTTGTTAAGGTCATTGTTCACTTTTTAAAACAATTTTATTTTTGGACGCTGACAAGATTTTTCCAAGCGTTGTTGTGACCAAAATGGACGCTGACATGGCTTTAGGCGAACGTTGATAGGATTATAGCCGTTGGGCGTTGATGGGCTATATTTGACCGTTGACAAACAATGGGACCTACCCAGTTGTAACTTTTTGACATATTTTCAAGCCGTAATTTTAGGAGTTGTTACTTTCATTAAATGCATGGGATAACTTATACACTTTTTCAATATTTTCATGATTGATTTTTGAAAATCTTTGCCTATTTTTGGGCCAATCACGTGCATTCATCCACTCCTATAAATTTGGCTCCTATTTTAAACAGGGTATCTATAATTCTTGTCTAACACTTTTTCTCTTATCAACCTTCATCTTTTATACATCAACTTAACAGCTTTCATCAATGGCACCAAGATTTAACTCAGCAGAATTGGATTTGGGGTTCAAGTCTCAACACAACATGATTGCTTATCTTGTTGCTGATAATACTTTGTTCCCTGAATACACACAGATGGTGGAGTATTTGAATGCATCCCCATTAAGGTATGCTCTTTCTCATGCCCCACTCATTCCAGTCACACACATTAAACAGTTTTGGAACACTGTCAGTTCCTCAACAGTTAATGGAGTGACAACATTGAATTCTATTGTACATGGGAGACCTTGGGTGGTTACTGAGGCCTTGGTACGCCAGGCCTTGCATCTTAATGATGCTGATGGTATAACCATGCTTCCCATATCTGAAATAGAACAAGGGCTTAGGGCTTTGGGATACCCTATTCCTGATGAAGGTACTCTTAATAAGTACCATAAGCAGGAATTTCCCCCAGCCTGGAAGTACCTAATTCACATTCTCCTTCAATGTTTGAGTCCCAAATGTACTGCACACAATGAGATCAATAGATCCATTGCATCTGCTATTGTGTGTATTGCAACAGGGCAAAATTATAATTGGTCTAAAATGATTTTTGAAGGAATGTGTAAAAACAAGGGGACAAAAATGACTTTAGCTTATCCCCGTTTTCTGCAAATGGTTTTTGATGCTCAAAGATATTGTTCAAGGGATCACAATGACTTTTATAAGATCCCTGAACAGAAGAAGGCTATTTTTACCAAGATGAATTCACCACCTCATAGAGACCTACCATTAACCCCAGCCATGCTTGCTGTTATTGCAGCAGCACAACCCCAACCAGACCCCCAACCTCATATTGACCCTCAACCACAACTTGAACCTATTCCTGAACCTTTACCCTCACCTGACCAAATGCAAATAGACCAAAATCCCTTCGACGCTGACACATCTAATGTGGGCGTTGATATGCCTATTTCCACCGCTGACACCCAACCATCACAATCCCAAACACCCCTTAACCAATCTACATCTACACCATCTTCTACACCATCTTCCACACCACCAGAATATAGGTTGATTAAACGCCAAAGGACTGCTGGAGTGTTCTCCTCTGGTGGTCCTAGCCATGTAGCAGAGAGAACCACCACCACAAGTGTGGCTGGTGACCTGGATGAGGCTGAGACTATTGGTTCTGGCTTAGAAGCTGGCCAAGACAGTCCCACCATAATTAAGTCCTCATCCATGCCCAATGAACCTAACTTGGGAGGTCAAATTCCCATTTTGGAAGAGGGCAGACTGGAACCAATGACGCTTTTAGAATTGACGGCTGTCTGCATTAGCTTGCAAAAGCAAAATGCAGACTTGGTACAAATTGTCAGTAACCAAGGCCTTGAACTCAAAGAATTGAGGGAGAGGATTGTTGTTTTGGAGAGTGCTCATTCAAGGGGAGGTATGGAGGAGTCTTCCAAAGGGGAGGAAGCAAGAAATCTGAGTGATAAGAGCAGCCAAGATGGTCAATCATTGGATTATGCTGAAGCTCTTACTACATTGAAGGAACAAAAAGGTTTTGATACGTCCTTAATCTCTCCAACAAATTTAAATTTATCATTTACAGATATGCTGAGAGAGGTTACACAAGGCGCTGAGGGAAAATATTTAAGCGTTGATAAGACAAGTTTGAACGCTGACAGAAGTATTTTGGGCGCTGATAGAGGAAATTTGGGCGTTGACAGATCTGCATATGGAGGTGATGTATTCCAGTCATCATCTATCATCAAAAATGTTCCTACTCAGGTGTTATCATCTACCCTACCAACAATTGAACCAACAGATAAGGGTAAGGGTAAGTTGGTAGAAGAAAATGTTCCAAAGAATGCAGCTCAGGTTGAATTTGATAGAAGATTGGCTGAGCAAATGATGGAACAAGGTGAGAAGGAAAAGTCACCATTTGTTGTGACTTCTGAGGAAGAAAGTGATGGAGGCAGCTCAGATTCAAGTGTGATGATTGTTGAACCAGAAAGACTTGAGTATGGTGATGAGCTTGCTAAGGAAAGGCTGAGAGATTTGAAGTTGCAAATTGATTTTGATATGCCAGAGGTAGTTCAGATGTACAATTCTTGGGAAGAAAGCTGCATGGATAATCCAGACTTGACCATTTCAGATCAGATATGGGGTTTGGAAATTCTTCTTAGAGTTCAGCAGGATTGTAAGGTGATGTTGAAGTACAGGGCAAGCAACATTCTCTCTGAGTTAAAAAGGGATAGAAGGAAGCTCTACTTTATGTTGCTCAAATGTCATGGAGTTGGATGGACACATCAGAAGCTGAAGGCTTTGACATTTGATGAGTTGGAACATAGAGCTTATCCTATTTGGGTGAAAGTGCAGGAAGAGAACACTTTCAGACTTCTTTCAGATGAAAGAAAGGAGCAACTTGCAGAAGAGATGGCAATCAAGAAAGCTATGATAGTCCCTAGACCAGTGAAGAAGGGATTTGTTCTTGAGTTTCCAAAAGATATGTCTCAACTGTATCCAAGTGAAGCAATCATTAGAAAGAGCCTTAAGCTCTCCCCATTAGAAGCTTCAGATATGGTGCATGTGTTACCACTAGATTCCAGGAATCCAATTATAAGTTATGAGGAAGATGAATGTGGATTCTGGAAAATTGGAAGATTTGGCAAGGAGGTACACACTTTTACCACTCTCATATCTTTATTTGCAAGTTGTGACAGAGAAGACTTGGTAGACCTTTGGAGGTTGTTAGAGACCAAGTATGAGGCTGAAGCACCAACTTCAGCCAATGGAATAAAACTTTGGACCACATTCAAAAGAATGTGTGGGACAAAAGAAGAAGATCCTGAAATATGGAAGGATCTTGAAGATGACCTCAGTGGTCTTCAATGGAGGTTATATTCAGCTGCAGGTGTATACCATTTGAGTTCTACAAAGTTTGCTGAGTATTTACTTGTAGATGCTCAGTATTTCATATCCAAGGCTGTTTTGGAGAAGATGAAGGACACCCAGTTGGAGATAGACTATACAAGTGACGTGGCAAAGAATTTGATCAGATTTATTTATTACCAATATGATAAGGTTTGTCAGACTCCTCCAAGTTCTTAATGTTTATTCAGAAACTTGATCATAAGAGTGGATATCAAGTTTAGGGGAGGATTGTTGGGAATAAATTTAGGCCAGAACACTTGAACGCTGACAAGAACAACTCAAGCGTTGACAAGAGCAAAGTGAGCGCTGACAGCATAAGCGTTGACAAGATAAAGTCAAGCGTTGACAGATTGAAGACAAGCACTGATGGAAGATGTGAGCTACACGTATATTATATTCTAGATTACTTCTAGTAAGGATAGAAACGACAATGTATTTTCTATGTTTATCTTTACCTAGAATAGTTGATTCGTAGCTTATTGTACAAGACTTCTTGTTCTATAAAAGAAGATCTTTTAGGTTAATGTTTAATATTAGTTTTCATAGTATTCGCAAGTTAAACCTTTCATTGTAATCAACACGATTGTTCTAATACAAGTGAAAGTTTGTTTAACATCATTGTGTTTTAGATCAAGTGTTAATTCCGCATAACACTTTGTTACTTTATTCATAAGCAAAGGTTTCTCTACGTGTAGTACTTGATCTAATCTCGTATACACAAAGCTAATCGATCTAAGTTTGGGATCAACACGCTTGTCGCTGTCACTAGTGCTAGCACTAGCGACATTGGTCCGAACACTCTTGGTTTGCACACGAGACTTATTCTCAATGATATCCCAAGCAGCATTGGAAGTCTTAGCCAAAAGATTACCTCCCGAGGCACTGTTTAGTGAATCTTGGTCACTCATGCTTAAACCATTGTAAAAAGTGTTAATTTGGTGCACTTTGGTAAAACCATGTTGTGGGCCTTTTCTTAAAAGATCTTTAAAACGATCCCAAGATTCACGGAACGACTCATCGTACTTTTGTTCAAAATTTATGATTTCATTCCGCAAAGCGGTAGTACGAGAGGGTGGGAAAAAGTAATTGATAAACTTGGTCTCCAAATCCGTCCACGAGAGAATACTCTGTGGCGGTTCCTTAGCAAGCCAATGCCGGGCTTGTCCCTCTAAAGAAAAGGGAAAAAGTTGTAGACGGATTACCTCTTGTGGAACACCATTGAATTTGACCGTATTGGTGAGTTGCAAGAATCTCTTGATGTGGTCATGTGGATCATCAATGGTACGCCCCAAGAATGGTTGAGCATAGACCATCTAGATAAAGCCGGATTTGAGCTCAAAATTGTTGGCTGCAATTGCTGGTATAACAATTGGATCAGTGTTGCCATCTACATGAGCTTGCAGCAGTTCAATCATCGGGCGATTATCCGGTAGAGGCTCATTGTTGTTGTTATTATTCATGTTGTTGAAAGGTGGGTTGTTGTTGTTATTATTGTTGTTTTGAGGTGGTATGTTGTTGTTGTTTTGTACACCGGCCATGTCTAAGTTTTCGAGAGGCTCGGGCTCTTGATAAGACGTTGATCGAGTGCGCATACACCTGCAAAAGAACTAACAAGGGAAAAACAAAGCAAAAATATTTTTGGTTTTTATGTTTTTAATAAATTTTTTTTTTGAATTTTTGAAAATTTTATATTTTTTAGGGTTTTTGAAATTTTTTATGAAAAAGTAACGTTCACGGGGAACGGATCCCAAAATCCAAGTTCTCACAAAAAACTTTTGATCTTAACGAGAAGAGCCGGCAGCGGCGCCATTTGATATTAGGTTTTTGCACTGGGGTTCTCTATATTCTCTCGAAATCCTCTCGAATTGATCTTGGTTCTAAGTGGAATGATTGTTCTTGGTTACTAAAAAGGGGGTTTAGTTTTCTAATCTACTAAAAAGTTTAAATGTGTTAAAATGAAAACTTAAATCAAAAAAACAATTAATTTAATGACAATTAATAAAAATAGAATTAAAATTAAAATAAAATGAAGAGATAGTAAAACAGTAACACAGTAACACTTAAAAATACTCAAAGAAAATTTATTCAGAAATTGACCTTGATTCGGAACTAAAGTTCTGGAATTCTCTCGAAATCCTCTCGAATTGATCTTGGTTCTAAGTGGAATGATTGTTCTTGGTTACTAAAAAGGGGGTTTAGTTTTCTAATCTACTAAAAAGTTTAAATGTATTAGAATGAAAACTTAAATAAAAAAAACAATTAATTTAATGACAATTAATAAAAATAGAATTAAAATTAAAATAAAATGAAGAGACAGTAAAACAGTAACACAGTAACACTTTAAAACTCAAAGAAAATTTATTCAGAAATTGACCTTGATTCGGAACTACTATCCGGAAGTTTATCCGGAACTTTTCACCCGGAACTTTGAGTCGGAACTTGATTCGGAACCTTCGCTCGGAAGTTTGGTGATCCGGAAGTTCGTCCGGAACTTTGATTCGGAAGTTAGTTCTGAAGTTCACCCGGAACTTTTCGTTCGGAAGTTCACTCGGAAGATTGATCCGGAAGTTTATCCGGAACTTTATCCGGAACTTTGAGTCGGAAGTTTATTCGGAACTATCAACTGATTCGGAACTTTTTGAAAGAACATTCATTCGGAACTTTTAAACTGACTCGGAACTTTTGAAAAGAAAACTAATTCGGAAGATTTTGTTCATCCGGAACTTTTGAAATTGACTCGGAACTTTTTAAAAGGAAATTTATTCGGAAGATTTGAAACTCATTCGGAACTTTTGTTCATCCGGAACTTTATGTTCATCCGGAACTATTTGCTCATCCGGAACTTTTGGTTCATTCGGAAGTTTGTGTTCATCCGGAACCTGGGAATACTCAAGAACAGTAACCTTTACCGAAGAACAGGGAGATACGTTTTAATCCAAAATCGAGCTAAAAAAAAAGCAAAAAGGTTTTACCAAATTAACCAATAATCATTTAATAACCATAAGCAACAAATCCCAACAGTAAAAACACAAATTCAACAACTTTTTAAAATCAAAACTCAACCAAATAAGAACTTTAGAACTTGAAATAAAAAGATGATGAAGAACAAGATGAATGAAAAGATTAAAGGAAGACTTGTATTAATGATTAATGTTGAACAAAATAAAAGACAAGATTAAACTACAAGATTTGGAAGAACAATAATCAAAATCACCAAACACCCTAGTGGTGTTGGTGATGACTACGAACAAGAAAAGAGAAAAAGAAGGGAATGAAAAAAACTGGATGAAAAGTGTGAGGGGAACCCTTTATATAGGTGTTTCCTTTGGTTGGTGAGTGGGCTTTCTCCCGTTCTTCTTGTCTTCTCGTCTTTTCAGAAAAGTTGACGTTTTCGATTCTGATTCGGGATTTGTCGTCGATTAAATTCAACTCGTCTTTTAATTTCTTCGTTTAATAGACTTGAGTTTCTTCGACTTATGTAAATCTTCCATCTTTGGTCCTTTTCTTCGATAAATCTTCGAATAGGCCCAGTGACTTCAAATCTTTTGCATCTCTTGGACAATAAACTCTGTCTTGAGTCTTTTTCTTCGATAAATCCCGTGCAATCCCTTGTTTTCTTCAATATTCATCCGGTTGGCTCTGAAAACACAATAAACACAAAAACCACGCATAATTCCAAACAAATGATATTAAATACGCGTTTTGGTCTCGTTTTAGCCAGAATTAAGTGGTAAAAGGATGGGTGTTTACACACCTATCAATAGTAATCATGAATCATTTGATAAATGTGAGTCTTGTATCTCAGGGATGATGACCAAGAAACCTTTTAATAATAATATTGAAAGAGCTACTAATCTACTTAGTTTAATATACACTGATGTGTGTGGACCACTTAGACATGTGTCAAGGAAAGGTTCTAGGTACTTCTTAACATTTACGGATGATTATAGCCGTTATGGTTATGTTTATTTACTTAAGCATAAACATGAGGCATTTGAAACATTAAAAGTGTTTAAAGCGGAAGTAGAATTGTAACTAGAAAAGAAGATTAAAGCTCTTCGTTCTGATAGAGGTGGTGAGTACTTAAGTGAAGAGTTTAAAGATTATCTAAGTGAGAATGGAATTGTTTAGAATCTTACTTCTCCTTACACTCCAAAAAAAATGGTGTATCTGAAAGGAGAAATCGTACATTATTAGATATGGTGCGATGAATGTTTAATCTTGCAACCTTACCATTATCCTCTTAGGACCGTGCCTTAGAATCTGTTATTCGCATTCTAAATACATTTCCCACAAAGAAGGATAAGACACCATATGAAAATGGCATGAAAAAAAAGCCATATTTGTCTTATTTAAAGGTTTGGGGTTGTGAGGCATATGTGAAACGTCTCAGCTGATAAAATCCAACAACAATCTGTAAAATGTATCTTTGTAGGATACCCTAAGGAAACTATGGGTTACTACTTTTATTATCCACCTGAAAACAAATTTATTGTTGCAAGGTATGGAGACTTCCTTGAAAGTGATCTTGTAAATCAAGAATTCAGTGGGAGAAACTATGATCTTGAAGAGAGTCATATAGATACATTACCTTCTGAAAATACTAGCGAAATAATTCTTGTAGAACCTGAAAGTCTCGCGGTTCCACGGAAAAGAATTCCTCTACTTAGGTCTGAAAGGACTATACGTGCACCAAGCAAACTATGTATTAACATAGAGGATGATGATGATGAAGTAGGGGATCTTGGTGAACCTGCTAATTATAAATCGCGATGCTTGATCCTGAAAAGGATAAGTGGATGGTTGCAATGGACGAGGAAATGAAATCCATGAAAATTAATAATGTTTAGATTCTTGTAGATCCAACTAAAAAGGCTATAGTAGTGAAACATAAGTGGATATACAAGAAGAAAACTAACATGGATGGTGAAATACAATCCTATAAAGATCGTTTAGTAGCTAAAGGTTTTACACAAACTTTTGGTGTAGACTACGAGGAGACGTTTTCTCCTGTAGCAGACTTAAGAGCTATTAGGATTCTCATAGCTATAGCAGCATACTATGACTGAGATATGGCAAATGGATGTTAAAACTGCCTTCTTGAACGGTCGCTTAGATGAAAACATCTATATGCAGCAACTTGAAGAGTATGTTGATCCTAAATATCCAAAACACTTGTGCAAACTTCAAAGATCTATTTATAGTTTGAAGCAAGTATCACGTCGATGGAATAAACAATTTGATGAAGAAATCAACAAGTTTGGATTTATTCAAAATTGTGATGAGCCATGTGCATATCGCAAAGCTAGTGGGAGTGATGTAGTATTCCTAATTTTATATGTTGATGACATATTAATCATGGGAAGTAAGATTCCAAGACTTAAAGCAGTTAAGGATTATCTTGGTAAATCTTTTTCTATGAAGGATTTAGGAGAAGCTTCATGCAGTTTAAGAATCAAAATCTATCGAGATAGGAGTAGACGGTTAATTGGTCTTAGTGAAGATGCTTTTATTGACAAGATGTTAAGGAAGTATAATATGCATAATTCCAAGAAAGGTTTTCAACCAATGGAAGTTAAGCATGAATTAAGTCATGAGAAAGATGCATCAACACCTGAAGAGGTGGCTTACATGAAGAAGGTTCCTTATGCTTCGGCTGTAGGATACATTATGTATGTTGTTAGATGCACAAGGCCTGATGTGGCGTTTGCTCAAAAGTTGGCCAGTCGTTACTAGTAGAATCCAGGGAAGCTCCACTGGGTTGTTGTTAAACATATTCTAAAGTATTTGAGGAGTACGAAAGAAATGTTTTTGGTGTTCGGAGGTAAACCAGACACAAAACTAAATCTAACAGGTTTCTGTGATGCGTCCTGGCAATGTGATAAAGACGATACGAAGTCTCAGACGGGTTACGTGTTTGTTATAAATGGAGGAGTAGTTAACTGGAAGAGCAAGAAGCAGACAACTATTGCAATGCATGCTACTCAAGCTGAGTACATGGCTGCTTCAGAAGCTGCAATGGAAGCTGTTTGGATTAGGGAGTTTATTGAAGATCTTTGAGTAATACCTTCAATTAAAGAACCTATTGATATGTATTGTGACAATTCTGATACAATCATATTCACCAATGATTCTGGAGTCATGAAAGACGCCAGACACTTTAAACGGAATTATTACTATGTTCGAGAACAAGTCGTGGAAGGTGAAATCCAATTGTTAAAAGTTCACACAGATGATAACGTAGCTGATCCTTTTACTAAGACTTTTCCTAGAGGAAAAGTCATTGAACATGCCAAAAGCATTGGGCTTCAATTAGCTAGTGATTTCATGCAAATCTATGATTAGTATTTGGATAAAGGATGTTAAGACATTATTATTTAATGAAATAATGTTTGGGTTACGTGTATTCTTGTTAAGTAATTTTGTATTCTATTTTACATGTTTTAATCCATGAATATTATTGTATTCTGAATGTCCGTTGTCGATTAATAATATGGGAGTATTATTAAATTAAGACAAATCTAAATTATGATTGAATATACTTGAAAGTATATCGATGTGAACCACTCAAGGGTAGCCTAATGGCAAAAAGATTTGTGGCTATCATTCCAAAGTGTGTGAGGTCTCAAGTTCAATTCCCACTAGGTGCAAACAACTTTGAAGTGGCCACGCCAACCTCCTGAAAAGGGAGGGCTTTACCTGGTTTGAGTCTGTGTGGCGGTGGGCTCAAACCCCGTGGATTAGTCGGCCAATGAGTCGGAAATCACGGTTACCAAAAAAAGTATATCGATGTGTTTACATATCAAATTTAGATGATATTCAATGAATTGAAAATAGGACTTATCCCAACTATATGATTATACTTTATGGGTCTTTGTCCTTAAGTATATCATAAATAGTTATCCTCAGACCTGAGATACTAGGAAACTGTCATGGATCTAGTGCATTTCTGTGAAATAATCTAACGCTAAACGTAACTGGTAGCTATAAGGGTTATTTTTAGAAGTGTTGCAAAATTCATAAGTTTTGTTTGTAGTCAATATGGAATTTGTTTCCTCCAAATTCATTTTGTAGTTTAATACAGCGGGGCCCTCGTAGGATTAGTAAGATGTTCGTGTGGCCGCACCCAAATTTATTTTGGTAATCTTGCTGAATCTATGAACGAGAAACAGAATGGTTAATGAAAGGAATGACTAAGATCCATATCCTTATTAACGTTGTAGTAGAAATAAAAGGATAACAATAATGATGAATCATTAAAGGGTTTTATCTAGGAGACCTTACTCGAGTCGTACTAGAGGCATCGGCGTGTAACTAGACGCTAACCGATGTGATCACACTATTTTAAAATATGTCCAAGCGGGGTCTGAAAGTTTATGGACGTAAATTAAATAGTCGTGTGTTAGGATCGAACTCGAGATTACGCGATTGCGCACAATACGTAAAGAGTTAATATTTATTAATAAATATATTTATAGTTTATTAATTAAAATGAGCTATAAACATTTAACCTTCGTTAAGTTTAAGAGTTAAGAATTCACGATCGTTGTGGAATATTATAGAAGAGGAAAAGAAGGTCCCAGAACACCCCTAAGGGGTGTTCGACGTCGGCTACAAAGGGGAGGGGGGGGGGGGGGGAGAAGAAATCTTGCCTTACATATTTTTCCTTGGGCTACAAGTTTTACTAAGCCTATATAAACACCCCAAGGCCTTCATAATTTTACACAAAATCTCTTTCCTCTTCTTTCTTTCTTGCGATAAACAGCAAGGAAAAACACCTTTTTTAGGGTTCCTTTTATCCTTGTGTAGGTTTCTTGAATCAAGTCCTAGCCCCTCTCTAGGGTTGTTGCGTTGATTTTCCACATACGTTTAAGCTCAGTTTTAACGTACTAGTATTACGGTTAACTCATTATTATACGTGTGTACAAGAGCGTAATATAGTCTTACTTCAAACTATATCTTGGTGATTCGATATA
Organism: Glebionis coronaria; assembly: GCA_025667525.1. Taxonomy (NCBI): domain Eukaryota; kingdom Viridiplantae; phylum Streptophyta; class Magnoliopsida; order Asterales; family Asteraceae; genus Glebionis; species Glebionis coronaria. Next base: position 33,917,161 of record CM046880.1, on the reverse strand, counting down.
AACCCTAATTCGGTGAATTTGTCCTTGTTCGTGAAAATTGCATTGCAAAAGGTATGTAACCCTAATTCGATTAATTATGAATGTGTTATTATGCTCTTGTTAAATCGCTTCCGCTATATGTGCTTTGATCTTTGTTAGGGTTTTAATAATTGTTATGAACTATATAAACCTTCAATGCATAACTGGTTTGGCTATTGAATAATTATCAATCAATACAATTGATACTATTGGAATTCTAGATGGTATCATAGAAGGTTTCGAAACCCTAGATCTGTCTTCTCAAACAATGCCATCTTTGATCTAAAGAATGAGGAGACGATCCAAAAGACAAGAACAAGATAGGAGATATCTTTACTATGGCGATCGATCATAATTCCCCATACTATCTTGATATAGCGAAAAACATGAATAAATAATTGAATCTGTTGATTCCAAAGAATAGCATAAACAACTGTTCCAACAATCGTTGATTCACAAGAATACCGATTATTAGGATGAAAATCGAACAATAAACCCTAACCCGGATTTGAGTCAACTAACAAAAGACAAAAAATCATATTTTTTATTCATATCTCGATAATCTCATACAATAAACCCAAGTTCTAATTTTATAAGAAAACTAAATTTGGGGAAAAAGATAACAATATTATTCCTAGAAAACACAAAATAAGAAAACTAAATAAAAGATACCACAAACTAAGGAAACTAAATAACAAGTTTATTTTTATGATCCTTCATCACAATTGATGTAACGAAAAATAAGATAAATAAGTGAATATGTTGATTCCATAGAATAACCTAAACAAATCTCCCAACAATCGTTACATGAATACCGATTATTAGGTTGAAAATCGAACAATAAACCCTAACTCGAATTTAGGTCAATTAACATAAGACTAAAAAGTCATATATTTTTATTCATATATCAGTAATTCCATACAATAAACCCAAGTCCTGGTTTTATAGGAAACTAAAATTGGGGAAAAAAATAACAATATTATCCCTATAAAACACAAAATAAGAAACTAAATAAAAGATACCACAAAATAAAAAAACTAAATAAATGAAACCACAAACTAAGGAAACTAAATAACCTGTTTATTTTTGTGCTCCTCCATCATGATGTAGCGAAAAACAAAAACAAAAAATTGAATCTGTTGATTCCAAAGAATACCAAAAACAACTCTTCCAACAATCGTTGATTAACACGAATACCGATTGTTAGGTTGAAAATCGAACAATAAACCCTAACCCCGGATTTAAGTCATTTAACATAAGACTAAAAAATCATATATTTTATTCATACCTCAATAATTCCATACAATAAACCCAAGTCCTGATTTTATAGGAGAACTAAACTTGGGAAAAAAGATAACAATATCATTCCTAGAAAACACAAAATAAGAAAACTAAATAAAAGATACCACAAAATAAGAAAACTAATTAAAAGATACCCCAAACTAAGGAAACTAAATAACCAGTTTATTTTTATGCTCGTCCATCATATCTTCACTCGTCCAATTTTCCAAAGAAGCTTCATGTGAATGATCTCCCTACTGACACCAATTACGCAGATTGGTTGCAAGAGATGGAGACTTTTCTCTTCGCCAAAACAAGTTCGAGTTCGTTGATTGAACGCTCGAAAAAAATAGACAAACAAACCCCATAATACATGCCATGGACGCGATGTGATGCTATGATAAAGGGTTGGCTTACCACTGCTATGGAGAAGAACATCCGTAACAATGTGAAGTATGCAAGAACCTCATCGCAGATGTCTTCCGACTTACTTGAGAGGTTCAGTAAATAGAGCTTACCTAGAGCCTACGAATTGAGATAGAAAATTGCTGCTACTCGACAGGATGGTGCCTTTGTTTCAACCTACTACACAATTCTTCGGTCTTTATGGGATGAAAGTACTTTTTTTCTACCTCATCCCAGTTTTTCTTGTAATACATGTTCATGTGATATTGGTAAAAAGATGAACGAGTTTCAAGAAAAAGAACGCTTATACCACTTCCTCATAGGATTGGACGTTGATTTAACTGTCATTAAAACCTAAATACTTGCAAATAAGCCAACTCCTTCTCTAGGAATAACCTATCATCTGGTAGCAGAAGATGAGAGGTAAAGAGCTATTTCTATTGACAAAAGAACAACACCCGAATTCGCCAAAGGAAAGATTCTTCCAGAAGAATGTTAAAAACAATAAAGAAACAAAGGAGGACGAGCAATGCACATTCCATGGAACGGTCACAAGCGAGAAGGTTGTTTCGAGCTGATTGGATTTCTAGAATTGTGGCCATGAAAGAAAGAAGAGAGAGCCAAGCCGAGATCTGCTTGCAATGAGTCCAATCCAAGCCCCAAACTAGAACTAACGAACGAGCAATATCAATTGTTTATTAAACACCTTACTGATACAAACAGTATTGAATCTATTGGACGCAGTGCTAGCATGACAGATAAAGAAGAAAACAAAGGTGATTGGATCATTGATTCAGGTTGCACTAAACATATTACTTATCTTCCTGATTTACTCGAAAATAAGAAAAGGATCCCTTTTGAGCAACCTGTTGTTGTTCCAAATGGTGCATCTATTCCTGACGAAGGAAGGGGTGATTGTACACTCCCAGTGGGAGTTAAATTCAGTGGGGTTCTATGTGCTCCAAATTTTAAATGCAATCATCTTTATGTTAGTCACATAAGCAAAGATCTTCAATGTGCTGTAACATTTTTTTCCTGACTTTTGTATGATGCTGGGGTTACATACGAGGAACTTGATTAGAGCGGGTAGATGCCAAGGGGGTTGTATCGAATGGGGATGATCAAGGAAAGAAAGGCCATGGCTGCCATCACAACAGATACTTGGCATAGAAGACTTGGTCACCCCCAAAGGGGAAACTTTCCAGAGTTGATTTCGTCAAAATTAGCGTTGTTGATTTTGATAATAGAGTTTGTGATCCTTGGGCAAAGGCAAAACTTTCTCGGACACCTTTTCCAATTAGTTTTAATAAAACCAATGAGGTTTTTGTATTAGTTCATTATGATATTTGGGGTGGATATCATGTACCATCTTATACAATGGAAAACTATTTTCTCACTCTTGTTGATGATTTTAGTCGAGCTTTATGGGTCTTTCTTATTAAACATAAAAGTGATGCATGCAGGTGTATCATTGATGTGAAAGTTCAGTTTGGAAAACACATCAAAAGGATTAGATGCGATAATGGTAGAGAGTTTACATCTAACCTTATGCGTCAGTTCTATAGCGAAGAAGGAATTTCGTTAAAGACCACTTTCCCGCACACACCACAGCAAAATGGCGTTGTTGAAAGAAAGCATCGACACTTGCTTGACATGGCTCGAGCCATCCGTTTTGAAGCTATTATTCCAAAAAGGTTTTGGGGAGAATGCATTCTCACAACTGCGTATATTATCAACCGACTTTCTTCTAAGTTAATAAAAACAAAACTCCCTACAAAGTTGTTTGGAATAAAAAACCTCAATATGATCATTTGAGGGTTTTTAGTTGTCTTGCTTATTATAATAATACTAATACAAGGGGTGATAAGTTTAAAAAAAGGAAAATTAGGTATGCTCTTAGGTTACCCCAAGGAACCAAAGGATACAAGATCTATGACATGAAAGAAAAGAAAATCATTATTAGCAGAGATGTTTTGTTTTGTGAAGACATCCTTCCCTTAAGGGTGTCAAAGTTGATGAATGTAGTAAGGATCAAGAACCAACCAAATATCAATATGATGTTTGTCATGAAGGACACCCCCACAACCAAAGCTTACAACCATACGCCCCTGATGAGTTGATCCATAGTGATGATGATTCAATCGCTTTTTATTTTGAACTAAGTGAAACATGTCATGAGGAGAATCGAGTAACACTGAAACATCTCCTAGTGTGGAACCATTGAAACTCATTGATCAAACGGCTCTTACTAATTAACCTGAAACTCAAGTTAGAGGCACTAGAATAAAATCGCAGTCGTAAAGGTTTAAGAATTATGTCATGAAACTCCCCGCGTCAGTCAATCACGATCTACCCAACTCTGTTAAATAAGCCTCAACGGTACACCCTATCTCTAACTTTGTTTCATATGAATGTTTTTCTGACAGTCACAAAGCTTACTTAACGGCCATTACCTCCAATAATGAGTCTAAATCTTTTAATCAAGCTTCTCAGGATGCTCGTTGGCGTGAAGCTATGCAACAAGAAATTCGTACTCTTGAAAAGAATGAAACTTGGACGTTGACCGAGTTTCCTAATGAAAAGTGAGCCATTGACTCAAAATGGGTTTATAAAATCAAATATAAACCTAATGGAGATATTAACGATGCAAGGGCCGACTTGTTGCAAAGGGTTTTACTCAAATGGATGGGGTCGATTACCACGCCACTTTTTGACCCGTTGCCAAGCTAGTAACTGTGCGTAATCTATTTAACATAGATACCAAGACAAACTAGATCATTCACCAACTAGATGTTAACAAATCTTTCCTCCATGACGACTTGGATGAGGAAGTATACATAAAAGTCCCTCAAGGATTTTCCAAAGAAAATGAATCTCGTGTCTGTCGACAACAAAAATCCCTATATGGTCTAAATCAAGCATGTCGAAATTGGTACCATAAATCCACACAATTCCTCCTCAGTATGAACTTTCGCCAGTTTAAAACTGATCACTCCTTCTTTTTGCAAGATAGAGATTGAGTTTATATTTCCATCTTGATCTATGTGGACGATGTTATCATAGTTGGTAACAACTCTGATCAAATTCAAAAGACAAAGAACAAACTTGATAAAGCTTTTAGTATCATAGACCTCGAGCAGTTGAAGTATTTTCTCAGTATTGAAATAGCCAAAACTGTCGATGGTTTGGTTCTAAGTCAAAGGAAGTTTGTTTTGGATATTCGAGAATATAGTGGGATCTTGGGGTGTCGACCAAGCCCATTTCCCACTGAACAAAACTTAAAACTCGATCAAGGAGAAGGTGAAGATCGGGTTGATGCTGGTCAATATCGATGTATTATTGACCGGCTATTATATCTTCAAGCCACCCGTCCAGACGTCACTCACGTTGTTAATGTTTTGAGTCAATTTGTTTTTGACCCGACGTGCAACTATATGGAAGCTGTGAATCGAGTTTTACGATGTTTAAAAGGGACAACATGCCAAGGAATTCTTTTGCCACGGATTGGTGAACCAATTTTAACTGCTTTTTGTGACTCAGATTGGCTCGGATGTCCCTATACTAGGCACTATCAGACTGGTTATTTACTCATGCTTGGAGGTGCCACAATTTCTTGGAAGACAAAAAAACAATCGGTTGTTTCTCGCTCCTTTGCAGAAGCTGAATATCGAGCTATGGCATCCACTATCAGTGAAGTCTTATGGGTTTGGTGGCTCCTCAAGGATTTGCAAATTCACATTGCTACACCTACCACTCTTTTTTGTAATAACCAGGTTGCTCGTCACATTGCCAACAACACTGTCTTCCATGAAAGAGCAAAGCATGTTGAAATGGACTGTGTTAGGACCATTGTAATAGTTATATGTAATAGGTAGACTAGGAGGTATGTAGTTCCTCCTGGTCCTAGTCATAGTAGGAGCAAGTCCTGCTCCTGGTCCTAGTCGAAGTCAAACTTTATTATTTACTTAATATTCTGTTAGGATATGCATGAGATATGTTAGTAAAGGATATGCATATAAGTTTTACACGTTTTCTTTAATGATGTATTAGGGTTTCCTTGTAGTATAAAAGGAACCTTAGGCAGAAGGGTTAAACACACCTTCACAAAACGTAGTTCTAGTCATTATTATTATTAGAAATCCTTAGTAAGGATCAAGTCTTTATAGTTATTCTGTTTCTCTTGATTATATTTATATTCTACATTCATATTGTGTATAGAGTCTCTTTGTGATTTGACTTGTGATTACAGAAGTCATTCACCGGTCCTGACAGGCTGCAAGATCTACATCTAGTAGACCCAACAAGTGGTATCAGAGCCTGGGAGGGTCTCTATACAAGCAGAATCAAGTTCTATTATTACTAACAATCTGTTTATCATGTCTGCCTCAACTTCTACTCAAACAGGAGAAGAAAGCACTCCTAAAATTGTGCAACCTCAGCAGATCCTGGCTACGGTCTCCAACACGAATGGAAAATTCCCTCTTCTGAAAAAGGGTGAATATGATAACTGGGCAATGAAGATGGAATGGTGGATCACCAACACTGATCAAGATCTTTGGAAGATCATTCTGAATGGAAACAGCAGGAAGCTTACTGGACGAGACAAGAACGGTAATATTACTCTTCTTGACCCTAAATCTCATGAGGAAATCATCGCTATTCAGAAGGAGGTAAAAGCAAAAACAATTTTGCTTCAATCTCTTCCTGAAGATCACATGGGTGACTTTTACCATTTGGATGATGCCAGAGAGATCTGGAATGGCATAAAAGCAAGGTTCGGCGGGAATGAGGAGTCTAAGAAAATGCGAAGGTCCATGCTGAGAGATGAATTTACAAAAATAATAATAATAAGGAAGAGATTGAAAGCTGTCTTCCCATCTGGTAAGTCAACCAGAACCCAAACATTCTGAAACAAGAATTGCTGCATTTCCTCCTACATAGCCTCCACCTAACTTTGATCCTCAAGAGCATGAGAAACAGACCTAGGTTCCACCTGTGAAAGAAAACAAGCAAACAAACAGTGTTGAAAGTCCGTATGATTATTACGCTTTTGATCCTCAATATAGCCCACAAGAGCATGATGATCAGACGAGGCCTTCTGCTGCATTCTGCGCGTCTTGACAGTAGAACCAGGATCTCCAATAATTTGAGTGGTAGGATGATCTTTATGTGATTGCAAGACTAGATTGGAAGAAACCTCCACTTCTGGTGCCATGTTATTGAGATCACCAACAAAATCAGCATCATATGAAGCATTTTGGAAAATCCCGTCTACCAGTTGTTTATGTACGCTTGGTAGAAGACTTCTTTTCATGGTTCCCCAAATCAGAAGGACTGGAGAAACGTGTATTGGAAGCAGACTCACTAGCCGGAGTACCAGTAGTTGAGAGGCTAGCACTAGGAGCAGCAGCTGGAGTACCAGGAGCAACTTTGTCAGTAGGCTCAACCAAGGGAAACTCAAAACTACCTTGAGCCGCTGCTTTAGTAGCTTCTTGTTGTTGCTTGAGAAGAGTGTCAAGAGCTGCTTGGGAATCCTGTACATCCAATGGAGTTGCATCACTAGGAGGAGTAGGAGAAACCGTGGTGGAATAGGATGGAACCACAAAAATGTCATCCTCATCATTTGAATCAGAAAGACTAGAAGGAACACCAGTACTAGAAGTTGCAAACACTTGTGGTCCTGTATCATGGTTAGTTTTGAAATGAAAATATCCTAACGAATCACTAAGATAATCAAGATCAAAATACCATTCTGGACCTTTTCCTTGTATGTTTGTTTTCTCCTCAAAATACCTGAGATTAATAGTTTCAACTATCCATTTGGCTTGAAGATTGTAGACACGATACGCCCGAGAATGAGCTGAATATCCCACAATGTATCCTTCATCAGCCTTGCCATCAAACTTCCCCAAATAGTCACTGGTATTTAGAATGGTGACTGGACACCCAAAAGGCTTCAAATGAGCAATATTTGGAACTTTGCCCGTGAGCAGCTCATAAGGTGTTTTCTTGTGAGGATTGGTAATAGAAACCCTATTCAAAACATAACTTGCAGTATTAACAGCTTCTGTCCAGAACATGGTCGGAAGCTTGGAGTCGGCAAGCATAGTTCTCGCTGCTTCTATTAGTGTCCGGTTCTTTCTTTCTGCCACACCATTCTGTTGAGGAGTCCTAGCAGCACTATAATCTCGTTTGATGCCCTTAGCATTGCAAAGTGCGATGAGGTCTCTATTTTTAAATTCGGTTCCATTGTCGCAACGAATACCTTTAACTTTCTTGGACAACTGATTCTCTATCAAGGTAAGAAAATCTCGAAGAATTGAGTAGGTCTCACTTTTGGCAGCCATGAAGAACACCCACGTAAACCTGCTATACCCATCAGTTACCACCAAACAGAATTGCTTGTGGTCAATGCTCCTGATGGATGTAGGACCAAATAAGTCCATGTGTAGAAGCTGCAATGGTTCAGTAATAAGACTTAAAGCAGTAATGGCTTTGAAGGATGCTTTGTGTTGTTTGCCTTTGCTGCAGGCAATACAATTTATATCATTTCTAAACGTCTTGGGAGGTAAACTAGAGACCAGATTCAGATGGGCAAGTTTGTGAATGGTCTTGAAGTTCACATGTCCCATCCTTCGGTGCCATTTAGTGGCTTCATCTTCTGAGGCTTTTGCAACCAGACATGCTAGTTGACCAGTAGGGTTGACTTCATTCAACTTGATGCTATATAGATTGTGTCTTCTAGGGATTCTGAGGAAAACTTGTGAGTCATCCGGAAGCTGAAAATCTTTGGAAAGCACAAGTGCATCAGTATCGGTGAAGAGTACAAACTGCTTCTTGTCACAAATCTGAGAGACCGATATCAAGTTGAAGTGTTGAAGTGCTTCTACATAGTAGACCTGCTCAAAATTTAGATTTGGAGTCTTTATCGTTCCTTTGCCAGTGATTCTGCCTTCACCTCCACCAAAATAGACCTTGCCTCCATGAAATGGTACAAAGTTAGAGAGAAGACTTTTATTGCCAGTCATGCTCCTGGAGCAACCACCATCAACAATGCCTAGACTAGGATCCTGGTATGGAGTAACCTACAACAACAAGATAGTAAAAGTGCAAATGTTAGTGTCTTAAGGGGACCTAAACCTTTTCAGGTTTGATCCTGCCTTGTGGATCATTTGAAGAATGCCAAGAAGATTGATGAGATCCACCATTGTTCCTTGGTTGCCTGTGCATCGTATGGGTATTATTATTTGACCAAGAACAACCTGCTGAGGGCTTAACAGCAGTTCCCAAAGTGCCCAAACCAAAATACGTGTGGTCTAAATTATGCAGATAGATTGGATAATTTGGAAAATAATTACTGGTTGGTTGGAATCCACTATCTCTCTAATAATCAGACGCGAAAGGAGAGGATACTCTAGAATTATTAAACATTGGAGCACTGGGATTAAGTCTTCTAGAAGCATATGAGGCAGCTCCTGGTGGACCAAGAGCAGGAAAAGCATGATTAACAGATGCATGTGTGTCATAATAATCACAATCTTTAATTAAATGAAAGGAACTGCCACAAACAAAACATGTTTTGAAAGACCTTTTATTAGAATGAGATTGTTTCATACTGCCTACTTTATTACACACATTTCTAGGAAAAACATTCTTCCTAGGACTCAATAAACAAGGACCATACACACTTGACTTGACAACAACTTTTTCTTCACACTTCCTAGCACCAGTAGCAGCATGTTCATTCGACTTGGAACTTGTAGGTCTTGACTCTTCACTTGAACCATTAGATGCAGAGTCACCGGCTTTGTCACTGAAATTACATGAGACAAAGTCATTAGTATTAGTAGAACTTGTTGGGGGACTCAAGCATCTGCGATCCATCCGAGTCATTATGCCATGAGGTGGGCATAAAAGTTCCAGTAAGAGGAGGAGGGACAGCATGCATTTCTGCTGCTGGTTTAAACCTATTGTAACTAGGTTTGCCCTCATCCTCTTTGTCGGCATCAAAGACACTTGAGAAAGATAAATCAAATACATCTTCAGAATCAATATATTTTTCAAATCCTAAGCCTCTTGCCAGACATGCTACTATCAATTAGTTTTGAAAGATTTTTAGGTGCCTTTTGCCATTTGTCAAATCTTAACATTGTATCATCTAATTTAGCTTGCATCTCCTCTTTTTCTTTGATACTAGCATCTCTTTCAGTTTCTGTATATTTAAGCATATTTGTAGTGTTTTCTAAATTAATGCTTAGTATCCTGATTTTATCCTCATATGCACGTTGAGTATCTTGTAACCACTTCTTTTGTTGTTCCAATGTGTTTAATGAAGCCTTATAGGCTTGAACCTCTAAAAAATACTTATCATTTTGATCATTTACGTCATTAAATTGAGACAACAATTCCGTGTATTTATTATGACAACCAAGAGGACAATGTTGTACCTGAGGTGAGATGCCCATAAGAGCAAACTCTTCTGCTTCTTCTGCATCAGAGAGATTCCCAGCAATCATTGCCAACACATCAGTCGAGGATTCAGCTGATTCCAGAGTAGAAGCCTGATGATCATTCCAGTTGACCATAGCGTCAACAGATACCAACGCCTTCCTGTCATCTTTAACCTCCTGAACCTTGAAAGCGGAGTACCTGCTCTTCTTTTGATCATTCTTGCTAGGGCACTCCCTTGCAAAGTGACCCTGTTGCTGGCAGTTATAGCACCGTACCTTGCTTCTATCGAATCTTGCTGGCTCCCGAGGGTTGTAATTAAATTTCCTTCCTGCTTTCTTCTCGAACTTGTGAACCCTAAGAGTAAGCATGGCCATCTGCCATTTAAGATCTATTTCATCCAGGTCAAGTTTATCGATCTGTTTGAAGTCATCAAAAGCAAGTTGTTGTTCAGCAGTAACATCAGCCACAAAAGAATGAAGAACAGCTTCTACCATACTACCAGACTTGGCAGCAGGATCAGGAGCAGAAGACATGGGACTAGATGCATATGACATGGGACTAGTATGCTGAATGGTATGCTGGTGGGAGACAGTATTGCTTGGGCTACTTGCATATGACATGGGACTAGATGCCACAGAGCTCACAAAGGCCGAATTAGCAGGAGTGGGAAAAGAGTCACTAGGATATCCTCTCACATGAGGTTCGAATGTTCTGAGCCTATGAAACAAATCATCAAAGGTGAGATAGTCAAGCCCACCTTTGGCTTTGAGAGAGATCACCACCTGGTTCCATGAGTAGGGTAAGGCTTTAAGAAACCTTGCATTAATGTCACCATCATCAGGTTTTGACCGAAGTTGATTCAATTGGCTCAAGATCTTCTGGAACCTATCATACCCTTGATTTAGACCTTCAGTTTCTGAGATTTTGAATTCGGTAAATTCATCTCTCAACATGGACCTTCGCATTTTCTTAGACTCCTCATTCCCGCTGAACCTTGCTTTTATGCCATTCCAGATCTCTCTGGCATCATCCAAATGGTAAAAGTCACCCATGTGATCTTCAGGAAGAGATTGAAGCAAAATTGTTTTTGCTTTTACCTCCTTATGAATTGCGATGATTTCCTCATGAGATTTAGGGTCAAGAAGAGTAATATTACCGTTCTTGTCTCGTCCAGTAAGCTTCCTGCTGTTTCCATTCAGAATGATCTTCCAAAGATCTTGATCAGTGTTGGTGATCCACCATTCCATCTTCATTGCCCAGTTATCATATTCACCCTTTTTCAGAAGAGGGAATTTTCCATTCGTGTTGGAGACCGTAGCCAGGATCTGCTGAGGTTGCACAATTTTAGGAGTGCTTTCTTCTCCTGTTTGAGTAGAATTTGAGGCAGACATGATAAACAGATTGCTAGTAATAAGAGAACTTTATTCTTCTTGTATAGAGACCCTCCCAGGCTCTGATACCACTAGCCCTGCCCCTAGCCCTGCCCCACACTCGACTGATATCCCTAACAATCTGTTTATCATGTCTGCCTCAACTTCTACTCAAACAGGAGAAGAAAGCAATCCTAAAATTGTGCAACCTCAGCAGATCCTAATCATCTGTAGGCTTTCACAAAACGTAGTTCTAGTCATTATTATTATTAGAAATCCTTAGAAAGGATCAAGTCTTTATAGTTATTCTGTTTCTCTTGATTATATTTATATTCTACATTCATATTGTGTATAGAGTCTCTTTGTGATTTGACTTGTGATTACAGAAGTCATTCACCGGTCCTGACAGGCTGCAAGATCTACATCTAGTAGACCCAACAGACTGGTTTTTTTATCCGTGAAAGAGTTGATTCAAAGAGATATTTTACCTATGCAACTTGACAACAAAAAGAAAATTGTAGATCTGTTGACTAAAGGTCTTGGTGCAAACCAGCTTCAATTTCTACTTGGAAAGATGGGCATTAATAATTTATATGCTCCATCTTGAGGGGAGCAAATGATATCGATTATTTTTATCGTTTATTTTTATGTTTATCTACTTGCCTTATATTTTCCTTTTATTAAGGCTATTAGTTAGTCATTGATGTATTTATACATAACTGGTTTGGCTATTGAATAATTATCAATCAATATAATTGATACTATCTAAATTCTAGATCATCACGATATGCAAACTTATGTATCATCAAAGTAATGCCATATTTACGAAAATTGAGAAAGATGCAATAAAACAAGTAAAACTATAATCGTAACACTCGCTCCGAGATGAGAAAAAGTGATACTACTATGGTCTCACATCAGAAACATAACATTTTAAAAGGTCTAAAATAAAACTTTATTAAAACTTCATAATACTCAAAATAATACTTTAGTAATAGAAATCCCCAAAACAACAGGGTCCAAAATTAAAATGCATCAAAACATAAAATGTCTTAAAGGTTTTATTAAGCACTCGGGTGACACTAAGTGCACTAAATATAACTCTCAACGCCCAGTGTAAAACCCGCTTTAAAATACCTAATAGCATTAAATGCATGAAAATACAATTAAATTAAAACTTTCCATTAATAATATACGACACGTGTCACGAACATTTAATTACAAGTATTGTGTATATTATTAATACACGATAAATGTTTACGTATAATATTTAATTCACGTCATTTAAAACACGAAAATACACGAATAATAATTAAGTCATGAAAAACAAATGGATTTGGTCTTGGGTTGGTGTGTAGCCGCGACAAACAAAAGGAACAAGGGCCTCATGGCCCGGCCCATTTGGTAATCCAACTAGTAAACTAATAACACTAGGGATTTATCATAATTTACTTTTAGAAAAATCACAAGAAACCCTAGTTCTCCTTCTCCCCTAGCCGCCACATAAATTGAACACTAAGGGATTCGATTTTGAGTTTTGATCTTGGAGATTTATGTGTTTATGTTCGTGTTTCAATCCTTAATCCATCCACGCTTTCGGTAATCATCAAACCTTCACCTTTTTATTAATTATGATTAATTGATTCACGAATCTTGAAAGTATTTATTTTAAAAACATGTTATGGTAATGGATTAAACAAGACGAGAGTGGGTTTGGTTTTGTTTTTGGCTCGGCTACACTCAAACCGAGAGTCGCATGACTCTCGGTGGCTTAATTGTTCCACCGGTCACAACCCCAAAGGGTGCTGTGCTGTTTGGTTTTGGGTCAACCGCAAGCCAAGGTCCCACAGTGGGAGCCCTGTGCTATCAGTGGCTAACCGGCAGCAAGGCTAAGCCTTGGTCGCGGGCTAAGAACACCCAGCCGCCGGATGAGGTGTTGTATTTTGTGTGTTTGGTTTTTATCTCGGGTTTGGGGCTTGGGCACAATTTAGTTTAGCCAATTATTTTGTTAATTAATTAATTAATTTGATTTACATGAACTATTAATTAATTAATTAAAATCATGACTTAGGTGAAATTATTAAACTTAATAATCCATGTTATAATCTAAGTATTTATTTGGCATAAATAACCATGCTTTAATTTAATTAATGGTATAAGGTAAAGTTTTATTAAAATTAACCATGACATGTTATTAATTAATAAAAACCATCCATTTCATTAATTATTTAATAATCATTTTAGCCTAAGTATTTAATATGATAAACTTTACTAATAAATCATCACGACTTATGAATTAAGATTATTAAGCACTAGCTTATATTTTGGACTTATAAATCAAGCTTATTTCTATTTAAAGAAACTTACTATTTTTGGAAACTTTCTATTTTTGGAAACATGCTTTTTTTAGAAAGTTACTTATTATGACACTACAAATATAGTAATACAAGAATACATGAAATACATAATCAGAATATATGTAAAACATGTGTTAATGCAAGTGATGCCTAAAAACATTATTAGTGTTAACTAATCTTTCTTAGTTTTGATCACAACAAACCATACAACACATTTAGTGTAAAACACAAAATGAATTATTTAACTAACACTATCATCAAGGTAATAATCATATCACTAACCTTTCTTAATCATACTTAGTGATCATCAAAATGATTATCCTTAAAACTCACTTTTGTTAATAAGACAAAAGACTTTTTAATAAACTTTCTTTTTTAGAAAATGTTTTATTAAAATGGAAAATGAAAATTTGAAAATGGCATATTCCAAATGCTGTTAGAATATACTTTTAAGGGTTCAAATACCTCAGATATTCCCACCACACTAAAAGACAAAAAACAGAGCGGAGTCTAGTGGCGGTACCTTAAGTACCTACGCGGTACCTTAGCGATATGGTACCGCGGGGTGGGATAAGGTACCGCGCACAGTAGCCGTTATAGATCCGTTATAACTTTGTCTCCTTTAAATAGTGGGTCAAATCTCATTTTCCAGCAAGCCTCTTGGACGTTTTTCTCAGCCCTCTTTCTATTTTCTATAGCATAATCATTAGTAAATGATCACTTAAATTGTTAAGGATATTTACATATGATTATCCTCTTGATCCCCTCCTTTACCTTGTCCAATGAGAAGATCACTCAGTCACTAGTGTTGTGATAAAGATGAATCTATGAGCTAGTCATATTCATCATGATACCCTTTTTGTTTTAGGTCAATCCAATGTATTTATGAATACTTGGACTAGTTGTGTTCATCCAAGTTATTTGTGGATACTTGGATTTGTTGTGTACATCCATTGCATATGTGTTTACTTGGATTTGTGTTGTGTAAATCTAAGCTACATGTGTGTACTTGGATAAGTCTAGTTGAGTTGTAATAGATTTGATTAGGAGTTCTCACTAAACTATAAAGTGATGTGATTGTGTCTTGTGAGTTCTCACTAAACTTAAAAGTGATTAGTAGTTGTGTTGTGTGAAGTTCTCACTTAGCTTCAAAGTGAAGAGTCGTGAAGATTGGTTCTAACTTTCGATTAGAACTCGACATCCAGCCTTGTGTCGTAAAATGGTGAAGTAGGCAACATCGTGAAGATTGGTTCTACCTTAAGATTAGAACCCGACATCTAGCCTTGTGTCGTTAAATTGTGAAGTAGGCAACGTCGTGTAGATTGGTCCTAGCTAAAGATTAGGTCTCGACATTTAGCTTAGTGTCGGAAAATAATGTAAGCAACGATGTAAAGTTTTCTCCGCCGAGAAGGGAGCTTGTGGATATAGTGGAAATCTCGAGTAGGTGTACTCGAGGAGTGGAGTAGAAACGAGGATAGAGCCTCGTTGTCGAACCACTATAAATCTTGGTGTCTTCCCACTAGGTTGTCTCCTTCCTTACTCTTTACTTATTTCATTATCATTATACTTACCTATTATCTTTGCTAGTGCATTTGAATTGAACCTAATCATTATGCAACTTAGCCTCAAGTAAAAGATAGTTTTGATACAAACCAAATTGAAAGTAATTTTAATTTGGTCACCAATCGAAGAGAAACTATTCAACCCCCCCTTCTAGTTTCTACAATTGGTATCAGAGCGATGGTCACTCAAGATCTTTGAAGTATATTGTACTTTGAAACTTGGATCGATCCATTGTCTCCTCAAATTAGAAGGTCTACTTGTACTAAAGTTTCTCTTTGGTCAAAACTATGTTTTCTTTAAAAATAGGTCTTTTAATTGATAATATTGCATCCCACTTAAGATTAGTAGCCTTTATGCATTTTAGATATACTCTTGAAATGTATCTACTAGTTTGCATCTTGCTTTGTGTAGGTACTCATGAAGATCAATCACTTAATTGGTTGTGGATTGACTTACTTGCACTTGTAGAAGAATCATCTTCATTGATCTTTAACATCTTTGAATGATGATACCAAGATGATTGGGAATGATACTAGTACTGGAAGACTTAGTACTCATCGTAGTCATTGATTGGGCATAGCACTTATTCCTTCATGGATTGCTCTTTGTGGCCAAGGTAAGCTTTCGTTCTTCCACACGCCCTTTGATCATTCTTTTGATCATTATGTGCTTGTTCTCGGCATCCTTGCCTTGACATTTACTTGTGGTTTGTGTCTCTTTTCTTTTATCCTCTCAAACCTTCATTGCTTGTATACTTGACTCACTATGGTGATGTAGAGTGAGTTAGTAGCAGCTTAAAGTATCAAGCATGATTTCCATGGTTTGCACCCATACGGTGAGTAGGCCCTTTGTGGGAGATAAAGTGAATTAATACCTTGCTCATATTTTGGTTTAGACTAAGACTATTATTGAAAGTGATCTTAGTCTATACTTGAATAATTGCTTTGTGCTTATTCATTACCAAAGCCGTTTAACGTTTTGCCGGAAAGGCACGTCTTAAACCACTATATATGACACAAGCTCTTCGCTACAACTATTTGAAGATTGTAACTAATCCCTTGAGCATTGATCCTAGTCTTGATTCACTTCCCTTGATCTCTCTCAACTTAGTCGTTTTGCTACGAGTAGTCGTTTGTCCGTTTCGGTTCTTTTCGATCTTGATTTAACTCGTAATCCTTCATTAAGGCATATTGCTTAGTGTTATGATGATCCAATGATATTCTAAAAGGCTCATGATTTAATTTTAAGTATTTTAGAAAAACTGGATTTTCAAAATTTGGCGTTTTTCAGAGATAAAAACCTGCCTCTGTAGGCGGTTCCTTATCTCTGCGGCTCAAACCCGCGGTTCCTTATCGATAAGGTACCGCGGGCAGTAACTTTTGTCAGAGCGCCAGTTTGAGTTTTTTTATTCTTTTTCAAACCAATCTCTCTCTCTCTCCCAAAAACACACAGCCGACGGGTTTTGCCTTTTCCACCATTGTTGAAGCTTCCAAAACCTTCAATCACTCAAATTAATTGATTCCAAGTTATGGGTTTCACTCATCCTTCATCTAACATCAATTAATTGTAAGTATTTTCTTTCAATTTCATCTATTTTGTTCTAGGGTTCATCCTTTCATAATTGGGGATTTTTAAAATTGAAATTGAATTAAAACCTTAATAGGAATGTGGGTTGACATGGTTATTTTACTATGATTCCTTAGGTTGATATTCATTAAGATTTCACTAAAACCCACTTGTAGAAAAAATCCGAATTTAGGCTAAATAATTTTGGTTGAATGATGGATTTGAGATGAACCCATGAACAAGTAGGTAATGAAATTGTTAATGCTTACCTAAAAACCTTGTTTTGAAAAACCAATGTTCTAATCCATTGTTGATCTAGCATAGATCATGTGTTCTTGGTTAATGATGGAATAGACACATTATGAACATGAGAATGACATGGATTCAATCCTATGTTTGTCAAGAAATTGATATAACACATTCTTATATTTTTGATCTTTATTTTTTATTTTTCATATGAGTGATTGGAGAAATATTTCCTTGTGTTTGTATTTAGGTACTTAATCATGCCTTCTCAATATCAAAAAGATCATCAATTCACTAGAGATTATATGCCCGACATTTCTCAAACCTTTGTTTCCCCTCAACTCCAAAACGCTTTTCCATCCCTTTCCTCTCGTTGTTTCCATGAGGGTAGAATTGTAGATACAAGAATAGCGGGAGATAATTATATCAACTCTATGTTCGAGCTTATTGGGTTTGATTGTTTGCTTTACATAGACGAGGTAATTTATCCCTTGTTTCTTCTTGAGTTCTTTAGTACTTACTCCATGCTTGAAATCAACGACCAAATCTTTATTCGTTTCTTGTTGAATGGTCAAATCATTCAATATTCCCTCGATGACTTTGGGGATATTCTTGGTGTGCCATTTGAAGGCACTTGTCGTTTCACGGATAAGTGGAGACTAGATGCTAATGTAGAGATTTTGCTAGTTGAAAAAGTTTGTTTTCTCGGAATCTCCTCGAATTGATTTCCGGTTAATTGTGTGAGATTAGTTGTTCTTGGTGAAACAAATATTTTTGGTTATGGTAAAAATAAATGTGCAAGACTTCAAATTAAATGACAAGTAATCAAAGCTAAAACTAGTTGAAACGTAAACGGTGCAATATTTAAAACTTTAAAAGTAAATGACGAGAAATTAAATGACGTAAAATTAAAACTTAGCGAAAAGTAAATAGACAATTAAATAAATAAAAATGCAAAACGAAATTAAAATGAACTAAAAATAAAACGAGAAAAGTTGACACTTTAACTAAAACAAAATATTAAAACAAAACCAAACCTCCAATCGGAATACACCCGATCAGAATCCAAATTGGAATCCGATCGGAACGTACTCGTCGGAAAGTACCAATCGGAATGTGAAAAGAAACATGATCGGAATGTTACACAAAAAGACTAATCGGAATATGGGACAAGGATTCAGATCGGAATAATCAAGAACTAATATAATCGGAATGTTTAAATAAGACTCAGATCGGAATAAGAAGAATGCCAAGATCGGAATACGAAAACCCTTTTCCGATCTAATGATCGGAAAGAGGGTGCTGTGCTCGGAATAACCCAATCGGAAAAGGGTTTACACCCTTTCCGATTTGCTCCTTTGATCCGAAATATAAGCTGAAGCTATAAGCTATAGAAATAAGCTCAAACCAAAACTAGCACGAATCTAAATCGAAACTGACTTAATAAGCATGAATAACAACTTATCTAACTTAAAATAAACAAACTTTAAAATCAAAACATAAAAAGATGAACTTTAAGTCACGAAAATTTAAAAGATCAAAACTTTAAATAAGAACTTGATGAAAAAGATGATGAAAGCAAGATTAAGATTAACAAGAAAGATTAATAATATGAAGATTAAGACAAGATTAAGCTTAAAAAGTAAAGGTTTGATTAAAAACAAGAAAGATAAAAGGTGAAAGATTAGAGTTCTAGTGAGAGAAACTGTCACTTTCTCTCACTAAAACTAAACTACTCCTACTCCTAAAACTAAAACTAACCAACCCTCCTAAATGAGTTTAGGAGGGTATTTATAGGAAATGGGGAGGTGCATGTGTTGCCTCCTCTTTCTTTCTTTCTTCATGTCTTCTCGTCTTTTAAGTTCTTCGACTTTATCGACTTTGTCTCGGGATTAATTAAACTCGTCTTAAAATTTATTTATTTATTAGACTCGAGTTCTTCGGCTTTAAGTAAACTTCCGTCTTTAGACTTGTTCTTCGATAAATCTTCAGAATAGGCCTTTGATAGGTGTGAAAACACCCATCCCTTTACCACTTATTTCTGGCTAAAACAAGACCAAAACACGTATTTAATATCATTTGTTTGGAATTATGCGTGGTTTTTGTGTTTATTGTGTTTTCAGAGTCAACCGGATGAATATTGAAGAAAACATGGGATTGCACGGGTTTTATCGAGGAAAAAGACTCAAGACGAAGTCTATTGTCCAAGAGATGCAAAAGATTTGAAGTCATTGTGCCTATTTAAAGATTTATCAAAGAATAGAGCCAAAGATGGAAGATTCATATATGTCGAAGAACTCGAGTCTATTAAACAAAAGATTATAAGACGAGTTGGAATTATTCACCGACACTTCTCAAAATCCAAAGTCAGAAACGTTTATTTAAAGAGACGAGAAGACTAAAGAAGAAAGAAGAAAAGAAGCCCGATACCAAAACCCATTTACAATCCCATATCACACGCCTATATAAAGATCTCACTTCACAAAAATTAGAGTTAGTTAGTTTAGTTTCATTCTTCACTTTGTAGTTTTAATTCTAGAGAGAGAAAGATTAACTTTCTCTCACTAGAAAAACCTTCATCTTTTATCTTTCTTGTTTTTAATCAAATCGTTACCTTTTAAGCTTAATCTTTTATTAATCTTCATCTTTTAATCTTTCTTGCTAAGTACAATCTTGTGTTCATCATCTTTTTAATCAAGTTCTTATTTAAAGTTGTGATCTTTTTGAATTTCGTGTGATTGATTTGATGTTTTTACAAGTCTTGATCTTTTCCTTAGCTTATTCATAGCTTACTGGAGTTTTTCTTGGCTTATTGTCATTGAAAAGTTACTAAAAGGTTGCTTATTTTCGTCATTTCACGTCTTCCTATTTTTTAGGGGTTTCTGTTTCAATTTCGCAACTTTTTTCCCCCATTGCGAAATCTTACTTGTTGCGGATTCATACCAATTGCGAAATCATCTTCATTGCGAAATCTGATTCTACAATTCGCAATTATTGCGAATTCTTCCATGTTGCGAATTTATTCATTAAGAGTTGCGAATTTGTTCCCTGAAATTCGCAATTACATTGCGAATTTGTATCTCTGAAAGTTGCGAATTTGTGTTAATTGATGATTGCGAAATCATACTTCACCATATTGCGGATTTGTGTGCTGAGTATTGCGAAATCTTGGTAATGATTTCGCAATTATCCTTCTTCATTGCGAAATTATTTAAATTTTCTTAATATTGCGAAATTAATTCCTTTTATTTTAAATTTGATTTTTGAACTCGTTTTTCCCGCCAATTTTCTTATTCGTTCGTCTTAGTTTAATTTTAGATATTTTAATTTTCAAGTTTTCATTTTAATTAAGTTTTTAAGTTTTCATATTTACGTTTAATTAGTTTAATTTCTCGTCATTTATTTTTGAACGTCTTTAATTGTAGTTTAATCTTTCCTCACTTTATATTTTATTTAAATTTCTCAACGACGCTCATTTATTTCTTTATTAGTAGAATAGAAAACCCAATCCCCTATTTGTCACCAAGAACAAATCATTCCACTTAGAGCCGTGATCAATTCGAGAGGATACCGAGAGAATCTAGAACCCATCCAAATCGCTAGTATCAAATGGCGCCGCTGCCGGCTCTTCTCGTTAAGATCAACAGTTTTTTGTGAGAACTTGGATTTTGGGATCCGTTCGCCGTGAAAGTTACTTTTTCATAAAAATTTTCAAAAACCCTAAAAAATATAAAATTTTCAAAAATACAAAAAAAATTAAAAAACCATAAAAACCAAAAATATTTTTGCTTTGTTTTTCCCTTGTTAGTTCTTTTGCAGGTGTATGCGCACTCGATCAACGTCTTATCAAGAGCCCGAGCCTCTCGATAACTTAGACATGGCCGGTGTACAAAACAACAACAATAACCCACCTCAAAACAATAATAATAACAATAACAACCCACCTTTCAACAACATGAATAATAACAACAACAGTGAGCCTCTACCAGACAATCGCCCGATGATTGAACTTCTGCAAGCACATGTAGATGGCAACACTGATCCAATTGTCATACCCGCGTTTGCAGCCAACAACTATGAGCTCAAATCGGGCTTTATCCAGATGGTCTCTGCTCAACCATTCTTGGGGCGTACCATTGATGATCCACATGACCACATCAAGAGATTCTTGCAACTCACTAATACGGTCAAATACAATGGTGTTCCACAAGAGGTAATCCGTTTACAACTTTTTCCCTTTTCTTTAGAGGGACAAGCCCGACATTGGCTTGCTAAGGAACCACCACAGAGTATTCTTACGTGGACGGATTTGGAGACCAAGTTTATCAACTACTTTTTCCCACCCTCTCGTACTACCGCTTTGCGGAATGAAATCATTAATTTTGAGCTAAAGTACGATGAGTCATTTTGTGAATCTTGGGATCGTTTCAAAGATCTTTTAAGAAAATGCCCACAACATGGTTTTACCAAAGTGCACCAAATTAATACTATTTATAATGGTTTAAGCATGAATGACCAAGATTCACTAAACAGTGCCTCGGGGGGTAATCTTTTGGCTAAGACTTCCAATGCTGCTTGGGATATCATTGAGAATAAGTCTCGTGTGCAAACCAAGAGTGTTCGGACCAATGTCGCTAGTGCTAGTACTAGTGACAGCGACAAGTGAATTGACAAAATCACTGCGCTTCTTGAATCGCTTGCTACCCAAACCGCCAACAACACCAACAGCATCAACGCTAGAAACGCTAAAGACGCTCAAGTCAATGCTGTCAGCCAACAATGTGAAATCTGCGGGGGTCCTCACTCTTACACCACTTGTACTGCCACCCAAGACTACCCTTCTGAGAATGTGAATGCAGCATACGGTACCTATCCTCAACCCGCTTATCAAGCTCGTCCCCAAGGAGACCGTAACTTGCTTAGCTACCGCTCCAACAACTATGTTTCACCACCCGCTTCTACTCCTAACAACCCAAACCAACAACAAAACCTCAACCGCCCTCCTCAACAATAACAACAATCTCGTGGACCATACATACCACCTCACAAACAACAACATCCACCTCATAGAAACAACCAAGTTTACCAACAACCTGCTTATCAACCACCCGCATACAATGCTCCTTCCAACCAACCCACCGCATTACACCAAGACATTGGAACCTACATGAGGACTAATGATGTGATCGTGGACAATCTTTAACAGGAAGTGCACAACTTGAAAGCAGACCTGGTAAAACAAAGGAACGATCTGAGAGCTGATATGAGAAACACTTTGGATAGTCAAACGAATGACTTAAGGAACATGATGGCTAGTTTCTTCCAAGGTAATCAACCCTCTTCTTCGGGTACTCTTCCGAGTAACACCGTTGCAAATCCAAGAGGGGATATGAAAGCAATCACCACTCGCAGTGGCAAAGGTACCAAGGAACCCGAGCTTCCTATACCTCCACCGGTGGTTGTGACTAAGAAGAATGAGTCACCTGCTCCTATTCCTCATCCTTCTCCTTCCCCAATTTCTCCACCTCTTACTTCTACCCCTCCTCCACCCAAGGATGTGAGTGATCCTTCGATCCCAAAACCTTCCTCTTCTTCCGATATACCTTATCCATCTAGGTTGAGGAAAGAGAAGCTCAAAAGCAAGGATGATATTCAAGTTTCGAACTTTCTCAAAATGTTCAAACAATTGAATTTTAACATCTCCTTCGCTGAGGCTCTCGCTCACATGCCTAAGTACGCGAAAATGTTCAAAGATCTTCTTAGCGACAAGGAGAAGCTTCTTGATATTGCTAACACCCAACTTAATGAGAATTGCTCTGTAGTGCTCTTAAGGAAATTGCCAACCAAGCTTGGTGATCCGGGTCATTTCTTAATCCCTTGTAACTTCCCCGGAGTAGAGAATTGCATGGCCCTAGCCGATCTAGGTGCCAGTATTAATCTAATGCCTCTAAGTGTTTGGAAGCAATTATCTCTCCCTGAGCTAGTCCCCACCAAAATGACTTTGGAATTAGCTAACCGTACGGTTGCTTATCCAGTGGGGATAGCCGAAGACGTCTTTGTAGGAGTCGACAAATTCACTTTTCCTGCCGATTTCGTCGTCGTCGACTACGAGATGGACCCTCGTGTGCCATTGATCGTTGGTCGTCCATTCTTGAGGACCGGTCGCACTCTCATCGATGTTGAAGCCGGTGAGCTTATCATGAGAGTGGGTGACGATAAAATTGTCTTCAACATGGGAAAGTTGTCTAAACAACCTTATTCATACGAGAGTGTTATTTGTATTGACATTCTTGATGAGGCTTGTGAAGAACACTTCCAAAATGCTTACAAAAGTATTCCTACTTCTCTTCCCAATGTTAAGACCGTTTCCTCTATTGATTCATCACTGTCTCTACTTGGAGAAAGTGATTTCTTTTGGAAAGATCTTGAAGCCACCATGGGAGATGTGAACTTAACTAATGACGAGTCTCCCACCGATTTGGCTGACGATATGAGTTTCTTTGAAAACCTTCTCAATGAAGACAATCTTTCTCCACCATCTCCCACGGTTATTGCTATCGATGCTCCGACTTTGAAAAGGCTCCCATCGAAAATCCTCCGGATTTAGAACTTAAGGAGTTGCCGCCCCATCTCGAGTACGTGTTCCTTGAAGAAAACAAAAAGTCGCCGGTCATCATCGCGAAGGACTTGAAAGAAGAATAGAAATCTCGCCTCATCGCCGTGCTTAAAGCTCATAAGAAGGCAATTGCTTGGAAAATTTCCGATATCCGCGGAATTGATCTGAACTTTTGTACTCACAAGATTCTCATGGAAGATGACTTTAAACCCGCAATCCAGAGCCAAAGAAGGGTTAATCCTAAAATTCATGACGTCATCAAACAAGAAGTTATCAAACTTCTAGATGCCGGCTTGATCTACCCTATTTCGGATTCGCCGTGGGTAAGTCCCGTCCATTGTGTGCCCAAGAAGGGCGGAATAACCGTTGTTTCCAATGAACACAACGAGTTGATTCCCACTCGTCTCGTTACTGGGTGGAGTATTGATTATCGCAAGCTCAATGATGCCACGAGAAAAGACCATTTTCCTCTTCCTTTCATGGATCAAATGCTCGAGCGTCTTGCGGGTAATGATTATTACTACTTTTTAGACGGTTTCTCCGGGTATTTTCAAATTCCTATCGATCCCAAGGACCAAGAAAAGACCACATTCACTTGTCCCTATGGAACATTTGCTTACAAATGTATGCCTTTTGGTTTATGTAATGCTCCTGGGACGTTCCAAAGGTGTATGATGGCTATCTTCCATGACATGGTGGAAGACACTATGAAAGTATTCATGGATGATTTCTCGGTTTATGGCGATTCTTTCTCTGCTTGCCTTGCCAATTTAGAACGTATGCTGAAGCGGTGTGAAGACACTCGCCTTGTTCTTAATTGGGAAAAATGCCATTTCATGGTAAAAGAGGGCATCGTGCTAGGACACAAGATTTCCAAAGCCGGTCTCGAAGTAGATCGTGCTAAAGTCGATGTTATCGCTAAGTTGCCTCCACCTTCAACAGTGAAGGGTGTGAGAAGTTTCCTGGGTCATGCGGGCTTCTACCGTCGATTCATCAAAGATTTTTCTCAAATCGCTCGCCCGATGACCCACCTCTTGGAAAAAGATACTCCTTTTATCTTTTCCAAAGAGTGCCTTGAAGCCTTCAACTTGCTTAAGGATAAGCTAACTAAGGCACCCATCTTGATTACCCCTAATTGGGAGCTTCCCTTTGAGTTGATGTGCGATGCTAGTGATTTTGCTATTGGAGCGGTTTTGGGCCAAAGAGTGAACAAACACTTCCAACCAATCCATTACGCTAGCAAGACAATGACGGGGGCTCAATTGCATTACACGACAACAGAAAAAGAGCTTTTAGCTGTTTTCTATGCCTTTGAAAAATTTCGCCCCTATCTTGTCCTTTCCACCACAATCGTTTACACCGATCACTCCGCGTTGAAGTACTTGTTGACTAAACAGGATTCCAAACCAAGACTTCTTCGCTGGGTTTTGCTACTCCAAGAATTT
Organism: Glebionis coronaria; assembly: GCA_025667525.1. Classification (NCBI taxonomy): domain Eukaryota; kingdom Viridiplantae; phylum Streptophyta; class Magnoliopsida; order Asterales; family Asteraceae; genus Glebionis; species Glebionis coronaria. The sequence goes on along the minus strand of CM046880.1, from coordinate 33,891,843 downwards.
AAAATCGAAATTCGCGATAAAAAAGGAGCTGAAAACCTAGCCGCGGATCATCTCAGTAGACTTGAGGATCCTTACCAGGGGGATCATCCGAACAAAGAAATCAATGATTCATTTCCCCTGGAGACCTTAATGTCTAGCAACTCGAATTCCGATGAAACCCCGTGGTTTGCGGACATTGCAAACTACTTGGCAGGTGGAATTCTCGTTGACGGGTTAACATCCCAGCAAAAGAAAAAGTTCTTCAAAGACATCAAGACTTACTTTTGGGATGACCCGTATCTTTTCAAACAATGTGCCGACTTGATTATTCGCCGATGTGTTGATGGACCGGCAGCTTTAGAAATCCTAGACGCTTGCCACAAAGGACCCACCGGTGGTCACTTTGGTCCCAACTACACCGCCAAAAAAGTGTTTGACTCGGGATTTTATTGGCCCACCATCTATCGTGATGCTCACGAGATGGTTAAACGATGTGATGCTTGCCAAAAACAAGGCAAGATCACACATAAAGATGAGATGCCTCAAAATTTCATACAAGAATGTGAAATCTTTGATGTTTGGGGTATCGACTTTATGGGGCCATTCCCTTCATCTAAAGGAAACAAATACATCCTTGTAGCCGTTGACTACGTTTCTAAGTGGGTTGAAGCCAAAGCTTTCCCTACTAATGATGCAAGGGTGGTTTGTAACTTTTTGAAATCGCTGTTCGCTAGATTCGGCGTTCCTCGTGCTATTATCAGTGACCGCGGGACTCATTTTTGCAACGATCAATTTGCAAGAGTCATGGCTAAGTATGGTGTCAATCACCGTCTTTCCACCGCCTATCATCCCCAAACCAATGGGCAAGCCGAGATATCCAACCGTGGATTGAAGCGAATTTTGGAGCGTACCGTGGGAGAGCATCGTGCCGCGTGGGCCGATAAGTTAGATGATGCTCTGTGGGCTTTCCGTACTGCTTATAAGACCCCGATCGGTTGTACACCTTATCGTCTTGTGTACGGGAAAGCATGCCACATTCCCATCGAGTTGGAACATAAGGCGCACTGGGCCTTGAAGTGGGCTAACCTCGACATCAACAAAGCCGGTGATCATCGCAAGATTCAACTCAACGAGCTCAACGAACTGAGGAATGAAGCTTATGAGAACTCGCTGATCTACAAGGAGAAGACGAAGATCATTCATGACGCAAAAATCAAGAACAGAGAGTTCCACGTTGGTGATCAAGTCTTACTTTTTAACTCTCGGTTGAAGATCTTCTCTGGCAAGTTGAAGAGCCGCTGGTCTGGTCCATTCACCGTCGCCAAAGTATTTCCATATGGGAGCATTGAGCTTTCTCAGCCAAATGGGCCCAATTTCAAAGTGAATGGCCAGCGTCTGAAGCTGTACTTTGGTGAGGACATCTCTCATGAGATGATTCCATCCCTCACCACGTTCCCCATGAACTAATTTTGGGTCGAGTCAGGCTCGTGACTCGGTTATCAAAAACAAGCGCTCCTCGGGAGGCAGCCCGAGTATCTATCCTTTTATGTTTTTACCGCCTAAGTGTAGGGGGACCTGTATAGGTGTTTGTCTTTGTGTGGTGATGTGCTTACAGGGATGAATGCACTCTTGGAACCTTTGAAGAACCGTGCTCCCGTGTTATCCGAAATCCGGTTCTATCTCTCAACTATCGTGATTCAATTTTCTTCATACGCACAATTGAAAATGATCACTTTAGTCGTCCCTTCCTTAACTTGATTTAACCAACGTGCACAATGTCATAAGTGTAGGGGAGACTTTTCCCACATGCTTAAACATTGAGGACAATGTTTATCTTAAGTGTAGGGGGGACTTCTATCGAAGTTTTAAGTGGAATTTTCCATTAAAATGCCTTCATTTAACCAGAAAATCATCTTTTTCAGCTTTTTTTCAAATTTTTAATTAACTTTGGCCATTTAGTCGTAATTTTTAAAATTTTCATCATTGCTTTCATATGTATATATCCCGCAATAAAGTCAAAAATATTAATAAAGCGGTGTAGCTGGTTTAGAAGTCTTTGACATATTAGGCCCGTTGCGATTATTTTGACTCAACCTGAATAGACTTATTCAAGTTTATTCTAGCTAGTATCCTTAACCATGTAGACCTTAATTGGTTTATTAGGCTAAGTATCCACGAGTCTCATTACTTGAGATTTTAAATTTTGGAGAACGAGAAATGATAGAGTCAATTATAAGTCGGTATTCTTGCGCAAGCTCACTTGGTGTAATTATTTGCCTATTCTCCCATCACTTGCTAATAAATTATCTGCAATAAGTAAGGTCGTACGATTTGAAAAGTTACTTAGCTTCTAGCCCAAGATCGTTTAAAAGTTTCTCGGTAATGATAAGAGTTCATAGCAAGGCATAACTTATGAAGCGGGGCGCGAAGATTGGCGAGTCCGAAAAGGCCCTAACAAGGCATGAGGATTCCATTTTACTGCTGAAGATCCAAAGTGATGTGAAAAGCATTATTCCCAAAATCAATATGAAGGATCAAGACTCACGACGAAAAGCAATCAACTCCCATAAAGATCATGGAGAAGTCTATCCGAAAAGACCCTAACAAGGTATGAGGATAAATAGATCCAAGTCCGAAAAGGAGGCGGATCGTTGTATCTCAAAATCCCAATTAGCGATTGAAGAAATAATCATGAAGTCGTGGTCAACAAAGTTGGAGTACCCCTCAAAAGTCTCCGAGTGAAGAAACTCTATTAACGATGAGAAGACCATTATCTCAAGAACGTCTCTCAAGATATGAAGTATGAAGTACATGCCAAATATCGGCCCGAGAAAGGTCTCAAATCGTGAACCGAGTTATGCCAAGATATGAACTTTTTGATATCCCGAGAAGCAGTTTTAAGAGATTTTGTCCTTTAGCTAACTATTGATCAAATCGTCCTACATTGCTTTCGACCTAAATAAACTATCGAAATAAGTCCAAAAATGCATCTTCGTGATCATTCTAAGACAAAAATAAAATATAAGAGATACACCTAGGAATAAGGGAGTTTAAGCATTTAATTAAGCCATGTGTGTAAGTGTTTGATTTGCTAACTTATAATAACAATGATCTCGTTTTTAAGCTTAGTTTGGGGAACGTGAAACTTGAGGGTGATAAATCTTCGCAACGCCAAAGCCCTAATGTAAGTCCTTGATCTCTTTGCAAGTTATTTCCATATAGCTATTTTCAAGTGAAAATGGTTTTCTATCCTTTAGTTTATTTTAAAGTTTTAATTTCTCTTAGTATTTAAATTTTTGTTTAGTAGTATTTTAATAAGGCCAAGGTTGATTGATTATGAGAAAAGTGTAAATTTGCTTTATCACTAAGCATTGCATGAGGGCATGGCAATGGTTAAGTATAGGGGATTTGATAGGTGTGAAAACACCCATCCCTTTACCACTTATTTCTGGCTAAAACAAGACCAAAACACGTATTTAATATCATTTGTTTGGAATTATGCGTGGTTTTTGTGTTTATTGTGTTTTCAGAGTCAACCGGATGAATATTGAAGAAAACATGGGATTGCACGGGTTTTATCGAGGAAAAAGACTCAAGACGAAGTCTATTGTCCAAGAGATGCAAAAGATTTGAAGTCATTGTGCCTATTTAAAGATTTATCAAAGAATAGAGCCAAAGATGGAAGATTCATATATGTCGAAGAACTCGAGTCTATTAAACAAAAGATTATAAGACGAGTTGGAATTATTCACCGACACTTCTCAAAATCCAAAGTCAGAAACGTTTATTTAAAGAGACGAGAAGACTAAAGAAGAAAGAAGAAAAGAAGCCCGATACCAAAACCCATTTACAATCCCATATCACACGCCTATATAAAGATCTCACTTCACAAAAATTAGAGTTAGTTAGTTTAGTTTCATTCTTCACTTTGTAGTTTTAATTCTAGAGAGAGAAAGATTAACTTTCTCTCACTAGAAAAACCTTCATCTTTTATCTTTCTTGTTTTTAATCAAATCGTTACCTTTTAAGCTTAATCTTTTATTAATCTTCATCTTTTAATCTTTCTTGCTAAGTACAATCTTGTGTTCATCATCTTTTTAATCAAGTTCTTATTTAAAGTTGTGATCTTTTTGAATTTCGTGTGATTGATTTGATGTTTTTACAAGTCTTGATCTTTTCCTTAGCTTATTCATAGCTTACTGGAGTTTTTCTTGGCTTATTGTCATTGAAAAGTTACTAAAAGGTTGCTTATTTTCGTCATTTCACGTCTTCCTATTTTTTAGGGGTTTCTGTTTCAATTTCGCAACTTTTTTCCCCCATTGCGAAATCTTACTTGTTGCGGATTCATACCAATTGCGAAATCATCTTCATTGCGAAATCTGATTCTACAATTCGCAATTATTGCGAATTCTTCCATGTTGCGAATTTATTCATTAAGAGTTGCGAATTTGTTCCCTGAAATTTGCAATTACATTGCGAATTTGTATCTCTGAAAGTTGCGAATTTGTGTTAATTGATGATTGCGAAATCATACTTCACCATATTGCAGATTTGTGTGCTGAGTATTGCGAAATCTTGGTAATGATTTCGCAATTATCCTTCTTCATTGCGAAATTATTTAAATTTTCTTAATATTGCGAAATTAATTCCTTTTATTTTAAATTTGATTTTTGAACTCGTTTTCCCGCCAATTTTCTTTCTCGTTCGTCTTAGTTTATTTTTAGATATTTTAATTTTCAAGTTTTCATTTTAATTAAGTTTTTAAGTTTTCATATTTACGTTTAATTAGTTTAATTTCTCGTCATTTATTTTCGAACGTCTTTAATTGTATTTAGTCTTTCCTCACTTTATATTTTATTTAAATTTCTCAACGACGCTCATTTATTTCTTTATTAGTAGAATAGAAAGCCCAATCCCCTATTTGTCACCAAGAACAAATCATTACACTTAGAGCCGTGATCAATTCGAGAGGATACCGAGAACTTAATCTGAACCATAGCATAAATCCTAGTATCAGCCTTGGACTTCCGTTCTTTTTGCACTCTTGATCTTTTGACTTCGTCTTTTGTCGTTTTCTTCTATAAAAGCCTGTGAATGCCCGTGTTTTCTCCACTTTTCACCTTTTCGTCCTAAATCACAATAAAAACACAAACCACGCATAATTTTGACATTTACGACATAAAATACACGTTTTGGCTTGGTTATTATTGTAATTAAGTGGTAAAAAGATGGGTGTTTTCACACCTATCAAATCCCCTACACTTAACCATTGCAATGTCCTCATGTAATGCATTAGTTACAAAGCAAGATTACATTTTCCATCATAATCAATCCATGTTGGCCTTTATTAAAGAGATAGAAAATTATAAACATACAAAGTAAAGAAATCAAAAACATACCTTTGGGTTTTGGAAATGTCGTGAATGATCATCATCCTCAAGTTTTCACTTTCTCCAAACCAAGCTTAGAAACGAGATCATTGTTATTATAAGTTAGCAAACTAACACGAACTCATGTGGGCCAATTATTCATTTAGACTCCCTTATTCCTAGGTGTATCTCTTTTATTTTATTGTTGTCTTATATGATCACGAGGATGCATTTTTGACTTATTTTGATAGTTATTTAGTCCGAAAATAAAGTGAACGATTTAATCAATAGTTAGCTAAAGGACAAAATCTTTTAAAACTGCTTCTCGGGACCTCATAAAGTTCATATCTTGGCATAACTCGCTTCGCGATTTGAGACCTTTCTCGGACCGATATTTGGCAGCGACTTCATACTTCAAATCTTGAGAGACGTTCATGAAATAATGGTCTTCTCTTCATAATAGGAATTTCTTCACTTGAAATTTTGAGAGATTCATACTTGGACCACGACTTCTTCATTTTTCTCCAATCTTTATTTTGGACTTTGATATACAACGATCCGCCTCCTTTTAGGACTTGGATCTATTTATCCTCATACCTTGTTAGGGCCTTTTTGGATAGACTTCTCCATGATCTTTAGGGGAGTATTTGCTTTTCGTTGTGTGTCTCGATCCTTCATATTGATTTTCGATAAATGATTCTTCACATCACTTTTGGATCTTTAGCAACAAAATGTAGCCCTCATGCCTTGTTAGGGCCTTTTCGGACTCGCCAATCTTCGCATCCCGCTTCAATAAGTTATGCCTTGGCTATGAACTCTAATCCGTTCCGAGCAACTTTTAAACGATCTTGGGCTAGAAGCTAAGTAACTTTTCAAATCGTACAACCTTATTTATTGCAGATAAATTTATTAACAAGCGATGGGAGAATAGACTTATAATTAACTCACATAAATTCACGAAAGAATACCAAACTTATAATTGGCTCTATCATCTCTCGTTCTCCACAGTTTAAAATCTCAAGGAATGAGACTCGTGGATGCTTAGCCTATTAAATCAAAGTTTTGGGTTTTCGAGTCATCTATAGGATCTTGCAAATTCTTAGACTTTTTCAAGTTTTAGAAATCTCTTTTTAAAGTTCCCTTGATAAACGACTCTCTAGGATCAATTATAGGAACTTGCGAAAAGTTCTTGTTCTTAACCCGTGAGGGTTAAGACCTTCGCGTTTTATAGCTCCCTATATAAAAGCCTAGCAAAACTTGACTTAAACACGTTAAGGATACTAGCTAGAGTAAACTAAGATAAGTAAACTCGGGTTGAGTCAAAAAATTCACAACGTTTGAAAATTAGAACCACTTTATTAAAATTTATTCTAATAAGGAAAGAAAATAACTATAGAAAAGTAAAAACTAATAGGCCACTTAACTTCGATAGAAGTCCCCCCTACACTGAATATAAACATTGTCCTCAATGTTTAAGCATGTGGGAGTAAACTCCCCTACAGTTAGGACATTGTGCACGTTGTTTAAATCTCGCTAAGGAAAAGACAACTAAAGAGATTCCTATTTTAATATTGGATAATGTAAAATAGTGAATCGAAAAGAGTTTAGGATAGAACCGGGAAGAAGGGAACACGGAATCACGATTCGTCAAAAGTCATTAAGAGTGTGTCTTTGAAGCTCTAATCCCTGCACATGATAAGAAAGAAAGCAAGAAACACCACGGGGGCTCCCCCTACACTTATGGTAAAGATAGATAAATAATTGGGTTGCCTCCCAAAAAGCGCTTGTTTATATTAACCGAGTCACGAGCCTGACTCGTCCTCGAATTAAATGGTCCATGGGGAAGCCTCGAATGCAATACCGGGATCAAAGACCTTGTCCTCGTTCCCGGTTGACATCAACAAAGGAGAGGCGGGGGGATAAGTCTTAAATGGGAGAAAGACCCTTTCGACATACGAAAAGTATGTGAAATCAAGATCCACGGGAGGTGGGTTGGGTATAGTAAGCACATTGTCCTCCCCCAAAGACAATAGATGCTGAGCAAGCGGAAAAGCCGTATTGTTATCATCATATCATAATCAATGTCACCTCCCGGGTTAAAGCACTCATCCTCCGTGATAGTGGCTAAGGGGAGGATGAAAGGTGCTCGGGAGGGGGACTTGGGTCAATACTTTCTTGCAGCAAATTATCAAAAATAATGTCCCCCTACGTGTCATAATCATCAATACCTGGAGGGATGGAGTGGATATCAATTTCTTCCAGCAATGGGTCATTATCTTCAACGGGAGGAATGGATGGAGGTAAAGACTTGGAAAGAGAAGGAGAAGTCAACTCTTCGATTTGAGCAATAAGAAGATGAACTTTCCGTAATCTATCGCGAAGAAATACGTCTTCCACCTTATCCACAAGATCATGTTCATCGGTGAACTTCTCGTAAACCAGAGAGAATAAATCGTCATCGTCTGCATCTCCCGCTTGAGATTTAGAAATTTCAAAAGTGAAATTCTCATAGCAGAGAGAAGAATCGTCATCACTAGGATCGACCTCTTCCGTAAGAGAAACGTCGTCCTCAGGCTCCATAGCAGGTAAGTCACAAACCTCATCATCCAATACTTTGTCGAGACCAACATCACTAAGCTCATTCAACGAATCTAGATCCTTAGATGCAGTAGGAACATCGACAGTAGGAGCAGTAACTGTAGAAGATGTGTTGAAAGTGCATAAAACATCATCGTCATCATCATCATAATAGTACTGACGCACAAGCGGAGGGGTATAATCACTAAGATTAGATACTTGCTCTTGTTGCAGTCGCTTTTCCTCCGCCCATGCTTCTTTTGTAAGAACAACGGCTTCTTGAAGTTGCAGAATGATGGAGTGCAGTTCGTCATTCAAAGTAGTGCGTTGTGGGTCAAGATTAATTTGCTGAGAGTATTGATGATTGAGGGTGTGATGTGGGGGCTCAAAGTGTTGAAAACCTAAATTATAGCATGGTTGTGGCTCATAGTAGTTCATCGGTTGGGAAGAATTAGAAACCGGGTTTGGTTCATAATAATCCATTTGTGAAGAAAACTGAGGACACGGATTTTGCTCATAATAATTCATTGGTTGACAATAATAAGTATCGTGAGGACCCCCACAGTTGTTGCAAATCGGGTATGGAGAAAAATTAGGTGCGTCTTGTGGATAGCTATTATCATTGTCATAACTGTACCCCGGTTCTTGCCCGTGACCATACAGGTATCGAACCGGGCACGAAACATGCCAATGAGAATCGCTTCCACAATAGATGCACGGGGGAACAGGAGGTGGGTTAAAAAAGAATGAATTAGTCGATTTGCACAAGGGACAAAATCCGAATTGTGTGTTGTCGATATCGTTTCCGCACCGCTCACATGTACACCATTGACAAGGGTTGTTCCCAGATAATTGTTTCCCACACCGGACGCAATGGACATAAAAATCCATAAAGAAAGATAGATAAGCAAGAAGAATATTTTTGGTGCAAAACTTTGAAAAAGAAATGCTTTTTATGATTTTACAAATGTTTTTGTGATTTTTGAAAATTTTTGGATTTGAAAAATAACGTTCACAAGTGAACGGGTCCCAAAAGCCAACGCGTCTCTCACAAAAAACCATTAATCTTCACGAAAAGAGCCGGCAGCGGCGCCATTTTAATGTAGAGATTTTGCTAGTTGAAAAAGTTCGTTTTCTCGGAATCTCCTCGAATTGATTTCCGGTTAATTGTGTGAGATTAGTTGTTCTTGGTGAAACAAATATTTTTGGTTATGGTAAAAATAAATGTGCAAGACTTCAAATTAAATGACAAGTAATCAAAGCTAAAACTAGTTGAAACGTAAACGGTGCAATATTTAAAACTTTAAAAGTAAATGACGAGAAATTAAATGACGTAAAATTAAAACTTAGCGAAAAGTAAATAGACAATTAAATAAATAAAAATGCAAAACGAAATTAAAATGAACTAAAAATAAAACGAGAAAAGTTGACACTTTAACTAAAACAAAATATTAAAACAAAACTAAACCTCCAATCGGAATACACCCGATCGGAATCCAAATTGGAATCCGATCGGAATGTACCCGTCGGAAAGTACCAATTGGAATGTGAAAAGAAACATGATCGGAATGTTACACAAAAAGACTAATCGGAATATGGGACAAGGATTCAGATCGAAATAATCAAGAACTAATATAATCGGAATGTTTAAATAAGACCCAGATCGGAATAAGAAGAATGCCAAGATCGGAATACGAAAACCCTTTTCCGATCTAATGATCGGAAAGAGGGTGCTGTGCTCGGAATAACCCAATCGGAAAAGGGATTACACCCTTTCCGATTTGCTCCTTTGATCCGAAATATAAGCTGAAGCTATAAGCTATAGAAATAAGCTCAAACCAAAACTAGCACGAATCTAAATCGAAACTGACTTAATAAGCATGAATAAAAACTTATCAAACTTAAAATAAACAAACTTTAAAATCAAAACATAAAAAGATGAACTTTAAGTCACGAAAATTTAAAAGATCAAAACTTTAAATAAGAACTTGATGAAAAAGATGATGAAAGCAAGATTGAGATTAACAAGAAAGATTAATAATATGAAGATTAAGACAAGATTAAGCTTAAAAAGTAAAGGTTTGATTAAAAACAAGAAAGATAAAAGGTGAAAGATTAGAGTTCTAGTGAGAGAAACTATCACTTTCTCTCACTAAAACTAAACTACTCCTACTCCTAAAACTAAAACTAACCAACCCTCCTAAATGAGTTTAGGAGGGTATTTATAGGAAATGGGGAGGTGCATGTGTTGCCTCCTCTTTCTTTCTTTCTTCACGTCTTCTCGTCTTTTAAGTTCTTTGACTTTATCGACTTTGTCTCGGGATTAATTAAACTCGTCTTATAATTTATTTATTTATTAGACTCGAGTTCTTCGGCTTTAAGTAAACTTCCGTCTTTAGACTTGTTCTTCGATAAATCTTCAGAATAGGCCTTGGACTTCCGTTCTTTTTGCACTCTTGATCTTTTGACTTCGTCTTTTGTCGTTTTCTTCTATAAAAGCCTGTGAATGCCCGTGTTTTCTCCACTTTTCACCTTTTCGTCCTAAATCACAATAAAAACACAAACCACGCATAATTCCAACATTTACGACATAAAATACACGTTTTGGCTTGGTTATTATTGTAATTAAGTGGTAAAAAGATGGGTGTTTTCACACCTATCAGATGCTCTCTTGGAGTCAAATGATAATCCTCCAAATGACACCACCGAAGTTGATCTAAATTTCATCCTTGAAATCATCACGAAAGAGCGTAGTGGAAACATTGTGAGAAGCCTTCATACAAATGTGTGAAATGTGAATAGGTATGAAGTGCTCTCAAGCGACCTTAAGGATTACATGCTCCAATGGGCAAACATCCTTAGGGAAAATGTGTTTTGTCTTGGTGGGAACCGAGATCATATCTCGGCATGCATGGGGAATATGTTGTTTTGCCTGTTTACTTCCACCAACTACAATCTTGCATATTACATCGCTCGACGTATAAATAATGCTCTTTCCAAACCCAAAACAAACCTCCCTTATGCTATGCTTCTTACTCGCCTCTTTAGAAGGGTTGGTAAAGATTTTCCTCAACTCGATCTTTCTCGCTTTCACCCGGTTCAACGGGTCATGATGCCTATTCAAGAGGCGTATGAACGAAAGCCAAAAAGTGACCGTGGTTCGAGAAAATCCGACCATCAAGAGCCGGATGAGGAGGACACCGATATGCCACCAAGTGATGGTGATGGCATCGGTCCTAGTTCTCATTTTGACTCTTCGAGTAACTCCCATCCATCCTCAAATCAATTCGAGGATGATTTTGAAGACATAGCTCCTCCTCCTCACCCTTCTAGTGATGTTCCTGAAGATCTCAATATGGAGCATCTTTATCGTGAGAATCTTAGAACTCGGGGAGAATTACATGAACACCGAGTGGAGTCAAGAAAAGGGTTCAAGTATTTGGGAAAGATGATCAAGGGTTTAGGAAAGAAAAGGAGGTGAAGACTTTGAAGTTGTGTCAAAGTTTGGATTTGATGGTTAAACATTTGGTTTTTAACACTTTGGTTTAGTTGTTTATTAACTTGTGTCTCATGTTTGGATTCTATTTTTTTTATCCTTAATGTTGCTTATGCAATAATGTTTGTGTTTTACATAGCTTTGTGCATGCCTTTTGATAGTTAGCTTATTAGATTATGATCTGTAGTTAACTTTGGCTTGTGAAACTTTTGGGAAAAATCTGGGTTTATCAAAATCTGGGATGGGAAATTTTTGTAAACCCACTGGTCGCGGTTCCATACCGACCCGCGGTTCCTTATCGATAAGGTACCGCCGGTCCTAGATAAGGAACCGCCGGTCACTGTGCACGACAGCATCTTTGATTTACACTGTTTTCTTAATTTTGTGTAAACCTTGCATGATTTTCAGTAATAAACTGCACATTTCCTAAACTAGGTTACCTAAATTCATTATTCACCTAAAATGATTTTAACCCATTACTAGTTTGGATCATCCCCTCACCCATTTAAACCCACCTTGTTTGCCATGTTCTTCACACATCAAACATACTTCCCTAAACCTTAAACCACCCTAATCAACCATGGTGTGTACCAAATCCTCAAACACTTCCAAGACCTCCACCCCAAGGAAAACACTCAAAATAAGGGTTAAGGTAGCTAAGCCTAACTCCTCACCTTTCCACACACCTAAGAATGAGAAGGCTCCTATTCTCATTTCTTCATCACCTTCCCCACCTCTTGCACCATGCAAGACTTCATCCACCCATGGTACTAACCACTCCATTGGTTCTACCTCCTCTTCATTCAACTCAAGAATGAATGAGCTCTACTCACCCTTCACTCCAAGTACACCCTTGGAAGTGACCACACAACCCCAACCAATCCAAAGCATTCCTTTTGGGAATGACTTTGATGATACTTTGGTGACTTCACCATTTACCCCTCACAACTCACCCATTTCACCAACCTTGGATAATTCACCTCCACACTCACCCATTTCCCCTCTAGGGAACATGCCTCCACTTTTACCCACTTCACCCTTGGAGAACTTGCCTCCTCCTCCTCCACCCAACTCAAACATCCTAATTTTGGGTGTTCCACTTTCCCTCCTCTTGGGTGATCCTTACTATGGGTTTCAACAAACTCATGGTCCTAGTTGTCCATGTTGTCTCTACAACCACTACATCATCCATAACCTAAGGATGGATATGTATGGACTACATAGGAGGTTGCAAGAGTTCTTGATTGCCTTGTTCTCCATGCCTCCTCCTAGGAGATGAATGATGGAGTTTTCTTAATAAGAGTTTTCAACAAAACCAAGCCTAAGAAAACTACTTATCTAGATCTTAGTTTAAGCTAGCTATGTATTAGTTAGTTTTTATTTATCTTTGTACTTGCCTCATTAATGAATGTTTCTTATTGTTGACTTATGGATTTAGCTTTGTGTGTTTCTATCCTTTTGTGCACACTAATCAATTTTAATTTGAAATTAAAATTGAACCTAAATCTATCACAACCCCTAAACTTGACTAAAATTGGTTCAAAATGATATCTAAATTATTTTGTCACCCTTTGTCAAGACATTCTTTGTGAATGTGTTGCTTTATGCAACCCTGGCATATTTTGGTGCTAATAGAGGTAAAATTCCAAGATTTGCAATTTTTTGAAAAAGTCTTAGTTTTTCCCAAAACCCAGGAAAAACATGGTTTAAAGTCCACTGGACGCGGTTCCTTAAATACCCGCGGTTCCTTAGCGATATGGAACCGCCGACCCCTATAAGGTACCGCGGCCAGTAAGTGGCTTTTGACGAATTTTTGGTCAAAACTTTTAAAACCCTATTCCCTGTCAAGATTCCTTGTTTACTCAAATTGACTAAACATTCCTTGACACTACACATTTTGTATTCAAATTCTTACCTTGATTACATTTTACTTATACCCCAACCTTGAGATTTCATTCTCACACCTTCCCAACCTTGAGAATTCATTCTCACATAACCTTGAGATATCATTCTCACACTCTCACAATGCTTAACTCCTACATTCCTAACCTTGACATTTCTTTGTCACAACCCCACTCACCCAAAGCTTCCTCATCCAAGCTTTCAAAGAAACCGAAAATCTCGGTTCGACCTATTTGGGTTAAGAAGAATGAACCATCTTCGTCCAAACCACCCAAAAACCCTACCTTTTCTCTAATCAAGTATTGGAATGAGACATACACCATAAACCCCATCACTAGAGCAAAAGAAAATGTTCCACCACCACCACAATCCTTCAATACCCCTCAACTCAATGACCTTTCAACCTTCCCAAACCTCACAAGGCATTGTGAAAACACTCCCAAACCCATTACCCCACCACCACCAAACCCTAAGTTTGATGCCATACCCCCATCAAACGATTTTGTGTTGCATCATGGATCCTCGTGTGATTGTTGCCGATTTCAACAAATTGAACTTGCTCATGTGTATGAGAAGTTAAATTTTCTTGAATTCCTCCTCACTCGACCTCCCATTCAAGTTTTCGTTCCGGTGGACAAAACTTCGAATGATGCATCGTCGTCTTTTTAGTTCTTTTTTTATTTTTAGCAATCTTGGAAAATATCACTACTAGACTAGCTTATGCTTAGTGGTTTATTTTCCATATTTATTGCTTTTAGATACTCATACTATGTGTATGACTATCTTCTTTGTTGTATTTTTTTTCTTTATGTAACCTTTATGTTATTTGTGTGCTATTTCATTATTTCTATTTTGAGTTGATCTTGGTTAATTTTTTACAATTTCTTATGGGTGATTCCATCAATTCTAAAGCTTTAACCCATTGACAAGCTTATCATCTTCATTGGATTGAAGTTTGATTTTGTCAATTACCTCTTCGGACATACTTAGCAAAATACTTGCTTCTAATTTGAGATTTCTTCTCTTTCTCCCTCTCAAGTTACTTAGTAGGTAGTGATCATATATACATTGGTGTTTCTTTCCTTTCTACTAACCTTTGTGTAGCATGTCACCTTAGCTCACAAACTTGGTGCCCCAAGCAAGGGGGAGCAACCACCAAGGGGGAGCTACTAGCAAAGTTCGATATTCTTCAAAGACTTGTGCTAACCTTTTTGCTACGACAAAGGGGGAGAAATGATAGTGATAAAATAGTTAATAATTCCATATTTTGTGTTTCTACGTAAATGAGTTTATCGTTTGTCGTAATCAAAAAGGGGGAGATTGTTAATGCAAGTGATGCCTAAAAACATTATTAGTGTTAACTAATCTTTCTTAGTTTTGATCACAACAAACCATACAACACATTTAGTGTAAAACACAAAATGAATTATTTAACTAACACTATCATCAAGGTAATAATCATATCACTAACCTTTCTTAATCATACTTAGTGATCATCAAAATGATTATCCTTAAAACTCACTTTTGTTAATAAGACAAAAGACTTTTTAATAAACTTTCTTTTTTAGAAAATGTTTTATTAAAATGGAAAATGAAAATTTGAAAATGGCATATTCCAAATGCTGTTAGAATATCCTTTGAATGGTTCAAATACCCCAGATATTCCCACCCCACTAAAAGACAAAAAACGGAGCGGAGTCTAGTGGCGGTACCTTAAGTACCTACGCGGTACCTTAGCGATATGGTACCGCGGGGTGAGATAAGGTACCGTGCACAATAGCCGTTATAGATCCGTTATAACTTTGTCTCCTTTAAATAGTGGGTCAAATCTCATTTTCCAGCAAGCCTCTTGGTCGTTTTTCTCAGCCCTCTTTCTATTTTCTATAGCATAATCATTAGCAAATGATCACTTAAATTGTTAAGGATGTTTACATATGATTATCCTCTTGATCCCCTCCTTTACCTTGTCCAATGAGAAGATCACTCACTCACTAGTGTTGTGATAAAGATGAATCTATGAGCTAGTCATATTCATCATGATACCCTTTTTGTTTTAGGTCAATCCAATGTATTTATGAATACTTGGACTAGTTGTGTTCATCCAAGTTATTTGTGGATACTTGGATTTGTTGTGTACATCCATTGCATATGTGTTTGCTTGGATTTGTGTTGTGTAAATCCAAGCTACATGTGTGTACTTGGATAAGTCTAGTTGAGTTGTAATAGATTTGATTAGGAGTTCTCACTAAACTATAAAGTGATGTGATTGTGTCTTGTGAGTTCTCACTAAACAAAAAAGTGATTAGTAGTTGTGTTGTGTGAAGTTCTCACTTAGCTTCAAAGTGAAGAGTCGTGAAGATTGGTTCTAGCTTTCGATTAGAACTCGACATGTAGCCTTGTGTCGTAAAATGGTGAAGTAGGCAACGTCGTGAAGATTGGTTCTACCTAAAGATTAGAACCCGACATCTAGCCTTGTGTCGTTAAATTATGAAGTAGGCAACGTCGTGTAGATTGGTCCTAGCTAAAGATTAGGTCTCGACATTTAGCTTAGTGTCGGAAAATAATGTAAGCAACGATGTAAGGTTTTCTCCGCCGAGAAGGGAGCTTGTGGATATAGTGGAAATCTCGAGTAGGTGTACTCGAGGAGTGGAGTAGAAACGAGGATAGAGCCTCGTTGTCGAACCACTATAAATCTCGGTGTCTTTCCACTAGGTTGTCTCATTCCTTACTCTTTACTTATTTCATTATCATTATACTTACCTATTATCTTTGCTAGTGCATTTGAATTGAACCTAATCATTATGCAACTTAGCCTCAAGTAAAAGATAGTTTTGATACAAACCAAATTGAAAGTAATTTTAATTTGGTCACCAATCGAAGAGAAACTATTCAACCCCCCCTTCTAGTTTCTACAACATGAATAAGTACAGGATAACACTTAAAACAGTAAAACATGACAAGAACATATAAAATAAGGTAAGAACACATAGAACCAGTAAAACACACAGTAATCAGACAACTCATACACGTACCTTATTTATGTAGTATCCGTGAAGTCAGAGTAGATCGTTCATCTTTCATTCTAGCTTCACTACTAGACATAAGGTACATATATTTCGTCATTTAGTAAGGACATCTTTCCTATATTAGGATTCCCCGTTTGCAACCATTTGTTTTCCCCAATAGCTTACGTGTCTTAAACACTTTCAGTATATGATATGTTTATTTTAGATTGCCTGAGCTATATACATGCCTGCCAGTTTCACCTAGTTATGGGGGTTCCATAACCATAGCACCAGAGTCATCGGTGTCATGACTCTTCTACGATGAGAGTGATTGCTCGCAGCGTCCCTTTACAGTATTTGGCCTATGTTATTATTATCATGTGGGGCGAATGGGTGCATCCTAGGACAAGTTTAGTAAGATTTCATGGTAACTACGGTGTGTGCCTTGCATCCGTTACAGGAGCTGATCCCTACACTCATATTGTTATAATTAGAGGCAACCCATTTAATTGCATGATGAGGTCACCCCTCTAAGTATTCATGCACGTTAATACTTCATGATCTATATGGGCTCTTGGGCATATTTAAAATACAGCTTTTAGTATAAAAATAAATAAGTCTTTTCAGAATATAATCTAGTTTATAAAACAACACCAGGTTTTCCCAGGACTTACATTAGTCCGCTGTACTATCATTTAGACTTTCATGTCATACTTTGCTTATGTTTATGCAATTCATTTCCTTGTCATATATCCGTTCACTGAGCGTATTGCTCAGCCATATACTTCTTTTCATGACCCAAATGGCAGGTACCCAAGGACAACCTGGAGCATTTGGATGACGTACCTAGGATGGAAGTTTCCTTAGACTTCTTCTCCTTTTGCCTCATATACTTATGCTTGCTTGGACACTTGTTTTGTCCTTCCTATTTCATACATTTTATTTATGTTTTGGGCTTATGTATGGGAACCGATGTTTGATTCCGGTTTTCCATTTTTGGTCATTTATGTTTAAGTATATTACCTTGCATGCTTTGATGACACGCCATAATTATCATGTAACGGTCCATTTATCCAAATGGGGTGTTACAATTATGGTATCAGAGCCTAAGGTTTCCACTTGTAGGCTCTAAAATGGACTTGTTACTAGTGGGTAGTCACCAGGGCTTCCTAAACTGACAATTGATTTTCATTTGTTTATCTCATGTATCATTGATTTTCTGGTAAGTTTTTGAATAAGTAATGGTTGGGACAGGACTGGCCATATTTTGTCTCATGTGCTTTTCATTCAAATTTTGTGTTGTGAACCGACCCATCGGCGTTTACCCTTATCATGTCAATTTTGTGTTGTGAACCGACCCATAGGCGTTCACCCATGCTCATGTCATTTTCGTTGGCTACGCCTTCATGAACTATTTCATGCATCTCTTATGTTTATCCTATGTTTCTAACAGATTAATCGCTTTATGATGTCCCTCTTTTAAACTGTCAGACGGCTGTATAATAGCCATATTCCATTGAAATTTCACTAGTATGAAATGGACCCCAGCTATCCATATTTAGTCCTATGTTGTTAAATTCTATCCATGATATTTTCCCCTTGAAATTTGACAAGTAGAGAGTGAACCATAATCATCCATACTTAGTCACATATCTTTTCTTTGAATCTTGTGGATGGAACCATAACCATCCACACCAGACTATGTTTAATCTCCATTGATTACGTTTTTATGTTCTTTATGACAACTACGTTTTCATACTCTCATGATTACGTTTTCATGCCGATTTTGTTTCATGCCTCTTTATGTTGATTACGTTTTCATCATGTTGATTATGCTCTCATGCTAGACACTGATGGATTTCATTTGATCATGTTTCATGATAGTCATGGTTGGTTTTCATTCATCATGCTTTCATGCTGATCATCGTGGAAATTTGTTTAACCATACTTTTGGTGTTTTCTATGCAACCAGTATGATGTCTACACTGGAATTGCTAGGCTATCATGTTGCTTGTTTTAATTCGGTTTTCAAACCGTTAATAAATTACTTCCTTTATCAATCATGACAGATGGTTGACACCTATACCGATCATCTCATGTGCATTCCACGTGTACTCCACGTATCGTATTCCACATGTACTTCATGTACCATACTCTATGGGTACTCCATGTACCACATTCCACGTGTACTCCACGTGTCGTATTCCATGTGTACTACACGTACCGTTATCCACATGTATGTAACTTACAACACTCTATGAGTATTCGCCAGTCGATTCTCAATCACCTCAGGCGTATTCCATATGATGATTATTCTACAAGATACGGATGCTGCTCATAAGTTGGAGATTTTACAAAATGCTGATGTTGCTCACAACATGGAGATCCTACAAGACGAGGACAAAGGTGTTAGTTTTGAAATGATCAGACGAGAAAGATGCTTCACCACCAGACGATTTCCATCATAATCCATGTCATTACCTTTTTAGTTAAGCGTCACACGTCATTCAGTTGTCTGTTCAGGCATAGGAGGGGGAACCAGTACCAGCCGGCCACTTAGCTGAATAGTTACATGAATCACTGTCATGATAATGACATCATGGAACTGACTGACAGGGAGGTAGTTACAACTGCCGGGATTGTATATACCTTGGGAATGATAGAAACTCTGGTGACGGGCGTGATCAGAATTACAATGGGTCAAAAGTCCAATCGATCAGCCAATTCTGGCATTATGTCTAAAAATTTCAACTCTAGCCATTTTCACATCTGGAGACACATGTCAAGATATCCGTCAAGACACATATCTCACGTGTATTTTATAAAGACACATGTCAAGACACCAGTCAAGACACATGTCACGCGCATATTTCCCAAAACATGAGTCAAGACACACAACTCACGCATAACTTCTGAACTAGGACTCAGTAATTTAGGGTACCCTCCAAGGGGTATACCATCCTGTTGTGCCATGTACTAATCAGGCCACTAAAAATCTTAGTACCATCTCTGGCGCATAGTGCATGTTTGGACACGCAGTGTTCGTTCGGTGTGAGATGCACGAAACACATTCAGTAAGATCAAACACTTTTACCTAGTGTATTGATATTACACCTTCATTCTCGATCCCAGATTTCAGTTATTTACTTAAAGACGTCGTTGTATCACCCATGGTTACAAGGCTTTCCTCTCAGTTCGACGACAAGATCCATTCTGCTAACGCACTTTCCATTGGTTTGTGCAAGTCCGATATGAATCCAGACATGAAATGGATTGACTAACAGCACACCATGCTAAGATTAATTTCTAGTTTACATCAAGTCATGTTCGACGATATTCAGGCCCCTGAATACAATCATCATGTTTTGATACCAGGAAAAATATGAACAAAATACTTCTACTTTATGAGCACATACTTCATTATTCTATGGCTACGAAGACTTTCTAGCTACCCTTCATGACGAGATTTTCTGAAGTTATTAAATCCATAACCAGCCGATTTTTACAAAAATTCCAGAAGCAAGTCCAGAGGAACTACCAGGCACACCACCTATTCTGGAAGAGAAGTTTTGACTTGGAGTTCAAGGAGTTGTAAGAACAAGAAGGACGGTAGCATGAGATTTATATATCGATCACCGTCAAAATCTAAACAAATCACCATTCATCAGCTTTATCCTACTCCACGTATTGATGATGCGTTAATCAACTACCAGACTCCTTACGATCAGAATACCAACAGTTACGAGGTAAAGAGCATGACATTTCCATGATTGCTCTTCACACACGTATGGTCATTATGAATTCATGTTTGTGCCTTTTGGTCTCACGTGTGACAATCCGTCAATTTCAGGTCGATATTTTAATCTTGACTATTAAATATTATATGTTTACTTTAATGAGAATTTTAAATTATCGGCTAACCGACAAGGTTATAGTTTGAAACTTAACGTAAATGAAAATCGACAAGAAATACATTAAGTATCGATATTATATTCTCAAATTATCATATGAATGATTTTATTGTATTTATTTTTATTTCTCGTGTTTTACGTTTTAACGAAAGACGAGAACTATTAGTGATCGCGATACCGACGGATGCCCAAAAAAAATTTACGTTTTATTATCGATTGTCTCGATATTTAATATTTTCGACGTATTCAATTTAATTACGTTTTAAGGTCGAAGTTATATTATTATATTTAAGAAGTATTTTAACTTTTAAAAGTATTTTTACGAAACCCGAGTCCCGTAAATATTTTAAAAATTGACAATTTACATTTTTTACCCTTTAAACTATTTAATTACTTTTTGGTCCAAAACTATACCTTATTGGCAAAACTAGTCCCTCCACTACCAATACTATATAAACTAAAATTTTACCTAACATTTCCACTAACTCTTTTTAATAAAAAAACACACACACCTTTCTCATCCCCTTTCTTTTTTCGTCCAACATCACCACACAAACACCCCTACCATTTTTGATCTAGCTTGATTTCTTAAAAACTAATCAAAGATCCATCCTAGAAATCAAAAGGTGATTCTTTTGGTACCAAATTCAATCACATGCATGAAGTTTTGATTTTTGATAAAAATAAGAAATTGTTGAAGGTATTTTATGATTTTGCATGTAATGATCTAGTAAAGATCATGTTATTTTGATATAAAAAGTTTGATTTTTAATCTTTGATTTTTGTTTCGATCAACATGCAAGTGTTAGGATTGATGAGGAATGATATTAGGGTGTTAGGATTGATAGAAAAATGGTTAAATTGTGTTGAAAAATTGTTTTAGTGTGGTTTTTAAATGATTGATTTTGGGCAGTAGGTTTGAAGCTATTTTCGGATGTCTTAAGTTTGAATATAAGATGAGATGATGTGATGTTGTTGTAGAGAATTTCGTTAACTTCTATTTGATATAAAGTAGGACTTCCAACTCCAACGAGTGCGAAGTTACGCTAGTTTTAGTATTCGTGTACCGGGAGACTAGTATCGGCACAATCCGAAAATTGTTGTCGATATTTGGATCGAATATCGGGGACTATAGAATGAGTTTTAAAAATGTTCAAGGACTGATGTTAAAGTCTAAATCTCAGGTCATGAGTCTATTTTCAAACCCGAGTGTTGGTTTTATAAATGGAGTTGTTTAGATATGTCAAAATGGTTTTACGAGTCAAAGGCGTAAATCTGTCCGGTTTTTGTAACTTATAGATGTGTTGGGCAGAAAGCCTTAGAAGTAATATTTTTGAATGAAACTTAAACAGAGTCTTATTCATATTATGTGTGAGTTTGTGACCAAGTTTCGTCGAAATCGGACAAGTATAGATAGGGTAGATTGGTGTGTACATTTGCGGTGTACATGCTGATTGGTATTTTGGACACGTAGTTCAATAATTATGTGGCGTGAGTTGAGTATTCGCCATTGGACATGGTGATTTACTCAAGTGTTAAGCCATTATATAAATGACTTAGTTACTGGTCCGAGAGAAGTAAAATGATAATTTGACTTGCGTCGACTTGGCGTCTTAACACGGGTCAATATCGAGAGTGCAAGTGTTTAAAAGAATAGTGTTGAATAAAAAGGTATAGTAATAACACTTGTATTATTAATTTTTTAGGGATTGTCTTGGTTTTGTAATTTTGATTTTATATTATTTAAGTATGATTTATACTTAATTCGATTATTAACGAACGCGCCTTATTTGGTAGGTTGCGGTTTTCATGTTTAAACGGGCATCACTAATCGTCGGCGATCGTCTCATTACCACTATTGGCTAAGGTGAGTCTATAGCCTCGCTTTTAACATGTTTACTTGTTTATAAAACCCGCGAGGGGGATAACATGCTTGTTTATTTAAAATAAAGGGTATAACGAGAAGTTGTATGGGTGCAACGAGAAGTTGTGGAAACCTACTTATTGGAAAAGCATTTATTATAAATGTAGGGCGCAACGAGAAGTTGTGGTAAACCCTGTTTATTTTAAAAATTGAACACAAGGAACCCGATTGTATGTTTAGATGAAAGTTATTACATAAGTTTGTTTAGCCTTAAAAGACCCATGAATCGTGAATTGTTAATCGAAGTAACGCTAATGCTATGGATAGATCTATCGGGGTGACCCCCAGTCCGGTCACGACTAGCTATCGCGTGGTGTTGTGATGCACTAGTAATGAAACATCGGATGCATTGTATAAGAGAAATATACACACTTG
The DNA here is from genome assembly GCA_025667525.1 of Glebionis coronaria. Taxonomy (NCBI): domain Eukaryota; kingdom Viridiplantae; phylum Streptophyta; class Magnoliopsida; order Asterales; family Asteraceae; genus Glebionis; species Glebionis coronaria. Next base: position 33,869,305 of record CM046880.1, on the reverse strand, counting down.
GCTAGGTGTGTTGGGCTGAAATAATATATGTTAACGTTCAATGTCACGAGGCTTATGTAATGACACCAATAATTATGTCTGTACAACATAATTGTCTTTGATAAATTATTAACCATGGAAGGTTATTTTGAATACTTGTGTTCTCTTTATTTAAACTAAACTCTATAGATTCACTCGGCAAATTTTGCTAACTTTTTAACATGTTTTATCACAGGTTCATCTAGAAGACACTCGATGAAGGCGGTTTCGTGAAGCTTGCTTATTTGAAATATTTTGGCTCGCTTTTGCAAATAGTATCCATTCAAAGAATCTTTTATCTTTTACTGTGTTTGTAAACTTTAAATTATTTGGGACAGTGTGAAAAGTCTTATTGTTAAATGAAAATAAATGGATGTTTTTATTAAAACGACTCGTTTTGAGCCATTGTCTATGATTATGAGATTGAACCATGATAGTAACACCCAATGACCCTTCCGCTGTTATGATCGAAATTTGGGGGTGTTACAGATTGGTACCAGAGCTCAAGTTATAGAGAACGAAAAGATTTTCCAAAAATGAATTTTTGAAATCTTTTAACTATAACAGTTGTAAGCGAAACCTTCGAGTTGCCAATGGACGAGAATGAAAGTATTTATATATATATCTGGGATTATATATATGTTGTAATCTTTATCGATTATTTGAACTTGTGAATTACAAGGAATATTTTCATTTATTTAATTATAAATGATAATTTTATACTTATACGAGATTTATACGACGTAGATTGTCACGAAGCCACTCTAGTCATTTTAATGCTAGCGCCAAAGCTATTCCTGAAATGAATCCTGTTATTCTCGAGATTAACTAAGTTGTGGATATACATGATCCCAACGAAACAATTAATATTCTTGTTGATATTCTTTTGGTTAAAAGGATTTTTATTTCCTTGGTTCTTATTCTTGATTTATCGATCCGTTCATTTCGTTTAGCAAATTTAATCTGCATTTTCATTAATCTTCGACATTATACTGTTTTGATAAATACAAGTTTATCTAAGATGGTACTATTGATTGTTAGGAACTGAGATTGATTGTTATGGTGTTCACATGCCAACCAGGATTCCATATCATATCACTGATCATTTTCTGTTAAATCAGTTTCTCATTTGTTTCGATCTTGATCTCTTGTGTTGAGCTGGCGATGCTTAAATAAAGTGATTTATAATGGTTGAAATAAAATGGCCATTTAGTTGAACAAGGAAATTATAAATTGTTGAACTACAAATTTCTGAATCTTATTTAGAAGGACTTGATCAATCCATAGAAATAATGATTCATAAATGTGTGGGCTTAAGCATATAGCATCTGCGTGATTAAACTCTTATTGACTCATAATTTGTTTGCTCGATTCATTCTTTGATTTTGTTCCTCTAATTCTTTGATCGTGTGATGGTTGTATTAGGGATTTTCCAAAACCGCCAATTGAGGAGGATATCAAGCGTCTCTGAAAAATACTGAAGAAATATTCTTCTTGTGGGACCGAGGAGCCTTCTTAGCCATGTGAATTACCTAGTAAATCTTAGTGGATTAGCTTATCAATTATAGTATTTTTTCATAAATCCCTAACTAAACTGTGACATCAGTTAGTGGGACTAGTCTTTTAAGTTGTATGGCATTAGACGATTATTATCTATAATGCTTAACAATACAACTTGTACTAGTTTGTGATCAATGGAATGACTATCTTTTGATTCCTAATTCTACATCGTTCTATTATTATCTTTCTTTGCTTTTCTCTTTAATTTCCTATGGTATAACGCAATAATTGAATGAATACTCATTATGATTTGATTTGAGTTGCACATGAATCAGGCAGTCAATGAAAGCTAAGACTGAAGCACGAACGTGCCAAGTTATTAGTAAATAAGTTGCTGTATCTTTAGCTGAATTCATGGCCAACATGAATGATGGATCTGGAATTGGAGCTGAAGCTGGAGCCAATAATGTTCGTGGTACGGATGGAACAAATGTGCCCGAAATTAGAGGCTATCACTACACTTCATTCATTAAGTGCAAACCGTAGACTCTTTAGGGGACTAAAGATGATGGAGGGTTGTGCCAGTTGTTGAAAAGCTGGCGTCAGTCTTTCGAATCAGTGACCCTAATCGGGAGGATAAGGTGCAGTTTAAAATCGCTACTTTCCAAGGTCGTGCATTAATTTGGTGGAACAGCAGACTTGCTTCCATAAGTATCGTTACTTATAAGACACCATGGACTAAGGTGAGAAAGCGGTTAACTAGGGAGCTTGTCCTCGAAGCATTTCCAAAGTATGGAGCAAGTGTTGTACAATCAGAGACTGAAGGGAACTAACATTGGTAGATATATCAAGTGTTTCCACAATTTGACTCCTTTATGTCCAAGAATTGTAGAACCCGAACCGTCAAGGTCAAGCAGTATATTCACGAATGACCAAGAATAAATGCGGTGATGTGACTTCTTTTAAGATTGCTATTTGTGAAGCTGTCTGCATGGCTTATTAGCTCATGGGACACATAGTTCAAGGCAAGGCTGATGAGGTTACTGAAGGGAAAAATAATTCCAAATCGAAAAATTCTTTTCGTGCATTAGAGCTCGTAAGTATATCGAAAAAGGTTGTGGATTATTCATGACTTAGGTATCGTAGAAGGAATCGTAAAGAAAATGAGTAGAGATATTGTAGTCATTCGTGACTATCCTGAAGTGTTTCTGGAAGATTTTCCAAGGCTTCCGCCTCCAAGGAAAATAGAATTCCTAATTTATCTAATTGCTGGTGCTGCAACTGTGGCACGTGTGCCATATCAATTAACATCATCCGAGCTGAAGGAATTATTTGTGCAGTTTTAACAACTATCTGATAGATGTTTTATTCGACCGAGCTCGTCAGTTTCTAGAACTCCTATTCTATTCGCTAAGAAGAAAGATGGTTCGTTTTGTATGTGTATCGTTTACCGAGAGATGAATAGGCTAACGGTCAAGAACTGTTATCAGCATCCAAGAATTGATGATCTATTTGATCAACTTCAAGATTCCCGTGTTTTATCCAAGACTGATCTTTGTTTTGCTTATCATCAACTTCGCATACGCAAGGACGATATTCCTATTACGGCGTTTAGAACTCATGATGATCATTATGAGTTTAGGGTTGTGCCTTATGGTTTGACCAATACACCTGTTGTATTCATTGACTTAATGAGTTGTATGTGTAAGCCGTATCTTGATAAATTCGTAATCGTTTTCTTCAATGATATTCTAATCTACTCTAAGAGCGGGGAAGAATATGCCGAACACTTAAGGACTATCTCGAACATGTTAAAGAACGAAAATTTGTAGGCGAAACTCTCAAAGTGTGATCTTTGGCTTAGTTCTGTACAATTTCTCTGACATGTGATTGATAAAAGTGGGGTACCTGTCGCTCCTGCGAAAATCGAAGCCATCGAAAATTTGAATGTTCCAACTATTCCAACTGAAGTACGACAATTTCTAGGTTTGGCTGGTTACTACTGAAGGTTTATTAAAGGATTATCTTTGATATCAAAACTTGAAATTAAGCTAACCCAGAGAACGAACCGTATGTGTGTGGCATTGATGAAGAGAAAGCTTTTCAAACCATGAAAAGAAAACTCTGCAGCACGCCGATCTTATCGTTACCCGAAAGAAGTAAAGATTTTGTTGTTGATCGTGATATACCTCTTAAAGGATTTAGAGCTGTCTGATTTGTGTATGCTCGTAGGAAACTTAGAAATAATAAGGAAACCACTCAACCCATGACTTGTAATTGAGTGCGGTGTTTTTTACTCCTTGTCTATTGAGACATTAATTGTATGGCACTAATGTACGGTATCCACCGATAGAAAGAGCCTACAATATATTCTGGAATAAAAGAGGTAACTTAGCCTTTAAGTGATTACGGTTCTGTTATTCGTTATCATTCGTGAGGTAGGAGCAAATTACAATGGATTCATTGTTAAGCTCTCGAAAACTCAGTCTGAATATGACTCGATTTGTGTCAATGTTGACCGATTGACTCTGCTCATTTTATTCCGATAAATAAAATGATCGCGCGAACTAAGAAGCGTTGTTAACTGCTCGTAGTAGACATGAAAGTTATGATAATGTGAAGCGAAAACCCTTGGAATTCGGGGTAGGTGGAAAGTTATGCCAAAGCTATCACCATGAAAAGGTTGCTATATATTTTGGAAAACGTGGGAAGTTAAGTCCCCGTTAGTCGGGACCATTCGAGATGATATCGATGGTAGGTCCGGTGACATTAAAACTTAAATTACCTCGAGAGCTACAAGGAATTCACAATACTTTTCATATGTCAAACTTAAAGAAATTTCTTTCGACAAAGATCTTATTATCTCTCTTGATGAAGTATGAATTGACGGTAAGTTACATTTCATCAAACTACTTGTTGATATTATCGATAAGGAAGTTAGGAAACAGAAGCAAAGTCGTATTCCTATTGAAAATCTGATGGAACTCAAGACGAGGACCAAAAATACGTTTAACCCTTTGATTTCAACGAGCAATCGAGGAAGGACGCAAGTTGATCTCCGGGACGAAGATCCCGATTTGGTGGGGATGATGTGACAATCCGTCAATTTCAGGTCGATATTTTAATCTCAACTATTAAATATTATATGTTTACTTTAATGAGAAATTTAAATTATCGGCTAACCAAGAAGGTTATAGTTTGAAACTTAACGTAAGAATGTCGTTTAGATGAAAATCGACAAGAAATACATTAAGTATCGATATTATATTCTCAAATTATCATATGAATGATTTTATTGTATTTATTTTTATTTCTCGAGTTTTACGTTTTAACGAAAGACGAGAACTATTAGTGATCGCGATACCGCCGAATGCCAAAAAAAATTTACATTTTAGTATCGATTGTCTCGATATTTAATATTTTCGACGTTTTCGATTTAATTACGTTTTAAGTCGTGTCGAAGTTATATTATTATATTTAAGAAGCGTTTTAACTTTTAAAAGTATTTTTACGAAACTCGAGTCTCGTAAGTATTTTAAAAATTGACAATTTACATTTTCTACCCTTTAAATTATTTAATTACTTTTTGGTCCAAAACTATACCTTATTGGCAAAACTAGTCCCTCCACTACCAATACTATATAAACTAAAATTTTACCTACATTTCCACTAACTCATTTTAATAAATAAAAAACACATACACCTTTCTCCTCCCCTTTCTTTTTCCGTCCAACATCACCACACAAACACCCCTACCATTTTTTATCTAGCTTGATTTCTTAAAAACTAATCAAAGACCCATCCTAGAAATCAAAAGGTGATTCTTTTGGTACCAAATTAAACCACATGCATGAAGTTTTGATTTTTGATAAAAACAAGAAATTGTTGAAGGTATTTTATGATTTTGCATGTAATGATCTAGTAAAGATCATGTTATTTTGATATAAAAAGTTTGATTTTTAATATTTGATTTTTGTTTTGATCAACATGCAAGTGTTAGGATTGATGGGAAATGATATTAGGGTGTTAGGATTGATAGAAAAATGGTTAGATTGTGTTGAAAAATTATTTTAGAGTGGTTTTTAAATGATTGATTTTGGGCAGTAGGTTTGAAGCTATTTTCGGATGTCTTAAGTTTGAATATAGGATGAGATGATGTAATGTTGTTGTAGAGAATTTTGTTAGCTTCGATTTGATATAAAGTAGTACTTCCAACTCCAAATGAGTGCGAAGTTACGCTAGTTTTAGTATTCGTGTACCGGGAGACGAGTATCGGCACAATCCGAAAATTGTTGTCGATATTTGGATCGAATCTCGGGGACTATAGAATGAGTTTTAAAAATGTTCAAGGACTGATGTTAAAGTCTAAACCTCAGGTCATGAGTCTATTTTCAAACCCGAGTGTCGGTTTTATAAATGGAGTTGTTTAGATATGTCAAAATGGTTTTACGAGTCAAAGGCGTAAATCTGTCCGGTTTTTTTTACTTATAGATGTGTTGGGAAGAAAGCCTTAGAAGTAATATTTTTGAATGAAAATAAAACTGAGTCTTATTCATATTATGTGTGAGTTTGTGACCAAGTTTCGTCGAAATCGGACAAGTGTAGATAGGGTAGATTGATGTGTACATTTGGGGTGTACATGTTGATTGGTATTTTGGACACGTAGTTCAATAATTATGTGACGTGAGTTGAGTATTCGCCATTGGACATGGTGATTTACTCAAGTGTTAAGTCATTATATAAATTACTTAGTTACTGGTCCGAGAGAAGTAAAATGATAATTTGACTTGTGTTGACTTGGCGTCTTAAGACGGGTCAATATCGAGAGTGCAAGTGTTTAAAAGAATAGTGTTGAATAAAAGGGTATAGTAATAACACTTGTATTATTAAAATTTTTGGGATTGTCTTGGTTTTGTAATTTTGATTTTATATTATTTAAGTATGATTTATACTTAAGTCTGTTGGAAATACGTTTTACGTATTTATGAAGGATTGGTCGCTCCAACGATATATGATTGTATTAGGCTCGTGATCCAGTTAGTAGTAAATATAGTCCATATAGCCCACATGTAGGGTGGGCTATATATACCCCTCCTAGCATGTTAGGAGGGGTGGTTCATTCATTTAACAACTTTCATTTAATCTTATTTCACTTTCTCTCTCTACTTTTCCTTTTCTCTCCTTTCTCTCTCTACACCTCATCTCCTTCTTCCCCATCTCCTCCACCAAATCAATAGATCAATCCATCATTTACCAAATCCTTAGATCTCGTAGACCTTCAATTGGTATCAAGAGCCATGGTTAAATCTTAGGATTTGCATATTTTTTTTATCTTTTGATTTGGTGGTAAAAATCTTTTCTTTTCTTATTTTTTCTCATCTTTTATCATCTTTTTGTTTATCAATTTTATAAAAATTTTTCAAATTTTATAAAATTATCTACTTTTCTTCTATCAATTTTATCAATTTTTATTTTTTATTATCAGTTTTATGTTTCCGTGTGTTTTTTAAATAATCAGTTTTTTTTATATCATCCGTTTTGTCTCAGTTTTAGATCAGTTTTTAGTCTTTTTTTAATCATTTTTTTAATCAGTAATTTTTTTAATCAGTTTCTTTTCTTCTTTTTCTTATCAGTCCAAAGTCTCAGGTTTTTTTTTTTGGTCAAATCAGTCCAATAATCCATCTCCCATCAATTTTTCCAAACATATCCTTAGAAAGTTATCAGTTCTCGGATCAGATTTCCGTCTTTCCGCATAGGTTTTCCGAATAGACATTTTTTTTCCGAATAGACATTTTTTCCGAATAGACATTTTTTCCGAATAGACATTTTTTCCGAATAGACATTTTTTCCGAATAGACATTTTTTCCGAATAGACATTTTTTCCGAATAGACATTTTTTCCGAATAGACTTTTTCCGAATAGACTTTTTCCGAATTGACTTTTTCCGAATAGACTTTTTCCGAATAGACTTTTTCCGAATAGACTTTTTCCGAATAGACACTTTCCGAATAGACACTTTCCGAATAGACACTTTCCGAATAGAAGACTATTCGGAATAGACAGACTCTCAACCTTCACACTCGAACTTAAAAATTTACCGGGACTGGACTCGAACCTTTCACACTCGACTCGACGAACCTCTCACATCCTCGCCTACCCTCAACCTTCGACTGAGACCAACAGACCACCAGTCTAAAATCACTACACCCAAGATTTGACTCTCGACTGAGACCAATAGACCACCAGACCCAAACCCAACACCCTCACATCTCTCGACATCTCACAACACAAATCAACCCCTCGTCTCACCTCTCACTTGACTCCCTCTCTCACACCTCACAATACTCTCGACCCTCGACCAACACAACCTAAACCAAACAACCTCTCGAACTTAAACAGTCTTGCTAACTAGACTCCCACTCACCTCAATATCAGTTCACACCAAAGGTTTACCCAATCTAGACACGAACACCAAAGACTCAAGAAGGACTCACAGATGATAGAGACTCGCAATCAACACAAACACCAGACTCCAACACACACGACAACCAATTAAATAAAGATCTCAGTTTCAAAAAACTCTCATCGATCCAAATCAAAAATAAAAAGAAAACAAGAAAATAAACCTACCCGAGACCATAAGGATGATCTTGAAGACAAACTCATCTTGGTTCTTGACTTCTTGATGGGGCAAAAGAAAGAGATACCGGCTGCGTGTTTATGAGATTTGGTTTTGGCAGGATTGATTGGGTGTCGATTGAGAGGATCTTGGGGGGCGACGTGAACAAGATAAAAGAAGACGGAGGATTTAGGGGACGGAGATTTCTAAGTTTTGGGAGGCGAATTTTTTTTGGGTGTGTAATCAAGAAAGAGAGAGGCGGAGGATTGGGAGATAAAAGATGAGATTAAGTTTTTTTTTTGTTTTATAGAAAAGTGACGGAGTTTACATAGAAAAGGATAGAAAGACACGACTCACCACATTATCAGATTAAGTTTTGGGACACGTGTATTTCCTTTTTTTGTTTAAATCGACATTTATTTTATTTATTATCAGATTTTATTTTTTAATTTTAGTAAAGTAACATTTTTCCAATTAAGTTTACCTTTTATTTTATTTATATATATATTTTTAAAGTTAACTTTTTTAGGTAAATTAATTTTGAATATTTTTGTCAATTGATGACGGGCCGATCATTATATTTACCGTAGCTTTGATTTATTTGTTGACGGACTTTATTTTTGGAGTGAGCCGACTTTGCTTTGATCTCCGGTTTGTTTGAGCCGACAAGAAACTCACGGATCTCTCGTTGGTTTTTTCCGTGAATTTCTGTTTCTAAATTTAGTCACGAACTGCAAAGTTACGAAAGCAACCACAAAATTCAATGGATTTTTTGAAGTCGACATCGAACGAGGGAGAATCGCATAATTTGCCAAACAAAGTTAGAGAACGTGGCATTACTTCATTTCGAATGCTCCAGTCTCATCTTGTCACTCTTTCGGGGATTCAAGGAGGGAGCGAATTTGTGACAATCTTTGGACAAGATCGTCATATATTCATCGACTCAATTTTCACCACTTTGACCAAACTCGCCGAGCAACTCAACCATAACAACTTTAATCACTCTGCATCGGCACTTGCATACAAGGCTCTTGTGACACACGTCACGCCTTTCCTCCAATTCAATGTCATCAAGCCTGAAAGTTCAGTGATTTGCCAATCATTTCTTCGAGATACACATACCGAGCTTCGAGTTTTCCGTGATACGATTTTGAAACTCATGTCATCGGTCTCGTCTTCGATTTATCAAAGATCACAACTTCAGCAAGCATATGATCATGGAGTGCAAGAATCAATGACGCAGATGCATGAGGAGAATGGTCATACGGTTGACAACTTGGAGCCTCACGATGGCAAGAGCACGGAATCAGGAGGACCACATGATACCAGTGGCACGTCAGGGAATGTTCATGCGATCTCTCTTGATGACTCCTTACCCGTTTATGACGAAGAGCCTGCAAACTTGGTACAATGTAATGTTGTTTATGATGTCTATACTGATGATATGCCGCATATTGAGCATTCTGAACCTAATCATGACAAACATGGGATGGAAAAGAGTGATAGCAATACCACTTCTGATTCATCCGATGTAAGTCATAATGGGGGAGAGATTGTTCAGAATGCTATAGTACATCATGAAATTTGTATTATAACAGCTTCATTGACTGCATCTGATTCCAAGATTAGAGAGCTCGAAACGATTGTAGCTCAACAATCAAAAGATTTTGAGGATGCCAAACTTGAATTTTCTAAGAAAACGGACAAATTTGAAACATACTTTGAAAAACTTGAAAAGTCAAACGTTGTTCTTGAAAGAAAATTGGATCAAACTGTTTTAGATTCTAAAGCTGAAAAGGATAATTTTTTGAAACAAATTCAACTGCTTGAATCTAAGTTGGCATCCCAAGATAACTTGCTCAAAGAGAATGAGACTTTAAAGGCCCAAGTACAGGAAAAGGTTTTTGCTATAGCTGCGTTGAAAAACGAGTTAAGGAAAACTAGAGGACCTAGTGTGGACACTAAGCTTGAAAAACCATCAATCTTGGGGAAACCGCCTACAAATCAGTTCGTCAGACAACCGATTGTCAGACAACCTACTGCATTTAGATCCGAGCGACCACAATCCTCGAGACCGCGGTTTGCCTCCCAAGTTGATTTGGGTCATATTTCTAGAACAGTCACTCCACCAACTAGGCCTAATGTGACTAAATCAGTTTTAGCAAGACCTCATCACATGATTGCCCCTAGTTTCTCTAAGAATAGCTCAATGAACACGTCTAGAACTAGTTCAACTGATGTGCGCCAGGATTTTGGTCAAAGGGAAGCTAAGCAAAAGACACAAGTAAGAGATATGAATTTCAAACCTAGTCAGATGCCTTCTAGTTTACCCAACACTGCTAACCGTAGCATGTCAAATCCTAGCAGCATCAATCAATCATCTAGGGATTCTAGATCTTACTCGGACATTAAATATGCTACTTGTAAAACATGTAGAAAATGTGTCTTTACGGCAAATCATGATTCCTGTATCAAAAAATTACTTAATGAGGTGAACTCCCGTGCTAGACTTAAATCCCAGTGGGTCGCTAAAATCAAACCCATTGGTAAAATGTGGCGCCCCACTGGTATAACTTTCACTATTGTAGGAAACGAGTGCCCTTTAACTAGGATAGTCCCCGATTCTACTAAGTCTACTAGGGAGGAAACTGATAAAGATGATACTTCACTTAAGCCTAAACTTAAGGTTTTCTATAAAAGGAAACGTTTGCCAGCCAAGACTAGTGAATCATCTACTCAGGTCGCTTCTGACACAAGTAAAGCCAACTGTGAACCCCCACGTGCTTCTATAATTGATATCGCTAACCCATGTCAAAGCAAGCAAATTCCTAATGAGAATGCAGGTACCAAAGTTGATGTTCCAAAAGAACGAAGCGGTCCAATCATTGTATACCGTTCAACTAAGGACACTCTTCGAGTTTGGTTGCTGAAGAAGCAGATATCAGAGAAAAAAATGTCTCAGGGGATTCATGGTTAAGCTGCAACATAAAGGACTTATAGTCACATCACAGACTATAACTCGATCTTCAAAGAAAGGAAAGTTTATCGCCGATGGTAAACTTATCCTAACAACGAGAAATTAAGTTTTCTCGGGCATGAGCTAATATTAAAAACATTCGAAGTTTTTAAGCTCATGCACTATGACTTACAGTTAAATGTCAGACTGTAACTCGAACTTAAAATAAAGGAAAGATTATCTTTTATGATAACTTATCCTCTTAACGAGAAATTCACCTTTCTCGGTCATGAGCTTGTATTAAAACATTCGAAGTTTTAAGCTCAGAAAGGAAAGTGTATCTTTTAAATAAGAGAACTTTTCCTCATAACGCGAAATTAACCTTTCTCGGTCATGAGCTTTCCGTTAAAACAGTCAAAGTTTTCAAGCTCATGAAAACGACTTCTAAGTAAATGTCAGCTTAGAACTCGTCCATCAGATAAAAGGAAAGTTTATCGCCGATGGTAACTTATCCTTACAACGAGAAGTTTACAACTTCTCGGACTTGAGCTTTCCCAAGATATTCCAAATCTTAAGCTCAAGTAATTGGTTTTCAAAACTTTGAACACAATTTTTCAAGAATTTCTCAAAAGGTTTTTCTAAATCTTTCAAAATTGTGTGTTCAAAAACGTTTTGATAAAACGAGCATGTCTTCTGGAATCGATAATATTTACGAACCTAGAAATGTCATTCAATAATGACACGGGGTTGTAAATAAAGTTCGAGCAGAAGTTTAAAAGATTTAAAACATGCTTCATATGGTTTGCTATTATTTCCGATAGTAACCCGCTTTTCACTTTGAAGTCAAGCATTTCACCGGAAAGCTTTGACTTCAGAATCCGAAGTTATCAACTCCACAATCCAAAGTTCGTTGCAATTGATATCTACATACTCGACGATGCGACTACTCAAACGGTGATTACAGCTCTTTCAATAGAACACGGGTCAACAATTGAGGGGGAGCAATTGTCCAGCATTCAGAATCCTTGATGCCGAGAGTGCCAAGTTCACATATTGGTGTTAAGACAACGATATCAATCATACACATGGAGTCAAGAGATAACTTTAGAAGTTACGAGGAAGACCAACATTCGTGAACAAGAACCATGTGATTCTTTCATATGATGTTCTCCATCATTCAGGTCCAACCTCGTAAATTGCTAATATTGTGAATTCATTATCATATATGATCTTTGCACGTGATAAATACCTTACACTTGTGTTTAAAAGGTACTTAATTTACGTTTTAGCACACCCTCGTTAATTTGAGGGGGAGCTTGTGTAACTCATGAAGATAATTGGATTTGCATTTTTCTTCCCAAATTTTCTTAAAACGCTATTAAATCAATTGATATTAAAAACATTGATTGAGTTAATATTTTTAATATGGGGGAGAAAATGTGATTTAATATGGGAAATGATTAATCACAAATGGTTTGACTTAACGTGCTAGCTCATCCCGACATGTGCGAAATGTTTTCGGATATCGTGGCATATGTTAAGGGGGAGCAAAATGGATTTGCACTTCAAAATGGATCTCATGGTGATTTATACTTACCCGCAACCCATTTATTTCACGACGATGAAGATTGTGGTGACATAAGGATGGTAGGATAGGTTAAAGTCCAATGATTTCTCTAGAACCAGAGGAATCTTCCCAAGGACATTCCATAGCTAGAAATAGTAGTCCTTAGGAAAGATGGAGAAAGATTGTGAACGTAGCTGAATGCCGACCAAGTACTTAAGTTAGCACTGGAACAATCACAACAAGGTGCTAGTGATGACGTATTGGTAAGCATTTAAGGGGTTGAAGAATGAAAAAGAATTGTAAAGATAAAGGGTGTAAAGAAAGAAGCCCTCCTTACAACTTAGGCAGAAACCGGGTCAATTCAAATGCTATTGAGATCATTTTAATGATTCTTGATATTGAAGATAGACATCATGGACCCAGTGATGCAAGGCACAACCCATCCCAGCTAACTCAAATATCTCTCAAAAGGTATTTGTTTTAATCACACGGAGATCAACACATTATCTATTGGTTTATTCACTCCGAATAAATTGGTATTGAAAAGGTGGCACTGCTCTCCAGCCTCCGATCACTAAAATCCAAAATGCACGATCGAGTCTAGAGCCATTTGAGATCATCAAATATCTCATTAGGACACACTTTCATATTTCCTTGCTTCTTCACACACTGTGAAAAGTAAGAAAGATCTTAAGAGTCCTACGCAAAATCTTCATGATCTTGCCTGAACATCTGAGTAATACGAAAGTATTTACAATGAAGATGGAAATCCTTCTTGAGCGAATATCAAAAAGCTCATGGTAGGTGACTTGTGCGATTCTTTATGAATCAAACTTGTGATAACTGGAAAGCAACAGTGGTTTAATTCTTAAATGAATTTAAACACGTTCCAGGCCTCTACGCATTATCATATGATCTTGCCAGAACACTCAGAGTGACTCTTTATTGATCACAGTGACGAGTGGAAATCCTTCTAGTGTTAACATCAAACAGCACTTGGTAGGTAACTTGCAAGATTCTATACGAATCAAGCTCGTGACAACTGGAAAGCAACGATGGTGCGGTTCTTAATTGAACTTCACTTGTTCCAGGAACATGAATTGACGGCTTCAAATCATGTGGATAATATTATCTAAATGATTCACTCTTTACGTTCGCAGTCAGCTTTGGATGGTCGAGTAAAGAGAACGGGTTTACCCACGAAATCTTGTCAAGGAGGTTCTTAATTGAAACTACCTGCCACAAGTATGATATTTAATATCGTCCAACGGTCTTCACCGACCGGAGGTAAAATGCTACCGAATTAGAATGAAATATTCAAGGCCATTTCATCCGTGTATATTGTTTGTTGCTAACTGTCTTATGCTGCGTAACAAGAAGGTGGCATTGCGGTGTATAATCCAGAAGAAGTCGTCACCACATGCTTATACTACATACACTTAGTACTTCAACAAATTCAAGAAAGTCTGAAGGTCAAGTCTTCCGCTGTATCAAACTCTGAAGCTTTCAAGAATTTAAAGGTATAAGTATGTGGAACAAGAAGTCACGAAGAGGCAAAATTCACAAGTGATGAATACACAAGGTCAAGGCAAGGAAACATGCTCAAGACTAAAGTCAAAGATCACATCAAGCATATTCACAAGAACAAGATCGAAGACTCAAGCATAGATGCTAGGTTTAAGATTTTGTAAAATGGTGTGACCTCCCTTAGGGGGAGATTGTTGGAAATGTGTTTTCCCAAAGAAAGTCTCGGTCACATCATTATTAGCATAGATCACGAGCTATAGAATATTTAGAACTTTGGAACTTGGAACGACCTCCCTTAGGGGGAGATTGTTGGAAATACGTTTTACGTATTTATGAAGGATCGGTCGCTCCAACGATATATGATTGTATTAGGCTCGTGATCCAGTTAGTAGTAAATATAGTCCATATAGCCCACATGTAGGGTGGGCTATATATACCCCTCCTAGCATGTTAGGAGGGGTGGTTCATTCATTTAACAACTTTCATTTAATCTTATTTCACTTTATCTCTCTACTTTTCCTTTTCTCTCCTTTCTCTCTCTACACCTCATCTCCTTCTTCCCCATCTCCTCCACCAAATCAATAGATCAATCCATCATTTACCAAATCCTTAGATCTCGTAGACCTTCAAAGTCGATTATTAAAGAACGCGCCTTATTTGGTAGGTTGCGGTTTTTGTGTTTAAACGGGCATCACTAATCGTCAGCGATCGTCTCATTACCACTATTGGCTAAGGTGAGTCTATAGCCTCGCTTTTAACATGTTTACTTGTTTTTTAAAACCCACGAGGGGGATAACATGCTTGTTTATTTAAAATAAAGGGTACAACGAGAAGTTGTATGGGTGCAACGAGAAGTTGTGGAAACCCTACTTATTGGAAAAGCATTTATTATAAATGAAGGGCGCAACGAGAAGTTGTGGTAAACCCTGTTTATTTTAAAAATTGAACACAGGGAACCCGATTGTATGTTTAGATGAAAGTTATTACATAAGTTTGTTTAGCCTTAAAAGACCCATGAATCGTGAATTGTTAATCGAAGTAACGCTAATGCTATGGATAGATCTATCGGGGTGACGCCCAGTCCGGTCGCGACTAGCTATCGCGTGGTGTTGTGATGCACTAGTAATGAAACATCGGATGCATTGTATAAGAGCAATATACGCACTTGGCTAGGTGTGTTGGGCTGAAATAATATATGTTAACGTTCAATGTATCGAGGCTTATGTAATGACACCAATAATTATGTCTGTAGAACGTAATTGTATTTGATAAATTATTAACCAACGAAGGTTATTTTGAATACTTGTGTTCTCTTTATTTAATTTAAACTCTATAGATTCACTCGGCAAATTTGCTGACTTTTTAACATGTTTTATCTCAGGTTCATATAGAAGGCACTCGATGAAGGCGGTTTCGTGAAGCTTGTTTATTTGAAATGTTTTGGCCCGCTTTTGCAAATAGTATCCATTCAAAGAATCTTTTATGTTTTACTGTGTTTGTAAACTTTAAATTATTTGGGAACATGTGAAAAGTCTTATTGTTAAATGAAAATGAATGGATGTTTTTATTAAAACGACTCGTTTTGAGCCGTTTTCTATAATTATGAGATTGAACCATGATAGTAACACCCAATGACCCTTCCGCTGTTATGATCGAAATTTGGGGGTGTTACATCACGAATGCCCAACTATAATTATGGATTTGATAAATCGAATTTCCATGAATTCTGGACAAGTACGTCATTTTGATCATTTCTAACATTCTGACCTTCTCTAAGTCGAGAGAAGAGCATGAAGACCATCTTCACATTAAGTTACAGTTCTACGACAAAAGCAATTTCTTATTAAATCCTTTCAAGTACGAAATTTTTGGTCGATCACAGTGACACGCGAAATCACATTGTTCTCACGGTTAGTCACCATGACTAAGCTTATGCACAAAGGAGAGAATCCTACACAAATATATGTGTTCCCGAGAATCCTACGCTAAGAGAGGTCTAATTTACCGAGACTCATAGTCTTCCAAGATTTTCTATGTATCCAGTTCCTACGAATGTATCATGATCTCAAACCATATTTTGGTGGAGCGACATGAAACAAAATGCAGTTACGTTCATATCTAAATGCCTGACTTACCAGCAGGTTAAGATAGAACGCCAACATGCTAGTAGTCATTTCAACCATTAGAAATTCCTGAATTAAAGTGGACAAGATCTCCATAGATTTTTTACCGGATCACCGCAGGCTCAGAAGAAGCGTAGTGCTATCTGGGTCGTCGTCCGACCATTTAACCTAGCCTACGCGTTTTCTTTCATCCGAAAGGATTATACAGTTAGCACATTATCATATATCTTCCAGCCGAAGATCGTATGATTACACGGTACTCCTTCAGCTATCAGATCAGATAAAGGTTCGCGTTCGCGTTCATTATTGGCGTTTACATCCTTATTTCATCTCGCGATTGCTTTTCACATTCATGTGATGTTCATAACCGTGTTCACATCCGTGTGATTACTTTAGCTCGCGAGTTACGTCTCGCATTCGCGTTCACAACTTTGCTAGTGTGTACGCCCTCATTTCATGTTATAATTTGCTTTTCACTTCCACGTTCATGACATTGTTCACGTTCATGATCGTCTTCTGTTCCATGATGTACGTTTCATTTTTGTTCTGGAAAGATTTGTAGAAAATTTGGGACACCAGACTCAAGTTTAGTATAACTTTCCATCCTCAGGAAGGCGTTTCACGTCACATTCCACGTCTCATCTCGTATCATTTGACGTTACCTCCTCAGTTATCTCACGTTCACGATATGTTTCACATATCATGTTCATTCCACATTTCTCATATCACGTTCACGATATGCCACATGTATCACGTCCAACATATGTTTCTCATATTTCATTCACCATATCTCTACGTATCACGTTCGCAATTGTTCACGTATCACGTTCACAATTGTTCACGTACTACGTTTCAATATGTCTCACGCAACATTGCTCAGACGTTACTGATGTCGGCTATTCCAGGTTATTTTGCATCGTAACATTTCATTTACCCTTGCACGTTATATCTTATCCACTCGATCAGATTCATGAGGAATCTATCTTACGTTGATAAACTAGAAAATTTTACGTATCGTCAAGTCAAGGTCATGAAGACCAAGATTATTACCTTCATCAATATCATTTAGAGGAACCGTTCCGAGCGGGAAGCCACTTGAAACGGAAGGGTCCAACCGGACTTTTATACTCTCTTCCGTCCATAAGTCAGATATGTTCTTTTTCAGTCATGTCACGTTCCATGTCCTTTTCAGTCATGTCACTGTCCTTTCCAGATTATCATATCTCTAATTCGAGGACGAATTATTCTTTTAGAGGGGAAGAGTTGTAAAAACCGCTTTAAAATACCTAATAGCATTAAATGCATGAAAATACGATTAAATTAAAACTTTCCATTAATAATATACGACACGTGTCATGAACATTTAATTACAAGTATTATGTATATAATTAATATACGATAAATGTTTACGTATAATATTTAATTCACGACATTTAAAACACGAACATTCACGAATAATAATTAAGTCATGAAAAGCAAATGGATTTGGTCTTGGGTTGGTGTGTAGTCGCGGCAAACAAAAGGAACAAGGGCCTCATGGCCCGGCCCATTTGGTAATCCAACTAGTAAACTAATAACACTAGGGATTTATCATAATTTACTTTTAGAAAAATCACAAGAAACCCTAGTTCTCCTTCTCCCCTAGCCGCGACATACATTGAACACCAAGGTATTCTATTTTGAGTTTTGATCTTGGAGATTTACGTTTTTGTCTTAGTGTTTCAATCCTTATCCTCCACGCTTTCGGTAATCATCAAACCTTTACATTTTTATTAATTATGATTAATTGATTCATGAATCTTGAAAGTATTTATTTTAAAAACATGTTATGGTAATGGATTAAACAAGACAAGGGTGGGTTTGGTTTTGTTTTTGGCTCGGTTGCACTTAAACCGAGAGTCGCATGACTCTCGGTGCCTTAATTATTCCACCAGCCGCAACCCCAAATGGTGCGGTGGTGTTTGGTTTTGGGTAAGCCGTAAGCCAAGGTCCCACAGTGGGAGCCTTGGTGGAAACAAGGGGAACCGAGACCTCTCAGGATCTCGGGGTACATAGGTCACGACAGGGGGAACCCCTGGCTAGCCAGTGGGAACCCTTCGCTATTAGTGGCTAACCGGCAGCAAGGTTAAGCCTTGGCCGCCGGCTAAGAACACCCAGCTGTCGGCTGAGGTGTTGTATTTTGGGTGTTTGGTTTTTGTCTCGGGTTTGGGGCTCAGGTACAATTTAGTTTAGCCAATTATTTTGTTAATTAATTTATTAATTTGATTACATGAACTATTATTAATTAATTATTTAAAATCATGACTTAGGTGAAATTATTAAACTTAATAATCCATGTTATAACCTAAGTATTTATTTGGCATAATTAAATTAATAACCATGCTTTAATTTAATTAATGGTATAAGGTAAAGTTTTATTATAATTAACCATGACATATTATTAATTAATAAAAACCATGCATTTCATTAATTATTTAATAATTATTTTAGCCTAAATATTTAATTTGATAAGGTTTACTAATAAATCATCACGACTTATGAATAAGATTATTAAGCATTAGCTTATATTTTTGACTTATAAATCAAGCTTATTTCTATTTAAGGAAACTTACTATTTTTAGAAAGTTACTTATTATAACACTACAAATATAGTAATACAAGAATACATGAAATACATAATCAGAATATATGTAAAACATGAATGAGTATAGTATAACACTTAAAAGAGTAAAACATGACAAGAACATATAAAATAAGCTAACACACAGAACTAGTAAAACACATAGTAATCTGACAACTCATACACGTCCCTTATTTATGTAGTATCCGTGAAGTCGGAGTAGATCAGTCAGCTTCCATTCTAGCTTCACTACTGGATATAAGGTACGGATATTCCGTCCTTCACTAAGGACATCTTTCCTATATTAGGATTCCCCGTTTGCAGCCATTTGTTTTCCCCAGTAGTTTACGTGTCTCAAACACTTTCAGTATATGATATGTTTATTTTAGATTGTCTTAGCTATATACATGCATGCCACTTTCACCTAGTTATGGGGGTTCCATAACCGTAGCACTGGAGGCACCGGTGTTATAACTCTTCTAGGGTGAGAGTGATTGCTCGCATCGTCCCTTTATAGTATTTGGCCTATGTTATTATTATCATGTGGGGCGAATGGGTGCATCCTAGGACAAGTTTAGTAAGATTTCATGATAACTGTGATGTGTGCCTTGCATCCGTTACAAGAGTTAATCCCTCCACTCATGCTGTTATAATTAGAGGCACCCCTCTGATTGCATTATGAGGTCACCCCTCTAAATATTCATGCACGTTGATACTTCATGATATATAATCTATTGGGCATATTTAAAATACAGTTTTCAGTATAAAAATAAACATAAGTCTTTTCAGAATATAATCCAGTTTATAAAACAACAACAGGTTTTCCCAGAACTTACATTATTCTGTTGCACTATCATTTTGACTTTCATGTCATACTTTGCTTATGTTTATGCTATTCATTTCCATATCTCCGTTCACTAAGCGTATTGCTCAGCCGTATACTTCTTTTTATGACCCAAGCGGCAGGTACCCAAGCACATCCTAGAGCATTTGGATGACGTGCATAGGATGGAAGCAACCTTAGAATTCTTCTCCTTTTGCCTCATATACTTATGCTTGCTTGGACACTTGTTTTTTCCTTCCTATTTCATTCATTTTATTTATGTTTTGGGCTTATGTATGGGAAGAGATGTTTGATTCCAGTTTTCCCTTTTTGGTCATTTATGTTTAAGTACATTACCTTGCATGCTTTGATGACACGCCATAATTATCATGTAACGGTCCATTTATCCAAATGAGGTGTTACACCCAGAATCTCGCTTAATACCTGCCGCATGGAAAAAGAAACGGCTAAGCAAAACACCTAGTGAACGGATATAACAAATAGATGCACAAGTGAAAGAAATATAACGGAAGCAACGTAACATAATTAACGAACAAAAGATTATAATGTGTACAAAGAGAGTAAAAGAAAAGGTATAGGAATGCCCACGAGTCTATATCACAAATCACATATCATATCATATCAAAGTCACATAAGTTGTACATGGGTAGCTACTTCCATGTACCAAAAGTGAGATGGGGCATATAGCACATACCACCCATTCAAATCAAATCATATCATGCTTACCATAGCCTAGGATGCATCCATACACCCCTATAAATCACAATCAAATAGCACGTACACTAGCTCATGACTAGCATACGCACTCATAATATCACATATAGTAGTGAACATAAAAAAGGAACGACGAGGTCTAATCACACTGCCCCAGATGGTGTCATGTCGTTAGTCATCAATCGATATGGTCATGGTACTTCCATGACTAGTTGCAAAATATATAGCTCGGGCATAAGAGTTTCATAACAAAGGCATAATAGAAGCATAATCAAAGTGTGTCAATCGGAAGCATATTAAGGCATAACAAATAAAGATATCATAATGAAACAAAGGAATCAAAGGATCATATCAAATCAGATTCTAAACATATGGGGAACATAGAAATGGCATAGGGAATGATCAAAACGAAGAGTGTACAAAAGAGAGTAGAAGGGTTCTTACTAAAAGATATGAATATCCGTACATTGCTGCAAAACCAAACAAAACCAGTACAAAACGAAGAGAAATCATAATCTCATGTCACCAAGGCTACAAAAATACATACCATACATCACATATACTGATCATTTATCATATAATATAAGTTTCCAAAAAAAGGTGATTGACTTTCCAAAAATAGAAGTTTCCTTATTTAAAAGATTGTTGGTAATTAAGGTGTGTTTCACTACTTAACTACCCCGTTAAAGACTTCCCATAAATTCCCACAGAAATCACAGAGGTCAACCTGTGGGCTAACAAATCCTGTGTAAAGATGTGAAAGTCCAAAGGTTACCCAACCCAAGATATGACCCAATAAGCTTAACCTAGCCCAAAAAACAGTCTGACCAGAACATACAGAATAATGCAAATTATTTGACCCATCTAAACAACTCTAAAAAATTATAAACAAATAATTTAGATGTACCAACATATGAGGATCATCCTCCTAAAGTATCTTATCTTAATTCGAATTATCATAAGTTTTATGGCGCTTTTAATGAACATGACTTTTTCAGTCTTAAAAATCAGATTTGACACCTTATGGGAAAACAATAGTAACCCGACCATAAAATGTTCTTAAAATTAAATGGATTAAAGGTATGAAAACTAGATTCATTGTATTATATCATAGGCTTTTTAAACACATCAAAACCCATCCCGAAACTTGTTTTACAACCTTTACAAGATGACTCAAAAACTGGACAACCTAGGGTCTTAATTTGTTATAACCCTTTTGAGTGCTCTAGATCATAATACAAAGTTTAGATCATGTTAATAATCATACAAAAACTTATTTGAAACATATTAGGACTGATCTAATCAAGATCTAACATAAGAAAATGTTTTTAAGTCAAATCAATCACCATAACATGTTTTTAGGGTTTATAAACCCTAAAAATCATATACGTATAAAAATAACATAAATCAAAATCAAAGAAGGTGGCACAAGGATTAAGAAAACTTACATGAACAGAGTATGATGATATGAAAATCACCAAAGCACCAAAGCACAAAGAATTAGGAGAAAGATGGAAGAAATCACCAAGGAATGGAGGAATAGAGGACAAAAATCACCAAGAACACGTAAATCACCAAGGTTTCTACAATGGAGATGCAGAGAAAACTTTAACCAAATCAATAATGGAGAATGTATGTGTGTTGTGATAGGGGACGGCTACATAGAGGAAAAGGGGAGGGATTTGTTTAATTTTTACAAGTAAATATTAATAATAAAACATGTTTCAATAATTTTTATACACTTTCTCCTTTTACAATATTTAGTCATAAAATCACACTTCTTCCCTCTTTTGGTGACAAAAACACACGACCAATATTAATTAGGATGACTACATATTTTATTTTTTACCAAATTAGCAAATTTTTAATACATATCTTCAAAACTGTTTAATACATATCTTCAAAACCTTTACTTAAAATAAAGTCTTAGTATTTTTAGTAATAAAATATCAATTAAACCTTGGTTTTTTTAACTATGGCCGACCACTAAAGTATTTTTATTAAATATTTTTTTATTTAATTAAACTATATATTATATCAATAATATTTTCAAAAGGTTTTATAACATAAGGTTTATTTATTTCAAAGTTATTTAAATAATTAAATGCATAGTTTTAAAAAATTAGAAATGAAATGAAATTATGAAATAAAATGAAATTTTCTGAAATGTCTTCAAATTTTCAAAATGACATAAATAACCCAAAAGTCGTATTTTAAAAATGCGGGTTTTACAACTCTTCCCCTCTAAAAAGAATATTTCGTCCTCGAAATTAAATTAGTGTTAGGGTACTATAATTCCTCCCCTGTAAAAAGAAAATTTTGGCAGCAAAAATTGAAAGAGAACATAACAAAATGAAACGTACCGAATCATACAAAGAAGTGCGGATACCTAGAACGCATAGATTCCTCGGTCTCCCAAGTAGCCTCGTGCTCAGGATGGTTCTTCCAAAGGATTTTTACGAAAGGGATAATCTTATTCCTCATAACTCGTTCCTGACGGTCTAAGATGGCCTCAAGTTCCTCAGCCAAAGATAATTCCTCTCTGATTTGATCCAAAGGATACGAAACGACATGTAGTGGTTCATACTTGTATCCCCTCAGAAGCGAAACATGGAACACATTATGCACATGAGATAAATGCGGAGGTAGAGCCAAATGATACGAAACCTCCCAAAAACAATCTAGAATCTCAAAAGGGCCAATAATACGCGGACTAAGTTTCCCCTTTATACCAAAATGACGAACGCAGCGACATGGAGAAACTTTCAGAAAAACACGATCACCGAGATTATAGGATAACTCTCTCCTATGGCGGTCAACATAACTCTTTTGCTGTGATCTAGCTTCCTTAAGATCTTCTTTAGCAATGGAGACCTTTTCATAAGTCACCTCGATCAATTTTGGACCCTCAATAATACGCTCTCCTACCTCATTCCAACAAATGGGTGCACGACATTTACGTCCATATAAAAGCTCAAACGATGCTGCCTTAATGCTAACATGACAACTATTGTTGTGGGCAAACTCCACAAGGTACAAATACTCATCCCAATTTCCCGTCCATTCCAAATCACAAGATCGCAACATATCTTCCAAAGTCTAAATAGTTCACTCAGGGTGATCGCCAGTCTATGGATGAAACGCTGTACTGAACTTAAGCCTCGTACCCCAAGCTTTCTACAAACTTTTCCAAAACCGAGAAGTAAAACGCGGATCTCTATCGGACAAAATCGCTGCTGGAGTGCCATGTAATTGGAAAATCTCCCGCTGAAAAATCTCTGCCAACTTACTAACCGAAAAGTCCTTGCGGATGGGAAGGAAGTCAGCCGACTTGGTCAACCGATCCACCAAAACCCAAATGGCATCATTCTTCATCCGTGTACTGGGGAGTCCTGTCATAAAATCCATGGAAATCTCATCCTATTTCCAAACGGGAATATCCAAGGCTTGAAGAAGACCACTAGCACGCTGATGCTTGATTTTTACCTGCTGATAAATCATACACCGAGACACAAAAGTAGCTACATCCTGCTTCATGCCATTCTACCAGAAATATTGTTTTAAATCACCATACATCATAGTAGAACCCAGATGAACTGAGAAAGGAGAACTATGTGCTTCAGTCAATAAAGCCTCACGGAGAGTAGGATCTACTGGAACACACAATCTATCCCTATACCAGATTACCCCGTCGTCGTCCACCTGAAATTTCATACTATCATCCCCTTCAGCTTTCTATAACACGGCCCACAACTTACCATCATCTTTCTGAGCATCTTTATTTTGTTGTATAAGATTAGGCTCAATTTTAACACTAGCCCAGAAACCATCTGTACCACGAACACAAAACTCAACATTTAGACATTCCAAGTCTATGATGAGTTCACGACCCATCTCAATGCCTGCTAACATCCCCGTCTTCCTACTAAGTGCATCAGCCACCACACTCTCTTTCCCGGGATAATACTAAATATTTGCATCATAATCCTTAAGAAGTTCCAACCAACGCCTCTATCTCATATTTAACTCTTTCTTGGTGAAAATGTACTTAAGACTTTTGTGATCGGCGAAGTCACAAGTCTCGCCATACAAATAATGTATCCAGATCTTAAGAGCAAAAACAACAACAGCCAATTCTAAGTCGTGTGTAGGATAATTAGCTTCATACGGTTTTATTTGTCGTGATGCATAAGCGATAATCTTACCGTGCTGCATAAGTACACACCCCAGACCTTTCTTCGAAGCATCACTATAAATCTGGAAACCACCAGTGCCGGAAGGAAGAGTAAGTATTGGAGCCGAAACGAGTCTCTTTTTTAACCCCTCATAACTCTTCTCCCGTTCTTCATCGTAGATAAACTTCTCACCTTTTCGCATAAGTTTTTCAACGGTAATGCTAAACGTGAGAATCCTTCCACAAGCCATAGATAATAACTCGCAAGACCCAAAAAGCTTCGAACCTTGGTCACTGTCGTTGGTCTTGGCCATTTAGTGATAGCCTCAACCTTCGTAGGATCCATCGTAATACCCACTGCCGACAAAATATGCCCCAAAAATGCCACCTTCTCCAACCAGAATTCACATTTCGAAAATTTAGCATACAACTTCTTCTGACGTAGAATTCCCAACACAATACGAAGGTGATCTTCATGGTCTCTCTTCGTATTCGAATAGACCAGAATATCATCGATGAATACAATGAAAAATTTATCTAAGTATTCATGGAAAACATGGTTCATCAAATCCATATAGACAGCCGGCGCATTAGTCAATCTGAACGGCATAACAAGGAATTCGTAATGACCATAACGAGTTTGAAAACAAGTCTTAGAAACATCCTGCCCTTTCACTCGTAACTGATGATAACCGGAGCGCAAATCAATCTTGGAGAAAAATTTAGCACCTTGGAGTTGATCAAACGAATCATCGATTCGAGGAAGCGGATAACGATTACGAATAGTAGCTAGATTCAATTCACGATAGTCAATACATAGCCGCATAGTACCATCCTTCTTCTTAACAAATAAAACTGAAGCACCCCACGGAGAAACACTCAGACGAATAAAGCAAAGATCAAGAAGTTCCTGAACTTGATCTTTTAATTCCTTCAATTAAATCGGTGACATACGATAAGGGGCTTTAGAAATGGGTTCAGTACCCAGAGGTAATTCAATACCAAATTTAACTTCACGTTCAGGAGGATTTCCTGGAAGTAAATCAGGGAATACATTAGCAAAATCCCGAATAATTGGATGATTCTCAAAGTAAGGACCATCCACCGAAGTATCCTTTATGGAAGCTAAGAAACCTTCACAACCATGGGAGATTAAAGCACGAGCTTTCATAGCAGAAATGATCTTAAGAGGTTTACTAGGCTGTGAACCTTGGTTAACAAATTCGGGTTTATTTTGATCGCCAAAGATAACATGTTTAGAAGGACACACAATAGTAGCATGATGCGTAGTAAGCCAATCCATGGCCAAAATCACATCAAAGTCAGTCAAATTTAATGGATAAAAATTAGCAGCGTGAATTTTATCATCCAAACAAAGAGGGCAATTCAGATATTCATGATTAATCATAGCTAAGCCCTTCATAGGAATAGATAACAATAACGTATAATCAAGTCGCGAAGGAGAAATACCAATAAACTTAGCTAACAAAATAGATATCACATAATGGGTTGTACCTGTATCAAACAAAACAAATATATCACGATCATTCAAAAAGATGGTTCCCGAAATGGTTCCTGAAGAGTTTGTTGCTTGCTCTCTAGTAGCAGTAAAAACGCGCCCCTTGGTGAGCGTAGACTTATCATTCCCAGAACCACTACCACGAATTCCACTTTCCTTAGGGCATTCCCTCTCCATATGCCTAGTCATACCACAATTGAAAGAAGCACCGGTAGCATGGTAACACTGCTTCCCTGGATGATTTTTCCCACATGAGTTACACACAGAATAAGAAGCACGGTCAGTGTAATCGTTTTGGACTGAGGATCGCGCATCACAATTATTGTTGTACTACTGTCCCCGATTCTCCTGATATGGACTTTGGTAGTTGTTTTTTCCAGACTGCCTATCATGACCACGACCATCATTTCTCCTAGAATCATAACCCCGCTGATTGTTGTTGTTGTGAGTCAGCGGTCAAATATGATCCCCCTCACGGTTCCTCTTATTCGTCCCCGATCTCTCGCGATGAATCTTAAAATTCCTAGCAGCATCAGCCACAACTGCCACGTCTTTGAACTCAAGGTTCACGATGTTTTCCACGATGTGATCATTAAGAGCCCACTTGAATTTATCTGCATGCTTCTCCTGTGAACCTGCTTTTGTTCCTACAAAACTTGCCAACCTAAGGAACCGCTTCATAAAGTCGCCACTGGACTCTCCGTCCTTCTGCCAAACATTGTGGTACTCCCACTTATATTTTTGCTGCTTCGACTTAGGAAAATACTTTTGAAAGAAGGCCTCCCAAAAATTCGCTCAAGTCATAGTCAACACTAAGTTGTCACCTCCCTTGTCCTACTTATAGGTCTTCCACTAGCTAAGTGCGTCACCCTCGAGTTTGTAGCTAGCCAGCCTAGTCTTAAGCCCGTCCGTGCATCCCAACACCTCAAACAGTTTCTCAATGTGTGCAATCTAATTTTCAGTCTCAACCGGAGTGGTAGCAGAGCTAAAAGAACGGGGCTTCTGCTTACCGAAACTTTCTAACCACGTATGAATAGTAGGAGTTTGGTCACCGCTTCCACCACCAGCACCCTGGTGGACTTGATTAGTGATCTCGGTGGTGAGCCCAGGAATCAAAGCAGTAATGGCCCGCTACACCGCCTCATCAAACGCATGACCAGAATAGTTGGGGGAATTCTAACGAGTATTCACCATCTGAGACATAAACGAATTAGTGAGAATCAAAATCAGAGTGTATGTACGAAGGAAGCGATAATATCAGAGTACGAAGAAGACGTCATTGTTCAGGACATCATAATTCGGAAGCCATTCTATAAACGTATGGAGAGCGAGGGCACTTTAAATCGTAAACCCAACCACTCGGCCAAAATGTAATATCAAGATGGAACAAACTAATACGAAGCTCCCTACTAATGATAATATAAAAAATAAGCGTGGAAGCCTAAACTACCCAATCCTTACAAGTCAATCCTTGGTTATAGACTCTCTGATACCATAATTGTAACACCCGCTCCGCGAAGAGACAAAGTGCTACTACTATGGTGTCAGATCAGAAACATAACATTTTAAAAGGTCTAAAATGAAACTTTTTAAAACTTCATAATACTCAAAATAATACTTAAGTAATAGAAATCTCCAAAACAATAGTGTACAAAATAAAAATGCATCAAATCATAAAATGTAAAACCCGTATTTAAAATCCTCGAATATTAAATACGTGTTGTCTCAGCTTTAACTTTAATTAAACGTAAACAGTAAATACACGTCTCAGTTTATTTAAATACTACAACAAATAATTATTCAGAAAATAATTATTAAGTTTCAGGAAATATTACGTATTTAGTATTTATTAAACATAAATAATTAAACGTTAAAAGTAATTACGCAGCCTCAGTTTTATTTAAATATTTCAAGATAATAATTATTCAGAAAATAATTAGTTTCAGAAAAACATTAAGTATGTATTATCTATTTACAGAAATGATTATTACGTTTCAGAAAAAATAAAACACGGGAAATATAATACGCTTACATAATAATTTACGAGTGTCGAATATCGAACGGGTGTATATATAGAACAAGGGGGTCGGTTTTTGTAGTAGTCAAGAAATGAGTTTTAGGCTTTGGAGCCCGGCCCACCCTCAAAAGAAAAGAAACGGGGGGGTGGGGGGGTTACCCCATACCCCTTTTTGTTACAAAACAGTAAACACGTATTAACACAAAATAGTAGGGTTTTCTTGTCTTCTTGGAGTAACCGACGGCTAGGGACAAAACACCAGGGAGCCATAGTTTTGAAATCTCGTCATTCAATTAGTGTTTATTACTCTTCAATCCCAAAATACGAAGTAAGGTAATAACCATCCTTTTCTCTCCCATAAACCGAATTAATTATGTGTAATCAAGGGAAATCATAAACAGAAATAAGGGTGTTCGGTTGGCTGTGATTCGCAAATCGAGACCAACAGGGGTCTCGGTGTGGACGATCTAAAACCAATCGCAAACCCAAAAAGGGTGCGTGGTGCTGTTTTGTAGACTGACCAACCGAGACTTCGAGTATCGGTGGTGCTCTTATTTGATTAGACACAGCCAAGATTCAGCAAGGGGCGTTTGGGATTAACAGACAATAAGGGTGTGTTTGGGTTTATAAACAGTGGGAACAACATAATAAGCAGTGGGAACCACTGCATTAGAAGTGGGAACCACTGCATTAGAAGTGGGAACCACTGCATTATCAGTGGGAACCGGTGTGCAAACAGTGGGAACTAGATGAACAACAGGGGTATATGCCTAAACAGTGGGAACCACAAGGGACTACAGTGCTGCCGGCTTAAGCCGGTGGCTACTGTTTGTATTGACGTCAACAGGGGGACCAAGAAGTGGGCCCGGTTTGGTTAACCCGAGACATGGACGTCTCGGGGTTTGTTTTAGTTTTGCTTCAGGTTCGAGTGACACGAAAAATTTAGCAAGACGCGTACATGTTAGCGATTCTACAAGTATATTTTTAATTAAATTGTTTTGAATGAATTAATCAAGTATAAACCTTTTCACTTTAATTTAATTAGCGTTTATTAAAGTTAATCACGTTATATAAAACTTGCTTATTTAATACTTGATTATTATAAAACGATTTAATTATTTATGAAACTATTTTGGATAACCTTTCTATTTAAGAACGTTCTATTTTAGGAAACTTTCTATTTATGACAGGTTGCTATACATAGTAATATCGTAAATATGAGAACACAGTAACCAGAAATACAGGATATATACTAATCAGTAAACATTTTAAGAACAGTCAGATTTATCAGAATTACGCTAGACAGTCAGAATAATCAGTTTATACGCAACCAGTAAAATAATACGAGAACACACAAAATGAATTAAGACCAATAATAAACAGTAAACAGTAAACATTAATCAGACAACTTATTTCACGTCTCTTATTTATGTAGTAATCGTGAAGTCGGAGTAGATCTTTAAACTTTCGTTCTTATTTCATTTCTGGACACGAGGTACGGATTTCCGTCCTTCAGTAAGGACTTTCTCCTATGTATGATTAGGATTCCCCGTCTGTAGCCAAATGTTTTTCCCAATATATGTTTAAGCTTATCAGTAATCATTTTAATAACTAAATAAATTCCCTGAGCTTTATATACAAGCGTGACCAGTTTATGTACTAGTTACGGATGTACCGTAACCACGACACTAGATGCACCGATGTCATGAATCCTCTGCGAGGGAGTGATATCTCGCAGCGTCCCATCTATTCAACTTAGCCATTTTATCAGTATTATCAGCGGGGCGTATGGATGCATCCTAGACTATCAGTTATAGTTATTAGGTGAATGTGGTGTGTGCTCTACATCCTTCAAATTGGAGTTGATCCCTCCACCCAACATATTATTTAGAGGTCACCCCTCTACAACATGACGAGGTCACCCCTCCAGTTATTCATGCAACAGTTGTTTCAGCACATGACCTATATAAGCTCTTGGCAATTAAAATACAGTAAATGCATGTTTTCAGATTTTAATAGATAACAGTTCAGATTTTACACAGGTTTTCGCTGCAACTTTACTTACCAGTCTTACAGCTTCAATATATTATCGTCTACTTCATTTCAATATTTCTTATCATGCTTTATATCTGTTCACTGGGCGTTATGCTCAGTCGTGGTTCTTTTCATGTTCTAACGGCAGGTACACCAGGAATTTCTTAGGATTATGAGAGAATGTGCATTTGGATGGAAGCTATCCAGACTTCTTACTTTATGCACTTCTTACATTTTGCTGATTATTTGGACATTGTTTAGTCCTTTCCTTCAGTATTTACTTTTCATGTTTTGAGCTTATGTTTGGATTACTGATGTTTGATTCTAGTATTTCCTTTATGGTCAGTTAATGTTTTAGGACATTTACCTTATGCTTTGATGACACGCCATAAATACATGTAACGGTCCACTTATCCAAGTTGGGTGTTACATAAAATGTCTTAAAGGTTTTATTAAACACCCGGTTGACTCTAAGTGCACTCAATCCAACTATCAACGCCTAGACTCCCGCTTAATACCTGCCGCGTGGAAAAAGAAACGGCTGAGCAAAACGCCTAGTGAATGGATATAAAAAATAGATGCACAAGTGAAGGAAATATAATGGAAGCAATGGAACATAATTAATAAACAAAATGTTATAATGAGTACAAAGAGAGTCAAATAAATGTTATAGGAATGCCCACGAGTCTATATCGCAAATCACATATCATATCATATAAAAGTCACATAAGTTGTTTATGGGTAGCTACTCCCATGTACCAAAAGTGAGATAGGGAATATAGCACATACCACCCATTCATATCAAATCATATCATACTATACATAGCCTAGGATGCATCCATACGCCCCCTGCATATCATAATCAAATAGCACGCACACTAGCTCATGACTAGCATACGCACTCATAATATCACATATAGTAGTGCGCGTCAAAAGGGAACGCCGGGGTCTAATCACACCGCACCAGATGGTGTAATTTCGTTGGTGCATCAACCGTTATGGTCATGTTACCTCCATGACTAGTTACAAAATATATAGCTCGGGCATAATGGTTTCATAACAAAGGCATAACATAAGTATAATCAAAGTGTGTCAACCGGAAGCATATTAAGGCATAACAAACGAAGGGATCATAACGAAACAAATGAATAAAGGATCATATCAAATCAACTTCTAAAAATATGGGGAACATAGCAATGGCATAGGGAATGATCAAAATGAAGAGTGTACAAAAGAGAGTAGAAGGATTCTTGCTAAAAGAACCGAATATCCGTACCTTGCTGCAAAACCAAACAAAACCCATACAAAACGAAGGGAAATCCTAATCTCGTGTTACCAAGGCTACAAACATATATACCATACATCACATATACCGATCATTTGTCATAATATACAAGTTTTTAAGAATAGGTGATTGACTTTCCAAAAATAGGAGTTTCCTTATTTAAAAGATTGTCGGTAATGAAGGTATGTTTCACTACTTAACTACCCCATTAAAGACTTACCATAAATTCCTACAAAAATCATAGAGGACAACCTATGGTTCAAAAAGGTCTCTGTAAAAGGGTGAAATCCCAAAGGTTACCCAACCCAAGATATGACCCAATAAGCCCAACCTAGCCCAAAAATAGTCTGACCAGAACATACAAAATGATGCGACTGATTTGAACCATCTAAACAACTCTAAAAAATTATAAACAATCATGGAGATGTCCCACCATATGAGGATCATCCCCCTGAAGTGTCTTAGATTAATTCGAATTATTAAAGGTTTTATGGTGTTTTTAGTGAACATGACTTTTTTAGTCTTAAATGTGACACCCCGGGTAGGGTCAAAATATGCGGAAATATCCACGGAGATGTCACAAGGGTGGATCGATAGCATATAGTACATAGAGCATAAGATAAAGAGTTAGTCAAATCCGATTACATGTTTATTTAAACAAATAAATAAAAATTGTTTTAAACATGACAGTAGGTGATTGTTTTTGTTTCCCAAATAGAACCCCTGACGAGTCCTATGATGCAGATTTCTAAGATGCTGGAGACCATGCACACACCACGTACTAACTTCATATTCCTGTGCAGAACATACTAACGGGGGTCAACATAAAGTTGGTGAATTTACAGATTTTAACAATTAATTAGTTTGGACATACAATAATCATAGAAGTAATAATGCACGAAGCATTCTTACTAAAATGTAAATAACATTTGTTTATTATTAGAAACTGAAGCTTAACCTCCATAGTCCTCAACAGATGAGGACATAGTGTCTTACAAAAAGACACCCATTCCAGTTCCAACATGGTATACGTCTGTTGTCCCGGTCAAGGCACAGTGAGCATGACTCACCCAGACGGGGATGGTCAATCCCTAATAGATCTATTTATAACATTCGGGAGATTTATAACAATTTAACAGTTTCAATAATAATCAATCATAATCAAGTTTATATAATCCAGTTATGTCCATTATATGTTTGCATATTTTCTTTCCCAAAAGGGAAAGTTTTATCAAAAGTTTATACGGGGCTGTAAACTCATCTGGGAGTAGGCAATTGCTGTTTAGTACGAATATCTAATTAAAGTTCACGCCAAAGTTATGTCTAATCAGATAGTACAGTCTTAATAGATAGTACAAAGAACATATATGTATGCTTATACAGATTTTAGTCAGTTCATTTTATGCTACGGTATTTATCTAAATAATCGTAGTTCAAGTATCATCAATATTCATTTAACTTATCTATACAAGTTTCCTTTCTAAGTGAACATAAAATGCCTAACTCTTAATATCAGTTAGCATACATGTACTTATAATAATCATGCAACTTACAATTAAGTTTCTTGGTTAAGTAGACATAAAATGTTTTACTTAAAATATTAGTTTTCAATTTGTTCAACGTTCATATAGTTTTTATTTTCTAAAAGTATGAGTTTATGTATGAGTAGTATATATATATCCCTAATTGTTATACAATTATTTCCTAAAGTATAATAAATATTTTTATTTTGAAAATAAAATAAAATATTTTATTTAACTTTAAAGTTTCCATAAATCATTTTAACATTCATAAAATAATTTAACTTAAGAGTTTATACATTAATTCTTTATGGTCTAGGTTTTTAATTATGTTTTATTATAATTAAAACTAGATTTTAGGGTTAGGATTTGTTAATTGTTTAGGAACGTGGCAAAACTAGTCCCTCCACATTTTAAACAAGTATAACTTTCGGATTTTTCATGTATAGTACCTAGGGCTTGTTAATGTTTCGGCCTATGGCAGATTTAGTCCCCCTAGTTTTATCTAGGTTTTGTAACTTTACTAAAATTACAAAAACAGCCCCCAGGGCTTCTTTAAGTTTCAGCATTTTACAAAAATAGTCCTTAGGGTTTTAAAATGACAAAATAACTTTTAGAAACTTCCCAAAATGGTCCCTAGGGTTTAATTCGCCATAGATAGTAATTATTAAACCCTAGACTTTTGGATATTTACATTTTCAGTCCTTGTGCTTACTAGTTCATCAAAACAAGTTTTATAAGTTACGGTTTTAGTCCTTAAGTTTTATAAATTGTCATTTTCATGCAAAAAAAAGTTTTTATAAGTTATATTTTTATTATAAAAACTTTTATTTAACATTAAAAATAGTATATGGGCTCATTAAATGGGCTAAACATCTAATGGGCTATTTTAGTGGGCTTAACTATATCTCAAGTCCACTAATTTATTTAAATGGGCCTTTAAATCATTTATTGGGCTTAACTATATTTTTAAGTCCTTTAATTAGTTAAATGGGCCTAAGTGTAATCTTAAGTCCATTAAGTTACTAGGACTTATTAAATGGGCTTATTGGGTCCATTAAGTTTTGAATTAACATTTCATGGGCTTAAATAGTCCATTAACACTACTTTACATTTTATGTAAGTTTTAACTTAGGATATTCTTATAAGCTTGTCTTTAGTTTATTCATATTTAGTTTTGAATCTAAAATAGAAGAATAAAACTTATAGTTTGTTTTATGTGATGTACTAATTTTGTTCTAGGTATGTTACAAGGTTTTATACAAGTCATAAGTTCTAATCATGAGCTTAAAACCCACGGCTATGATTACCATAGCTTATTAAGGTGTGTTAAGTCTTGTTTTAAGATTGCATGTACTTGCAAGTGTTTCAATATGAAGATCTAGCTATGTATATAATAAGAAAACAAGCCAAAGTCCATGTACACCATATATAGCTTACGGTTAGTCATTTAATCTTGGTATTTCCAAGATATGGTTTTTAGCTAGTTTAATATTTACTATTTAACCACAAATCTAGGTTCTACATTCACATGCATGTACACTAAAAGACCATCTAAGTACATATATAGCCTACGGCTAGATATGTACACATATAACATTTTAGTGATTTTTAATAGTCCATTAAACATGTAATGATACGTATTCGATCATTTAAACTTAGCAAATAAATCATGCATACGTTAATCATATATGTCGTGACCTTCTAGGTCATGGTTTTCATGGTTTTTGAGTTACACATGTTTATTTTATGAGATCTATGATTATTAGTTAACCAAAGTCCCACAAAGTCAGATTTGTAACCCTTGCCACATTAAGTTTATAAAATGTTTTATATGATTTTAAATCAAGCTAAAACATATAGTACTAGTCATATATTTCTCATTAAAAAGATTTTTAACCATGACTAATGGTACACAAATAAAGGCCGTAATATTTAAGATCATGGCTATTACCAAATCTTGATTTTTAGCAAGTTATATACATGTGTTTATAGATGGATGATAATGCATGCAAGTGAAAATGAAGAAACATAAGGAGTATACCTTTCTTGCCTAAATGTTACTAAGGAAGATCTATATGAACAAGGAGGTTAGAGATCTATTCAAGATGATGAAGGAGACTCCAAATATCAACCAAGCCGTGACCTTCTAGGTTTGGCTAGGGCTTGGTATAATACTTCCAAAGATGATGCTAATGCTACCAATTGATTTGTGATTACTATAGGACAAAGATCTAGTAGATTTAGTAAACAAACTTGGATTTTTGGTGGCTTATAGCCGAATTGTTTGGGAGAGAAAAGGATGAAGAGGGAAGTGAGATTAGCTTGGATGGGAGAATATGAAGAGTGAGGGAAGAGTTTTCGGCTAAAAGGAGGAGAGAGAGAGAGAAGGAAAGGCAAAAGTGGGATTACCTAGGTAGGAACATTTGTGCCAAGTGTTGACACTTGTGTTTTCAACGCATCCCTTCATCTTCCACCTAGGGGCATGCGTGTCATCCTTAGCCAAAAAGGGAAATGGGCTCAAGTTGTGGGCTTGTGTTGGGCTAGAACACAAAGGTAGAGGATTTTGGGCTAGTCCAAAGTGTGTATGTATGTTTATAACGTACACATACATTTATATATGTAGTACAAACCTCATACAACATTTTCCCATAATTTGTTTAAGTGTTGGGCATACATAGTTGTTATAACTTTCAATACTTGTTATCCTAGTCGTATGTACCAAGTTTAGTTATGCAACATATTACCATAGCAAAGTAGTTGTAGAAGTATAAGTACATAGTGGTCAAGTTCACACACAACTTATAGAAGTACAACACATGAGTGAATATTCTAGGATTTATGGGTGAATCTTATTACATAAAATCATGGTAAAATCATGGATTTTACAGCACCACCCCGTTATATTAGCTTTGTCCTCAAATCTACTAAAAACGTAGTTATCTTTTAAGTGAAAAGATGAGGGTATTTGGCTTTGAAGATGTCTTCTCGTTCCCAAGTGTACTCGGGGCCTCTCTTCGAGTCCCATCGTACTTTGATTAACGGGATGCGGCTACGTTTCAACTTCTTGGTTATTCTCTCCATGATTTCCACTGGTGTCTCCGTGTATTGGAGTTGGTCATCGATATGGACCCCTTCTAAGGGCATAACCAAAGGTTCCTCTGCGTAGCACTTCTTCAGATTTGACACATGGAAGGTGGGGTGTATCCGACTTAACTCTGACGGCAGTTTTAAACGATAAGCCACTTCCCCGATCTTGGCTATCACTTTGAAAGGACCCACATATCATGGATTCAACTTTCTCCGCTTTCCAAATCGTATAACTCCCTTCCATGGTGATACTTTTAGCATGACATGAGCTTGAAGTCTCTGCTTTATAAGGACAATTCGGTTTGTAGTCTCCTGAATCAACTCAGGCCCAATGAGTTAGGACTCACCTACCTCTGCCCAACATACAGGAGAGCGACATTTCCTTCCATAAAGGGCTTCAAAAGGGGCTGCCTTGATACTGGCGTGATAGTTATTGTTGTAGGAGAACTCAACCAAAGGTATATGATCGACCCAACTATTTCCAAAATCAATCACACATGCCCTTAGCATGTCTTCTAGAGTTTGGATGGTTCGCTCACTCTGACCATCCGTTTGTGGATGATAGGCGGTGCTCATATCCAGTTGGGTACCCAGGGCTCGTTGAAGAGCCCTCTAGAAATTGGAGGTGAATCTGTTGTCCCGGTCGTAGATTATTGAGACTGGTACCCCATGTTTGGTTACAATTTCCTTAAGGTAGGTCCTTGCCAACTTGGATATGGAGTCGGATTCCTTAATGGGTATGAAATGAGCAGACTTGGTGAGTCGGTTGACTATCACCCAAATAGCATCATATCCACGAGATGATTTTGGGAGTTTGGTCACAAAATCCATGGTGATGTTTTCCCACTTCCATTCAGGTATCTCAGGCTGTACCAGTAGACCGGATGGCCTTTGGTGTTCTGTTTTGACACGTGCGCATGTCAGACATTTCTGGACATAAGTGGCGATGTCAGCCTTCATGTTTGGCCACCAATATAATTTCCTCATATCTTGATACATCTTTTCCGATCCTGGATGTATTGAGTATTTGGATTTATGTGACTCGTGCATGATTATGTCCTTCAAATTCCCATAACGGGGTAACCAACTCCTCCCGTGTAAGCACAATGTTTCGTCTGCCCTTGGTTCTAGTTTCTCTTTTGAGAGATCGGTTCGAAGCATTCCTCCTATGTCTTCTTTCTAGAGGTTTTCGGGTTTCTATGCTTGGGTTTGTGCTTCAAGGATTTGCTTGGGCAGGTCCAGATTGATGGTCATAGTTAAGGCTCGAACCCTCATGGGTGGGTCTTTATCTTTACGACTCAGTGCATCAGCAACTACGTTTGCTTTACCTGGATGGTATTTGATTTCACAATCGTAATCGCTTAACAGTTCGATCCAACGACGCTGCCTCATATTAAGCTCTTTTTGATCTAATATATGTTGCAGACTCTTGTGGTCGGTGTACACTGTACATTTTGTTCCATAAAGGTAATGCCTCCAAATTTTTAAGGCAAAGACTACTGCTTCATGTTCTAAGTCGTGGGTAGTGTGGTTTTTCTCATGATTCTTTAATTTCCTAGAAGCGTAGGCAATCACTTTCTTTCTTTGCATCAATACTGCTCCCAATCCCTTATATGATGCGTCACAATATACCTCAAAGGCACCATTGCCCTCGGGCAAGGATAAGAGAGGCGCACTACACAACTTCTGTTTTATCAATTGGAAAGCTGATTCCTCCTTTTCTCCACAATTAAATTTTACTCCTTTCTGAGTGAGTTTTGTCATTGGTTTGGCTATTTTGGAGAAGTCTTTGATGAATCGGCGATAGTATCCGGCGAGGCCTAGGAATTGGCGGATCTCCGTTGGTGATTTGGGAGATGCCCAACTCTTAACGGATTCAACCTTTGCAGGATATACGTGAATACCATCACTGTCAATGACGTGTCCTAGGAAATGGACTCTGGGTATCCAGAACTCGCATTTGGAAAATTTTGCATATAGCTGCTCTTCCTTGAGTATTTTCAGTACTTGGGCCAGATGCTCAGCATGGTCTTGTTTGTTCTTGGAGTAAAAAAGTATGTCGTTGATGAAGACTATCACGAAGTTATCCAAATAGGGTTTACATACTCGGTTCATGAGATCCATGAATATTTCCGGTGCGTTTGTCAACCCAAAAGGCATAACTCTAAATACGAAATGACGATAACGAGTTCTGAAAGCTGTCTTAGGGATATCTTCTTCCAGGACTCTCAGTTGATGGTATCAAGACCTCAGATCAATCTTAGAATACATACTTGATCCCTAGAGTTGATCAAATAAGTCTTCGATACGAGGTAATGGATAGCGATTCTTTATCGTTTGTTTATTCAATTCTCGGTATCCATGCACATACGAAAAGAGCCGTCTTTCTTCTTGACAAACAGAACAGGGGCTCCCCATGGAGAAGAGCTAGGTCTAATGAATCCTTTTTCTGATAGTTCTTGGAGTTTTTTGGCTAGTTCCTTCAGTTCTGATGGTGCTAGCCGGTAGGGAGCCTTAGCTACAGGTGCAGCCCCAGGAATCAAATCGATTTGGAATTCTATCTGTCGCACTGGTGGCATACCTGGCAGTTCCTCAGGAAATACCTCGGGAAAATCTCGGACAATTGGCACGTCCTTGATTCGGGTCTCCTCGGGTTTGTCTTCTGTTGTTCCCATATCAATCCATAACACAAGATTTAGAAGAGATATTTAGAGAGAGAAAGAGAAGAAAAGTAGAGAGAGAAACAAGAGAGAATTTGGAAGGTTAATGTTTACTAGAAAGAGAAAGTAAAATGAACCAACACCCTCTTCCACACATGGAAGAGGGTATACATACCCTTGACTTGTTGGGCCGTGGGTTTAAGTGACTTGGGCCGGGCTTGGCTTTGTTTTGGGCTTACGCCCCTAACTTATACAATATTAGCTTAAAGTCTAAGCCAGGTTTTCCCGACTAACCTATTACAATACACGACCTTTAACGACTAAGATGACCTATTACATTCTTGTTCGACTATATTAAATATAGGGCTAACAATCTCCCCCAATGTATTGGTCATTTTAAAAAGCTTAAAAACATATGATGATTGAGTGAATACATTCTTGTAGAGGAGATCTTCCTGCTTTGGTCTTGTATCTTGGTCTTGATCTTGTTTGTAACATCTTTGTTCCTGTATGCTTTCGTGATCTTTATCTTGAGCCTTTGTCATTTCACTTTGAGTGATTGAGATCTTCATCTATGCTCCTTGTGGCTAAGATGACCTATTACATTCTTACATTCTTAGGTATCTTGATTATTTCCATCTTGTGCTCTTGTTACATTCCGAATCGACAGCGGTTACACAACTACGCCACCTTCTTGATATGCATCAACATGTATAGACACGGACGAAATGGCTTTGAACATTTCACCCTAACTCGGTAGCGTTTTTTGTAAAACCCGTATTTAAAACTTCAGATATTAAATACGCAGTTTTAATTATATAAAACTATATGCAATTATTCAAGAAAATAATTATTACGAACTTATATATGATAACATACAGATAGTTAAGTTTCAGAAAACTAAAACACGCGAGAATTTAATGCGAAGGCACGTAAATAATACTTAGTCTTTTTAAATAATATATATTTATATAGAAAAAGGGGCGGTTAGTTTTTTATAACAAGAAAAGGAAATGGGCCATTAGGCCCGACCTATACCAATAGAAAGAAAAAAAAGGTACGAATGGTTACTTTGTCAAACAGAAAAGAAGAAAACGGGAATAGGGTTTTGGGAGCTAGAAAACCGCCGGCAAGAAAAAAAAGGAAAAGAGAGATCGAGTTCTGTTTGATTTGGGTTCAGGTTGGTGATTGTTCGTCATCCCTCCTAACACCATCGGTATGATCATCCTTGTTTTGTTCCTAATGGTTATTATAATTTAAACACAAATTCATTCAAGTAAAAACCCTATGAGCATGTATAAATCTACATAAAACAGGAAGTGATGTCGGTAGTGGTTTGGTTTGTCACGAAAACCGAGACAAGGGGTGTCTCGGTGCTGCTGTTCTGACCCCGCTGTGACCCAAAGGGGATTCGGTGGTGGTATAACTGCCAATTGAAAGTCAAACAGCCTAACTGGGGTGTTTGTTTGTTAATCAGTGGGAAAGGAAGGCAGACAGGGACTGTTTGGGATAGTCGCAGGGGTGTTTGGCATAAGCAGTGGGAACCCCTACACTGGCAGTGGGAAACCTGGCCAAGACAGTGGCATGGCAGCGGCTTTGGGACTGCTAGCCGCTTGCTTAAACCAACAGCCGCTGGTCGTTGGTGGGAGATTTACTTATTTTTCCGTTTTGTTTAGTGCGACCGAGATAATTATCTCGGTAGGCTCGGGCCGAGTTACACGGATTTAATAAAAGAGACTTTTGATTTAGCATTTTTTTAATCAAGTTTTAGCCATTTACTTATGATAATTAATCAAAGTATAAATCATTTTAAATTTAATTTAATTAAGCTTTTATAAAAACTAACATGATATATTAGTTAATATTTAAATACTTGTTTTCATTTAAATGATTTATTTATTTATGAAACCATTTCTTGAAATGTTTATTATAGGAAACATTTTATTTCAAGAAACTTGCTATTTTTTTTGCAAGTTACTAATAACATTATTATAATACTAGTATGCAGTAAGATACACTATTCAGAATACAGTATAATACATAGTAATCAGAAGTGCAGAATATACGCTAATTAGTAAATATTTAAGAACAGTCAATTTATCAGAAAGACACCGGAACAGTTAGATTCATCAGTTTATACATAAACAATAATACAAGAATAAAATAAATTAAACCAAGAACCTATAAGAATCAGTAAATAAAACAGTAATCAAACAACTTATTATGCGTTCGTTATGTAGTAACCGTGAAGTCGTAGTGAATCTTTCAGCTCTCGTTCTTATTTCATTTCTGGACACGAGGTACGGACTTTCCGTCCTTTCAGTAAGGACTTCCTTTCTATGTATGATTATGATTCCCCGTCTGCAGCCAAATGTTTTTCCCCGTATGTGTTTAAGCTTATCAGAAATCATGTTAAAAAGGAAATAAGTTGCCTGAGCATTATATACAAGCACGACCAGTTTATGTACTAGTTACGGAGGTATCGTAATCACGGCACTAGAGGCACCGATGTCGTGACTCACATGCAGGAGAGTGATATCCTGCATCGTCCCACTCATGTTCAGTTTGTCCATTTTTATATGTTTAGTGGGGCGTATGGATGCATCCTAGGCTTATCAGTTTACAAGTTATCAGGGTGAGTGTGGTGTGTGCTCTACATCATTCACATTGGAGCTGATCCCTCCACCCAGCACAGTATTTAGAGGTCACCCCTCTACAGTTATTTAAAGGTCACCCCTCTACAACATGACGAGGTCACCCCTCCGGTTATTCATGCACCGTTGTTACAGCACATGACCTATATACGCCCTGGCAATTAAAATAAAGTAAATGCATGTTTTCAGATTTAACATATAACACTTCAGCTTTATTATTTATGAATCAGACCTTACAGATTATACACAGATTTCCGCTGCAACTTTACTTATCAGTTTTACAGCTCCTGTATTTTATAATCTGTTTCATTTCAGTAGTTCCTTATCATGCTTTATATCCGTTCACTGAGCGTTATGCTCAGCCGTAGTTCCTTTCATGTTCTAACGACAGGTACACCAGGACACTCTTATGATTCTGAGAGCATGTGCATTTGGATGGAGGCTATCTAGACTTCTTACTTTATGCATTTCTTACATTATTATGCTTATTTGGACAATGTTTAGTCCTTTCCTTTAGTATTTACTTTTCATGTTTTGAGCTTATGTTGGATTACCGATGTTTGATTCCGGTATTTCCTTTATGGTCAGTTAATGTTCTACGACATTTACCTTATGCTTTGATGACACGCCATAAACACACGTAACGGTCCACTTATCCAAGTGGGGTGTTACAATTATGGTATCAGAGCCAGGTTCGACCTGTAGGCTCTAAAACTTGACCTGTGACTAGTGGGTAGTCACTAGGAACTTCCCAGATTTTGGCGTTGTTATCTTTCATGTTTCTCATGCATTTATTAGTCAGTTTTCTTCGGTTATCAGTCGATTTTCTTAAAGTTTTTTACTAAGTAAAAGGTTGGTACAGGACTGGCCATATTTAATCGCATG
This sequence comes from Glebionis coronaria, assembly GCA_025667525.1. Taxonomy (NCBI): domain Eukaryota; kingdom Viridiplantae; phylum Streptophyta; class Magnoliopsida; order Asterales; family Asteraceae; genus Glebionis; species Glebionis coronaria. Next base: position 33,826,979 of record CM046880.1, on the reverse strand, counting down.
TGCTTTCCTGCAAATTTCGTTTTGGTGAACCGACCCATAGGCGTTCACCGTTGCCCGTTCAGATTTTGTATTAATAAACTAATCATAGGCGTTTACCCTTACTCATGCCAGATTCATGTTTTCAGTCAAATATTACTTAGTGAACCAGCCATAAACGTTCACCATTATCCAGGTCAAATTTTCATGCTTTCAGTCGAATGTTGTTTTGTGAACCGATCCATAGTTGTTCACATTTGTCATATCATGACATTTCTTAAAATTTTGACAAGTATAGATTGGACTACAGCCATCCATATTTAATCCCAGATCGTACAGTTCTATACATGACAGTTCTCAGAAAATTTTGACAAGTATGGATCGAACCGGAATCGCCCATACTTAGTCACATTTTTCTTCTTAGAATTCTGTGGATTAAACCATAACTATCCACATCAGTTGATGTTAAACCTTAGTTGGTTAATCTTTTGTGTTCTTTGTATCAGCCAAGTTTATCCTCTTACGTAAATGTCGTTTTCATGCTGACTAAGTTCATGTCTCCTTATGAGGATTATGTTTTCAACAAGGCGATGATGTTTTCATGCTAAGATACAGAAGGGGTTACAGTTAAATCCTATTTTCATAATAATCATATTCTGGTATTCATCAATCATGTCTTCATACTGAACATTGATGAAACTCCGTTAAATCATGCTTTCAGCCTCTATACAACCAGCAGTAAGTCGACGCAGGAATCGTCAGCCTATCATATTACTTATTTTCAGTTCAGTTTACTACCGTTTAAAATCAATTTATTTCTTTGATCATGTCAGACAAGTGACACCAGTATTGATCATTCCATAAAGTTTCCACCAGTGTCGCGTACAATATTCCATATGTACCCTATGTATAGTATCTCAGTTATACATCATGTACAGTATTTCATGTGTACTCCACGTACAATGTCTCAGATATGCTCCAGGTGTAGTATTTATTTTGTACTTCATGTACAGTAGACCAGGTGTACTCCATGTACCTTACTCCATGGATATCGCTATCAGTCCTCAGTCATCCCAAGCGTTTTCCACTTGTCGATATTCTACCAGATGCTGATACTACTCGTGAGTTGAAGATTTTACCAGATACTGATGCTGCTAACACTTTGAAGACCGCACAAATGCTGATGCTGCTGATGCTTTGGAGATTTCTCAAGATGCTGATGCTGTTTATACTATGAAGACTCTGCAGAACAAGGACGAAAACTATAAATTTGAAATTTCTGACAAGAATAAATTTCAACCATCAGACACTACCATTCCATTCCATACTTTTACCTTCACAGCTAGATGTCACACTTTACTCACCTGACTGTTCATTCAGAAGAGTGGGAACCGGAACTCAGCCGGGCACTCAGCAGAATAGTTACAGGAATCACGCTCATGATAATAACCGTCATAAAGTGACAGACAAAGCAGTAGTGACAACCATCGTACTTATAATTAATCAGTCAGTAACCATCGAAACTCTGGCACGGACGTGACCAGAAATACAAGAGGTCAGTAGTCTAGCCTGTCCGCCAATCCTAGCAGTTACCAAAAATTTTCCGCCTTGTCCAGGTTCATCCATTAAAATACATGTCCAGACAACAGTAAGTATCGTTTCAGAAGACACTAGGACACCAGCCATGATACACGTCATACGAATATCTTCTCAAAGTACGAGTCAGAACTCCTAACTACAGTATGTTTCCAAGCGAGACCATTAGTAATTCAGGGTACCTTTCAGAAAGGGGTATACCCGTTCTATTATGCCACGCATGAATCAGATCATAAAAAAATTCAGTCACCACCATTAGAGTATTATTCAGATTAAACAAACAGTATTCATTCGGTGAGGTTTCAGACAAACACATTCAGTGAAAATTCGCCATGTTTACTTCACGTGTTCCTATGTCAGCTTTATCTCAAATCAGGTAGTTACCTGCCTCTCAGCTAGAAAGGACTCAACAGTATCATCATATTTATTAAAGTCTTATTTTTAGTTAACGACGAGATCCGTCTTACTAAATCCCAAATATATTCCTTATATTTTATGCCAGAAAAATCAGTATAAATTGTTTCTGCCTTACAAGCGCATGACTTAGCAGTCCATAGCTACGAAGACTGTCTAGCCACCAGTTATAAATTCACTTATGAAATTCCTTAAACTCATGACCAACAGATTACTCCAGAGCTCCTATACGTAATCTCAGAAAGTTTTTCATAAATTCCTTTCTAACCACGAAACAGAATTCTACATAGATCTTGTCTCAAGTACAGAACCTATTCTCAGAACTCTTTATCACAGGGCTTCAACTGAGTTTAAAAGAGTTGCAGTATTTGCTGCAAGAATTACCGGAATGAGGCTTTATTCGCCCTAGCGCACCACCAGGAAGTGCACCATTTATGTCTATCAGGAAGAAGTCCGGTATCATGAGATCATGTATCGACCACTAAATTTTTTTTACAATATCACCATTCTTAATCAATGTTCATTCCATATATAGCAGGTTTATCTGACCTGCTACGATGTCTTAAACATTTTCCAGAACAAATTTCCGATCATACTATCATCAGTGGTGAAAGGAAGAACGTGATGTTCTCAAGAATACTATTGCACATACTATAGTCTCTTGAAAATTTTGATCCATATTCCTAAGCCCTCTAATGCTTCAACTATATTATGAAATTTACGAATAATTTTTTTTCATGAATTCTCTGATAAAATCGTCAGTATATTCATTGATCACATTCTGATCTACTAAATCCTAAAGAAGAACGGGAGAATCATCTTCTCACAGCCATGCAGATTTTCAAATAGGAGAAAATTATATACGTAACTTTTCAGATGTGAATTCCAGTTGAACAAGGTGACCTTTCTAAGCCACCCTATTTCAGGAGAAAGAAATTTCAGACAATCCTGCGAAGTTGAAGGCCATCACCTGATGGTCCCGACCGACGCCTATGAACGAAGTACAAACATTTCTAGAACTCAATTAACTGATACCGCGGAAATTGCTGGCAGTTCTCACTAAAAATTCTTCCATGACTACTTAACCAGATTTCCACCAGAATGTACCAAAATTCCAGGCAGGATTTTGATAGAAACAATATAACACGTTGATGCAACTATTTTCATATCTAGATGTCTGACATACCGCAGGTTCAAGATAGAACGTCGTCATGTTAGTGAGTAACTACCACCCTTAGAAATTTTGAGCAGAAATGAGACGAAATTCCAAGAAATTGTTGTCAGTTACCACAGACTCATAAAAAGTATGATACTATCTAAGTTATCCTCAACCATGTAACCAGCCTGCGCGTTTCTTTCATCTAAAATGATCACGTAGTAGCGGACCTATAGAAAAATTTCAAGTAAATTGTACGAATTCAAGGTATTTCAACGACCATTATATCAGACAGAATATATGTTCACGATCACGTATATGTTTACGTTCACTTTACGTTCACGTTATTTTCACTTTCACGCCTACGTCTTATTCACAGTATGATACTGTCTCAGTTCATCTCATGATTTAAGTTCACGATTCGCATTCATGACATTGTTCACGTTCAGGTTCGTGTTCCATCTCCGTAGATACATTCCAGGTCTGGTACCGGAGTTGGTCACAGAAAGCTTAAGAAACCAGACTCAAGTTAGCACAACTTTTCCATACTCAGGCAGACGTTTCACGTCTCAGGCCGTATTGTTTGACATTTTTTTTCTTTTCCTCAGTCAGCATACGTCCATGATATATTCTAGTACCACGTTTACAGTATGTTTTGCGTATCACATTCATGATATAATTCATGCTGAGCGTACCTCACATAATCGTGAACCACGTTCACAATTGCTCATGTATCACGTTCTCAATTATTCACGTAGTTCGTCCCTATATATTTCCGCAGCTTACTCAGAGATATAAATGTTATTTCTTCAGAATATTTACACGTACCGTTTCATGAGGCTACAATGCATTTCATTCTATGAGATTCAGAAAATCCATCTTAAGTATGGAACCAGAAACTATTCAGCATCATCAGGATAGGGTCATCAAGACCAAGATTTTCATTGTGTTTAGACCTTTGAAGGAATCGTTTCGAGCGGGAAGCCACTCGAAAGGGAGGAGTCCATCCGGACCTCTCATTATTTTCCTTCAATAATTCAGTTAAGTTCCTTTTGTCATGTTATGTTCCAGGTTCTCGGCAGTCAGGTCACGATATACTCTTTCAGCCGCATTATGTCCTAATTCTGGGACGAATTATATTTCAGCTTATAAGTCCTTTCAGCTTCCATATTCTTTCAGCATATGTGTCCTTTCGGCTTTTATGACTCCATCAGCTTATTACCTTTAATTCGGGGACGAATCTCTCCTTTTTAAAGGAGAAGAATTGTAAAACCCAGTACAGTCGCATCGTTAATTCGGGGACGAATTATTCTTTTTAGAGGAGAAGAATTGTAAAACCCGTATTTAAAATTTCAGATATTAAATACGCAGTTTTAATTATATAAAACTATATGCAATTATTCAAGAAAATAATTATTACGAACTTATATAAGTTAACATACAGATAGTTACGTTTCAGAAAACTAAAACACGCGAGAATTTAATGCGATGGCACGTAAATAATACTTAGTTTTTTTTAAATAATATATATTTATATAGAAAAAGGGGTGGTTAGTTTTTTTAACAAGAAAAGGAAATGGGCCATTAGGCCCGACCTATACCAATTGAAGAAAAAAAGGTATGAATGGTTACTTTGTCAAACAGAAAAGAAGAAAACGGGAATAGGGTTTTGGGAGCTAGAAAACCGCCGACAAGAAAAAAAAGGAAAAGAGAGATCGAGTTCTGTTTGATTTGGGGTTCAGGTTGGTGATTGTTCGTCATCCCTCCTAACACCATCGGTATGATTATCCTTGTTTTGTTCCTAATGGTTATTATAATTTAAACACAAATCCATTCAAGTAATGTTGGAAATACGTTTTTCCAAAGAAAGTCTCGGTCACATCATTATTAGCATAGATCACGAGCTATAGAATATTTAGAACTTTGTTTCTTGGAGCGACCTCCCTTAGGGGGAGATTGTTGGAAATACATTTTTACGTATTTATGAAGGATCGGTCGCTCCAACGATATATTAATGTATTAGGCTCGTGATCCAGTTGTAAACTGTATAACCCATATAGCCCACATGTAGGGTGGGCTATATATACCCCCTCCTAGCATGTTAGGAGGGGTGGTTCTTTCATTTTCTACTTTTTCATTTTAATAAAACTCTTTCTCTCTCTATCTTTCTTTTCTCTCATCTTTCTCTCTCTATACCCATCTTCTCCATCTTCTCCCTCCTCCTTCATCCACTCAATCAATAGATCAATTCATAGTTTACCAAATCCTAAGAAAACGTAGACCTTCAATTGGTATCAGAGCCATGGTTGAATCTTAGGATTTGCATATTTTTTTATCTTTTGATTTGATGGTAAAAATCTTATCTTTTCTAAATTTTTTTATAAAGTTTTATCAATCTTCTTTCAATCCTTTCGTCTCATTTTTTTTAAATCTATCAATTTTATCAGTTTCCACAATCATCAGTGTTTTAATATTTTATTTTTTATTACTTTTTTTTTTGTTTTATCAGTTTTCATCTCGTCTCTATCAATTTTTGTCCAATATGTTCCAATCTTTCCAATCTGTCCAAACAGTCAATCTTCCGAATGAAAAGTTCCTTCAAAAATATTCCGGATAGAAAGATATTCCGTATAGCAACTTATTCCGTATAGCCAGTTATTCCGAATAGCGACTTATTCCGTATAGCCAGTTATTCTGAATAGCAACTTATTCCGTATAGCCAGTTATTCCGAATAGCAACTTATTCCGTATAGCAAGTTATTCCGTATCGCAAGTTTCTCGACCTCATTCAACAACACATGACTCCACGCAGACCTCGCACCCCCAGGACTCAAGACTTCGACACCACAACACCCTAGACTCACGAACCCTCACTCTCATCAGGACACCAAACCCCCCAACCTCGAACAACACTCACCCTCGACACACACCCTCGTCAACAACAACACTCATTTTTCTTAAACTCTCGTTCAGACTGACACCATTCCAAACAAACTCACCCATTTTCAAACGAAAACGCCTCTCGTCCAAACAAACATCTTAATTTCCTCCTGGCTCACCATCCCCCTAAACTCCTAAACTCCTCATATTTTCCCCATCACATAAACCAACATCTATTCTCATCTCACACCAACCTCGACTGGACTCAAACACAACGACTCGAAAATTAAATTCAACACCTCTACCTAATACTCATCGTCACAAATCACCTCCACCTCAAAACATCAACAAGACTCGATTTTCAAACAGAAAATTACAAGATCTCAGATTCTCTCGAGTTAAAGACATACATGTCGCGACCTATTAAGATCTAGTACTCGAAATTAATTGTCATCATTGATCTGTTGTTGGATCAAATTCTGGATTACTTTTCGAAGAAGAAGAAAAGATCAATAACAATTTTTGTTATTATCTTATCTCGTTTCGATTAAATCAAAGAAAAACATCACAAGTAAGACTCGACAGATGATAGACGACAGACTCGAAAAAAAAACATCACAAAAAAAAACCTACCCGAGACCTCAATAGAGAGATCTTGACGATTCATTTGCTTCACTTGAAGATTAAAAGGGTTTATTAGAGTGGTCAGGGATTGATTTTTGGTCTAGTGAAATAACAATGTTGTGAGATTAGTCTTTGGGATTCATTTGTGTGTAAAACCTGCTGTGGATTTGAGAGAATTTTTCTGAGAAACAAAGAAGAAGACGAAGATTGATAATGGTTTGGTTTGATTGATGTGGGATTAGAGACGAAGGAGTTATATTTTGTGTGAGAGAGTTTTCTTTGTGAGAGAAATTATCAGTTTAAGAGATAAGAGAGTGTGTGTAAAGAGACGGTGGAGTATTATTGGTTTTGAGAGAGAGATTAGGGCGGAGGTTACAATGCTTTCACTTGCCACGTTTTTTTAGGTGGTCAACACGTAGACCGTGGACTTATTAATAATGGGGGGCGGAGAATACAATGCTTTCACATTACAGTAATAAAACGTTTTAAAAGTTAAATGTTTTGAATTTTGAGTGTAGCAAATTTTTTAGATAAGTTAATGTTTTCTATTCTTACATTTTAAACGTTAGCTTTTAATTTAGTTTATTTCGTATTTTTTGTCAATTAATATTTGTCACGTGTGTTTTTTAGTTTAGACAATTTTGTTTATTACTTTTTGGTACATTGTATTGAGGCGGGTATTCCGAAAGAACTAAAGTGGTAAAATCCTTGACGGCCCGATCATTATATTTACCGTCGCTTGGATTTATTCATGGACGGGCTTTATTTTTAGAGTAAGATGAGTTTGAATTGGTCTCCGGTTTGTTTTCTCAACGTTTGAGCCGATAAAATTTATTGAGCCGAGCAAAATATATTTTTCCAATCGAAGATCCAAGAATTTGTCATCTAACTTTCCATGGATTTTTTGAATTCGACATCGAACGAGGGAGAATTGCATCTTTTGCAAGAAAAAGTTAGAGAAAGTGGCATCACTTCATTTCGAATGCTTTAGTCTCATCTTGTCACTCTTTCATGGATTCAAGGAGGGAGCGAATTTGTGACAATCTTTGGTCAAGATCGTCATATATTCATCGACTCAATATTCACCACTTTGACCCAACTCGCCGAGCAACTCAACCATGAAAACTTTAATCACTATGCATCCGCACTTGCATATAAGACTCTTGTGACACAACTCACGCCTTTCCTCCAATTCAATATCATCAAGTCTGAAAGTTCAGTGATTTGCCAATCATTTCTTTGAGATACACATACCAAGCTTCGAGTTTTCCGTGATACAATATTGAAACTCATGACATCGGTCTCGTCTTCGATTTATGAAAGATCTCGACTTCAGCAAGCGTATGATAATGGAGTGCAAGAATCTATGATACAGATGCAAGAGGAGAGGGTTCATACGATTGAAAACTTGGAGCCTAACGATGGCAAGAGCACAGAATCAGGAGGACAACATGATACCAGTGGCACGTCAGGGAATGTTCACGAGATCTCTTTTGATGACACCTTACCCGTTTATGAAGAAGAGCCTTCAAACATGGTGTTAATGCAATAATGTCTAAAAACGTTACTTGCATTTTTCGGTCTCGCTTAGTTTTGATTACGACAATATGTAAAAACAAGCATTTACGAAAACAACGAAAAATGAATTCTTGAGTTCAAGTATTTTTCATTTTACCCATTTTCAATTAAGGTATGGATAAACAAGTACTAACCTTAATCAAGTGATCAAGTGATTTAATCTTTTCTTAAAACTCACTTTTTATTAAATGTGACAAGTTTTTATTAAACTTTATTTTTAAGAAAATGTTTTATTAAATTAATTATTTGAAATTTGAAAATGGCATATTCTTATTCTGTTAAGAATATCCTTTCAGGATATTTTTATACCCATATAAGACCTCCACCACTAAAGGACAAAAAGGAGTGGAGTCTAGTCCGGCGGTACCTTAGCGCCTAGGCGGTACCTTATCGATAAGGTACCGCGGGCTGTGATAAGGTACCGCGGGCAGAACTAGCCGTTGGCTCCTTTGTCCTTTAAATAGTTGGCCATTCTCAGCTTTTCACCTCACCTCTTTTGCACATTCATTTCCAGATTCAAACCCCTTCTTTAATCACTCAAATCTTTGATCATTTGTTTGATTATTACTTGTTTAAGAAGTGAATCTTGTTCTTCCATCTCTTCTTCTCCAAGTGCAAAGAGAAGAACACTATCCTAGTGAAGTGTTGAGTCCACCACCAAAGATCCATTGAAGATCAATTTTTATATACTTGTAGTTGTGTCATAGTTGTGAAGATCCAAGTAGTTGTGTCTATTTGGAAGTTGTGTATGTACTAAGCATAGTTGTGTAGATTGGTCCTAGCTACGATTAGGGCTCGACTTTTAGCTTAGAGTCGGAAATTGGTTAAGCGACGTGTACGGTTTTCTCCATCATAAGGAGCTTGTTGTGTAGTGAACTCTCGAGTAAGGAGTACTCGAGGAGTGGAGTAGGAACGAGGAGTGAGCTTCGTTGCCGAACCACTATAAATCCTTGGTGTTCGGTTTGATCTTTCTTTACCCTTAACTCTTTACATTCCTTATTACTTTTTGCATATACATGTGTTAATATTAGATTAGCTACACTATCATTCTTTATTCTTTGTGGATATATTTTTGTTAGTATTAGTTTAGCTACACTATCATTGTTCATATTTGTGCATAAGAAGATTTCACATATTTCCTCAAGCCTAAGCTTTTTGAAAAAGGATTTTTGGAAACCATATTTTAACAAGTAAATTTTAAGAAACTATTCAACCCCCCCTTCTAGTTTCTACAATTGGTATCAGAGCGGGTTGCTCAAGAATTTTTGAAGTGTATTGTATTTTAAAACTTGAATCGATCTATGGATTCCAACAAGTACCTAGAAGGGCAATCTATGCAAAGACCACCACTTTTTGAAACCGTTAGTTTTATTTATTGGAAAAATAGATTTGAAACTTATGTGAAATCAAAAGATTTAGATCTTTGGCATGTTATTACCAATGGTGATTTTTTACCCTTTCAATTTAATGAAGTTTCTAAAACAAAAGAATTAGTCACTTTTGACAAAGCTAATGATGATACTAAAAAGAAACTTTCAAAAAATAATGAGGCTAAAATGGTGATTTATAATGCTTTGCCTAAGAAAGAGTATGAAAGAATTTTTATGTGTGAAACCGCTAAAGATATTTGGAACACCCGTTTAGTAACCCACCAAGGTAATAGCCAAGTCAAAGAAAGTAAAATCGATCTTCTTGTCCAACAATATGAACAATTTGTCATCTTAGAAGATGAAACTATTGATAGTGCATTTGCTAGGTTTAACACCATTATTACTAGTCTAAAAGCACTTGATGAAGGTTTTTCTAGCAAGAATAATGTTAGGAAGTTTCTAAGGGCCTTACATCTAAAGTGGAGAGCAAAAGTCACGGCTATTGAAGAGTCGAAAGATCTCTCAACTTTATCACTCGATGAACTCATAGGAAACTTGAAGGTTCATGAGATGATAATTTTGAAGGACTCGGAATTAGTAAAAACTAAGAGTGAAAGGAAATCTCTTGCACTTAAGGCCAAGAAGGCACAAAGTGACCATGATAGTTCCTCGGAAAGTGATGACGAGGAGTATGCATTGGCGGTAAGAGATTTCAAGAAGTTCTTCAAGAGACAAGGTCAACACGTTAGGCAACCAAACTATGACAAGAAACCATTGTCAAAGAATCGGTTTGTCAAGAACGAAAAAGGTGATAGGAGTTGCTTTAGATGTGGTGATCCAAATCACTTCATTGGTGATTGTCCAAAGCCCGCTCGTGATAAGAACCACACGGCATTCGTTAGTGGCGCTTGAAGCGATAGCGGTGAAGATGATGATGACAACCCCAAAGAGGAGAAATGTCTTATGGCTCACACTTCTAAAGAGGTACATTTTGAAACCGAATATTATAGCAATGATAGTTCCACTTTAGATGATATTGAATTTGAAGGCAAATATGATAGCTTACACAAACTTAGTCTTAAATTCATAGAAAAGAATAAAACCTTAAAATCAACCAAAACTAAGCTTGAAAATGAGATCAATGAACTTAGGGAGAAATTGGCTAAACTTGAGAAAAACAAAGAGGTTGATTTAGGTTGCTTAAGTTGTGAGAAACTTAGATTAGAGAATGATGATCTCTAGAGAACCTCCATTAAATTGGAAAATTTCATGAAAGGTACTAGTGCTCTTGATGATATGTTAAACAAACAAGTTCATTCTAAGGAAAAACTTGGTCTAGGTTTTAACTCAAATGAAGCCTCAACTAGTGAACCAAAACAAGTCAGGTTTTCACAGAAAACACCTTCTGGACGCGGTTCCACATTGTATGGCGCGGTTCCTTATCACTATGGAACCGCGGCCATAGATAAGGTACCGCGGCCAGAAGTTGATTTTTGTGAAAACTCTGAACTTTCTGAAAAATCTAAGTTAAATGAAAAACCAAAGCATCTTACGGTTAATAAGGTTCAATTACCCATACTTGACGACAATGCTATTAGTAAGTTCTATAAGCCGTTAAGTAAACCTCTCATGGGAAATAGAAGTTTATCTAGATTATCTTCTACTCCACCTAGAGTACGGAATGAGTCTAAGCCTAGAAGTAGAACGACAACGCCTACAAGAGATAATCAAAACAACTCACGAACTAGAAGTAAAACTCCAACACCTAGAAAGAGTAATAATAACTCTAAACCTAGATCAAACACACCTAGGAGAAGTAATGAACAACAAAATGGTTACATGAATTACTACCCTCCTCCATTTTGTTCTCCATGAGGAATCCCCACTTCATTCATTCATCCCAACCAAATGCAAGGGATGTTTGGAACTAACAATTTTGGACCATGAGATATTGGGGACCAAATGTTTGATCTTGTGTATTGTTACCTAGATATGCTTGGGAATTTATTTGGAGCCCGATGAGTGGATTAAGGATAGTGGATGTTCTAAACACATGAAGGGTAATCGAAGTTTGTTCTCGCATTACAAAGCATATGATGGAGGTAATGTCACATTCGCTAGTAGTCTACGTGGTAATATCATTGGCAAAGGTAAGGTTTCTCTTGACTCCATGACCATTGAAAATGTTGAGCACGTAGATAACTTAGGTTTTAACCTTTTAAGTATAGGTCAAATTTGTGATAATAAGTGTAAGGTCATCTTTTCAGAACATGACAGTGAAATCGTAAAAGATGGAAAAGGCATTGGAAAAGGTGTTAGAAAGCATGGGCTTTATGTCATGAAGGTTAATAAGAAGTCAAAAGAAAACATATGTCTTGCGACTATAGATGATAGTTCTACTCTTTGGCATATGAGATTAGGTCACGCTAATATGCGTTTAATTCAATCTTTAGTCTCTAAGGAGTTGGTAAGACACCTCCCCAAGATTAAGTTTGATAGTCACTTTTGTGATGCTTGCAAAGTTGGAAAGCAAGTTCACTCAAGTCACAAAACCAAGAATTTGGTTTCGACCTCTCGGTGCTTAGAGCTCCTACATATGGATCTCTTTGGACCTTCCGCCATACGGAGTTATGGAGGTAACCTTTATACCCTAGTTATAGTTGACGACTATTCTAGATTCACTTGGACTAGATTTTTGGCATCTAAGAATGAAGCTCTCGATCACTTCGAAATCTTTAGTCGGAGAATTCAAAATAAACTAGGATGTTCAATTGTTTATATTAGGACGGATCATGGTAGGGAATTTGATAATGAAGTGCAATTTGGTGCCTTTTGTGAAGCTCATGGTATTACCCATAACTTCTCAGCTCCTCGCACTCCACAATCAAATGGGGTAGTTGAAAGGAAGAATAAGACTCTCCAAGAGATGAGTAGGACGATGTTAAACGAGCAATCGTTGCCTCAAAAGTTTTGGTGCAATGCCGTAGATACATCGACTTATATTCTCAACCGAATTCTTATTCGACCTTTCCTAGGAAAGACCCCCTATGAGATTCTTAAAGGTAAGAAACCCTCATTAGAATACTTTAGGGTGTTTGGAAGCAAGTGCTTTATCCTCAACACCAAAGACTACCTTACCAAGTTTGACCCAAAGTCTTACGAAGGTATCCTTTTAGGTTATTCCCAAACTAGTAAGGCCTACATAGTCCTAAATAGAACCTCAGGGGTTATTGAAGAATCACTCAACGTAACCTTTGATGAAACCCCTCCTTCACCCAAGACACCACCATTGGTTGATGATGACTTGGATGAATTAGAAGTAGTTAAAGCCAAAGAGGTTAGAAAAATAGGAGTTGAAGACCTTAGTGTTGAAAAGGAAGTAAACATTAAGGAGTCTAGGGATCATACTCTCAATAATGTCATTGGTGACTTAAATCAAAGGACCCTAAGATCTCAAGTCCAAAACCAAAGCAACTTCTTTTGTTTTGTCTCCTTGATTGAACCAAAGAATGTTAAAGAAGCTTTGACGGATGAGAGTTGGGTCATTGTGATGCAAGAAGAATTGAATCAATTCGTTGCCAATGATGTTTGGGAACTTGTTCCTCCACCTAGAAGTTCTACCATTATAGGAACCAAATGGGTATTTAGGAATAAGCTAGATGAGAATGGTGTTGTGTCTCGTAACAAGGCTAGACATGTAGCTCAAGGCTATAATCAACAAGAAGGGATTGATTATGACGAGACATATGCACCGGTAGCTAGATTAGAATCTATTAGAATCCTTTTAGCCTACGCTTGTGCCTTAGATATTAAGCTTCAACAAATGGATGTAAAGAGTGCATTTCTTAACGGTTTGATCAATGAGGAGGTATATGTGGCTCAACCTCCCGGCTTCATTATTTTGAGAAACCGGACCATGTTTACAAGCTTAAGAAAGCACTTTATGGACTCAAACAAGCACCCAAAGCTTGGTATGATAGACTTAAAGTGTTTCTTGTTAAACATGGTAGACAATACACTCTTTATAAAGAAGAAAGGTCCTCACCTCATAATCGTACAAATATATGTTGATGACATTATATTTGGCTCAACTTGTCAAGAATTGTGTGATGACTTTGCCAAAATCATGCATGATGAGTTTGAAATGAGTATGATGGGAGAACTTAACTTCTTTTTAGGACTCCAAATTAAACAAATGGACGATGGTATTTTCTTTAGTCAATCTAAGTACGCTAAAGAAATGCTAAAGAAATTTGGATTAGAAGAATCTAGACCAATGAAGACCCCTATGGCCTCGGATACTAAACTCACCGTAGATGATGATTGTGAGTCGGTAGACAACACCAAATATAGAGGTATGATTGGTAGTTTGTTGTACCTAACGGCAAGTCGACCGGATATCATGTTTAGTGTTTGCCTTTGTGCTCGCTTCCAAGAGGCTCCCAAAAACTCTCACCTTGAAGCGGTTAAGCGTATCTTCCGATACATTAAAGGCACTATACATTTAGGATTATGGTATCCTAAAGGGACCGGCGTAGAAACCATTGTCTACGCGGACTCGGATCATGCGGGAGACTATGTGGACCGGAAAAGCACTAGTGGAGTTTGTACCTTCATGGGTTGTTGTTTAACTTCTTGGTTCTCCAAGAAACAAACCGCTCTTGCGATATCCACCACGGAAGCCGAGTATGTGAGTGCCGGAATAGCATGCCAACAAGCTCTATGGATGAAGCAAGAGCTTGTTGATTACGGGATTTCTCTTGATGATTTTCCCATCATGTACGATAATAAAGGCGCTATAGACTTAAGCAAGAATCCCGTGCAACATTCGTGAACCAAACACATAGAAATTAGACACCATTTCCTTAGAGATAATGTTCAAAAGGGGAACATTACTATCGAAAAGGTGCCCTCCGAGGACAACTTAGCCGATATCTTCACTAAGCCACTTAAGAGGGAACCTTTTTATTACTTGCGTCTAGGTCTAGGATTAATGGAACTTCTTCCTTAATTTCCTTTCTTCTTGTGTGTTTTCTATTACCACTTTGAGTCCTTGAGTCTTTTAAACTCCTTTTGAAAAATCTTCTTCTCTCTTTTTCAAAACTCTCAAAGTTTCATTCGAAAATGGTTAAGAAATTCGTTTGACATTGTTAATTCAATCTAAAAACGATTTTTCATAGATTCTCGCTATCAATCTAGAGCTTACATAATTCATATGTATGATTCTCTCAAACATAGCAAGAACAAGATTGAATCATGGAGGATCATTGTGTCATGACTTAAGGTCTTGTCTTACACACCTCCTACATTGATGTTTTTTAATCCATGTATTTTGGTCAAATCTCTATTTGGTAAGTTTGCATATGTTTTCTTTGTCTATCTTTGCTTTTAAGATGTCCCTATGATAAGTTAGACTAGAAAAATAAGATTTGCTGAAAAATCTTCCTCCAAACACCAAACCCTGCTTCTGCAGGCGGTTCCTTATGTGAACCGCGGTACCTTATTGATAAGGTATCACCACCCTAGATAAGGAACCGCCTACAGTGGCCTTCCTTTTTCGGGTTTTTGTCTGAAACTCTAGATTTACTCCAACATTTTTGAGAATCTTTGTTTTAAACCCTTTGACCACCCCAAAAATACCCTAAGCCTTCCTTATTTAAACCATAAACATTTTGCATTACTTCACATCCAAAATGTCTTATTCTCCCAATGAAAGCCTTGAATCTCCTCCATTTTCTCCAATTGCTTTCAATCCAAACCCACCAAAGAACACTCTTAATCACATTTCTCCTACAAAGAATGTTGATTGTGGAACCTCTTTTCTTCCACCACCACCCTTTAGTGTTCTTCCTCCTTCTCATGATAATGTCATGCACCATGGAACATATTGTCATTGTTGTCAATATCAACATCTTGCTATGGCACACATCTATGAGGAGTTGAGCTACATCAAGAGTCTCTTAATCAAGCCTCCTCTTCACTATGATTATGAGATCTCCAACAAGCCACCACCACCACCCTCCGCTATTACCTTGTCTTTCATATAATCATTGATTGCTTATCCTCAAGACACCAAATTCAATCAAATCTTAGAATTCTAGAATAACTAGGATTAGATTTATGCTTTTGGCTTGTTTCCTTTCCATACTTCTTTGTATGATGTACCTTTAGTACCCTATCTTGGATCTTTGTCTTTGTGTTTTCTTCTCTTTTTATTTTATTTTTTAGGTGACCTATTGCTATATATTGTTGGTTGTTTCTTTTGTTCAACTAACCCTTCTATGTAGCTTGTCACCATATCTCGATTCCTCGGTGCCCCAAGACTCTTGTGACACAACTCACGCCTTTCCTCCAATTCAATATCATCAAGTCTGAAAGTTCAGTGATTTGCCAATCATTTCTTCGAGATACACATACCAAGCTTCGAGTTTTCCGTGATACAATATTGAAACTCATGACATCGGTCTCGTCTTCGATTTATGAAAGATCTCGACTTCAGCAAGCGTATGATAATGGAGTGCAAGAATCTATGATACAAATGCAAGAGGAGAGGGTTCATACGATTGACAACTTGGAGCCTAACGATGGCAAGAGCACATAATCAGGAGGACAACATGATACCAGTGGCACGTCAGGGAATGTTCACGAGATCTCTTTTGATGACACCTTACCCGTTTATGACGAAGAGCCTTCAAACATGGTGTTAATGCAATAATGACTAAAAACGTTACTTGCATTTTTCGGTCTCGCTTAGTTTTGATTACGACAATATGTAAAAACAAGCATTTACGAAAACAACGAAAAACAAATTCTTGAGTTCAGGTATTTTTCATTTTACCAATTTTCACTTAAGGTATGGATAAACAAGTACCAACCTTAATCAAGTGATCAAGTGATTTAATCTTTTCTTAAAACTCACTTTTTATTAAATGTGACAAGTTTTTATTAAACTTTATTTTTAAGAAAATGTTTTATTAAATTAATTATTTGAAATTTGAAAATGACATATTCTTATTCTGTTAAGAATATCCTTTCAGGATATTTTTATACCCAGATAAGACCTCCACCACTAAAGGACAAAAAGGAGCGGAGTCTAGTCCGGCGGTACCTTAGCGCCTAGGCGGTACCTTATCGATAAGGTACCGCGGGCTGTGATAAGGTACCGCGGGCAGAACTAGGCGTTGGCTCCTTTGTCCTTTAAATAGTTGGCCATTCTCAGCTTTTCACCTCACCTCTTTTGCACATTCATTTCCAGATTCAAACCCCTTCTTTAGTCACTCAAATCTTTGATCATTTGTTTGATTATTACTTGTTTAAGAAGTGAATCTTGTTCTTCCATCTCTTCCTCTCCAAGTGCAAAGAGAAGAACACTATCCTAGTGAAGTGTTGAGTCCACCACCAAAGATCCATTGAAGATCAATTTTTATATACTTGTAGTTGTGTCATAGTTGTGAAGATCCAAGTAGTTTTGTCTATTTGGAAGTTGTGTATGTACTAAGCATAGTTGTGTAGATTGGTCCTAGCTACGATTAGGGCTCGATTTTTTAGCTTAGAGTCGGAAATTGGTTAAGCGACGTGTACGGTTTTCTCCACCATAAGGAGCTTGTTATGTAGTGAACTCTCGAGTAAGGAGTACTCGAGGAGTGGAGTAGGAACGAGGAGTGAGCTTCGTTGCCGAACCACTATAAATCCTTGGTGTTCGGTTTGATCTTTCTTTACCCTTAACTCTTTACATTCCTTATTACTTTTTGCATATACATGTGTTAATATTAGATTAGCTACACTATCATTCTTTATTCTTTGTGGATATATTTTTGTTAGTATTAGTTTAGCTACACTATCATTGTTCATATTTGTGCATAAGAAGATTTCACATATTTCCTCAAGCCTAAGCTTTTTGAAAAAGGATTTTTGGAAACCATATTTTAACAAGTAAATTTTAAGAAACTATTCAACCCCCCTTTCTAATTTCTACACATGGTACAATGTAATGTTGTTTATGATATATCTGCCGATGACATGCCGCATATTGAGCATTCTGAACCTAATTATGACAAACATGGGATGGAAAAGAGTGATAGAAATACCACTTCTGATTCATCCGATGTGAGTCATAATGGGGGAAAAATTGTTCAGAATGCTATAGTACATCATGATAATTGTATTATAACTGCTTCATTGACTGCTTCTGATTCCAAGATTAGAGAGCTCGAAACGATTGTAGCTCAACAATCAAAAGATCTTGAGGATGCCAAACTTGAATTTTCTAAGAAAACCGACAAATTTGAAACATACTTTGAAAAACTTGAAAAGTAAAATGTTGTTCTTGAAAGAAAATTGGATAAAAAAGTTTTAGATTCGAAGCTGAAAAGGATAATCTTTTGAAACAAATTCAGTTACTAGAGTCTAAATTGGCATCCCAAGATAGATTGCTCAAAGAAAATGAAACGTTAAAAGCCCAAGTTCAGGAAAAGGTGTTTGCTATAGCTGCGTTGAAAATCGAGTTAAGGAAAAATAGAGGACCTAGTGTGGACACTAAGCTTGAAAAACCATCAATCTTGGGGAAACCGCCTACAAATCAGTTCGTCAGACAACCGATTGTCAGACAACCTACTGTATTTAGATCCGAGCGACCACAATCATCGAGACCACGGTTTGCCTCCCAAGTTGATTTAGGTCATATTTCTATAACAGTCACTCCACCAACTAGGCCTAATGTGACTAAATCAGTTTTAGCAAGACCTCATCACATGATTGCCCCTAGTCTCTCTAAGAATGTCTAGAACTAGTTCAACTGATGTGTGCCATGATTTTGGTCAAAGGGAAGCTATTCAAAAGACACATGTAAGAGATAGCAATGTCCAACCTAGTCAAATGCCTTCTAGATTACCCAACACTGCTAACCGTAGCATGACGTCTCCTAGGAGCATCGATCAATCGTCTAGGAATTACTCGGACATTAAATATGCTACTTGTAAAACATGTAGAAAATGTGTCTTTACGACAAATCATGACTCTTGTGTCAAGAAATTACTTGATGAGGTGAACTCCAGTGCTAGAATTAAGACCCAGTGGATAGCTAAAATCAAACCCTTTGGTAAAGTTTGGCGCCCCACTGGTAGAGCTTTCACTCTTGTAGGAAACGAGTGCCCTTTAACTAGGATAGTCTCCGATTCTACTAAGACTACTAGGGAGGAAATTGATAAAGATGATACTTCAATTAAGCCTAAACTTAAGGTTTTCTATAAAAGGAAACGTTTGCCAGCTAAGATAAGTGAATCATCTACTCCGGTCGCCTCTGACACAAGTAAAGCCAACTGTGAACTCCCACGTGCTTCTATAATTGATATCGCTAACCCATGTCAAAGCATGCAAATTCCTAATGAGAATGCATGTCCTAAAGTTGATGTTCCTAAAGAACGAAGCGGTCCAATCGTTGTATACCGTTCAACAAAGGATACTCTTAGAGTTTGGTTGCTGAAGAAGCAGATATCAGAGAAACAAGTTTCTCAGGGGATTCATGGTTAAGCTTAACTGTACAAGGCTCACATTCAAATCACAGTCTGTGCCCCGTGCTTCAAAGAAAGGAAAGTTTATCGCCGATGATAATCTTATCCTAACAACAAGAAATTCATTTTTCTCGGGCATGAGCTTATATAAAAAACATTCCAAGTTTTTAAGCTCATGCACAAAGGCTTACATTCAAATCACAGTCTGTAACCCGTTCTTCAAAGAAAGGGAAGTTTATCTCGCAACGATAACTTACCCTCAAAACAAGAAATTAAATTTTCTCGGACACGAGCTTCCGTTAAAACTATTCAAAGGTTTTAAGCTCGTGTAAAAGGACTTACAGTCACATAACAGACTGTAACTCGCTCTCAATAGACAGGAAAGTTCATCCCGATGATGACTTATCCTTAAAACGAGAAATTTATTTTTCTCGGGCATGAGCTTATATAAAAAACATTCCAAGTTTTTAAGCTCATGCATAGATGGCTCATAGGCAAATCACAGTCTGTGACCCGTTCATCAACGAAAGGAAAGTTTATCGCCGATGATAAACGTATCCTAACAACGAGAAATTCATTTTACTCGGGCATGAGCTTATATCAAAAACATTCCAAGTTTTTAAGCTCATGCATAATGGCTTATCGTTAAATATCAGACGATAACCCGTACATCAAAGAAAGGAAAGTTTATCGCCGATGATAAACTTATCCATACAACGAGAAATTAATTTTTATCGGGCATGAGCTTATATAAAAAACATTCCAAGTTTTTAAGCTCATGCATAATGACTTACAGTTAAATGTCCGACTGTAACTCGAACTTAAAATAAAGGAAAGATTATCTTTTATGATAACTTATCCTCTTAACGAGAAATTCACCTTTCTCGGTCATGAGCTTGTATTAAAACATTCGAAGTTTTAAGCTCAGAAAGGAAAGTGTATCTTTTAAATAAGAGAACTTTTCCTCAAAACGAGAAATTAACCTTTCTCGGTCATGAGCTTTTCGTTAAAATAGTAAAAGTTTTCAAGCTCATGAAAATGACTTCTAAGTAAATGTCAGCTTAGGACTCGTCCTTCAGATAAAAGGAAAGTTTATCGCTGATGGTAACTTATCCTTAACAACGGGAAGTTTACAACTTCTCGGACTTGAGCTTGTTTTATAAGATATTCAACATCTTAAGCTCAAGTAATTGTTTTTCAACACTTTGAACACAATTTTTCAAGAATTTTTCAAAAGGTTTTTTCTAAATCTTTCAAAATTGTGTGTTCAAAATGTTTTGATAAAAAGAGCATGTCTTCTGGAATCGATAATACTTACGAACCTAGAAATGTCATTCAATAATGACACGGGATTGTAAATGAAGTTCGAGCAGAAGTTTAAAAGATTTAAAACATGCTCCATTATGGTTTGCTATTATTTCCGATAGTAACCCGCTTTTCACTTTGAAGACAAGCATTTCACCGGAAAGCTTTGACTTTAGAATCCGAAGTTATCAACTCCACAATCCGAAGTTCGTTTCAATTGATATCTACATACTAGACGATGCGACTGCTCAAACGACGACTACAACTCTTTAAGTACGGGTCAATAATTGAGGGGGAGCAATCGTCCAGCATTCAGAATCTTCGATGCCGAAAGTGCCATAGTTCACAAGTTGGTGTCAAGACAACGATATCAATTGTCCATGTGGTGTAAAGGGGAAGATAATTTCAGAAGTTACGAGGAAGACCAACATTCGTGAACAAGAACCATGTGCTTCTTTCATATGATGTTCTCCATCATTCAGGTCCAACCTCGTAAATTGCTAATAATTTGAATTCATTATCATATATGATCTTTGCACGTGATAAATACCTTACACTTGTGTTTACAAGGTATTTAATTTACGTTTCAAGTAGACCCTCATTAAATTGAGGGGAGCTTGTGTAACTCATGAAGATACTTGGATTTGCATTTTTCTTTCCAAATTTTCTTAAAATGATATTAAATCAATTGATATTAAAAACATCGATTGGGTTAATATTTTTAATATGGGGGAGAAAATGTGATTTAATATGGGAAATGATTAATCACAAATGGTTTGACTTAACGTGTTAGCTCATCCCGACATGTGCAAAATGTTTTCGGATATCGTGGCATATGTTAAGGGGGAGCAAAATGGATTTGCACTTCAAAATGGATTTCATGGTGACATACACTTACCCAAAACATCTCTATTCACGACGGTGAAGATTGTGGTGACATAAGGATGGTAGGATAGGTTAAAGTCCAATGATTTCTCTAGAACCGGAGGAATCTTCCCAAGGACATTCCATAGCTAGAAATAGTAGTCCTTAGGAAAGATGGAGAAAGATTGTGAATGTAGCTGAATGCCGACCAAGTACTTAAGTTAGCACTGGAACAATCACAACAAGGTGCTAGTTATGACGTATTGGTAAGCATTGAAGGGGTTGAAGAATGAAAAAGAATTGTAAAGATAAAGGGTGTAAAGAAAGTAGCCCTCCTTACAACTTAGGCATAAACCGGGTCAATTCATATGCTATTGAGATCATTTATGATTCTCGATATTGAAGATAGACATCATGGACCCAGTGATGCAAGGCACAACCCATCCCAGCTAACTCAGATATCTCTCAAAAGATATTTGTTTTAATCACACGGAGACAACACATTATCTATTGATTTATTCACTCCGAATAAATTGGTATTGAAAAGGTGGCACTCCTCTCCAGCGTCCGATCACAAAAATCCAAAATGCACGATTGAGTCTAGAGCCATTTGAGATCATCAAATATCTCATTAGGACACACTTTCATATTTCCTTGCTTCTTCACACACTGTGAAAAGTAAGAAAGATCTTAAGAGTCCTACGTAAAATCTTCATGATCTTGCCTGAACATCCGAGTAATACGAAAGTATTTACAATGAATATGGAAATCCTTCTTGAGCGAATATCAAAAAGCTCATGGTAGGTGCTTGTGCGATTCTTTATGAATCAAACTTGTGATAACTGGAAAGCAACAGTTGTTTAAACTCTTAAATGAATTTAAACACGTTCCAGGCCTCTACGCAATATCTTAGTGATCTTGCCAGAACATTCAGAGTAATACTATTAAGTATTTACAGTGACGAATGGAAATCCTTCTAGTGTTAATATCAAACAGCACTTGGTAGGTACTTGCAAGATTCTATATGAATCAAGCTCGTGACAACTGGAAAGCAACGATGGTGAGGTTCTTAATTAAACTTCACTTGTTCCAGGAACATGAATTGACGGCTTCAAATCATGCGTATATTATTATCCAAATGATTCACTCTTTATGTTCACAAACAGCTTTAGACGGTCGAATAAGGAGAACGGGTTTACCCGCGAAATCTTGTCAAGGAGGTTCTTTATTGAAACTACCTGCCACAAGTACGATATTTAATATCCTCCAACGATTTTCACCGACCGGAGGTAAAATGCTACCGAACTAGAATGAAATGTTCAAGGCCATTTCATCCGTGTATATAGTTTGTTGCTAACTGTCTTATGCAGCGTAACAAGAAGGTGGCATTGCGGTGTATAATCCAGAAGAAGTCGTCACCACATGCTTATACTACATACACTTAGTACTTCAACAAATTCAAGAAAGTCTGAAGGTCAAGTCTTCCGCTGTATCAAACTCTGAAGCTTTCAAGAATTTAAAGGTATAAGTATGTGGAACATGAAGTCACGAAGAGGCAAACTTCACAAGTGATGAATGCACAAGGTCAAGGCAAGGAAACATGCTCAAGACTAAAGTCAAAGATCACATCAAGCATATTCACAAGAACAAGATCGAAGACTCAAGCATAGTATGCTAAGTTTAAGATTTTGTAAAATGGTGTGACCTCCCTTAGGGGGAGATTGTTGGAAATACGTTTTTCCAAAGAAAGTCTCGGTCACATCATTATTAGCATAGATCACGAGCT
Source organism: Glebionis coronaria (assembly GCA_025667525.1). NCBI lineage: Eukaryota > Viridiplantae > Streptophyta > Magnoliopsida > Asterales > Asteraceae > Glebionis > Glebionis coronaria. The sequence goes on along the minus strand of CM046880.1, from coordinate 33,803,921 downwards.
ATAGAATATTTAGAACTTTGTTTCTTGGAGCGACCTCCCTTAGGGGGAGATTGTTGGAAATACGTTTTTACGTATTTATGAAGGATCGGTCGCTCCAACGATATATTAATGTATTAGGCTCGTGATCCAGTTGTAAACTGTATAGCCCATATAGCCCACATGCAGGGTGGGCTATATATACCCCCTCTTAGCATGTTAGGAGGGGTGGTTCTTTCATTTTCTACTTTTTCATTTTAATAAAACTCTTTCTCTCTCTATCTTTCTTTTCTCTCATCTTTCTCTCTCTATACCAATCTTCTCCATCTTCTTCCTCCTCCTTCATCCACTCAATCAATAAATCAATTCATAGTTTACCAAATCCTAAGAAAATGTAGATCTTCAAGTAAAAACCCTATGAACATGTATAAATCTGCATAAAACAGGAAGTGATGTCGGTAGTGGTTTGGTTTGTCACGAAAACCGAGACAAGGGGTGTCTCGGTGTTGCTGTTCTGACCCCGCTGTGACCCAAAGGGGATTCGGTGGTGGTATAACTGCCAATTGAAAGTCAAACAGCCTAACTAGGGTGTTTGTTTGTTAATCAGTGGGAAAGGAAGGCAGACAGGGACTGTTTGGGATAGTCGCAGGGGTGTTTGGCATAAGCAGTGGGAACCCCTGCACTGGCAGTGGGAACCACTGCACTGGCAGTGGGAACCCCTGCACTGGCAGTGGGAAACCTGGCCAAGACAGTGGCATGGCAGCAGCTTTGGGAGTGCTATCCGCTTGCTTAAACCAACAGCCGCTGGTCGTTGGTGGGAGATTTACTTATTTTGCCGTTTTGTTTAGTGCGACCGAGATAGTTATCTCGGTAGGCTCGGGTCGGGTTACACGGATTTAATAAAAGAGACTTTTGATTTAGCATTTTTTTTAATCAAGTTTTAGCCATTTACTTATGATAATTAATCAAAGTATAAATCATTTTAAATTTAATTTAATTAAGCTTTTATAAAAACTAACATGATATATTAGTTAATATTTAAATACTTGTTTTCATTTAAATGATTTATTTATTTATGAAACCATTTCTTGAAATGTTTATTATAGGAAACATTTTATTTCAAGAAACTTGCTATTTTTTTGCAAGTTACTAATAACAGTATTATAATACTAGTATGCAGTAAGATATACTATTCAGAATACATTATAATACATAGTAATCAGAAGTGCAGAATATACGCTAATTAGTAAATATTTAAGAACAGTCAATTTATCAGAAAGACACATGAACAGTTAGATTCATCAGTTTATACATAAACAGTAATACAAGAATAAAATAAATTAAACCAAGAACCTATAAGAATCAGTAACAGAAAACAGTAATCAGACAACTTATTATGTGTTCGTTATTTATGTAGTAACCGTGAAGTCGTAGTGAATCTTTCAGCTCTCGTTCTTATTTCATTTCTGGACACGAGGTACGGATTTTCTGTCCTTTCAGTAAGGACTTCCTTTCTATGTATGATTAGGATTCCCCGTCTGCAGCCAAATGTTTTTCCCCGTATGTGTTTAAGCTTATCAGAAATCATGTTAAACACGAAATAAGTTGCCTGAGCATTATATACAAGAACGACCAGTTTATGTACTAGTTACAGAGGTACCGTAATCACGGCACTAGAGGCACCGGTGTCGTGACTCACATGCAGGAGAGTGATATCCTGCATCGTCACACTCATGTTCAGTTTGGCCATTTTTATATGTTTAGTGGGGCGTATGGATGCATCCTAGGCTTATCAGTTTACAAGTTATCAGGGTGAATGTGATGTGTGCTCTACATCCTTCACATTGGAGCTGATCCCTCCACCCAGCACAGTATTTAGAGGTCACCCCTCTACAGTTATTTAGAGGTCACCCCTCTACAGCATGACGAGGTCACCCCTCCGGTTATTCATGCACCGTTGTTACAGCACATGACCTATATAAGCTCTGGCAATTAAAATAAAGTAAATGCATGTTTTCAGATTTAACAGATAACACTTCAACTTTATTATTTATGAATCAGACCTTATAGATTATACACAGATTTCCGCTGCAACTTTACTTATCAGTTTTACAGCTCTAGTATTTTATCATGTGTTTCATTTCAGTAGTTCCTTAGCATGCTTTATATCCGTTCACTGAGCGTTATGCTCAGCCGTAGTTCCTTTCATTTTCTAACGGCAGGTACACCAGGACACTCTTATGATTCTGAGAGCATGTGCATTTGGATGGAGGCTATCCAGACTTCTTACTTTATGCATTTCTTACATTATTATGCTTATTTGGACAATGTTTAGTCCTTTCCTTCAGTATTTACTTTTCATGTTTTGAGCTTATGTTGGATTACCGATGTTTGATTCCGATATTTCCTTTATGGTCAGTTAATGTTCTAGGACATTTACCTTATGCTTTGATGACACGCCATAAACACACGTAACGGTCCATTTATCCAAGTGGGGTGTTACAGTTTTACCTCCGGTTGGTGAAGACCGTTAGACGGTATTAGATACCGTACCTGTGATCGAGTAGATTCGATTAAGAACCACCTTGACAGGGTTTCCCGGCGGTAGTAGCCAGTTCTCTTTACTCGACCGTCTCAAAGCAGACTGCGAACGTAAAGAGTGAATCATAAGGATAAATTATCCGTCTGATTAGAGTCGTCAATTCAGATTTCTTGGAACAAGTTTGATTATAAAAGAATCGCACCATTGTTGCTTTCCAGTTTGTCACAAGCTTGATTCATGGATAATCTTGCGAGTTACCTACCGCAGTGCTGTTTGATGTTGACACTTGAAGGATTTCCATTCGTCACTATGAACACTAATGAGTGTCACTCTGAATGTTCTGGCAAGATCACATGGATTTTGCGAAGAAACCTGGAATCAAGTTTGAATCAAATAAGAATCCAAACTTAGTTGCTTTCCAGTTCTAACAATTTTGATTCATGTAGAATCGCACAAGTTACCTACCATGAGCTTGTTTGATGTTGTCTCAAGCAGGATTACCATCTTCATTGTGAATCATATCACTCAGATGTTCTGGCAATATCACAAGGATAATGCGTAGGACTCGATTGTGTCCTAATGAGATGATAGATAGATCTTGTTTGACTCTACACTTAATAAGTGCATTTTGGTAATCGGAGGATGGAACAGACTGCCACCTTTTCAATATTCACTAACTCGGAGTGAGAAAGTCAATAGATACGTGTTGATCTCCGTGACAATGAGACAAGTTTCTTTTGAGAGAAACTTGAATGGCTGGGGAAGGGTTGTGCATCGTATCACTGGGTCCATGACACTTGTCTTCAAAAGATGTGTTAACCTGGTTTCTACCTAAGTTGCATAGAAATATTCAACTCCTTCAATGCTTACCACTACGTCATCATTAGCACCTTGTTGTGATTGTTCTAGTGCTAACTTAAGTAATTGGTCCGCATTCAGCTTCATTCCACTCCATCTTTCCTAAGGACAACTATTTATAGCTATGGAATGTCCTTGGGTAGATCCCTTCGGTTCTGGTTGGATCATAGGACTTAGTTTCCTATCCTAAACCACCTTTTGACTCCATCGTTCCGTCGTGGATAGTAGGTTGTTTTGGGTATTGATCGTAACCATAAAACCATCGAAAACCATTCAAAATGCTTGATAAAAATAAAAACTTTTAACACTTTGAAAGTTTTATATTTCCGAAAAGCTCCCCTACACACATGCATCGATATACGAAATAGTTTAGCATGTGAAGGAAAGAGTTGCACATGAGTCTTTAAGATCACATGTTGCGATATATTACATTTTAATCACATTTTCTCCCCTATCTCTAATATAAAAACATTAAATTAGAGATACCAGTTGATTAAAATATGACATTTTCTAAAAACCGATTGGGAGAGAAACATGTGTGTACGCATGAATCATGGAACTTTTGTGGTCGGGTTGCTCCCCCTCAACAATATATGTGTGTCATGAAACAAAATTTGACAAAATTTTGGAAAAATGACACCACAAAATATGTTGAGGTACGGAGTTGAGATGCCTTATCTGATATAGTATATTACATTTGAAAAATTCATATTATTTTCGGAATGTGTTGGATACATAAAATATGACAATTTCAGAGATGTACCCCAACAACATTAAAGGCTTGATTTTAAAACGCTCCCCTCAAAAATTGATCAACATAACATATGACAATTTTGAGATATAAAAACCTCATATGAGGAAGGGAGTGTTGAACACACAATTTTGAATGATTTAGAAAAACCTTTTGAGAAATTCTTGAAAAATTGTGTTCAACGGTTTTAAAATAATCAGGATAGAAGAATTCTCTTCTATTGCTAAAGGAAAGCGCACAGAAACGTACACTTCCCTTTCGGGTCCGTTTTCATGAGCTTAAAACTTTGATTGTTTTGTGACAAGATCATGACCGAGAAAAATAAATTTCCCGTTGTGAAGGATAACTTATCATCCGTGATAAGCTTTCCATAAGTTGAAGTTCGAGGTCTAAGCTAACATTTACTTAGAAATCGTTTTTCATGAACTTAAAAACTTTGAATGTCTTTATGAGAAGCTCATGACCGAGAAATATGAATTTCTCGTTGAGAAGGATAAGTTATCGTCCGAGATAAACTTTCCTTAGTTGAGGTCTGAGTCCTAAGCTGTGATGTGCTTAGAAGTCATATACACGAGCTTAAAACTTTCGAATAGTTTTGATGGAAGCTCGTTTCCGAGAAAACTGAATTTCTCGTTCTGAGGATAAGTCATACTCGGGATGAACTTTCCTGTTTTTGATGTACGGGTTACAGTCTGACATTTGACTGTAAGTCTTTGTACATGAGCTTAAAAACGTTGAATGTTTTTAGAGATATCTCATGTCCGAGAAAACATAATTTCTCGTTCCGAGGGTAACTTATCATTGAAGAGATAAAGTTCCCTTTCTTTGACATTCGAGTTACAGTCTGATATGCGACTGTAAGTCATTATGAATCTTACTTGTGAAACCCCTGAGACACGTATTTGTCTGATATCTGCTTCTTCAGCAACCAAACTCTGAGAGTGTCTTTTGTTGAACGGTATGAATATGGAAAACCTTTGTGTTCTTGTTGAACCTTTACTTCAATACCTGCACTTTTATCAGTAGTTTGTATGCTTGCTTGTAGGTTAGTGATATCTTTGTGATAACCGTGTTGGGGTTCACCTTGAACCTTTTTCGTGGTAGAGGGAAATATATTTCCAGTAGGAACCCACCTAAGACCAATTGTTTTAAAGGTTCTACCCGTTGGTATCCACCTAAGACAAGGTCGAGGAGACATAGTTTGCTCATGCACAGCGGAAGACTTAGTTGGAGAGAACCTATTTCCTTTTGGGTTCCGTCTTTGAGGTGCTCTAGCTTTTTGGTTCACCTTGTTCAGGACGTTAGTGATACAATCATCATGAATGGCATTAAACACGCATTTGTTACATTTTGTGCAAACAAAGTGCTTAGCATCTGAGAAGGCTCTAGAGTTCCTAAGGTTGGCAGAATTGTTCACATCATAGAAGGGTCTAGAATTCCTAGATGTGTGAACAACGCTCCTAGGTTGTGGTTTGTTCCTATCTCTTGCTTGTGTATTTTTCTGAGCATCCTCTAGATAGCTTTTATGACCCGTGTTATTTGATCTACGCCTAGGCATGTTCATGTAGCTAGATCTAGAGTTGCTTGAAGCATTCATGTGATCGGGTTTAGCATATGCAGTCTGGCTTAAGGAGGGTCTAGTTTGTGGAGTGACTGGTTTAGGAAAATTGCTATGCACGTCAACCTGGGATGCAAACATCGAATTCGACGTTTTGGGTCGTTCAGATTTAAACGCATTCGGTTGTCTAGCTACTGAGCGATTTCTGAATGGTTGAGAAGTAGGTTTCCCCAAGACTGACTGTTTTGGTAACTTAGTATCCACACTATTTCCTTTTATCTTCCTTAATTCATTTTTCATCGCTGTCAGTGAAAAAACCTTTTCCTGAATCTGAGCCTTTAATTGCTCATTTTATAGAAGTAGTTGAGCGACACGTTGTTCTAACTTAATGTTCATATTGTCAAATATGGTGTTATCAGTATTCGCATCATTACTATCTACAATGTCGATAGGTTGCACAGATAATTCAGTTAATGATGCACGCAGAGGACTTGGATTTTGAGAAGCCAACTTTGATTCTAACAAATTTATTTGTTTCACAAAATGTTCTTTTTCCTCAGTAAAATCTTGAATCTTACGATCCAATTTTTGTTCAAGAACAACATTTGCTTTTTCATGTTTTTTAAAGTAAGCCTCAAATTTGTTATTTTTATTTGAAAAATCGAGTTTGGCATCCTCAAAATCATTAGTCTTCTGAGCTAACAGAATTTCAAGCTCGTGAATCTTAGAATCAACATCCTGAGAAGTCTCTCCTCCAATAGTACTCGTATCTGATGAATCGGGTGTGGTATTGCTATCAACCTTTTCCACTAGATACGTGTCAAGAATGGGTTCAGATTGCTCATTATGTTGAGGAACATCGTATTCAGCATTTAAATGTACCATATGTGACAATCCGTCAATTTATGGTTGATATTTTATTCTCAAATATTATTTAAAAATATTATTTTAATATTATATTATGAACTCACTTATTTTTGGGAAGTAATTTGGATTTACGTCTTGAAGTAGCGTCGACTACGTCTAAACCGGAGGATTCAACGTTACGTGCTTACGTTTACATACACCATCTTTGGTGACAGTCCGACATTTCCAAAAATAAATTTATCCGTGAATATTATTTTGGAGTTTTAAATTTGTATTGGTTCATAAACTCACAAATTTACGAGAAGAGATTAGGACTTACGATTTTAATTTAACGTCCTTTACGACTAAACCGGAAACCTTAGGATTACGTATTTACGTTTTCGAGCTTCGTTTTTAATGAGACAATTTTTATTAGATTCGTTTTGTGCCGTTGATTCATAATTTATAAAAACGTTTTTCGAAAAACGACCCGAGGGCACGCAAATCGAGGAAACTAGAATCGAGGAGTACCCGTAAATTAGTAGGATGGGACAAGTTTTACACTTGCCCACCCCACTATGTGTAGCATCCAACATAAGTCAACACATCCAAGATGTGTCAAAATTAAACATAAACTAGGACACTTGTCCATTCAAGCTTACAATGTAAGCTAAACTTACTCAAAACCATCCAACACCTAAACCACTTCTCCAAAACTCATACATGCAAACCACTCTCTCCTTCTCTCCCTAATTTCGTCCACTCTCTCTCTAAAATACCATTTTGATCAAATTTTGATCAATTCTAGCCATAAACCATGTGTTATTCACTCATATGATGAAGCCCTTTTGAAGCCCTATTGATTGGTGGTGATCTTAACATCCAAAGAGAAGTTTCCTTGGTGTCTTGGGGCTGATTTTCCACAAGGAGTTCTTGAAGAATGGTGGTCTTGAAGATGGTCTTGGTTATCCACAAGTTTCTCCATCAAAATCCATGTCCAAATCATAACCTACATCAACTTGGTGGTATAAAGATTGTCCTCCTCATCTTCTTGATATTTTGATTATGTAAACATGTATTTTATTTCATATTGTATATGTATATGATGATTATATGATGATAAAAATGTTATGTGGGGATTTGGTGTTGATAAACATGATTAAAAAGGTGAAAAACTATAAAGAACAAGGCTAAAATCTTGCTTAAAAGTGATGGCTGTATAAAACAGTAAAGAAACAGGTCATGGACTGATAAAATGATGAAGTAGAATCCATTTACAGTAAGCTATATGTCTTGTACACATGTGAGAGTTGGTCATGCAATGGAATCATTGTAATGAGTGAGATATGATCAAAACAAGTTTAAGGTACAAATCTGAGTTCACTGTTTTGGACGATTTTTAGAAAATACTTAGAAGATGATTCAACAGTAGCTATAGGAGAGTTAAATGTATCAAATATCATGTAGTTTATGTGATAAAAATTTGAGCTTCTATCTCCATATAGAACTCAAGATATAGCAGTTTTGGTGAAAGTAAAGATAAAAATCAGATTTTGGAAATTAAAGTATAATACTATTATATAAGCACTCAAAATTTAATAGTATAAAATATAAATTAAAACCCACTAACTTATATAATACATTTATATAAATATGTACAATAGTAAATAAGTGGACATTTTATAAAAATGGTAACTTGTTAAGTTTTATAAGTTATAAAACTATAAATACGATTTTTACGACTTTTTCGGCTATTACCGTAAAAATTAACGTTTTTGTTAAATAAAACTTAGATGGTTGGACCCGTCTAATGTAAACTTTATGAAACTTATATACTGATATATAAACATGTATAACAAGTAAAAACCGATAAAACCCGAACTATATAACATACGGACGTTAACGGACTAAATTAACGTTATTGGACTAATAATACAACAAAAATGGACTAAAACACTTATAAACTTATTATTGGGCTTAACCAATTTGAGCCCAACATGGGAAGTATATATACTGATAATATAGGTATAAAATGGGTTAAAACAAGTTAAAGAACTTATAATAAGTTTATTGGACTTAAAACACGTAAATAGGTAAAACTAGTAAACTAGTATAAAAGCTATCGACATATAACACTAAAATGAGTAAACGAGAATATGTAAACCCACTTGATCATCATATATAAATAATCATCATATGTATACATAATTATTATTTTTATAAAGTCATTGGACCTGAGTCTAAGACGAGTATTATTTGTCTAGATTTCCGTGATTGAAGCACGTACCGTACGTCCGAATTGCCGATAACCCGCCTTCCCACATCAACGTGAGTTCATAGCCTCGCACTCTTTTAAATGTTTTTATAAATGTTTTATAAACCCGCGAGGGAGATAACATGTTAGTTTTTATAAAATTAGGACACCATTTGTCCCGATTGTTTGTTTATTGATTTTGGACCCGAATGATTGAATGACCTGATTGTATGACCCGATAAATGATTAAAGGACCCGATAGATGAAATTAAATGGATTATTAAAGTTAGGTTATGTCACAAAAAGTCCCATTAGCATGAATTGTGAACTACCGGGAGTTGGTAGACGCTTATGCATTTAATAGTACTATTTGGGGACGATCACCCCAGTTCGCGCCTTGACGGTTGATCCCCGTCGTGCCACATTGATTGGTAAGCGAATTTATGTATGAGAAGATTTCCATAGCGTGACCTTTGTGACGACACGCTACTTTAGATGGGCAAAATTGGTATCGGGTTAGCTACCCGTTGTTGGTTTATTAAGGTAACAATGTCATGCGGCTTATAATAATCCGATTAACAAAATACTATTAGACGCTTCGAATTACGATGTATTGCCTGACTAGCAATACAGGGTCATACTATTGATATTATGTTCGTGTTTTGGTTTTCATAACCATATTCATATAACGGATTTTATTTTAATTTATACGACGTCATAAGACGTATTGTATGATGTTTTTACGACATTGGCTCGTATAATGATTTTTAAGGCAAATGCCTATATTATGATTTTCGATAAGGATTTGTATAAAAATGACTTTGGCTATTTTATGGCCTATTACAAAGATTTGTATAAAATGATCTTGGCTATTTTACGGCCTATTACAATGATTTGTACGAATTGATTTTTGGTACTAATTTTATACCAAAGTTATATTGATGGAATTTATTAAACTCTATGAATTCACTCGGCGTTATCGCTGACCTTTTCTTTTAACATGTTTTATCTCAGGTACTTGAAGGTAATTCTCGGGAAGACGACAAGAATTCATGGCCCGCACTTAAACAATATTTTTCCATTCAAACACTTTGAATAAAACTTTTGTATGTAATGTAATGACTTGGGACCGATGTAACTTTGATATTTTATGAATGGAAATGTTTTATTATTAAACAACGTGATTTTTAAGCGTTGTCTATGATGTGAGTAATGTGCTAACCCGTAACACCAACTAGTCTTCCGCTGTATTGAGTTGTATGAATTTGGGGGTGTTACAGTTTGGTACCAGAACTCTCGTTATAGAGAACGAAAGATTTTTAAAATCGAGGTTTTGAATAAAACATTTCAAAATCTTTTTACTTAAAACATTTTTCTAAAAATGTCTAAAAATCTTTTGAATATAACGGTGCCGAAGAATTCCCGAGTTACCGACAAGGCCAAGACTGAGAAGTGTTATTTTAATATATATATATATATATATATATATATATATATATATATATATATATATATATATATATATATATATATATATATATATATATATATATATATATATATATATATATATATATATATATATATATATATATATATATATATATATATATATATATATATATATATATATATATATATATATATATATATATATATAACTTGGATTATATATATACGATGTAATTTTATTACATGATTGTTTGATGATTATTTTGATATTTATACGAGGTATTTATACGACGTAGATTGTCACAAGGAACCCTAAATCCCCTAGTAAATTAATCGAAGCTATTCTCGTAGGAGTTCTAGCTATCCTAGATCTAAACCAAGTTGTGGATATTTATGATCCCAACAAATGGTTGATATTCGTAGAAATGTAGATATTAGTTGATTGTGATATTGAAAAAGAATTGGAGAGATTAAATCTAATATCGATGTCATGACGATCTTTTCTTATAGAGTGGAGTTTGACAAAACGTTGCCACCTAGAAAGATGTCATCTGATTCGTTGTCATCCAATTCTTAAATTGAAATCGAAAGGGTGAATGTTGCAATTGAGTCTGTCATTGGAACCATTACCCAAAAGCCTCATGCCACTAATACCTTTCCGAGAAGTCTAGTTGAATGATCAAGTCATTTCATATTAATGACTCATTTGATAATTGTTGTTGTAAGAGTTATAGGATTGGAAATTAAGTATTGTTCATATTGAACTTTTATTGCCCTTTCAAGGTTTATGAATAAAGTTGTAAGTATTAGAGAATGAGGTAGGATATCGAATTGAGTATAAGTTGATTGAAACTTAAATAAAATAAAATTTAACCCGTATGGAATATGATATTGTTAAGAGGAAGTCGTTAAGCCCTGTGATTGAATTTTAAGGTTTTAATTGATTGTTGATTCGTGTTAAGTGTTGTTCCTAGGCCATTGTCCACTAACGAGGATGCCCAGTGTCCAAGAAATAAATTGAAGAAATCTTCTTCTGAATTGAGACCGATGGATCTTCTGGGACATGTGGAACACCTAATGACTCTTGTAGATTAGTATTCATTGTGGTATCTTTTAAAAATCCCTAACTTAACTGAGATATCAGTTGGTAGGATGAGTTCTGAGAATTGTATGACATAGTGACACGTAATGTGTTACGGTACAATTTTGACTTATTTGTGATTAATGAAAAAGACTACCTTTGATTGCTAAATTCTACATGTATCGATGTTATCTATCTTTTATTGCTTCTCCCTAATGCTCGCATTAGTGATGCAACCATTGAACAAGTACTCATCTCGATTTGAGTTACGTTGTGGATTATTCTTTTGAGTGCCATCGAGATCATGAACCTCATGATTATTTGGCTAAAGCTCATTTCCTATTATATTGAAGTTAGTTCTTGGTGAACAACTTTTCATCACATTTTTGCAGATCACTCATTGTTTTTATAAGTTAAAACAGTATCCCTTGAGAAAAATTGAATTTTCATCACTATAAGGGTTATTCAAAGTGAGATTTATAAGTGATTGTTATCGAAATGAAGTTGTTTATAAAACACCTTAGAAAACTTAATTGTTTTCATAACAAAGAAGATCTTTGTAAATTTATTCTTGATTCTTATTTAAGAATTAAGCATGAAAATGTTTTTATTATAAACATGATCATAAAATTTTGACGAACTGAGCATTGCATCGTTAATCTTGAAATTGTATATAGTTGCGCGCCTACATACAATTTGGAATGGACCATGCAAGGCTGATTAGTAGTCACCATAAAACTGATTAATAAACACTACATTTACTTTAAAGATTGTGAAAGATTAAATTTTATGAGATCTGCAAGAAGTGAAAAATAGGGACATAGTGTTAGGGACACCTACACATGTGCCTGTAGCATCTATTCTTCTGAGTCGAATTTACTCATCTGTGGAAATTGTCTTATTTGACCATTGACAATTCATTCTTGTCCAATTCTCCCGTAGTGAGATTCTTAGGAAAAGTATCTGATTACGAGTGTTGATACCCGACTGGATGTATCGACATTCCTATCATTTCTTATTATTTGATATCATTTGAATGACCTGGGTAACGATCCGAGGAGCTTTCGAATGCGTACTCAAATTATGAAAACATGGGATATATTCATATTCGTTAAATGTTTTCGTCTGTATCTGATTTGAAATTCTCTCTCATAGATTATGCGTTGACCTTACTCTTTAGATGATAGTTATGTCTCCAGATATCCTTGAACTTGTGAAGGATTATGAGTTATTATTAGTCTTTTGAGAAGTTCACATCTTATCGACGGCAATAAAACTGGAAAGTTGATAGTGCCAGTAGAATGGATTGATTGATTATGACATGACGACATTGTCTTAATTGACGGGAACTCGAATTGAATTCCCCTAAATGATAAGATGTTGATTATCAAAAGTGATATAAATAATTCTTGGTGGATGACGATATCCTATATTTGGAATTGAAATTATATTGTGAATGATTGTGAACTAGTCATAGATATTATAATCTAGAATGAACTTAAAACGAATTTATTAAAAAGATAATTCTGTTATCTGAAACCTTAGGAAGTAATTATTGATGAATTACCTAGACTTTCGACATTAAGGCAAGTAGAATTTGGTATTTGATTATATTCTCGGTCTGCACCTGTGGCTTGTGCACTGTACGTCAGCACCATCTGAATTTAAGGAATTACCGTACAACTGAGAAAGTTGTCGGAGAAAGATTTTATTATACCAAGCCTGTCATCCTGAAGAGCTATGGTGTTATCATTCCTTTTATTTATAGATTACTGTGAATTGAGTAAATTGACAATCGAAAACGATATCCATAACTCGAAATGTAAGAATTGTTCGGTCATTTACAAGGTTCTAGAAAGATTTGATCCACGGCATGGTTATCATCAAACTTCGCATCTGCGAAAAAGATTATGTATTCCAATCACTACATCCGATACTTGTAATGAACATTATGAGTTTCACGTGATGTCGTTTGGATTGACAATGCACATGTAGCATTCATAAATATGATGAATCACGTGTGTAGGCTGTAATTTGATAAATTCATGCTTGTGATCATTGAGGACTATATGTTTGTTAATACGAATAATAATGAGTTAATAATTAGTTATAAATTACCCTGAATTGGCTAAACAATGAAAACCTATACCTTAAATATTTAACATGTGATTAAGGACTTAATCCTTTATATGATTTAACCATGTGATTAATAGATAATGGAAGCTATATTGACTTTTCAAAGATTAGAACCATTAACGCTTAGGGATTAAAAACTTAATCCTTTACATAAAATGACCGTTGGATTAATAATGGTAAGATGTATGCATATAGACTCTTCAAAAATTAAGAGCCCTTTTAAAACTTTGGATTTAATCAAAAAGAAATGGAAATATGTTTTGACGAATATTTTAACAAAGGATTTATAAGGGACTATTCCCTTATACACAAACCATTTAACTAAACTTCTGTTTAGGGGTAAATGTTTTTGCATACCTTAAGACAACCTAAGAAGGATTTAGGAAACCATTTAAACCATGACTTAAAATTTGAAACGACAATTTTTGCTTTTCAAATAAGAAAATTTTGACCAAAGTGTAACCAAAGATTTTTCGAACATTTACGAATCTTAATAATTATTTTCGATAAATCAACAAAAATCGTGTTAATTAAATTCAAATTTACTTTTGAACATTTTATATAATTGTTCGAACTAAGAAATTTAAAATTTTTACGTTTACGTTTCATAAAAATTAAATAATTATTGTTAATTTACATATAATAATTATCGACGCTTTAAACACCGGATTGAGAAAAACTGATAAAAATGATAGATGAGACGAAACTGAAACTTAGAAAATATGAAGAAAGGTGAACGTAATTACTGACGCATAATATAGAAAGAATATCTGAGTGAATTATGGACATGATAATTATATCATCATGAGAAGTGAATATAGATACCGACGCATTATGTTAAAAAGATAAAGAACCAGTTAGGACATGTTCTTTAATAATGAAGGTGCAAAACAAATTGCCGAACGATATAAAAATAAGCAATGTTTGTAAAAAGGATAATATAAATAGTGAAGGGTTTCACGGCTAATGTGAACCATTAAAATTGAGAAGCCGATGGCGTTAGATGTATAAAAGGCCACTGGTGGTTGCCTAAATATGGAGGATTGTGAGATATAGTTATGTTGGAATTTGTAAGTATAAGTAATCTATATGTATGTCATTTTTGACTAAAAGTATCTTTGTCTGAAGAAGTTGTACTAATGGCAAATCATGAAGGCAGACATCGCCTCACACATTAGTAAATGTTTACCTATTTCAAAGGTCATCATCTGAATTTGATTCGATTTGGGTCATCGTCGACAGACTGACCAAATCTGCTAAATATCATTCCCATTAATGATAAATGCAAAAGAGTTATGTAAGCATAGTGTGCCTGTATCGAACATCTACATCAAGATCCTCGCTTCACATCGAATTTCTAGAGATTTGCTTAGAAATTATTGAGAACGAACCTTGATGAGAGTACTATGTACCACCCCAAATCGAAGGGACGAGGTAAAGTAACGATACAAAGTAATATAAGTGTTGTTTTATGTTTGAATGATTGACCTTTGGTAATAGACCCTATAATCGTTTTCCTTTGGAGAGATTATCATTGATAATCATCGTGTTAGGATTAAGATCGAATCTTGTTAGGATCTAAATATTAGAGCATATGTAAGCAGGAGTTGAGATGAAGACACCCGACATACACCCATTGTGAGTTGGACATGTCTTTTAGGTTTAAGGTTTCCTATGGTGGCGAACCTAACCTTACAAAATACCAGACCCGCGAGATCTGAAATGATTGTTGAAATTAGGATCTGATTATTGACTGCCGGTAGTGGGCAAGAGGATATGTGAATATGAAAAGTAGATCTTGAAGTGCCAAATGGGTAGCGAAGTTATGCCACAATTTTAAACCTTGGAAAAATGAATTCATGATCTGACAAATCATGGGATATAAGTCCCCGTTGTATGGGACCATTGAGATGATGTAAAAGTTGGGATTGAAAGGCATATAAGCTGGATCTACCCTAGGACTTCAAGGACTGCGTGAATTTTGTTTCGTAAATCGAACTTTATGGAATATCTATCAAGCGAGAATCTGATTATTCTTAGTAGAGCTTAGATCGGCGAAAAGTTGCATTCATCAAAAACCCGTGAACATCATGGATAGAGAAAGTAAGTCAACATTAAGCCTCATCTTATTCCCGTAGTTATGTTTGGTGAAACTCGCGTATTGTAATGAATTACACTGTTGAGAAAAGACCGGATGTGGAGGAAATACCCACATGGCTTTAACTCTATAAGAAGCGAGTAGTAAGATGATCTTTGAGGACAAAGATCCTGTTTAGGGGTAAATGCTGTGACAATCCGTCAATTTATGGTTGATATTTTATTCTCAAATATTATTTAAAAATATTATTTTAATATTATATTATGAACTCACTTATTTTTGGGAAGTAATTTGGATTTACGTCTTGAAGTAGCGTCGACTACGTCTAAACCGGAGGATTCAACGTTACGTGCTTACGTTTACATACACCATCTTTGGTGACAGTCCGACATTTCCGAAAATAAATTTATCCGTGAATATTATTTTGGAGTTTTAAATTTGTATTGGTTCATAAACTCACAAATTTACGAGAAGAGATTAGGACTTACGATTTTAATTTAACGTCCTTTACGACTAAACCGGAAACCTTAGGATTACGTATTTACGTTTTCGAGCTTCGTTTTTAATGAGACAATTTTTATTAGATTCGTTTTGTGCCGTTGATTCATAATTTATAAAAATGTTTTTCGAAAAACGACCCGAGGGCACGCAAATCGAGGAAACTAGAATCAAGGAGTACCCGTAAATTAGTGGGATGGGACAAGTTTTACACTTGCCCACCCCACTATGTGTAGCATCCAACATAAGCCAACACATCCAAGATGTGTCAAAATTAAACATAAACTAGGACACTTGTCCATTCAAGCTTACAATGTAAGCTAAACTTACTCAAAACCATCCAACACCTAAACCACTTCTCCAAAACTCATACATGCAAACCACTCTCTCCTTCTCTCCCTAATTTCGTCCACTCTCTCTCTAAAATACCATTTTGATCAAATTTTGATCAATTCTAGCCATAAACCATGTGTTATTCACACATATGATGAAGCCCTTTTGAAGCCCTATTGATTGGTGGTGATCTTAACATCCAAAGAGAAGTTTCCTTGGTGTCTTGGGGCTGATTTTCCACAAGGAGTTCTTGAAGAATGGTGGTCTTGAAGATGGTCTTGGTTATCCACAAGTTTCTCCATCAAAATCCATGTCCAAATCATAACCTACATCAACTTGGTGGTATAAAGATTGTCCTCCTCATCTTCTTGATATTTTGATTATGTAAACATGTATTTTATTTCATATTGTATATGTATATGATGATTATATGATGATAAAAATGTTATGTGGGGATTTGGTGTTGATAAACATGATTAAAAAGGTGAAAAACTATAAAAAAACAAGGCTAAAATCTTGCTTAAAAGTGATGGCTGTATAAAACAGTAAAGAAACAGGTCATGGACTGATAAAATGATGAAGTAGAATCCATTTACAGTAAGCTATATGTCTTGTACACATGTGAGAGTTGGTCATGCAATGGAATCATTGTAATGAGTGAGATATGATCAAAACAAGTTTAAGGTACAAATCTGAGTTCACTGTTTTGGACGATTTTTAGAAAATACTTAGAAGATGATTCAACAGTAGCTATAAAAGAGTTAAATGTATCAAATATCATGTAGTTTATGTGATAAAGATTTGAGCTTCTATCTCCATATAGAACTCAAGATATAGCAGTTTTGATGAAAGTAAAGATAAAAATCAGATTTTGGAAATTAAAGTATAATACTATTATATAAGCACTCAAAATTTAATAGTATAAAATATAAATTAAAACCCACTAACTTATATAATACATTTATATAAATATGTACAATAGTAAATAAGTGGACATTTTATAAAAATGGTAACTTGTTAAGTTTTATAAGTTATAAAACTATAAATACGATTTTTACGACTTTTTCGGCTATTACCGTAAAAATTAACGTTTTTGTTAAATAAAACTTAGATGGTTGGACCCGTCTAATGTAAACTTTATGAAACTTATATACTGATATATAAACATGTATAACAAGTAAAAACCGATAAAACCCGAACTATATAACATACGGACGTTAACGGACTAAATTAACGTTATTGGACTAATAATACAACAAAAATGGACTAAAACACTTATAAACTTATTATTGGGCTTAACCCATTTGAGCCCAACATGGGAAGTATATATACTGATAATATAGGTATAAAATGGGTTAAAACAAGTTAAAGAACTTATAATAAGTTTATTGGACTTAAAACACGTAAATAGGTAAAACTAGTAAACTAGTATAAAAGCTATCGACATATAACACTAAAATGAGTAAACGAGAATATGTAAACCCACTTGATCATCATATATAAATAATCATCATATGTATACATAATTATTATTTTTATAAAGTCATTGGACCTGAGTCTAAGACGAGTATTATTTGTCTAGATTTCCGTGATTGAAGCACGTACCGTACGTCCGAATTGCCGATAACCCGCCTTCCCACATCAACGTGAGTTCATAGCCTCGCACTCTTTTAAATGTTTTTATAAATGTTTTATAAACCCGCGAGGGAGATAACATGTTAGTTTTTATAAAATTAGGACACCATTTGTCCCGATTGTTTGTTTATTGATTTTGGACCCGAATGATTGAATGACCCGATTGTATGACCCGATAAATGATTAAAGGACCCGATAGATGAAATTAAATGGATTATTAAAGTTAGGTTATGTCACAAAAAGTCCCATTAGCATGAATTGTGAACTACCGGGAGTTGGTAGACGCTTATGCATTTAATAGTACTATTTGGGGACGATCACCCCAGTTCGCGCCTTGACGGTTGATCCCCGTCGTGCCACATTGATTGGTAAGCGAATTTATGTATGAGAAGATTTCCATAGCGTGACCTTTGTGACGACACGCTACTTTAGATGGGCAAAATTGGTATCGGGTTAGCTACCCGTTGTTGGTTTATTAAGGTAACAATGTCATGCGGCTTATAATAATCCGATTAACAAAATACTATTAGACGCTTCGAATTACGATGTATTGCCTGACTAGCAATACAGGGTCATACTATTGATATTATGTTCGTGTTTTGGTTTTCATAACCATATTCATATAACGGATTTTATTTTAATTTATACGACGTCATAAGACGTATTGTATGATGTTTTTACGACATTGGCTCGTATAATGATTTTTAAGGCAAATGCCTATATTATGATTTTCGATAAGGATTTGTATAAAAATGACTTTGGCTATTTTATGGCCTATTACAAAGATTTGTATAAAATGATCTTGGCTATTTTACGGCCTATTACAATGATTTGTACGAATTGATTTTTGGTACTAATTTTATACCAAAGTTATATTGATGGAATTTATTAAACTCTATGAAGTCACTCGGCGTTATCGCTGACCTTTTCTTTTAACATGTTTTATCTCAGGTACTTGAAGGTAATTCTCGGGAAGACGACAAGAATTCATGGCCCGCACTTAAACAATATTTTTCCATTCAAACACTTTGAATAAAACTTTTGTATGTAATGTAATGACTTGGGACCGATGTAACTTTGATATTTTATGAATGGAAATGTTTTATTATTAAACAACGCGATTTTTAAGCGTTGTCTATGATGTGAGTAATGTGCTAACCCGTAACACCAACTAGTCTTCCGCTGTATTGAGTTGTATGAATTTGGGGGTGTTACACCATAGCCTTTGGCTGATCATCATAAATGGGTCTGATATCCGCATCATTGGTTGTTTGATCATTCCCTGAGCTGGTACTGATATGCTGCGTTTCGGATTCTGTCCCACTGCTCTCTGTATCAACCGATGCTTGATCTTTATCGACGTTGTTGTATGTCAGTCTTTGATTCACCCTTCGTTCAAATTGCCTTTGATGGTGTATTCTTTCAGCAATTGACTTCTTTAGATTACTCAAATGTTGAAGAAGTGTCTCTTTGAACGTTTGAGGATCTATGAGAGTATATTTTGTAAAGTATGTACTTGCGAACTCTCGATCGTTGTCAGATAAGCTACTTGAGTCAATGAAATGCTAGAACTGAAGGTTGAGAGATAAAAGGACGTCCATTGATAGAGTCTCGTGAAGATCATCTTCGTTAAGTTCAAGTTGAAGATGGTCCATATTAAATAGAATCGTTTTGATGAATGTCTCAACATCTTGACCAAATAGTAGAACAAATACCCGTTTGAATCCAATTTCAATACGAGTGCCTTTTAGGTCTTCTCTTGAAAGAACCTGAAGGTGTGACTGAAGCAACTTAAAGTGTTCCATGCATCTTTCTTTTACTTTAGACATCTTGTATTTGATTGCATGAACGGTTTTGGTTGTAGAATCCTTGTTAGTGGGTTTACTGATTGGAGTCTCAATGTTTGTCTGAACCTTTGGATTCTGCATCTTCTCTTTATTCATCTCAGCCATGGACGTTTTTGTTGTTGAATCCACGAAGATGTCCATTGAACGGATGTCTCGAAGAAGATATGATGTGTATGGATTACGGATCTTAGTGGATGTGTTGTGATTTGATTGTGGTTGAAATTCTGAAAATTCCAATATATTTTTTTTAGTCCGACAATAAATTCCTCAGTCCGACAAAACGGTAAGCCGAAAAAATTTTGAATCACCAAATTTTGAAATCGAGTTAGAAATAGCCAACAACTAGTGGGGAAAAAATTTGAAAAATAAAAAATTTTGACAAAAAATAAAACCTAAAATGGCCTAAAAATTTGAATTTTGGTCCGAAAATTCGAATTTTTGGTCGAAAATTTTTTCGCTTCGCCAAAATTTGTGTAAACTATGTTCTGGGACTATTCTAGATGGTGCCTAAGTCTAAAAAATACTCGAACAAAATTTAGCCAAACAGATCGCAATGTCCATCGCAATATCACCCATCGTAATGTCTCCCATCGGAATACTCATCGCAATATCCATCGGAATATTACCTGTCGGAATGTTTGGATCACAATACCTATCGCAATGTTACCTATCGGAATGTTTGATCACAATACCTATCGGAATGTTACCTGTCGGAATGTTTGATCGCAATACCTATCGCAATGTGGTCAAAATTTTGACAGTGTAACGTCGCAATATGCCTTAAATTCCGTCGGAATCCACGATCGCAATGTACGATCGCAATTCACGGTCGGAATAAGGGACTGTTGCAATGTGTGATCGCAAAGTAAAACCCTAAGGTTATTGCGATCGGAATACCTGTCTGAATGATGTATCGCAATGTAAAACCCCAATGTTATTGCGATCGGAATATGCACCTATCTTGGACAAAACACAACCAATTCGAGATTTTGAGCTAAAAAGTGATCCAAACACCCAAAAATTTTGCGTTTTTAACCAAAGAAACAATACCAAATCACTACCAATAGTATGTAGATGATTTGTATCAAGAATAGACTATAAAAAACACAAAAAAAATTGGGACGTGAGATATAGATCAAAATAGCCACAAAAAATCAAGAACACAACACAGGAATCTTCAATCACCTATCCACTATAGGATCTTGATACCAAATGTTATTCCCATATCAATCCATAACACAAGATTTAGAAGAGATATTTAGAGAGAGAAAGAGAAGAAAAGTAGAGAGAGAAACAAGAGAGAATTTGGAAGGTTAATGTTTACTAGAGAGAGAAAGTAAAATGAACCAACACCCTCTTCCACACATGGAAGAGGGTATATATACCCTTGGCTTGTTGGACCGTGGGTTTAAGTGACTTGGGCCAGACTTGGCTTTGTTTTGGGCTTACGCCCCAAACTTATACAATATTAGCTTAAAGTCCAAGCCCGGTTTTCCCGACTAACCTATTACAATACAAGACCTTTAACGACTAAGATGAACTATTACATTCTTGTTCGACTATATTAAATATAGGGCTAACATCTTCTTCCCTGATTTTGGAGATGTGTGCTAGGAAGATAGGGCATCCTCTGGTCAAGTACCTTTGTGCTTTGGTGTAAGAAATGACACTAAGTCTAGTGTTGATTATATCAGGGTTACCATCGTATAATCAAGGTTTCATCTCCCCAAGGTATACGGACCCGTTTTTGATCACATAAAATGACTGCATGGTACTTTGACAGCCAATCCATGCCAATGGTGACATCAAAGCTACCAAGACTTACTGGGATCAAATCGATGTTGAACGGGTGGTTGGAGAGGTTTAAAGTACAACCTCGAATGATGGTGTCAACTGTCACAATTTTTTCGTCAGCTAGTTCTACCGTATAGTAGGAGTCTAAGCTCGATGGAGTAATTTCCAATACTCTACTAAATTTCGTTGATATAATGCTTCGATCTGCCCCGGTGTCAAATAGGACAGATGCATATCGTTGGTTTAGTAGAAATGTACCGGTGACGATGTTGGAATTTGGATTGGCTTGGGCATCGACAACCATGTATGCTTGCGAAGGAGTTCCCTTGTTGTCCTTCTTCTGGTTGGCCCACTTGGGACAATCAGGTCTCACGTGTCCAGGGGTCCGACATTCGTAACATACTACCACTTTCTTTGGCCATAATTACTTTCACTTGCGGGGTTTTGGTTTCCCTTACATTGTTTTCCAGCATCATGATGGTAGTCGCATTTTGAACACTTAGGTTTGGATCCTCAGTAGTTCTTGCTGCGGGTTGTGGGAGTAGTGTCATTAGTTTGCTCAATGTTTTGTATTTTGGAAGACTGTCGGTACTGGTTACGAGTAGTTATACTCGACTTCCGCTTGTTGTCCGTTTGTCTTTCGGACAGGTTGTGAGCTCGCTTGTTGATCAGCTCTGTCGCAAATTCCATGGCGCCTTCCACGGTAGTGGGTTGTGAAGCTAGCACACTGTCATGAATGTTGTCAGGGAGTCCACTGACATACTTCTCAATCTTGTCACACCTTAGAGGAAACATTCTGGTGCACATCAAGCTTAACTCTTGAAATATTTGGTTGTACCAAAGGATATCATTGCTCTCACACTTTAGATCCCACAATTCGACTTCCAATTTCTTCATTTCTCCTCTGGGACAATACTTCTCAGTCATTCTCTCCTTGAGGTTGGCCCAAATGAGAGTATAGGCAGTGTCTTGTCCAAGGGAGGAGACCACAGAGTTCCACCAAGTAAGGGCGCTCTCAAGCAGAGTGCCTGTCGCATACTTAACTCTGTTCTCGTCAACACAACCGCTGATGCGGAAAACTGTCTCTAGTCTTTCAAACCATTGCATCAATTCAACAAATCCTTTTTTTCCTCGGTAGTATGAGGGTTTGCCTTTCAAGAATTCGGGGTATGAACAACCCCTGTTGAAGTTGTTTATGTGCATGTTGTAGTTCGGCTCATTGCTCATATTAGATTCTCTGGCTGCCATAGCTGCCGTAATGCCTTCACCAATCATCTATCTGAGTTGAGCAGCGGTAACATTATGAGTAGCTTCAGGAACTTCGTTGTTAGCGGTGTTGGGAGCGATTGCATTATTGGGGTTTGATCGCGTAATCACCATTTGTCTATAATCATACACAAAATGAGACTATTAGTTCAAACGTTAGTGCAGTTTTTATATTATTTACAAGAGATGATTTCATGCGTAAAACTCATAACAAATTTGGATAACCTGTCAGGATTTCATAATATAATATTTTGCACAAAAGATATAACATAAGAGGATGATTGCATGCAAATTTCCATAAGGAATTAAACATTCATCGAGCATATCAAATCCGGGACAGAGACTTAGCTAGCCTTATCCTGGGTAGTGGTACACATAGTCTTAAGTACATCAAATCCCAAAAATACATGCCAGAAAAGAGAGGTACAACACAAGAATGCATCAACAAAAGCTTGAAAAGAAATAAAAGTACGAAGGTCTCATATCATGATAGCCGGGATACAACCCGTAAGCTTGTCATGATGTACAAGAAGTCCGGTACATCTATACTAATCCTGCCTAGATGATCCACTAGGTATGGTTGGTGCTGATGGTGCTGATGAAGCTGGTGGAGCTGCAGATGCTCTTCGGGAACCCTGTAATGTCCGAATCGTCACTCGGGTCTCCTTGAGCACATGGAATGCTGTCAGCAAATGGGTCTGGAGTCTATTGGTGGCTCCTCAGAGATGAGTCATCTCTGTAGTAATCCCGTCATGTCGGACAGTGGCAAGATCACAAAAGATGGACAACGATTGCTCCTGAGCAGATAGGGCCGTATGGGTCTGATGTTGATGACCCTCCATGACCTGAATACGTTGGTGAAGACGACGGTTCTCCTCTATGAACCACTTCAATGCTTTATCAGTCTTGGCCTGGACACCCTTAGTGGCCTGGGCTTCTCTTCTCATGGTGCGGGAGAAAGTGTCAATACGATCATGGATGACGGTGTGGCCTTGTCGGCCGGCTATCACTAAATTATGGAGGTCCGATATCTCTTTCTCCTAGCGTGCAGCCAGTGCGGCAATCTGAGCCTGAACGGAATCGACACGTCTCGCTCCGGAGCCTTCCCCGGTCTCATAAGTGGAGACGGGTACGGACCCGGAGAAATAGCCCGATGATAAGAATGGAGGCACGGAATATGGTAGGCTAGGAAGAACCTGGTCCTCCTCCATAGAGGTCGGGGCCAGTATAGCTGATGCAGAGATAGGAAATGGGTCCTCTGGGAGTACTGCTTTGATAGTTGGGTCATCCTCTAAATCCGAGGCTAAAAACCATCCATACTGCGTCGATTGTGGAGATGAACAAACAACTGGGGTAGGAGCTACTCTGGGTAGGAGAGCCGTGGATGCAGTAGGCGGAGTCATGATGCTCTGAAATGGTATTATTTTAAGTTTGAAGTGAGTATAAGCTTACAAACAAAGAACTATATTATTTATATTACATGATTTATGAAATATATCCCTTTTAAGCAATTATGATAATGTTTTAAGGTTACAAATATTAATACTTATATATATACATATATGTATTATCATGTAAGTAGTTCATTTATCAATTTGTAAGTGTGAAGTTTAGTTTAATATTACCCATATTCTCATTTCAGTATTTTACTATGTGGTTGATACACGACTTTTGCCCGTATAAGAATTATCGTTCTAGTGTTCCTGTCTAATCGAATTGATCTTAGCTCTCTATGTGTGACTTTGTTTTATTTTGGTGGAACCAAAGATGTGTCGTTGTAGTGTTTAAAGTAAATTGTGCAAAACAATTAAAGTAAAGGTGCTCTTAAAATAAATCTAAATCTAATTAAAGTAAAGTGCAAGTATTTAAAAGCGAGGCTGAAATAGAGGGCACTAAAGTAAAATGACGTAAATTTAAATCTAATTAAGGCAAACTTAAAACGTGACTAAAACTAAGGCAAGTCTAAAATAAAACTAAGGCGCATAATCTTAAAGTGCAATTAAATAAAAGGCAGGAAGAATAAAACTTGAAAATAAAAATCAAAGACAAAAGCTAATAAGAACCTGAATACAACTCATTCGGAATAAACCTTCGTTTGGAATAATCACTCGTCCTAAATGTCACCTTTGGTTGAAATGATTCTTCTTCACTTGGAATATTACCAAAATCCTTGATCCGGAACAAATTGGTCTGAATATGTCACTTATCCAAAACAATGCTTCGTTCGGAACTTACTGATTCGGAACTTGTAAATTCTGCCTTGATTCGGAAGTATTAGGTCACCCCTTGATTCGGAAGTTTCCGAATGAAGTCCTTTGATTCGGAAGTTTAGAACTTCCGAATGAACCTTTCTTGAGTCGGAAGATGACCCTTGATCCGGAACTTTGGAAGTTCCGAATGAAGCCTTGACTCAGAAGTTTATGACTTCCGAATGAAAAGCCTTGATTCGGAACTTGGTCCTTGATTCGGAACTTTGAGTTGATTCGGAACTTTTGAGAAGTTCCGAATGAAACCCTTGGTTCGGAACTTTGGAGTTCCGAATGAATTCCTTTGGTTCGGAAGTTTTCACTTCGTCCGGAACTTTGAAAGTTCCGGATGAGCAAGCTTGGTTCGGAACTTTTGAGAAGTTCCGGATGAAACCTTGATTCGGAACTTTGGGAGTTCCGAACGAGCTCTTCCCTCCTTCTTGGGTCGGAACTATTCCTGGAAAGATCAGAAACAAGCAAACACCCCCGAAGAACAAGGAGAACAGTAGCAGCAGAAATAATCACAAAATAACCAAAATCAAACACACGGATAAATATAAATAGGAACGAATCAACGAATAAGCATCAACAAACAATTAAAAACATGAAATCAAACAACTTTAACCACAATAATCAAAAACCACTTGGATCAAAATAAAAGCATAAACATGAACATAACATAAACACATGAATCAAGGAATAAGAAAGGTAGATAAGAGATTGACAAGATAAAATAAAGATTTGACAAGAATTAAAATGAAAACTTACTTGGAATTAAATGGTAATTAAGGTGCATAACATGAATTAAAATTGACAAGTAATGTAAATGACAAGTATTTAAATGGTGGAAGGTCTAATTGTCACCATTAGCCAACAAGAGTAAATGAACACAATCCTAATCTATTTATAGGGGAGGATTAAGGAAGCTTCCTCCCCTCCTTCCTTTCTTGTTAATTGCAAGATTAAGTCCCTTTCTTCTTAATTCTTCATTAATTGCGTCATTAGTCCTTTTCTTCTAATCTTCTTTAAACTTGGACTTAAGGGACTTTTGGCTTCGGGATTTCTTCGAACTCGTCTTTAAATTCTTTAATAAAATAGACTTGAATTCTTCGGCTTTTGATGAACTTCCGTCTTTTGACTTTTTCTTCGATAAATCTTCAGAATTGGTCGTGGACTTCCGTTCTTTTTGCACTCTTGACTTCTTGACTTCGTCTTTCATCTTTTTCTTCAATAAAAGTCCGTAAATGCCCGTGAATGTCCGTGTTTTCTCCACTTTTCACCTTTTCATCCTAAATCACAACAAAAACACAAACCACGCATAATTCCGACATAAAAGACATAAAGTACACGTTTTGGTCCGGTTATTATTGTAGTTAAGTGGTAGAAAAGATGGGTGTTTACACACCTATCAAATCCCCTACACTTGACCATTGCAATGTCCTCATGCAATGCATTAGTTACAAAGCAAGATTACACTTTTCATCATAATCAATCCACGTTGGCCTTTATTAAAGAGATAGAAAATTAAAATTATGCAAAATAAAGAAATCAAAAGCATACCTTGGGTTTTGGAAATGTCGTGAATAATCATTATCCTCAAGTTTTCACTTTCTCCAAACCAAGCTTAAAAACGAGATCATTGTTATTATAAGTTAGTAGACTAACACGAACTCATGTGGGCCAATTACTCACTTAGACTCCCTTATTCCTAGGTGTATCTCTTATATTTTATTATTGTCTTGAATGATCACGAAGATGCATTGTTTGACTTATTTCGATAGTTATTTAGTCTGAAAATAAAGTGCACGATTTAATCAATAGTTAGCTAAAGGACCAAATCTTTTAAAACTGCTTCTCGGGACCTCATAAAGTTCATATCTTGGCATAACTCGCTTCGCGATTTGAGACCTTTCTCGGACCGATATTTGGCAGCGACTTCATACTTCAAATCTTGAGAGACGTTCATGAAATAATGGTCTTCTCTTCATAATAGGAATTCTTCACTTTGAAGTTTTAAGACATTCATACTTGGACCACGACTTCTTCATTTTTCTCCAATCTTTATTTTGGACTTTGATATACAACGATCCGCCTCCTTTTATGACTTGGATCTATTTATCCTCATACCTTGTTAGGGTCTTTTCGGATACACTTCTCCATGACTTTTGGGGAGTTTGCTTTACGTCGTGTGTCTCGATCCTTCATATTGATTTTCGATAAATGATTCTTCACATCACTTTGGATCTTTAGCAACAAAATATAGCCCTCATGCCTTGTTAGGGCCTTTTCGGACTCGCTAATCTCCGCGTCCCGCTTCAATAAGTTATGCCTTGGATATGAACTCTAATCCATACCGAGCAACTTTTAAACGATCTGGGGCTAGAAGCTAAGTAACTTTTCAAATCGTACAACCTTATTTATTAGCAGATAAATTTATTAGCAAGCGATGGGAGAATAGGCTTATAATTAACTCACATAAATTCACGAAAGAATACCGAACTTATAATTGGCTCTATCATCTCTCGTTCTCCACAGTTTAAAATCTCAAGTAATGAGACTCGTGGATACTTAGCCTATTAAATCAAAGTTTTGGGTTTTCGAGTCGCCTATAGGATCTTGCAAATTCTTAGACTTTTTCAAGTTTAGAAATCGCATCTTAAAGTTCCATTGATAAACGACTCTCTAGGATCAATTATAGGAACTTGCGAAAAGTTCTTGTTCTTAACCCGTGAGAGTTAAGACTTTCGCGTTTTATAGCTCCCTATATAAAAGCCTAGCAAAACTTGACTTAAACACGTTAAGGATACTAGCTAGAGTAAAATCGGATTGAGTCAAAAGATTCATAACGTTTGAAAATTAAAACCACTTATTAAACATTTATTCTAACAAAGAAAGAAAATAACTATACAAAGGAAAAACTAATAGGCCAAAATAGATAAAAAAATTTGAAAAATGTCGAAAAATTGATTTTCCGGTTAAAATGAGGACAAATACAAGGAAAAGACCACTTAACTTCGATAGAAGTCCCCCCTACACTGAAGATAAACATTGTCCTCAATGTTTAAGCATGTGGGAGTAAACTCCCCTACACATAGGACATTGTGCACGTTGTTTAAATCTCGCTAAGGAAAAGACCACTAAAGAGATTCCTATTTTAATATTGAGAGAATATAAAATAGTGAATCGAAAAGAGTTTAGGATAGAACCGGGAAGAAGTAGAACACGGAATCACGGGTTGGCAAGAATCATCAAGAGTGGATCATTGAAGCTCGAATCCCTGATTAAGAAGTGAGGAGAGGAAATAGCAAACCAAAGGGTCCCCCCTACACTTATGATAAAGAAAGCGAAAAGATAGATGCATGGGTTGCCTCCCAAGAAGCGCTTGATTTTTGTTAACCGAGTCGTGAGCCTGACTCGACCTTGATCATCAACGGAAGTAGCATGAAACATATCCACCAGGATCGAAGACATAGTTTTCATCCATCAATAAGCAAGAGATTAAGGCGAATAAGGCAAGCCAAAGAAGAGTAGGCAAGGTTCCCTTAAGCAGTGATGGAGCACAGTAGAAGCAAGGATGAAGTGGTGCAAGCAAGTCTTCAATGGTTCCAAAGATTTTTCCTTTTATTTCATCAGGTGGATACTGAGATGGCTTAAAGACTTCAATACCGGGGTCGAACACCTTTTCCTTCAAGGGAAAATAGCACTCAGGCTCAGCCGAGTGTGAAGAAGATCTGCAAAGAAGCACAACCTCGTCCTCAGAAGTGGGAGAAAGAGGTGTCAAATCATAAGTGCAACGGATTTCGGTGTCGACCGGTTTCTTCTCCTTTGACAAAATGCTCTTCAAATCCAAAGTAGGATCAAGGCGATAATCTTCAAAGTCCAAAGGAGGAGCATCACTCTCATGAGGGAAGTATGTGTTGAGAAATTCAGAGAAATCTTCCTCAAATGAATAATCGTCCAGAGTAGGATCGAGTGATGGTGGAGGATCTTCATCATGTGAAGAATCGCTCGATAGAGTATCAGCCTCATCAAAATCATCAAAAGTGGGCAGCTCGGGATACTCAGAGGTACAGTCAAAATCATCCGAATCTGAGCTAGAATCATCATCATCATAAGCATCGAAGACCGGTGGTGAATCATAAATAGGTGAAGCGTCCAAAGTAGAGTGAGAATCATCCACATTATCTTCAAAGAGTGGATTATCAGTGGAAGACTTGAATAGAGGATTGTCATAGACGGTAAAGTCATCGAGCACATTTATCATATTCACTGATTCTCGGCCTCCAAAGGATTTGCCTGTAAGCTTCCCCATTTTAAAAACTTTAGAATCATCCCCGACTCGTAAGATTAACTCACCTTCGGCCACATCTACTAAAGCTCGTCCGGTTCTCAAGAATGGCCGACCAAGTATTAAAAGAATACGAGGGTCCATTTCATAATCAACTACAACAAAATCGACCGGGAAAGTAAATGTGCCAACTTTGATAAACACGTCTTCGGCTATACCAACGGGGTAAGCGAGAGTGCGGTTTGCAAGTTCGAGAGTCATCTTTGTGGGAATGAGATCGGGCAATGATAGTGTTTTCCAAACACTGAGTGGCATCAAATTAATACTAGCCCCGAGATCAGCAAGGGCAGTAAATTCTTCAGTTTTGTTGAACACGCAAGGCAACACAAAACGACCGGGATCTCCAAGCTTTTCCGGAAGTTCTCTAAGAAGGACTACAGAGCAGTTTTCATTTAATCGTGTGTTGGCGAGTTCAATAAATTTCTCCTTTTTGCTAAGCAATTCCTTGAATGCTTTGACAAATTTCGGCATGTGGCAAAGTGCTTTAACAAGGCTAATGTTGATGGTCATTTTAGATAGCATATCCACATATTTCGATACTTGACGTCATTCTTGGTTAGCTCGTTGGTCTTGCCTATGCGAGAAGGGTATGGGATTCTAGGTTGATAAGGGTTAGGTGAAGGTTGTGATGTTGAAGGGTCCTTCCGAGATACATCGTCATGACGAGGCGGAGACGGTAATGGTGTACTATCACTAAGTGTAAGAGGAGTAGGGATACATGGTGGTGGAGGGGGTGTAGATGATGGTGGTGAGTCAGGTGGATTGACAATGGTAATTCCACTACGCGTAGTTATAGCACTCACATTAGCTCTCGGATTGGTGACGGTGTTTGAAGGTAGAGAACCCGAAGAAGAAGAAGGTTGAGCTTCGGGCAAGAAACTGGCCAACAGATTCTTTAATTCCGTTGTTTGAGTAATGAAGGAGGATTGAAGATTTTCACAAACCTCGGTTCTGATGTCATTACCTTGCTTCAAGATATCTCCTTTCAAATTGATTATTTGGCTCTGTAGATTCTTGATTTGCTCACCTTGAGTTCTCATGATGGTGTCAACATCGGGATTAATGGGTGGGTGTTGTTGGGTGGGTGGTTGATAAGGGTTAGAAGCACGAGGTGGGATTTGGTTGCTTCTATTGTAGTTGTTGGCGGGATTTTGGTTTTGAGGAGAAAAACCGGGTGAAAGGTAGTTGT
Source organism: Glebionis coronaria (assembly GCA_025667525.1). Taxonomy (NCBI): domain Eukaryota; kingdom Viridiplantae; phylum Streptophyta; class Magnoliopsida; order Asterales; family Asteraceae; genus Glebionis; species Glebionis coronaria. The sequence goes on along the minus strand of CM046880.1, from coordinate 33,773,213 downwards.
TGGAACGGTAGCTCAGCAGATTTCTATCCCCTTGTTGTCTAGCTTGGTAATTTTCCGGTGAATAATTACCGTAAGCAGCATACACATTTTCTGGATTTCCTTGTGTCGAAGGACAATCGGTGTATGAGTGAGGACCGCCACATGTTTCACAAGGATTAGCAACCGCTTTAACTTGTTGTTGTTGTTGGTTTGAAGCGAGAAGCGTAATACTTTTGCTCATTTCGGCCATCATGCGGGTGAGTTCGGTCATCTCAGGGTTTGCCGAGGTTGAGGAAACATTGACTCTCGGGTTGTTCCTAGAAGAAGCAGAGGAATCCCAGTTCTTGTGGTGAGTAGTCATGTTCTCAATTAACTCTCTACACTCCTCGGGTCTCCTTTTCATGAATGTGCCACCGGCGGCTGCATTGATCGTATCATGATCTCGAAAAGTCAATCCGTTGTAGAAAGTATCAATCAATGTGACAGGAAGCATGTTGTGGTTTGGACAACGATCGATCAAGACATTGTATCTCTCCCAAGCGTCAAAAAGAGATTCATCAGGGTCTTGCATGAAACCGCTGATCTGATTGCGAAGGCTTGTGACCATGGATGGTGGAAAGTAGCGCGACAAAAAGCGTTGAGTCATATCATCCCAAGTGTGAATAGAATTCTTCGGGAGACGATCAAACCATTTCTCGGCATGATGCGATAAAATATGTGGTAAGAGTTGTAGGCGAAGTACATCCATTGTGGCCCCAGGCAACTTCATGCTTTGGGTGATTGTAATGAACTTGTCGAGGTGTTTGTTGGCATCATCATCAGGCAATCCTCTAAATGGGTTTGTTTGTACTTGCTGAATCATGTGGTGCTTCAACAAAAACTCAGGAGCGTTGATTTGCATCGGCGCAATCGGTCCTCCTCGTCCAAACATTGTTGGTTGACAAAGTTTCTCCATGGTCCGAAGATCGGGCTGTGGAAGAGCATTGTTGTTATTATTATTATTGAGGTTCGGTGGAATGTTGTTGTTAACACCTGCCATATCTAAATCTTCTTGAGGCTCGGGCTCTTATAATTAGAAGATCTAGTACGCATACACCTTAAAATGCAAAAGAAAACAAAACCAAACACAAAGACAATATATATACACAATAAAGATAAAATCTTTTTAGATTTTTGAAATTTTTAATTTTTATGGTTTTTTATCATTTTTTATTTTTTATGAGTTTTTGGAATTTTTTATGCAAGAAAAGTAACGTTCACAAGTGAACGGATCCCAAAAATAACGTGTCTAGCACAGAAAACTGTTGATCTTAACGAAAAGAGCCGGCAGCGGCGCCATTTGATACACGACTTTTGCCCGTATAAGAATTATCGTTCTAGTGTTCCTGTCTAATCGAATTGATCTTAGCTCTCTATGTGTGACTTCGTTTTATTTTGGTGGAACCAAAGATGTGTCGTTGTAGTGTTTAAAGTAAATTGTGCAAAACAATTAAAGTAAAGGTGCTCTTAAAATAAATCTAAATCTAATTAAAGTGAAGTGCAAGTATTTAAAAGCGAGGCTGAAATTAGAGGGCACTAAAGTAAAATGACGTAAATTTAAATCTAATTAAGGCAAACTTAAAACGCGACTAAAACTAAGGCAAGTCTAAAATAAAACTAAGGCGAATAATCTTAAAGTGCAATTAAATAAAAGGCAGGAAGAATAAAACTTGAAAATAAAAATCAAAGACAAAAGCTAATAAGAACCTGAATACAGCTCATTCGGAATAAACCTTCGTTTGGAATAATCACTCGTCCTAAATGTCACGTTTGGTTGAAATGATTCTTCTTCACTTGGAATATTACCAAAATCCTTGATCCGGAACAAATTGGTCTGAATATGTCACTTATCCAAAACAATGCTTCGTTCGGAACTTACTGATTCGGAACTTGTAAATTCTGCCTTGATTCGGAAGTATTAGGTCACCCCTTGATTCGGAAGTTTCCGAATGAAGTCTTTTGATTCGGAAGTTTAGAACTTCCGAATGAACCTTTCTTGAGTCAGAAGATGACCCTTGATCCGGAACTTTGGAAGTTCCGAATGAAGCCTTGACTCGGAAGTTTATGACTTCCGAATGAAAAGCCTTGATTCGGAACTTGGTCCTTGATTCGGAACTTTGAGTTGATTCGGAACTTTTGAGAAGTTCCGAATGAAACCCTTGGTTCGGAACTTTGGAGTTCCGAATGAATTCCTTTGGTTCGGATGTTTTCACTTCGTCCGGAACTTTGAAAGTTCCGGATGAGCAAGCTTGGTTCGGAACTTTTGAGAAGTTCCGGATGAAACCTTGATTCGGAACTTTGGGAGTTCCGAATGAGGTCTTCCCTCCTTCTTGGTTCGGAACTATTCCGGGAAAGATCAGAAACAAGCAAACACCCCCGAAGAACAAGGAGAACAGTAGCAGCAGAAATAATCACAAAATAACCAAAATCAAACACACGGATAAATATAAATAGGAACGAATCAACGAATAAGCATCAACAAACAATTAAAAACATGAAATCAAACAACTTTAACCACAATAATCAAAAACCACTTGGATCAAAATAAAAGCATAAACATGAACATAACATAAACACATGAATCAAGGAATAAGAAAGGTAGATAAGAGATTGACAAGATAAAATAAAGATTTGACAAGAATTAAAATGAACACTTACTTGGAAATAAATGGTAATTAAGGTGCATAACATGAATTAAAATTGACAAGTAATGTAAATGACAAGTATTTAAATGGTGGAAGGTCTAATTGTCACCATTAGCCAACAAGAGTAAATGAACACAATCCTAATCTATTTATAGGGGAGGATTAAGGAAGCTTCCTCCCCTCCTTCCTTTCTTGTTAATTGCAAGATTAAGTCCCTTTCTTCTTAATTCTTCATTAATTGCGTCATTAGTCCTTTTCTTCTAATCTTCTTTAAACTTGGACTTAAGGGACTTTTGGCTTCGGGATTTCTTCGAACTCGTCTTTAAATTCTTTAATAAAATAGACTTGAATTCTTCGGCTTTTGATGAACTTCCGTCTTTTGACTTTTTCTTCGATAAATCTTCAGAATTGGTCGTGGACTTCCGTTCTTTTTGCACTCTTGACTTCTTGACTTCGTCTTTCATCTTTTTCTTCAATAAAAGTCCGTAAATGCCCGTGAATGTCCGTGTTTTCTCCACTTTTCACCTTTTCATCCTAAATCACAACAAAAACACAAACCACGCATAATTCCGACATAAAAGACATAAAATACACGTTTTGGTCCGGTTATTATTGTAGTTAAGTGGTAGAAAAGATGGGTGTTTACACACCTATCAGTGGTGTAAAGTTTTTCAAGTTTAGTGCGTCTAACATTTTTTCATAGCAATTACTCACAAAGTAGTATTAATAATTAAGTTTAACAAACATATATATACAATTAGTTCACATAGCATAAAATGCCATAAGATCTATATGCATAACTAATACGGTCCCAATAAAATCCCAAAAAGATTTTTATAAGTTATAGTCCAATTTTAAATAAAAGAAAAATCATTTTATTTTTATTTTATTTAAAAATTTATCTGGTTTTCTATAACTAATGCTCTGATACCATTCTCTGTGACACCCCGGGTAGGGTCAAAATATGCCAAAATATCCACGGAGATGTCACAAGGGTGGATCGATAGCATATAGTCCATAGAGCATAAGATAAAGAGTTAGTCAAATCAGATTACATGTTTATTTCAACAAATAAATAAAAATTGTCTTAAACATGACAGTAGGTGATTGTTTTTGTTTCCCAAATAGAACCCCTGACGAATCCTATGATGCAGATTTCTAAGATGTTGGAGACCATGCACACACCACGTACTAACTTCGTATTCCAATGCAAAATATACTAATGGGGGTCAACATAAAGTTGGTAAATTTACAGATTTTAACAATTAATTAGTTTGGACATACAATAATCATAGAAGTAATAATGCATAAAGCATTCTTACTAAAATGTAAATAACATTTGTTTATTATTAGAAACTGAAGCTTAACCTCCATAGTCCTCAACAGATGAGGACGTATTGTCTTACAAAAAGACACCCATTCCAGTTCCAACATGGTATACATCTGTTGTCCCGGCCAAGGCACAGTGAGCATGACTCACCCAGACGGGGATGGTCAATCCCTAATAGATCTATTTATAACATTCGGCGATTTACAACAATTTAACAGTTTCAATAATAATCAATCATAATCAAGTTTATACAATCCAGTTATGTCCATTATATGTTTGCATATTTTCTTTCTCAAAAGGGAAAGTTTTATCAAAAGTTTATATGGGGCTGTAAACTCAACTGGGAGTAGGCAATTGCTGTTTAGTATGAATATCCAATTAAAGTTCACGCCAAAGTTATGCCTAATCATAAAGTACAGTCTTAATAGATAGTACAAAGAACATATATGTATGCTTATACAGCTTTTAGTCAGTTCATTTTATGCTACGGTATTTATCTAAATAACCGTTGTTCAAGTATCATCAATATTCATTTAACTTATCTATACAAGTTTCATTTCTAAATGAACATAAAATGCCTAACTCTTAATATCAGTTAGCATACAAGTATTTATAATAATCATGCAACTTACAATTAAGTTTCTTGGTTAAGTAGACATAAAATGTTCTACTTAAAATATTAGTTTTCAATTTGTTCAACGTTCATATAGTTTTTATTTTCTAAAAGTATATGAGTTTATGTATGAGTAGTATATATATATCCCTAATTGTTATACAATTATTTCCTAAGGTAAATATAAATATTTTTATTTTGAAAATAAAATAAAATATTTTATTTTGAAAATAAAACTTTAAAGTTTCCATAAATCATTTTAACATTCATAAAATAATTTAACTTAAGTGTTTATACATTAATTCTTTATGGTCTATGTTTTTTAATTATGTTTTATTATAATTAAATCTAGATTTTAGGGTTAAGGCTTGTTAATGGTTTAGGAACGTGGCAAAACTAGTCCCTCCACATTTTAAACAAGTATAACTTTTGGATTATTCATGTATAGTACCTAGGGCTTGTTAATGTTTCGGCCTATGGCAGATTAGTCCCCCTAGTTTTATCTAGGTTTTGTAACTTTACTAAAATTACAAAACAGCCCCTAGGGCTTCTTTAAGTTTCGGCATTTTACAAAAATAGTCCTTAGGGTTTTAAAATGACAAAATAACTTTTAGAAACTTCCCAAAATGGTCCTAAGGGTTTAATTCGCCACAGATAGTAATTATTAAACCCTAGACTTTTGGATATTTACATTTTCAGTCCTTGTGCTTACTAGTTTATCAAAACAAGTTTTATAAGTTACGGTTTTAGTCCTTAAGTTTATAAATTGTCATTTTCATCCAAAAAAAAGTTTTTATAAGTTATATTTTTATTATAAAAACTTTTATTTAACATTCGAAATAGTATATGGGCTCATTAAATGGGCTAAACATCTAATGGGCTATTTTAGTGGGCTTAACTATATCTGAAATCCACTAATTTATTTAAATGGGCCTTTAAATCATTTATTGGGCTTAACTATATTTTTAAGTCCTTTAATTAGTTAAATGGGCCTAAGTGTAATCTTAAGTCCATTAAGTTACTAGGACTTATTAAATGGGCTTATTGGGTCCATTAAGTTTTGAATTAACATTTCATGGGCTTAAATAGTCCATTAACACTACTTTACATTTTATGTAAGTTTTAACTTAGGATATTCTTATAAGTTTGTCTTTAGTTTATTCATATTTAGTTTTGAATCTAAAATAGAAGAATAAAACTTATAGTTTGTTTTATGTGATGTACCAATTTAGATCTAGGTATGTTACAAGGTTTTATACAAGTCATAAGTTCTAATCATGAGCTTAAAACCCACGGCTATGATTACCATAACTTATTAAGGTGTGTCAAGTCTTGTTTTAAGATTGCATGTACTTGCAAGTGTTTCAATATTAAGATCTAGCTATGTATATAATAAAAAAACAAGCCAAAGTCCATGTACACCATATATAGCTTACAGTTAGTCATTTAATCTTGGTATTTTCAAGATATGGTTTTTAGCTAGTTTAATATTTACCATTTAACCACAAATCTAGGTTCTACATTCACATGCATGTACACTAAAAGACCATCTAAGTACATATATAACCCACGGCTAGATATGTACACATATAACATTTTAGTGATTTTTAATAGTCCATTTAACATGTAATGATATGTATTCGATCATTTAAACTTAGAAAATAAATCATGTATACGTTAATCATATATGTCGTGACCTTCTAGGTCATGGTTTTTGAGTTACACATGTTTATTTTATGAGATCTATGATTATTAGTTAACCATAGTTCCACAAAGTAAGATTTGTAACCCTTGCTACATTAAGTTTATAAAATGTTTTATATGATTTTAAATAAAGCTAAAACATATAGTACTAGTCATATATTTATCATTAAAAAGATTTTTAACCATGACTAATGGTACACAAATATAGGCCGTGATCTTTAAGATCATGGCTATTACCAAATCTTATTTTTAGCAAGTTATATACATGTGTTTATAGATGGATGATGATGCATGCAAGTGAAAATGAAGAAACATAAGGAGTATACCTTTCTTGCCTAAATGTTACTAAGGAAGATCTATATGAACAAGGAGGTTAGAGATCTATTCAAGATGATGAAGGAGACACCAAATATCAACCAAGTCGTGACCTTATAGGTTCGGCTAGGGCTTGGTATAATACTTCCAAAGATGATGCTAATGCTACCAATTGATTTGTGATTACTATGGGACAAAGATCTAGTAGATTTAGTGAACAAACTTGGATTTTTGGTGGCTTATAGCCGAATTGTTTGGGAGAGAAAAGGATGAAGAAGGAAGTGAGATTAACTTGGATGGGAGAATGTGAAGAGTGAGGGAAGAGTTTTTGGCTAAAAGGAGGTGAGAGAGAAGGCAAGGCAAAAGTGAGATTACGTAGGTAGGAACATTTGTGCCAAGTGTTGACACTTATGTTTCCAAAGCATCCCTTCATCTTCCACCTAGGGGCATGCATGTCATCCTTAGCCAAAAAGGGAAATGGGCTCAAGTTGTGGGCTTGTGTTGGGCTAGCACACATAGGTAGTGGATTTTGGGCTAGTCCAAAGTGTGTATGTATGTTTATAATGTACACATACATTTATATATGTAGTACAAACCTCATACAACATTTTCCCATAATTTGTTTAAGTGTTGGGCATACATAGTTGTTATAACTTTCAATACTTGTTATCCTAGTCTTATGTACCAAGTTTAGTTATGCAACATGTTACCATAGCAAAGTAGTTGTAGAAGTATAAGTACATAGTGGTCAAGTTCACACACAACTTATAGAAGTACAACACATGCGTGAATATTCTAGGATTTATGGGTGAATCTTATTACATAAAATCATGGTGAAATCATGGATTTTACATTAAAAATCAGATATGACACCTTATAGGAAAATAGTAGTAACCCGACCATAAAATGTTCCTAAAAAATGGATACACAGTATGAAAACTAGATACATAGTGATATATCATAGGCTTTTTAAACATATCAAAACCTATCTTAAAACTTGTTTTACAGCCCTTACAAGATGACACAAAAACTGGACATCCTGGGGTTTTAATTTGTTTTAACCATTTTTAGGGCTCTAGATCATAATACAAAGTTTAGATCATGTTAATAATCATATAAAAACTTATTTGAAACATATTAGGGCTGATATAATCAAGATCTAATATAAGAAACTGTTTTTAAGTTAAATCAATCACCATAACATGTTTTTAGGGTTTATAAACCCTAAAAATCATATACATATAAAAATAACATAAATCAAAATCAAAGAAGGTGACACAAGGATTAAGAACACTTACATGAACAAAGTATGATGATATGTAAATCACCAAGGTACCAAAGCACAAAGAATAAGGAGAAAGATGGAAGACATCACCAAGGAATGGAGGAATAGAGAGCAAAAATCACAAAAACACCTAAATCACCAAGGTTTCTACAATGGAGATGTAGAGAATATCTTAACCAAATCAATAATAAAGAATGTATGTGTGTTATGATAGGGGACGGCTACATAGAGGAAAATAGGAGGGATTTGTTTAATTTTTGCAAGTAAATATGTATAATAAAACATGTTTCAATAGTTTTTATACACTTTCTCCTTTTACAATATTTAGTCATAAAATCACACTTCTTCCCTATTTTGGTGACAAAAACACACGGCCAATATTGATTAGGATGACTACATATTTGATTTTTTTACCAAATTATCAAATGTTTAATACATATCTTCAAAACCTTTACTTAAAATAAAGTCTTAGTATTTTTAGTAACAAAATATCAATTAAACCTTTGTTTTGTTTCTTAATTATGGCTGGCCCCTAAAGTATTTTTAATAAATATATTTTTTCATTTAATTAAACTATATATTATATCAATAATATTTTCAAAAGGTTTTATAACATAAAATTTATTTATTTCAAAGTTATTTAAATAATTAAATGCATAGTTTTAAATAATTAGAAATGAACTGAAATTATGAATTAAAATGAAATTTTCAAAAATGACTTCAAATTTTCAAAATGACATAAATGACCCAAAAGTCGTATTTTATAAATTCGGGTTTTACAATAACTCCATTACAGTAATGGAGTTGCATTTGATGTGCAAAATATCTCAGCACAGACATAGACCAATGTTGGAAATACGTTTTACGCATTTTAGATGCGTCGGTCGTTCTAACAATATATTAATGTAACGGGCTCATAGTTAGAACAATAGTGAGCTTTATGTTAACTACTTAAGCAAACCCGGTCCATGGTTTATTACGGAACGGAGGCCCAAGCCCATCTTATGGGCTTGGGTATATAAACTATCTCCTCAGATGGAGAGGGTGTTGGTTCAATCCTTATTTCAAATAGTTTTTTCCATTTCTCTCGCTATCTTGTGTGTGAAAACCAACCATCTTTGTACCCTTTCTCTCTCTAAATAAATCAAGGATTACATATTCTTCAATTGGTTTCAAGAGCCATTGGATGAAAGTATTGGTCTTGGTGTTTATTTGTTTGATTCGTGCTATATTCATCATATATAGGTCACGATCAAAATTTTTTTGTGTTTTAATGGATCAAATATTTATCTAAACCTTCAACTATTATTTAGTATTGTTTTGGTTTAAATCTTTTAGCTAAAAACAAAAAAAAATTGCTTGTTAGGATTGATTTTTTTTAGAATCAGTCCCTCTTGAACCGTGACTCACACCTCACGAACACTGATCAAACCAGCAAGTTTGGTTTCAATGCTTCTGTACTAATATTAGAAACTGATATATTGAACAACTACATAAGGCTTTATATAGCCTATACAAGAATACAAGCAGGGAACAAGACTACCCACTAACTCTTCCTAAAGACCTGGTACACACTCTCAACTTCCTTTATACTCGGTCAAAGTGACTACCAAATCAAACTAACAAACTAGTAATTAAAACATAACATAAAATTCTAACCATGACATGCATACGTGACCCTTTTATGAACGATTAACCCAACATTTTTTAGTGAAAAGTTCTATTAGAAAGTAAAAATCTTGATTTAAATTTTATGTCAAAAAATTTGAAAAGATTGCATTTTAAGGTTCTTTTGAGGTTATGATACTTGGAAGTACAACCCGCTTCGCTGGATTCACTCAAAAACGTTGTTTTTTTAGATTGAAAATTTTGGTATTATCTCGGTTCTTAAACCCTGATTAGCCGGGATAGCATCCACAGAACCGAGATAGAGGTTTTTGAACCGGGATAGTGATTCTTTTGTTAGCGTCATAATATTGAGTCAAACAAGAATGATCGATCATAGGTGTATTATGTATCGTTTATTACAACGTTGTAATAGTAGTATAATAGTCGTGACAATACGGGCTTGATGGCTAGCTTAAAAGACCTCTTTCAAGGTACTAAGCATTTATTCAAGCTCGGCCCAAACAATATAGTCCACAGAAAGCCCACATGTAGGCGGACTATATAAAGCGCTCCTATCATGTTAGGAGGGGTTAGCCATTTCATTTTTCAATCTAATCCTCCTTAAGTTTCACACACTTTCTCTCTCTACTTTCCCTCTCTAAAATTCATCTTTTTTCTTCATTATTTCTTTAATCCATCATCATAAATCATGGGACAACACTTTGAAACTAGGATAGTGTTTAAGCCTTCAACCGAGATAACGATTTTTCGAACTGGCATAGTGTTTAAGCCTTGAACCGAGATAGTGATTTTTCAAACTGGGATAGTGTTTAAGCCTTGAACCGAGATAGTGATTTTTGTACCAGGATAAGTTGGTTAGTCTTGGAACCAGGATAAGTTGGCTAGTCTTGGAACCGCTGAGAATAAAAATCTTGCATTAGAAAATAGGGTCACTTATCTTCTTGGAAAGTGTAAACTGGCCAAACATGGATGTATGCAACTTTATGATTCAGTAGAACGAGCATTCGCTTCAAACTAAGAGAAAAAAGTCATTTATTGACCAACTGAATCAGAAGTTTGTAGAAATTTTTGATCTAACCGTGCTACTCTAAGATAAAAACATAGTTTTGGCTGAGTTAAAGAAAACACTTTATACCCTCAAAGGTAAAGAAGTTTTTGATAACGTAACCACTTTCTCAGCATCGTCCTCAAGTGCTCCCAAACTTAACCCAACCAAGCCTAATCTCATTGTCGTCACACCAATAAACAAGGGCTCAAAGGTTAAACCATCTCGACCAATAGTCAAGAATGATAAGGCGAAACCAAAATCAGCTAATAATGTTCCCATGTTGCCTTTTACATGAGTAAAACAAACTACTAGGGTTCGAAGATCACAGCCTTAAGGCAATACAAAGAAAGATTGAATCTTGCCCTCCTCTAGTAGCAAAGTGAAGAAGAATGTAGAAGCCCACCCTAGGAATGTTATTTTTGATTTGAATAAAAAAGAATCATGTAGTTAAACCTAAAGGCTCTGCGGTTGTGCAGCGTTCTAAGCCTATTATGCATTCTAATTTAAGATGTTAGAATTGTAATGAATGCATGTTTTCTAATCGTCATGATTCTTGCCTTATCGATCATGTGAACGAGATGTATGCCCGTAAGCATAATTTGGAATGGAAAGTGATGAGACTGCTTTTATACATAGTCTCATCGTCCAAATCGGGCTTAAAATGCATAAAATATCATTAAAACTGCCAAATATATGCTCGTGTTTGTTACTTGTGTATTTTAGGTACGGATATTGAGGAAATGACAAAAAGATCACAAGAATCATTCAAAAACGAACACGGGAAACGAAGCCGCACAATGAACCGGGCCCGAATCTGGAATTTCCAAAATGGTCCTTGAAGAATTGAAGATTGTCAACAATGGTCCCTCAACTATTGAAGGCTTGTCATTTTATACCCCTGTAAATCCTCAAAATTACTTGTGGGTCCCTAAAATATCATGTTTGAACAAGTTTAGCCCTTGAAGATTGCATTTATTTCATTTGAAGTCCTTGTTAAAAGTATGGAAAATTGATGTGCCAAAAATGACAACTTAGTCAAAGTTGTTTACAAAGGGAAAAAGTTAATGTTGCTGATTATTACAAGATGAAGGAAGTATGAACCTTTGGGGGCCAAAACTGCCAAACAACTAAACCCACACAACCAATACAAAACTGACACCTCAGCTTGACCCACCCATTTACCCATTTACCCTACCCAACCCGTCCAAAACCCAACCAAAACCCACCAGGTTTATTTAATAAACCTGGTCAAATGGTCAAACAAGATTTCCCACTTAACACAAAATTTAAAAACTTAATTAACCAAAACCAATCAAACCCTTACCTGCTATCACCCTTAATCCCATAAACCCTAAAAACCCTAATCATCCAAAACAAGGGGGTTTCTGTTAATTGTTTCCAGAACCTTGATTACACCCCTCCTAAACCCATCCCACTCATAAAAACATTGTCATGTGACTCTATGGCCCACCCCGTACCTCCCCTGCACCCATCACTTTCCCCCAAACCCCAATACCCGACCAAATGAACGAATGGATGGTAGTCCTTGGTCCCCAAGCACATTTTGACGTCCAAGATCAACAAAAGCAGCTGGCAACATCACATGATCAATTTGACCAAGATTCCCAGTCAAAATCAAAGGGCATTTAGGGGAAATCAGTATCTAGGGTTTACACATTGTAATATTTTATTAGTTTTCTGATTATTCTTCTAGCTAGTATAAATGGGACGTATGTGTCTCATTTTACATTTGTTCCAGATTTTCTCCAAGCATTTGTAACTCCTTTTTATAAAATTTATAAAGTTGGTATTTTTTCAGTTAAATTATAATTCCTTTAATGGTTTTTGAAAGTTAGTGTATGTTTGTGAGATAATCTGAGTTCCATTAATCATTTGTTACACACTTTGTGTGTTTGAGTTTTCAAAAGGTTTTAAAAAGGTTTTCAATTTTCAGAAATCTAATGTCCAAGAAAGTGAAACTGGACTTGGACCATTGGATTTCTGAGTTTGGACTTGTTTTAAAAACGTTTCATAGGTTCCAAGGTTTGTTGGATTTTAAGGTTTCAAAAAGTTTGAAAAAATCAGGAAGATTGGTATTGTGTGTTCATTTTTTTGGCAGGTTTCATTGCTAGTTTGTTGTCCAAGTGTTCTGCTCAGGTCCGGACCTGATAGGAGGTGGCTAAGCTGCCACTAAGGGACCTGGATGTAGGTCCCTTAAGGTAAAATCCTTGTGTCCCTTTTTAGTTTTCAACATTTTCAGTTTTATGTGAGTTTGCATGAAAACTGGTTAAGTGTTTGTTAAACTGATTGGAGTTTGCTTATTTAAGGTTATTATGAATGTTTAGATAGTTTAGGAATCATTTGGTTGAGTTTTGCTTTGATTTGCTTTGTAAAGTTGATTTTTCAGATTTTAAGGGGTGTTTGGATTAAGGTTCATATAGTGATTAATGAAGTGCATCTTGGCTTGAAATCTGTTAGAATCACTCATTAGGTAGTGGTTAGGTGTTATTGTTACTTGTTTTTCAGTTTGGTAGGATATTAAACACTTTTGCATGTTAAAAAAGGGCATAAACTAGCTAAATCCAGTAACTGCCTTTTGTGCCTGCTTTTGTGAAAATTTTGACATCAAAGTTTGATTATTTGTTAGATATTAGGTCATTTAAGGGTTATAAATTGCTTACATGTCATTTTGTTGAGTATTGTCCAAGTATTTGGCCATTGAAATTCGAATTTGTGCAAGTAATTTGGTCATCTATTCATCAGTCCTACTTTGGCTTAATCAGAAACTTCTATTGGCATTTTGGTGTGATTTGTGTGAAGTGATTGTGTGTTTTTGTGTTTACTCAGACTCCCCACAACCCAATTGGTGTGGGGGTGCCTTGCTGTCCAAAGAAACCCAGTCCAAAGAGCTTTCCTAAGCTCATCAGTCACATGTCATTAAATTTACACTATCAGTGGGAACTCCTTTCCCACTGCTAGCACACTTTTTGGTACTGCTACACTACTGGACAAAACCCAGTCAAGTGTCACTTTCAGTAACTTTAAAATTTTGTCTGTAGTGCCCAAAAATTAGAATTAGGACTTGAAATTTGTTTCTTTATTTTTCTTATTTAACTTAGGATTTTTCTGTTTAATTAGATTTTTATTTACTGTTCATTTACTATTTTTTTGGTTTTATAGCATTTTTAATATATTTTTAATGTTTCTGTTTTTGGCATTTAGTGCCAAAAATTAATATTTTTCAGTTTCAACATTTTTCTTAGATTAGGAAAAACATTTTAAGAGTTTTAGTATAAAAAGTTTTTACTGTTCATCTTTTATTTATTTTTTATAATTAATTTAAGTTAATTAGGGTTTAATTTGAATCTGTTTTTGTCTTTTAGTGGTAAATTTAATATTTTTCAAACTTTTTCAATTTTCTACTGATCATTAGAGTATTTTAGGATTTTTAAAATTGGTAGATTATTTTTAGCATTATTTTATTATTTTTTATAATTATTTTAGTTTTAAAATAGTTTTTAGTGATTTAAAAATAGAAAAATAGTTTTTAAAAATTAGGAAAAATACTTTTTAGTCCTTTGATAATATAAGTAAGTTATTTGTTCAATAAAATCATATTTTGGACATTTTGATTAATTATATTTAATTTTAGGGCTTTAATTAGCATTTTAAATTGAATATTTAATTAATAAAAGGTTTTAAAATATTTTTATTGGATTTTTATTCTTATTTATATTGTTTAAGACTTAGTTTTAGCTTTTAATTAATTTTTAGGTTTTAAAATTTTTAATATTGTAGTTTTTTTACGGTTTTACGTGAACGCTTTTTCGTCTTAGCTCGATCCGTCTTCGTAACCGTCATTCTTTTCTCATCTCATTTCTATTTTTCTTTTTCTTAGCAATATAAAATCAAACATTAATCAATTCATTACACAACACACGTGCCTCCTCGAGAACGAACTCTTATTTTGGGTCATTCACACACGGTTTTCCTAAACCGCTTGTTAATACTTACCCTAATTACCTTCCTTTTCCTAAAGGGGTAAAAAATACAACTATCATTTTGGCGCCGCTGCCGGGGAGGCGTGTTGTGTTTTGGTTGAACATTGTTGTTTTTTTATATAACCATAATTAGTATTTGTATTAGTAGCACTCTACTAATACGTATTATCGGTTTTCGGTTTTTGTGTGAATACTATTAATATATTGTATACGTAGAACAATATATTCACAAGTACTCCAAATACGTGAGAATCACAACCTTGACTTGGGAGGTCATTACCCAATCATTGTATTCGAATCTCAAACCAAAGAAAAAAAGGCAAAAATAGATAAATACTTTCGTGAAGCTCGATTTTAAAAATACAAACTATAAGGTGGGTATAAGGCGGTTGTATTTCACGACCTAAAGGAAAAAGGCTCTTAAGTGCTTCGCGCCGCCTCGTTTCCTCCGCTTGCTTGTGCGTATTTGATTTTGATAGTGAATCGAGGGTTTTGCCGCCCAGAGTATTATTACATATCATATATATTTTCTTGGTTTCTACTGATTAAACCCTCTTGAACGATTTGGTGTTCCACCATCATTATAAAGTCATCGAAGGCGTTCACTTCACGTGATCGTTTTCATTCCTTGAGGCTTCTTTAATCGAGAGATTTGATTAAGGAGGAGATTTGTAGATTTGTGTCTACTTAATACGTTTCACCAATTTCCAAAAAAGTTAATACCATCAAAACCACAAAAAAATTGAAAAATACAAAACACCAAAAAGAATCTTCTTTGCTCGTCTCCTCGTTGTACGTGACGTTTATGCTAACTCGTAATCAAGCAAAACGTGCACGTAGACGAAAGAACAAAACTCCCACTCCAACTCATTATAGTGAGGAGTCTCCAATTGACGAACCCATTGTACGAGAAGCACCAACCATGGCAAATCGAACTATGATGGAGTTACTTCAAGCACCCACCGAGGGTTATGGAGAGGCTATTGTGATTCCCGCTATCCTTGCGGAGAATTTTGAGGTGAAAACGGGTTTGTTGTCGATGATCCAAAACAACAATTCCGTGGTGATGAGAAGGACAATCCCCACAACCATATCCGCCAATTCAATCGTCTTACAGCCACGTGCAAATTTAAGGATGTCTCGAATGACTCGATTAAGATGATGCTTTTTCCGTATTCCTTAGCGGGGCCCGCTAAAATTTGGTTAGAGAAAGAGCCACCCAATTCTATATTGACGTGGAAGGATCTCGTTTCGAAATTTGTGAACCAATTTTTTCCGCCCTCTAAGACTACGCATTTGAAAAATGAGATTTCTAAATTTTCACAAGAATCAAATGAAAGTTTTTCAACGGCTTGGAATAGGTTTAAGGAGATGTTGCATGAATGTCCTCATCACGGTTTTTCTGACTTGCACCAAATAGACACGTTTTACAATGGACTTAACGATCATGAAAGAGATTATTTAAATGCCGCCGCGGGTGGTAATTTTTTGTGTAAAACGGTTGAAGAAGCTTTGGTCATAATTGAAAATAAGGTTTATAGCCCTCGTAACACACCGAGTGTTGCCAAAATGGGCTCATCATCGTCTCGTAGCATTAATGCTTTACATGATGAAGCAAATGAAGAAAATCGGTTTTTTGATAGATTTGCTAGCCTTATGTCCCATTGGAAAGCTCAAGAAGCTTCGAATTCCGCTTCGGTTAAAGCGGTTTCTAAGAGTTGTTTGTCGTGTGGTGGAGCTCATGATCTTTGTGCATTACCGCGGATGGTAACACTTCGAGTGCTTATATAGCCATGGGAACTTATAACCAAAACGGTCAAGGTTCCCGCCAAAATCAAGCTCCACCAAATCAAAATGCTAATAACTATCGAAACAACAACCAAGGTGGTAATTATCAAGGAAATCAAAGGAATTACAACAAGGGTAATTATCAAAGTGGAAATGGGCAAATTTCAAACCAAAACCAAAACCGTGATTTTCAAACTTCTACTCAAGGTTTTCAAAATGATCTCACCAAAAATCTTCAAGGAGATTTTTTGAATTATGCAAAAGCTAATGATGCTAAGTTTGACAATATGCAATGTGCAATGGTTAGCTTAAGTTCCGAGTTGAAAAACGAGCTTAAAAACGAACTTGCTAATGAACTCAAAACTCATGCTAATAAAATGGAAGGAAATGTCACACGTCTCCAACAAAATCAACAAAAAATGGAGCAATGACAACATGAGATTAAGCAAGAGTTGTTAAAAGCGGATGCTAGGCAATCTAAATTTGAAGACCGAATGGCAAAAATGTTTGAAGCTATCATGTGTAAGCCCTCTTCTTCGGGTGGTCTTCCTAGTGATACCATCGTGAACCCGAAAGGAGAATTGAAGGTTATTACTACTCGTAGTGGTAAAACTTTCAAAGAACCTATTTATCATCCAAGTACTTCTATGGAGAAGGAAAAAGAGAAAGAACCCGAGGTGGTGGTTGAAAAGGAGCAAATTCCAAGCCCACGAAGTACCGCTCAAACCACACCTACGGTTGAACCCACACCAATCATGGAACCCGAGATTCCAAGGCCGTTGCCTATGACTATGCCCCAACCCACACCACCTTTACCTTACCCTTCAAGACGAGACAAGGAAAAGGCACAAGAACGAAATAATTATCAATTTGAACTTTTTATGAAAATGTTTCGTGACTTGCATTTTAATATAAGTTTTGCCGACACCTTATTCATGATGCCTCGATTTGTCGCGAACTTCAAAAGTATGTTGAATAACAAAGAGAAATTGCAAAAATCGTCTAGTTGTTCTTCGGTTTTTCTAAGCCACATACCTCAAAAAGTCGGTGATCCCGGCAAGTTTTTAATCCCATGTGCTATACAAGACATGGAAGAATGCTACGCCTTGGCCGATCTTGGTGCTAGTATTAATTTGATGCCTCTTGAGATTTTTAAATCGCTCAATCGTCCCAATCTCACTCCTTCAAGAATGTCAATAGAAATGGCCGATCATTCTACGATTCTAGCTTGTGGAGTTGCCGAGGACGTCTTTGTGAAAGTTGGAAAGTTCTACTATCCCGTAGACTTTATTGTTGTTGACATTCCTATCGATCCTAAAGTTCCGTTAATTTTAGGTCGATCTTTTTTGGATACCTCGAGAGCACTTATCGATGTGCATGCAAGGAAAATCACTCTTCGTTTCAATGAGGAAGAACTCGTCATTAATGCAACTCAAAACTCCACACTTTCTCATGTGTATTCGATCACGTCTTTGTACAATGTCAATCCCATCAAAAACATTTGCAAAAGAATTTCAAAAAGAGTTTTAGGAGTTGTTGAGAAAAATAAAGTTCCGTCCCCTCCGCCGGTGGAGGTTAAGAGTGTTAAGCCTACGATTCCAATTGTGAATGATTCTTCGGATGATGAATATGTTGATCCCGATGGGGGAGTTTTCTTTGTCGACAAACGTTTTGAAAACTTACCACCACCTTTGCCAAAACGCTTTTCAAATGTGAGAATTTTTAGTGTGACTAACATTGCTTTAGATACACCAAATATTTTTGACATAATTAAATCGGGTTTTCACAAGGAGAGTTTAAAAGATGAAAAAGGAAAAGATTTTAAATTTGATTTAAAATATTTTTCTACAACTCTAACTTCGTCATCACCACGTGTTTTGAGTGCTACAAGCTCGTCTTCTCCTTTTGACGATGCTTTGTGTGGACCTAGTGTGGGGGGATCCCCTTATGTTCCCTCCCCTTTCTCCACTGAGGACGAGATATTTGATCCTGGAATTGCTTATAAAGGGAAATCTCGGTCTTCCACCGATGTAATAAATGGAAAATCTTTTCATTTGATTGGTGCGAGTCTACCTCGAGTAGCTCAATGTTTTCATGACTTACCCATTGTCCCACCCTTCTATTTCTTTTCATCTATTTTCTTGAAACCCTTGGGGTTTTTGTTGGCACACGATGAAGTGGCGTTGATTTGTTTTTCCAATGAAAACGAGAACGCCATCTTCGACCCCGGTATTTTGCACCATCAAAGGACTTAGTCCTTTATACCGGTTGTTTTTTGGCCTTGTTTATCATGTAAGCCCCACCAAAAATTGACCATACCAGGATTATCCCTAAATGATCACATTTATGGGGATTTGAGTCGAGCTTTTGACTCGGTTATCAAAAACAAGGTGCCTCGTGGGGGAGACCCATGCTTATCCATGTAAATATTATTGCTTTCTAATGTAGTTTAATGTGAGGGGATTTGTGCCCTTCCAACCTTTGTTCCGTGGTTGTTTGTGCATTGTGGTTTTTAGATCATGATCTTCACGATTGGAACCTCTCGTGTTCGTTTTATGGGAGCACTCGATCGTTTACTTTGAAGACATTTCTCAATATCCAAATGATATATCCTTTTGATGTTCTAACCTTAGGTTTTTAGCACACTTCATAAACGGCTATTAATTTATTGGTTACACCCTTTCCATGCTAGATTAGGCATTCGACTACGTCTCTAGTATGGGGGTGTTTTGCACCCCTAGACTCGAAACATTGAGGACAATGTTTAACTTTAGTATGGGGGGTGAATAGATACTTGCCTTGCCAAACCTTCACGCTTTCCAAAGTTTATCGTTCTGTTGCAAAATAAGGCTAAAAATGGCCAAATATTTAAATTTTTCTCATATTTTATAAGTGTCTGAAGACACGAATGTAGATTTTCCGATGGCGAGAATAAGAGTAATTTTTGACTCGACCGTGCGTGTTGAGCACTTAGCTTTGATTCCTTAACTTCACATTAGGCTAAGTCTCTTAAATGAGGACGAGAAATGATAGAGTTAATTATAAGTTACTATGCTAAACGTAGAGTACTCGTATTTTTTCAAAAACTCATGTGTTCTCGTTGTTTGCTTATTCTCCCTTCGCATGTAAATATTTTTTGCTTAATAAATATTGACTTAGCGGTTTAGTTAGGATTGTTGGGTTTCTAGTCTTTTCTAGTAGCTTCCGTGTAATTAAATTGGGAAGACATTAAGGTATCGCCAGCGTCACGGTTTTGAAGTATTGGCACCCCAATAATCGAAAGCTTCACCCAATAATAAGATTTCAAGTGCTCACCTAAATCTAGCAAACAATTTGAAGCCCCACAAGGCCAAAAATCTATGCAAAATTGAAAGTGAATCAAGCCTTAATCTTCGAAGCTTTAAAGATCCAAAATTCGCCTTAGCGTGAGGATATACGTCTTTGGCTAATAAAACCACCGATGAGGCGGATAATAAAAGGCAAGGCAAGACCGAAGTCATAATAAAAGCTTCATGGCGAAGTTGAATAAAAGATGGAGGTAAACCAATGATAATAAGGCCCTTTCGTTAGGGGGCGTATAAAAGTCTTGGTAATAAGTCTCATGTTCAAAACCGTTATAAAACCGTGTTTATCGATTCTTCTTGTCAACTTAATTTTTTGACATCGTTGTCTATTAGGAGGGGTTATTGATTTGATGGTCTTAGTTACACCGTTAGGACTCTATTTTTAGACCTAAATCTCTATTATCGCATAAGTCAACAATGTATCCTCGTGAAACATTTAAGACAAAATAAAATATAAGAGATACAACTTAGGAATAATGGGAGGATAAGTACGTGATTAGGGCATATGAGTAGTGTTAGCATTACTAACTTATAATGACAATGATCTCGTTGCACGCTTGGCATGGAATTGGAGTGAAAATCGAGGACGATGAAATTATTTCTAACAAAGCATTCACGTATTCTTATTCTATGAACCTAAACGTCCCATTTTGCGATGAAAATCATACATTATGTCTATAACACAAGTAGTAGTAATAGTAGTAGTGTAGCTAGTTTATCATTTCAATAAAGTGAATAAAATTGAATTTTGGAGGTGCTAAGATACTTTATTCTAGCATTGCGTGAGGGCACGACAATGAATTAGTATGAGGGAGTGATGAGACTGCTTTTATACATAGTCTCATCATCCAAATCGGGCTTAAAATGCATAAAATATCATTAAAACTGCCAAATATATGCTCGTGTTTGTTACTTGTGTATTTTAGGTAGGGATATTGGGGAAATGACAAAAAGATCACAAGAATCATTCAAAAACGAACACGGGAAACGAAGCCGCACAATGAACCGGGCCCGAATCTGGAATTTCCAAAATGGTCCTTGAAGAATTGAAGATTGTCAACAATGGTCCCTCAACTATTGAAGGCTTGTCATTTTATACCCCTGTAAATCCTCAAAATTACTTGTGGGTCCCTAAAATATAGAGTTTTAACAAGTTTAGCCCTTGAAGATTGCATTTATTTCATTTGAAGTCCTTGTTAAAAGTATGGAAAATTGATGTGCCAAAAATGACAACTTAGTCAAAGTTGTTTACAAAGGGAAAAAGTTAATGTTGCTGATTATTACAAGATGAAGGAAGTATGAACCTTTGGGGGCCAAAACTGCCAAACAACTAAAGCCACACAACCAATACAAAACTGACACCTCAGCTTGACCCACCCATTTACCCAACCCAACCCGTCCAAAACCCAACCCAAACCCACCAGGTTTATTTAATAAACCTGGTCAAATGGTCAAACAAGATTTCCCACTTAACACAAAATTTAAAAACTTAATTAACCAAAACCAATCAAACCCTTACCTGCTATCACCCTTAATCCCATAAACCCTAAAAACCCTAATCATCCAAAACAAGGGGGTTTTTGTTAATTATTTCCAGAACCTTGATTACACCCCTCCTAAACCCATCCCACTCATAAAAACATTGTCATGTGACTCCTATGGCCCACCCCGTACCTCCCCTGCACCCATCACTTTCCCACAAACCCCAATACCCGACCAAATGAACGAATGGATGGTAGTCCTTGGTCCCCAAGCACATTTTGACGTCCAAGATTAACAAAAGCAGCTGGCAACATCACATGATCAATTTGACCAAGATTCCCAGTCAAAATCAAAGGGCATTTAGGGGAAATCAGTATCTAGGGTTTACACATTGTAATATTTTATTAGTTTTCTAGATTATTCTTCTAGCTAGTATAAATGGGACGTATGTGTCTCATTTTACCTTTGTTCCAGATTTTCTCCAAGCATTTGTAACTCCTTTTTATAAAATTTATAAAGTTGGTATTTTTTCAGTTAAATTATAATTCCTTTTATGGTTTGTGAAATTTAGTGTATGTTTGTGAGATAATCTGAGTTCCATTAATCATTTGTTACACACTTTGTGTGTTTGAGTTTTCAAAAGGTTTTAAAAAGGTTTTCAATTTTCAGAAATCTAAGGTCCAAGAAAGTGAAAGTGGACTTGGACCATTGGATTTCTGAGTTTGGACTTGTTTTAAAAACGTTTCATAGGTTCCAAGGTTTGTTGGATTTTAAGGTTTCAAAAAGTTTGAAAAAATCAGGAAGATTGGTATTGTGTGTTCATTTTTGTTGGCAGGTTTCATTGCTAGTTTGTTGTCCAAGTGTTCTGCTCAGGTCCGGACCTGATAGGAGGTGGCTAAGCTGCCACTAAGGGACCTGGATGTAGGTCCCTTAAGGTAAAATCCTTGTGTCCCTTTTTAGTTTTCAACATTTTCAGTTTTATGTGAGTTTGCATCAAAACTGGTTAAGTGTTTGTTAAACTGATTGGAGTTTGCTTATTTAAGGTTATTATGAATGTTTAGATAGTTTAGGAATCATTTGGTTGAGTTTTGCTTTGATTTGCTTTGTAAAGTTGATTTTTCAAATTTTAAGGGGTGTTTGGATTAAGGTTCATATAGGGATTAATGAAGTGCATCTTGGCTTGAAATCTGTTAGAATCACTCATTAGGTAGTGGTTAGGTGTTATTGTTACTTGTTTTTCAGTTTGGTAGGATATTAAACACTTTTGCATGTTAAAAAAGGGCATAAACTAGTTAAATCGAGTAACTGCCTTTTGTGCCTGCTTTTGTGAAAATTTTGCCATCAAAGTTTGATTATTTGTTAGATATTAGGTCATTTAAGGGTTATAAATTGCTTACATGTCATTTGGTTGAGTATTGTTCAAGTATTTGGCCATTGAAATTCGAATTTGTGCAAGTAATTTGGTCATCTATTCATCAGTCCTACTTTGGCTTAATCAGAAACTTCTATTGGCATTTTGGTGTGATTTGTGTGAAGTGATTGTGTGTTTTTGTGTTTACTCAGACTCCCCACAACCCAATTGGTGTGGGGGTGCCTTGTTGTCCAAAGAAACCCAGTCCAAAGAGCTTTCCTAAGCTCATCAGTCACCTATCATTGAATTTACACTATCAGTGGGAACTCCTTTCCCACTGCTAGCACACTTTTTGGTACTGCTACACTACTGGACAAAACCCAGTCAAGTGTCACTTTCAGTAACTTTAAAATTTTGTCTGTAGTGCCCAAAAATTAGAATTAGGACTTGAAATTTGTTTCTTTATTTTTCTTATTTAATTTAGGATTTTTCTGTTTAATTAGATTTTTATTTACTGTTTATTTACTATTCTTTTGGTTTTATAGCATTTTTAATATATTTTTAATGTTTCTGTTTTTGGCATTTAGTGCCAAAATATAATATTTTTCAGTTTCAACATTTTTCTTAGATT
This sequence comes from Glebionis coronaria, assembly GCA_025667525.1. Lineage (NCBI taxonomy): Eukaryota > Viridiplantae > Streptophyta > Magnoliopsida > Asterales > Asteraceae > Glebionis > Glebionis coronaria. The sequence goes on along the minus strand of CM046880.1, from coordinate 33,750,029 downwards.
AGGAAAAACATTTTAAGAGTTTTAGTATAAAAAGTTTTTACTGTTCATCTTTTATTTATTTTTTATAATTAATTTAAGTTAATTAGGGTTTAATATGAATTTGTTTTTGTCTTTTAGTGGTAAATTTAATATTTTTCAAACTTTTTCAATTTTCTACTGATCATTAGAGTATTTTAGGATTTTTAAAATTGGTAGATTATTTTTAGCATTATTTTATTATTTTTTATAATTATTTTAGTTTTAAAATAGTTTTTAGTGATTTAAAAATAGAAAAATAGTTTTTAAAAATTAGGAAAAATACTTTTTAGTCTTTTGATAATATAATTAAGTTATTTGTTCAATAAAATCATATTTTGGACATTTTGATTAATTATATTTAATTTTAGGGCTTTAATTAGCATTTTAAATTGAATATTTAATTAATAAAAGGTTTTAAAATATTTTATTGGATTTTTATTCTTATTTATATTTTTTAAGACTTAGTTTTAGATTTTAATTAATTTTTAGGTTTTAAAATTTTTAATTTTGTAGTTTTTTTATGGTTTTACGTGAACGCTTTTTCGTCTAAGCTCGATCCGTCTTCGTAACCGTCATTCTTTTCTCATCTCATTTCTATTTTTCTTTTTCTTAGCAATATAAAATCAAACATTAATCAATTCATTACACAACACACGTGCCTCCTCGAGAACGAACTCTTATTTTGGGTCATTCACACACGGTTTTCCTAAACCGCTTGTTAATACTTACCCTAATTACCTTCCTTTTCCTAAAGGGGTAAAAAATACAACTATCAGAAACCAACTGGGAAAGTGTTTACCCAAGTTGGATGGATGTGGCACCCCACTAGTAGAACATTTAAGATAGTAGGAAATGCGTGCCCTTTAACTAGGGTCACTCCCACTAAAGTTAAGAAAGCGTGCCCTTTAACTATGAGTACCAAAACTAGCAAAACACAAGTGTGTCCTTTAAATAGGAACACTTCCACTACTATAGGACCAAAGTGCCCTTTAATTAGGTCCACACCCACTGTAGTGCCCGATAGTAATCCAGTACCTCAGGAAGTTAGAACTATGAAACCTGCAATCAGCCAAACTTACGTTAGAAAATGCAGGAAATCTAAGGATGACACAAATGCTTGAAATTCTAAAAATACTATATTTGTATCTGCTAACACTACGGAACCCATAGTTTCCAATGGATTGTCTACTTCTGTTTTTAATGACAGGTTGTCCAAATCATCTTGTGGCATTTGGACTCTGGTTGCTCCAAGCATATGACCGGAGATCGCTCTCACCTCTGGAATTTCGTAAGCAAGTTTCTTGGAACGGTTCGATTCGGTAATGATCATTGCAAAGATAATGGGTTATGGTGAATATCCATTTGGAAATGTTACGATTTCAAGATTGTATTATGTGGAAGGACTCGGTAACAATTTATTCTCTGTCGGACAATTCTACGATGCTAACCTTAAAGTTGCTTTTCGAGAACCTACCTGTTTCATCCGTAATTTAGAAGAGTTTGATTTATTGAAAGATATTTGAGGGAATAATTTGTATACTATGACAACCCATAAATTTCACAACTATGATATGTGCTATGATTGAATGAATGTGGAAATTCCATTAGAACTTTTTGCTTTTTGTGCCTTATATGATAAGATACATTGCTTCTTACAACCTGAATTACCACACCAACATATTCCTATATGTTGTAAAACATAATATATATCAAATCTAAATCCTAAAAGTAAGCTAATAATTACATGATGAATAAGAACATCTCAAATATCACTATAATGCCCTACATTCCCTTAGAAACCCTAGAATCCCTACAAATGAAGTTGTAAACTCAAAAATGATAAACAATGAACATACAACACATATAAATAGGTAATTATGGATTATAAACAAGTTTTAAAGTATCATTTGAAGGCATAACATTATCTAAGAATGGTAAGAACAAACCATACAAAGCTAAGTACAAATAAGTGTACATAATAGTCTGGATTACCACCTAAAAATCCCTGATAAACTAATACTTCAAGCAATATAATTACACAATACCTATATATGAATATCAAATACCAATGCACAAGTTATAATCTATCATATAAAAGAGATATTTGATTTTAAAACACCAAGTATAAGTAATCTAAAGCGAATTGCAAGTATAAGACCTAGTAATCTAGATTAGCACCTAAAATCTATTTCACATTGAATTAAAGTCTCATCTTTTACAACCAACTATAAAACTCAACTAAGTATCATATTAAGATCATACATTTATTTCAAACCAAGTTACAAATTACAAAAGCACAATGTACAAGTTATTAAATCATAGAACTATAAGCTAACCTAATTATACCTAGATTATGATTACCCTATGCATACCCTTAAACAAAGAATGTAGAATCGTTAGAAGTCATAAACATAACATATAAGACCTAGAAGAATTTTACATGATGATATAAACCTTAATTACCCAAAGTAGGAAGTCATTAGGCTTAATTACCTAGAAACCCTCATATTAAGCATTTTACTTAGAATCAATACCTAGTCTTTTAGGACAAGTCTACTAACACTCGTATCATTATATTTAGGCTATAACATTATCTTAGAACAATATACAAGTACCTTAAAGCACAAGGTACAATATTTCAATGCATGACTTATAAATTAGGTCAAAATAGGTATTTTCACCCTTTAGACATGTTTACTTAGAATAACCTATCAAACCAAGTGTTTAAACTCTTTAGATACTTAAAACATAATTTCTAATACCTAAATTGAGTTTACATCAGTATCGAAGTTTATAATAATGACTTTAACAAAGATTTAACCCTAGATCATTAGTAACCCTAACCCGCCTAGGTTTTTTTCCCAATTTCACTTCAAACCTTTGCTAAACTTCAAACCAAGGACCCAAACCTTCTAATTACAATATGTAAACCCTAATTATACCTTAATACATCACTAATCACATTCCTAAACCCTTAATTACAAGAATTTCCAAACCATAAAGTTGCAAGACCTAATTTAGGACCCGATTTAGTTTTTCCCTCCAAAAACTTGTTTAAACTCTTTCCCTTACAAATTTAAACCCAAGATCAGATCATATGGATATTTTAGAGTGTCTACAAGCAGTTGCATCACCTACTTGAAGGCTACACATCACCATTCTTATCCATTTCATGTCGTGACCTATTTTAAGCCATAATTCCAAGATATTTTTCTCCTAGATTCCATGAGTCATTCCTAGACTTTCATAGACTCCCATATCTTACCTTAGTCACTTATCTATCTAAGTTACACGTTCGTAGCCATAATTTGGATCCTAAGTGTTAGAAATGGCTATAAAAGGGACGGATTGCACCATTTGAGAACTTACACCCTGTTTTCTTTATATCTCCATATCCATTCTGAAATCCACTTCTACAAAAGTTCTAGGACTCTTAGACGACCAGAAACCAGGTCTAGAAAGAAGTCGTTGAAGCGCTTGAATCTTTGATAGCAAGTTGTGTTCATAAGAATCCTTATAAGCTCATTTTGGAGCTACCTAGGTAATCACTATGTTAACTAAGCTTTTATCTTGTTATAATGCATTTTTAAGACTTGTTATAATGTTTGTAAGATGTTAATAAGCTAATATAATGAGCTTTAGTTCATATAATAAGCTAAAATGGAAGTTATAAGCTAAAGATGTCTTAAAATCCTAGTTTTGTAATTTACAAGAAATAATGACTTAAAATCTATTTCAAAGAGTATAATTCTAGAAAATGATGTTATTATCATTATAAAGGTGTTCATAAACTTTGTTTTAAGTTTCTAAATCATTTGGTATAATTTTGAGGTTGTTATGTAATTTTAAGCAAGTATAGGGACTAAAACTGTCATTTTTGAAACTATTAACATTTTGGGCCAAAAGTGTCATTTTATGAAAGTTAAAACTATAAGAATTAATATTGTAGAGTTTGAAACCCTAAGGTTAATATTTTAAGGTTGAAAATGTAAATATTAAAACTATATACTTTAAGGGTTAAAAGTGTAGTTATACCAAACTTATAACTAAGAGGACTATTTTTCCCAATTTTGAAACTAAAGGATGTGAAGTATAATAATGAAATAACATACTAACTTTTGAAGAAATTTCTAAAATATATAATATATCATGTTAGTAGGGAACTTTGTACAAAGACGTTCCATCTCGATATTACGTTCTGAATGAGTGGTTAGGTTTACGATTTAAAGTGCCCTCGCTCCTCAAACATTTATAGAATGGTTTCTAAGTATAATGGCCTGAACAATGATGCTATAGTTACAAGAATTTATAAATCAAAGAATATATGATTCATATTTAACAATATTAAACTCAAAGTCAAAAACTTAATACTATAGAAAATATGTTAATCCAGGTTGGTGAGATTAAGCTGTTAAAATTGTGATTGAAATATAACCTAACAAGATTTAGATATCTTGGAAATAAGGTGAGTTCATAGTCTCACTAAAGTACTACATTATAAATTATTTAAAAACCCGTGAGAGGGATATATGCTAAATTGGAATACAAGTCTTTTTGGTATGCTTCCCGGATATGTTTATTGACACTATGTTTACTGCTGCCTTGAAAGTCCCTTTTTTAATTGTGAACCGCTAATCATTTCTAGAAAATGAGCGCTAATATTGTAAATAGTACTATTTGAGGACTGACATCCCCTGTCTCGGCAAGTCTCACTGTTGGAAATACGTTTTACGTATTAAGAAGGATCGGTCACTCCAACAATAGTCCATGTAATAGCTCGTAGTTTAGTTACTTATCTTTATTTAACAAACTAACCCAAGCCTAGCCTACAACATGTGTAGGCCGGCCCAAGCCCATGACAAGGGCTTGGGTATATAAACCCTCTCCTTAGATGGAGAGGGTGCGTGGTTATTCATTTTTACACATAGTTCTTCTTATTTTCTCTCTCTAGAATTGTGTGAAATCCACCATCTCTCTATCTCTTTCTCTCTCTAAAACATAAGCAAGATTTACATATCCTACAAATGGTATCAAGAGCCATGGGATGATTGTATTGTTTATGTGTTCGTGTTCTTGATTTTTGTAGCCTTTTGATCTATATAAACACACGTCCAAATTTTTATTTTTTTTGTGTTTTTATGGTTTTTTCTTGATACATATCATCTACATAGTTGTGGCAGTGATTTGGTATTGTTACTTTGGCTAAAAACACAAAATATTTGGGTGTTTTGATCATTTTTTGGCTTAAAATCACGAATTGGTTGAGTTTTGTCCGAGAAAAGTGGGATTTATTCCGATCAGGTCATCGGAAAAGGGTTTATAGTTATTCCGATTAGTGTAATCGGAATAGGGTTTTGGTATTCCGATTTGGTATTCCGATTTGGTATTCCGATTTGATATTCCGATTTGATATTCCGATTTGGTATTCCGATTTGGTATTCCGATTTGGTATTCTGATTTGATATTTCGATTTGATATTCCGATTTGGTATTTCGATTTGATATTCCGATTTGATATTCATATTTGGTATTCCGATTAGGAAATTCCGATCAAGAGTATTCTAGGACATTCCGTCAAGAGTATTCCAGGACATTCCGATCACGGTTATTCCGTTAAGCTTATTCCGACAACTTTCCGATCATCATTCCGACAATCCAAAAATATTCCTTAAAAAATTTCGACAAGGTTATTCGTGTGTAATTTTGACCTTGAATTTTTGGTTTATCGAGAACATATTTTAGGGGATTTTAACATTGTTTCTCGACTTCAACTCACAACAACAAACACATTTACTTTCTCTCATTGTTCGATCAGTATTTGTAAATCTTAACTTATTGAAATGGAGTACACATCTCTTACGGATAACTCCATCCTCTCGGGTACGGATAATCGTCCACCAATGTTGGTAAAGACTATGTATGAGGAATGGGCTTCCCGAATGGAACTTTATATGTTGAACAAGGAGAATGGACATCTAATTTGGGCATCGGTGCTCAATGGACCATTGGTATATGGTACTGTGACGGAAGGTGCTGTTACTCGTCCTCGAACTACGGGTGAACTAACTGGAGATGCTAAGATACAAGACAAGTGTGATAAACAAGCTACAAATATCATTCTCCAAGCCCTTCCTCCAGATGTCTACAAACTCGCCAGCAAACATAAAGTTGCCAAAGAGTTATGGGATAGAATTCGTGTTCTCATGCAAGGCACCTCGTTAACTAATCAAGAACGAGAGTGTAAGCTTTATGATACTTTTGATAAGTTTACCTATGTGCCAGGGGAGACTCTCAATGATTACTATCTGAGATTTACCCTATTGTTGAATGAGCTCAATATCTATGGCATGGAAATTCCTACCTTTCAATTGAACACCAAGTATTTGAACACTCTTCCTTCAGAATGGAAAAAATATGTGACGGATGTTAAATTGGCTAAGGACTTGCATAACACCAATGTGGATCAACTTCAAGCTTTTCTTCAACAACACGAGTGCTATGTGATCGAGGCTCGGTTGTCTACACCTCGAGTTCATGATCCACTTGCAATGTATGCTTCTCAACAAAACATGGCTTATACTTATCAACAACCATCAAACTTGCAGCAACCACCACCACACACCTATCAGCAACCATCTTATCAACCACCAATGATGCCACAACAAGCATTTCAACAAAGTGTTCATCAACAATCTTTTCCGCAGCAATCACCATATCAGACATCACCATCACAAGCCAACACTTCTCCAATGGGCTATACTCCTCAACAAGGATATTTTCCAATAGAAGCACAACCAGCACAAGCTTTCTACTCTAATGAACTTCCACCAATCCAAGCACCAGTCTTTACTCCAAATGATACGCCAACTGATGTTCTAAACCATCTCACAGCCTACTTGTCAAAACTTGTTGCAACTAGAGGATTTCCACCAACAAACAATCAGCTCCGCACCTCTTCAAATCCTCGACAACAAGCTACTGTTCAAGATGGTCAAGTAACAGTGCAACTATTCAGGGAAGGCAAAATTCATATGGACCTCCTACAAGGACTGTGAATGCTCAAGCTGTTAATTCTCAAGCTAATGGAAATGGAAGCCCCATTGGTCCTAAAAAGGTTGCGACTTGCTACAATTGCCGAGGACAAGGTCATATGGCTAGGGAATGCACTCAGCCGAAAAGGAGGAGGGATGATGCATGGTTTCGTGAGAAGATGTATTTGGTCGATGCTCAGTCAACGGGAAAGATTTTGGATTCAGAGGAGTTAGCATTTCTTGCAGACCCAGGGGCAGCAGATACTGAAGGCATTGCAGTCGTTTCCACTTCTAATGTAGCTTATCAAGCAGATGATCTTGACGCATATGATTCGAATTGTGATGACATTCATTCTGCCCAAGCTGCTCTCGTTGCTAATCTCTCTCACTACGGTTCTAATGTCATCAGTGAGGTACCCACCACAACCAATCTTGGTAATGATGATAACCAACATCAAGTTGGGCATGAAAATGACAACCTCGAACAGCATTCGGGAACTAGTAATTCAAATGATGTGGTACCCAATCCTACACATTTGAGTGAACCTTAACCAAATGCTACGACGGATATGGAATCTTATGCTCAACATGATTTGGTTATGGTGCCTAAACATATTATTGATCAAATGCATATGGCACTCAGATAATCCGTAGATACGAATTCCACCCTAACTGTTGAGCTTGTGGTGCATAAAGAAAAGGTCAAAGCTTTTGAAATGGTCCCTCAAGTTGAAAGAATAACTTATTCTGAATTTGACCAATTTCGTTTTGAAAAGATTGAACACTTGAAAGAAATAGAATCATTAAAAGCTAATCTTTCCAATGATTTAAAAGAAAAAGAGTCGGTTGTCAATGATTTTCAGAAACTTAAAATGGATTTCGAAACTCTCGAGTCTAAAAAGTTTGAATCCGAAATTAATGCTACCAACTTCTTAAATTCAGAGAACAACAACTTTTAAAACAATACGCTTCCACAGAAAAGGTTCATCTTTTAACTAAATCATTTAAAGAATTCGAACTTAAGTGTCTTCAATATTTACCACCTAATCCCGGTTATGCAAAACAAGCTCAGGACCATAATTGGAAAATCGAAAGAAGCACCATTTGTTCGTAGTACTGAGGAGACACAGGCACTTGCGGAAGAAACTCATTCTAAAATGCTTTCAAAATTCCACACGATTGATTATGATCAATATAACAAAGAACAATTGTCTAAAAAGACCCGCATTCGCTTACAAAAGGAATTAGTTGAATTGACAGTTCTTGTGCCCCAAAGTTTGTCAAATGAAAACCCTCCTAGTACGTCTCCTACACTTGTCAAAACGGATTTAACAAAGTTAATTCCACCGGTAAGTAAGGCGTCCGATAGCTTAAATGCGGTACACCAACACTTAGCCGATTTTGACAAGGTCATTTTGGAACGTACGACGGCCACGGCCATAACGGAAGGTGAATGGAACTTTGAGCACACTTGAGCTGCGTTCCGAGACGAAATTGTTCCATTTGTAAAGAATGTTAAAGCTTGTCTTAGTAATCTTGATCAAGATTTGCTTTTGGAAATAGAAGAAGTTAGACGTGTTTTCAATGAAATGGATGATGCTTATGAAAACAGTTTACTTGAAATAGAACAGGTTTCACGCAAAAATGATCAGCTTCTGAAGCAAGTGATGACTCATGATTTAGTTTTCGTCTGTGTGAATAAAAGTGTTGATAATGATTCTATTGTGCATAATGTTGAATCTGTGAATAATGTGGTAGATAGTACTTGTCACGAATCTGACGCTGAATTTTTAAAGCTTCAAGATTCATATTCTTCGCTTTCAAAATGTTTTGATGAGATTCAAACACATTGTATTTCGCTTGAATGCAAGCAACAATTTAATCAACAAATCTTTGAAACGTCATCCGAAGGTGTTAATATCGATGATGCAAACTTTGAAAAGAATTTTCGATTGAATTTACAATCAAAACAGCGTCAGCCAAGTGACAAAGTTGCTAAATCTTTGCCGATAGAAATAGAGAAATCTAAGGAGCTTAACTGTGTGAACGTACTTGAGGCCGCTGAGAATTTTAAACTTGATCTAGATAATCGAGTTTCCAAGATTTTTTCCAAAGTTGATAACTTAAAACAGAAAGATACACGACTCTTCGATTCAGTAAAGTCCGCATGTGCTAATACCACTGCACAGTATCAATCCTTGATTGAACAATTGAATCGAAAGTCGGTGGAAATATCTGATTTGAGGGAACAAATTTGTGATAAAAATCTGGCTTGGCTGAGTTAAAGGAAACACTTCGTACTCTAAAAGGTAAGAATGTTGTGGATAATGTAGCCACTATCTCAGCACGTCCTCTAGTGCAATCAAAAGGAACCTTATAGCCGTCACACCATTTAATAAGGGCCCTAAGACTAAACCATCTCAAACTTTGGTCACTAAAGATAAGGCGGAATCAAAACCAGCTTCTAATATTCCCGTGTTGCCTTCTACAGGAATAAGCACCACTACTAAGGCTCAAAGATCTAAGCTTAAAAGAAGCAAGAAGAATGATAGGATCTTGCCTCCATCTAGTAGTCAAGTGAAGCAGAAAGTAGAAGCCCATCCTAGGAATGTTATTTCTGTTTTGAATAAAAAGAATCATGTAGCTAAACCTAAAGGCTCTGCGGTTGTGCAGCGTTCTAAGCCTAGTGTGAATTCTAATTTGAAATGTTGGAATTGCAATGAATGTATGTTTTCTAGTCGTCATGATTCTTGCCTTATTGACCATGTGAATGAGATGTATGCCCGGAAAAATGGATTAGAATAGAAACCGACTGGGAAAGTGTTAACCCAAGTTGGTTGGTTGTGGCGCCCCACTGGTAGAACTTTCACTATAGTAGGAAATGCGTGCCCTTTAACTAGGATCACTCCCACTACAGCGAAGAAAGCGTGCCCTTTAACTAGTGTTAGGAATAAATTAAGGCCAGATCACTTGAGCGCTGACAAGAGTAATACAAGCGTTGACAAGAACAAAACAAGCGCTGACAGCTCAAGCGTTGACAAGATAAAGTCAAGCGTTGACACATTGAAGACAAGCACTGATGGGAAGATATACTCTATGCGTTTATTGTATTCTAGATTACTTCTAGTAAAGATAGGAACAACAATGTATTTTCTATATTTATCTTTACCTAGAATAGCTGATACGTAGATTATTGTACAAGGCTTCTTATGTCTATAAAAGAAGACCTTTAGGTTAACGTTTCATATGAGTTTTCATTCGTAAACTACTTTCATTGTAAGCAAGTTTGATATTGATAATCAAAGTGAATGTTTGTTTATATCATTGTGTGTTCTTGTTTAAGTGTTAAATTCCGCATAACACTTAAATTCATAAGCATATACAAAGGTTTCTCTAAGTGTATTACTTGATCTAATCTCGTATACATAAAGCTAAATCGATCTAAGTTTGGGATCAACAAGTGGTATCAAAGCTTGTTGAGGAACTTTTGATCTTAAAAATCACCAAAACCCTAATTTTCTCAGAAACCCTAACAACATCATGTCTGAAGCAATAACCTCCTCCTCCTCAGCTTTACCAAACATCAAGATTCCCATGCTTGATGCAACCAACTTTGACTTATGGAAGTTCAACTTTGAACAATATCTGGGGATCTATGACTACACACTCTGGGAGATTATTGAATATGGAAACACATTCAATAAGGCTCAAAAGATTGCTAATGCCATTGCTGCAAGAACAGCTGTTGCTGGATGTTCTGAAGAGGATAAGAGAGAAAAACCTGGAGATGGTAGAGCTGTGGCTGCTGATGACATAGCAAAGAAAAGGGTTGACATGAAAGCCCTAAATATTCTGAAAGTCTCTTTGGGACAAGAAATAACATAAATATAGAGGCTATGAATCTGCTAGGGATCTTTGGGCAGCTCTTGAAGTTGCATATGGTGGCAATGTAGACACTAAGGAAGAAAAGAAAAAGCAACTCATGCATGATTATGCTGTCTTCAAAGCTCAACCCAATAAGAAACTGAGTAGTGTGAGAAGTAGATTACTTGACATTACAAGCAAGTTGTCCTTCATGGGGACACAGGTTGGTGATGTTGACATTAATGCTACCTTTCTTAAAAGTCTTGGTGAGGCATGGAAGATTAAGGCAAGATCAATTCTTGCCAACAATACTTACAAGAGCTCCTCGTTTGATGACATCTACAACAAACTAAGGCTGTTGGAAGATGAAACTCTTTTAGAGCATGGAAGCAAGTCTACCAAAAGCAACATGGCCTTCTTCTCTCATAGTGAAGGTCAATTCAATCAGAAGGACTCTTACATGCATCCAGTTACTGGATCATCATATGTCAGCGCTGGAACAAGTCCTGTCAACGTATCCTATTCAGATGTTGACACATTCAAGAGTGACTCCCCAAGAGTTAAACCTGCTGGTTTAGATTTGGATACTGTATGTGCTTATATTGCTTCTCTGCCCAATGGTTCAGTGATTACATATGAGGACCTTGAGCAGATAAGTGATGAGCACTTGGAAGAGATGGACATCAAGTTGAACATGTCTCTTGCTAGTATAAGAGCAAATAGGTGGAACAGAAGGTTTAAAAAGAAGATGACCTTCAATGCTAAAGACACAGCTGGATTTGATAAATCCAAAGTTGAATGCTACAACTGTCATCGTATGGGGCACTTCATGAGGGAATGCAGATCTCCTAGAAGATTTGATGTTGGTAAACCCTCAAGTCAGGTTGTTAAAACTCAGGATTCCAAAGCCATGGTTGCAGTTCAAGGAATTGATGGTATGGGATGGGATTGGAGCTATCTGGCTAAGAATGTTGAAGAGGATAAAGCTTTGGTTGCTGATATTGAAGAAGAAGAGCATGTTGAATATGCTCTCATGGCACACTCCTCCTCTTCATCTGATAATGAGGTATATGATGACGCTTTTTGTAGCAAAGGTTGTAGGTTAAATACTGAAAGACTTAACAAAGAGGTGTTAAGATTATTAGATGATATGAGTACTGAAAGATGTAAACTGTCTAATTACCAACTAGCTCTCACTGAAACTGAGAAAACCGTTTCTGAATATAAGAAAATGGAATTTGACTTAAAAGATAAAATCAATATCTTAAAACATGAGTTAGATGCTAGTATGGATATTAGAAACATCATGGAAAGGGCTAATGGTGAGATACAGGCTAAGTTAGATGAGGCTATTAAGAATAAAGATAACGTTGGCCTTAAAATTCATAGATTTGATAGAGCCACCCAAACCTTAGGAGAATGTGTGGGTAAACAAAGGGATCCTAAGGACATGACTGGGATTGGGATGAATGATTACTCTTTGGTTCCACCACCAGCTGGTGACTTCTATGGTGTCCAACAAAAGGACCTATCTTGGACTGGTTTGCCAGAGCTCCAAGAGGAGGAATTCATTCCTCCACCAAGAGTTGTCACTCCAGTTGAAGAGTATCAACAAAAGTTGACTGACCAGAATGAATGGAAGAAAGCTAACCCTACTTTATTTGTTAAGGGTGGCTTACTATGTGAAAGTCCCAATGAGTCAACACCCATTAAGGTTACTAACCCACTCACTGGTAAAGTTGTTGACCTAGGCTCAAACACTGATAGAAAACCTAGCATTAAATATGCAGAGATGTATAGGAATACTAGGTCAGCCAAGAGCCAAGTTAGCAATCATGGAACAGGCTTCTTCTCTTCTAGACCTAAGGTTGTGTCTAGAAAAGCTTGTTACACTTGTGGTAGCTTTTCGCACTTGGCATATAAGTGTGTCAACGCTCCCAAAGCCAGCGCTGACAGGAACAATTTCAGCGCTGACAGGAACAAAGTCAACGTTGTTAGGAAGTCAAACATTGTCAGACCCAAACCTTGTGTGCAGCAAAGTCCACAAGTGATTAGACCTGCTCTATTCTTTACTAGAGGGTCTAACACTCATGGACAAAGAACATTTCAAAAGACAAACACCTAGTCAAATAGGCAATGGGTTTCTGTAGCAAACCCTAGGTTCAACGCTGACAAGGGTAATTTCAGCGTTGACAGGACAAATTCTAACGCTGACAGAAACGTGACCAGACCTAAATATTTGCAACCACAAGGTAAGGGGTCTAAAGCTTCTTCAAGCTTAACATGGAGACCCAAGAAAGATCAAAACCCTAATGATAATGGGATTTCAATGACCTGCAATAGATTTAATTACATTTCAAAGGTCATTACAAAACCTATTGGGGTTAACTGGGTATTTCATCCTAAGAAGGATGAGAATGGGGTTGTGGTGAGAACTAAGTCTGTTCTTATTGAACAACCAGATGAATCCAAGTCTTTTAAGACTTGGTTTCCCAAAGAAAACTAATTTGTTTTCTTTATGTGCAGGGCATTCAGAGACAGGTCAATGATTATGGATATTGGGATAGTAGATGCTCAAGGCACATGGCAGGGAAGGAAGACTACTTGACCAACTTCACTCCCATTAAGGATGGTGATAAGGTATACTTTGGAGGCGGATATGGCACTATCACAGGAAAAGGAACCCTTCTCACCAAGAATGTGCGTTTTGAGAACGTATTTCTGGTAAAAGAACTTGATTACAACCTTTTTAGTGTATCACAAGTTTGTGATAACAAAAATAAAGTTCTTTTTACTGATACTGAGTGTTTGGTGTTAAGCAAGGATTTTAAGATCCCTGATGAGAAATATATTGAGTATAGAACACCTAGGCATAAGGACATATATAATGTGAATTTGAATGGGATTAAAATGAATAATAATATGTCCTGTTTTTATGCTAAAGCCTCAGTAGATGAGAGTAATTTGTGGCACATGAGACTAGGGCACATAAATTTTAAAAATATAAATAGACTTGTGAGACTTGGTTTGGTTGATGGTCTGCCTGAGAAATCCTTCCACAATGACCACTCTTGTGTTACATGTCTTAAAGGCAAGCAGCACAAGGTCTCATTCAGGTCCAAACAGGTGCACACTAGTTCTAGACCTCTTCATATGCTACACATGGACCTCTTTGGTCCAACCAATATAGAAAGTTTGAATGGTAAGTCATATTGCTTTGTCATCACAGATGACTTTTCTAGGTTTACTTGGACATTCTTTCTAGCTATGAAGAGTGACACAGCTGATATTCTAATTGATTTTATCACTCAGATTGAGAAGAGGTCTGGCAATGAGGTTAAAATGCTTAGGAGTGATAATGGTGGAGAATTTAGGAATAAGAAGCTAGATGATTTCTGTTCCAGGAAAGGAATTACAAGGCAATTTAGTATTGCTAGAACCCCACAACAAAATGGGGTTGCTGAGAGGAAAAATAGAACCCTAACTGAAGCAGCTAGAACAATGTTGGCTGATGCTCATTTTCCTATAACCTTTTGGGCTGAGGCTGTTAATACAGCTTGTTATGTGCAAAATAGAGCATTGGTTAACAAAATTTAGAACAAAACACCTAATGAGTTACTTTGGGGTAGAAAACCTAATATTGGTTTTCTCAGACCTTATGGTTGTCATGTAGTAGTGTTAGACACTAGTGATGCCTTAGGGAAATTTAGTGCAAAAGGTGATGAGGGTTACTTCATGGGGTATTCAGTGCAGAGCAAGGGATATAGGGTTTATCTTAAAGAAGAAAAACGTATACTTGAAAGAGTACATGTTAGGTTTTTAGAAAATAAGCCTAGTGATCCTGAAAGTGGTCCTAATTGGTTGTTTGACTTGGAACCTTTATCTAGAACTTTAAAATATATGCCTGTCACTAATCCAGACATTGTGAAGGTAACTTCAAATGTTATGGAGGAACAAGTTGTTGATGTTTCAGGTACTCAGGTTCATGAAAAGGTTGGATCACAAGCAGAAAAGACATCTCCTATCCAAGAATATGTTACCATTCCCATTTGGACAGATGCTTTTGCTGCTGCTGCTGCTGCTGGACAAGATATTGGTGGTTTCCAAGCACCACCAGATACAAACATGCATGGTCCTTCAGGCGCTGACAAAGGCAAATCTAGCGCTGACAAGACCAATTCCGACGTTGATGGTTTAGACGTTGACAACAATAGTTCAAGCGTTGTTAGCCCAAGCGCTGACAAACAAGGTTCAGGTGTTGACAACAATTCTGCACATCTTTTCTCTTCCATTTTTGAACAAGGTGAACCTTCCAATATATATGAAGAGGTTCATCCTCATGTTGATGAAAGAGAGTCTTATGAAGAAGATATTGGCAACATGGAGCATGAGGTTGAGGACACCAGACTTTTTGAAGGAGGGATTCTCACTTCCATAACGAAGAATCACCCCACTTCCCAGATCATTGGTGATATTATGACTCCAATACAGACTAGAAGATCTCATCAAGGTCTTGGTGGGTTTATTGCCAATATACACAAGAAGGTTGATACCCCTCTTGTGCAAGCATGTTTGTTTGCCTGTTTTCTGTCACAACAGGAACCCAAGAAAATATTTGATGCTCTCAAAGAACCAAGTTGGGTGGAAGCAATGCAGGATGAGCTTCATCAATTTGCAATTCAGGATGTTTGGGAGCTGGTTGATTATCCCAGATATGTCAGACCTATAGGGACAAGATGGGTTCTAAGGAACAAAAGAGATGAAAGAGGCATTGTGGTCAGAAACAAGGCAAGGTTAGTGGCTCAGGGATATACACAAGAGGAGGGGATAGACAATGAGGAGGTCTTTGAACCAGTTGAAAGGATTGAATCTATTAGGATTTTTCTAGCCTATGCATCCTGCATGGGCTTCACAGTCTATCAAATGGATGTCAAGAGTGCTTTCCTCTATGGAACTATTGTTGAGGAAGTATATGTAATGCAGCCTCCTGGTTTTGAGGATCCAGAGCATCCAGACAAAGTGTATAGAGTCAAAAAGGCTATGTATGGCCTTCATCAAGCCCCTAGAGCATGGTATGGTACTTTGTCTACCTATTTGGTGGACAATGGATTCAAGAGGGGCACCATAGATCAGACACTATTTACAAAGAAGAAAGGCAAGGATGTGTTGCTTGTGCAGGTCTATGTTGATGATATCATTTTTGGGTCTACTGATCCAAAGATGAGTCAGGATTTCTCCAAGCTTATGACAGACAAATTCAAGATGAGTGCTATTGGGGATATGAACTTCTTTCTTGGTTTACAAGTTCAGCAGACCTGACATCATGTTTGCTGTGTGTGCTTGTGCACGCCATCAAGTGACTCCCAAAGAATGTCACCTTTATGCTGTGAAGAGGATCTTTAGGTACCTAAGATGCTATCCTGGTCTTGGTTTGTGGTACCCAAAGGATTCACCATTGGAGCTGATTGCATATTCAGATAGTGATTATGGAGGTGATAAATTTGATAGGAAATCCACAACTGGTGGATGTCAGTTTCTTGGGAGCAGGTTGATATCTTGGCAATGCAAGAAACAAACAGTGGTGGCTAATTCTACAACTGAAGCTGAGTATGTGGCTGCAGCTGCTTGTTGTGGCCAAGTTTTGTGGATTTAGAACCAGCTGTTGGACTATGGGTATAATTTCATGCATACCAAGATATTTGTTGACAATAACAGTACTTTATGCATCATTAAGAATCCTGTACATCATTCTAAAACTAAACACATAGAAATTAGACACCATTTTATAAGAGATTGCTTTGAAAAAGGTTTAATACAACCAGATAGGGTTGACACTAAGGAAAATGTGTCAGATTTACTAACTAAACCTTTTGATGCTGGGAGGTTTCAATACTTGGTAACAAGTATTGGAATGGTCACATAATATGTGTTTTGGAGTCCTTTTGTAAAAGTATGTACAGGATGATGCATTGTTATTGGTCTTATTGATGATTTAGATTTTCCACTATATTTTTCTAACACTGATAAAGGTTGCTTGAACACTGATAAGTGTTTTTGTAACGTTGTCAGCAATATAATTGTCTAACGCTGACAAAGCTTCCCTCAACGCTGTCATGTGTTATCGGGGCGTTGTCAGCAACAATGTTAGTTTTGTGGTTTTTAATCTAAATGTGCAGATGGTGTTAGAAGTATACCATTGGATACAGAGTTGCTTATGGATCAATGGAGAAGCATTTGGACAAGTTTTTATTTATGGATGATGGTTGGAATTTTCAATTCCTATCTTGACATAAATTTTTATGTTCATGCATATTTTTGGCAACTCATGTATCATAGTTAAAGGGGAGGTTTTAGGAACCTTTAGGATGTTTGGGTATCCATATGATACTCTTATCACAATTCTAGATTGTGTCCACAGGTGAGTATGAGTTAGTTTTACTAAATCATGAGGCACTGTAGCATGCAAAGTTGATATACTATGCATGCTGCCAAGACATTTTTGACCTAGAATTGGTTGTGGTCTGTTGGGAGACTTGGGAATAATTTTGTTATGGGAATTACCTGGGAGTAACAAGGGATTTTATAAGGTAACTTGGTTGTTAAGAGTTTTGGATTGCAAGGGACACTAGAGGATTGTTATGTCTATCTTGTTTAAGCAAGTGTGCATAACTGGACAGTGCTTTCCGCCCTATAATAATTATTAGCTTTTGGTTATCTTCTCTAGGATAAATTACTTGTTTAGGTCATTTTTCATTTTTAAAACATTTTTATTTTTGGACGCTGACAAGAATTTTCCAAGCGTTGTTGTGACCAAATTAGACGCTGACATGGCTATAGGCAAACGTTGACAAGATTATAGCCGTTGGGCGTTGATAGGTTATTTTTGACCGTTGGCACTCAATGGGACCTACCCAGTTGTTACTTTTTGACATATTTTTAGGCCGTAATTTTGGGAGTTGTTACTTTACATTTAATGCATGAGATAAACTTATACTTTTTCAATATTTTCATGATTGATTTTTGAAAATACTTGCCTATTTTTAGGCCAATCACATGCATTTTCTTCTCCTATAAATTTGGCTCCTATTTTAAACAGGGTATCTATAATTCTTGTCTAACACAATTTTCTCTTATCAACTTCATCTTCTTCACTTAAATTTAACAGCTTTCTTCAATGGCACCAAAGTTTAAACCATCAGAATTGGAATTGGGGTTCTGATCTCAACACAACATGATTGCGTATCTTGAAGCTGATGATGCTCTGTTTCCCCAATACACACAAATGGTGGCGTATTTGAACGCATCCCCCTTAAGGTATGCTCTTTCTCATGCACCACTCATTCCAGTCACACATATTAAACAGTTTTGGAACACTGTTAGTTCCTCAACAGTTAATAGAGTGACTACATTGACTTCTATTGTTCATGGGAGACCTTGGGTGGTTACTGAGGCTTTGGTACGCCAAGCCTTGCATCTTGATGATGCTGATGGTATAGCCACCCTTCCCATTAATGAAATAGAACAGGGGCTTAGGGCTTTGGGATAACCTTTTCCTGATGAAGGTACCTTAAACAAGTATCATAAGCAGGAATTTCCCCCAGCCTGGAAGTACCTCAAACATGTCCTCCTTCAATGTTTGAGTCCCAAATGCACTGCACACAATGAGATCAATAGATCCATTGCGAGTGCTATTGTGTGCATTGCAACAGGGCAAAAATTTAATTATTCTAAAATGATTTTTGAGGGCATGTGTAAAAACAAGGGGAACAAAATGACTTTAGCTTATCCCCGTTTTCTCCAAATGGTTTTTGATGTCCAAGGTTACTGCACAAGGGATCATAATGATTTTTATAAGATCCCTGAGCAAAAGAAAGCGATTTTTATAAAGATGAACTCACCACCCCATCGTGACCTACCTTTAACCCCAGCTATGCTTGCTGTTATTGCAGCAGCACAACCCCTACCAGACCCCCAACCACAAATTGACCCCCAACCACAACTTGACCCCATACCTGAACCCATACCTTCACCTAAACCTATGCAACTTGACCAAGATTCCTTCAACGCTGACACATTAAATGTTGGCGTTGATGTGCCTATTTCTAACGTTGACACACAGCCTTCACAAACCCAAACACCCCTTAACCAACCCACATCCACTCATTCTTCCACACCATCTTCCACACCCCCTGAATATAGGTTGATGAAACGCCAAAGGACTACTGGAGCGTTCTCCTCTGGTAGTCCTAGCCATGTAGCAGAGAGAACCACCACCACAAGTATGGCTGGTGACATGGATGAGGCTGGGACTATTGGTTCTGGCTTAGATGCTGGCCAAGGCAGTCCCACCATCATTAATCCCTCATCCTTGCCCAATGAATCTGACTTGGGAGGTCAAATACCCATTTCAGAAGAGGGCAGACTGGAACCAATGACTCTTATGGAATTGACGGCAGTCTGCATGAGCTTGCAAAAGCAAAATGCAGACTTAGTACAAGTTGTCAGCTCACAAGGCCTTGAACTCAAGCAATTGAGGGAGAGGATTGTTGTTTTGGAGAGTGCTAGTGCCAGGAGGGGTATGGAGGAATCTTCCAAAGGGGAGGAAGATCTAATAAATCTAAGTGATAAGGGCAGCCATGATGGTCAATAATTAGATGTTGTTGAGGCCCTTACAACTTTGAAGAAACAAACAGGTTTTGATACGTCCTTAGTTTCTCCTACCAACTTGAATTTCGCATTTACAGCTATGTTGGAAGAAGTTACAAAAGGCGCTGAGGCAGGATATTTGGGCGTTGACAAGGAGAATTTGGACGCTGACAGAAATATTTTGGGCGCTGATAGGACAAAATTGGGCGTTGACAGACCTGCACATGAAGGTGATGTATCCCAGTCATCATCTATCATCAAGGAGGTTTCTGCACAGGTATCACCATCTACCTTACCAACCATTGCACCAACAGATAAGGGTAAGGGTATAATGGTAGAAGAGATTGTTCCAAAGGATGCAGCTCAAGTTGAGTTTGATAGAAGATTAGCTGCACAAATCATGGAACAGGATAAAAAGGAGGTGAAAGAGTCACCATTTATTGTGACTTCAGAAGAAGGAAGTGATGGAGCTAGCTCAGACTCAAGTGTGATGATTATAGAACCAGAAAGACTTGAGTATGGTGATGAGTTGGCTAAGGAGAAACTGAGAGAATTGAAATTGCAGGTTGACTTTGACATACCAGAGGTGGTTCAAATGTATAATGCTTGGGAAGAAAGATGTATGGAGAATCCAGACTTGACCATCTCAGATCAAATATGGGGTTTGGAGATTCTTCTCAGAGTTCAGAAGGATTGTCAGGTAATTTTGAAACACAAGGCAAGCAACATTCTCTCAGAATTAAAAAGGGATAGAAGGGAGCTATACTTCATGTTGCTCAGATGTCATGGAGTTGGATGGACTTATCAGAAGTTGAGGGCATTGACATTTGATGAATTGGAATGCAAGGCATATCCCATTTGGGTGAGAGTACAGGAAGCAAACACTCTCAGACTGCTTTCAGATGAAAGAAAGGAAGAACTTGCAGAAGAAATGGAGCTAAAGAAAGCTATGTTTGTTCCCAGGCCAGTGAAGAAGGGAATTTCTCTTAAGTTTCCCAAAGATATGGATCCACTATATCCAAGCGAAGCTGTCATCTGAAAGAGCCTTAAGCTCTCACCTTTAGAAGCTTCAGATATGGGGCAAGTGTTACCATTAGATTCCAGGAACCCAATTGTGAGCTATGAAGAAGATGAATGTGGGTTTTGGAAGATTGGCAGATATGGCAAAGAGGTACACACTTTTACCACTCTCATATCTTTGTTTGTAAGTTGTGATAGAGAAGACTTGGTGGACCTTTGGAGGTTGCTGGAGACCAAGTACGAGGCTGAAGCACCAACTTCAGCTAATGGAATAAAACTTTTCAAAAGAATGTGTGGACCAAAAGATGAGGATCCTGCTGTTTGAAAGGATCTTGAAGATGACCTCAGTGGTCTTCAATGGAGGTTATATTCAACTGCTGGTGTTTACCATTTGAGTTCTACAAAGTTTGCTGAGTATCTACTTGTGGATGGTCAGTATTTCATATCCAAAGCTATTTTGGAGAAGATGAAGGACACTCAGCTGGAAATAGATTATTCAAGTGACGTGGCAAAAGATTTGATTAGATTTATTCATTATCAATATGAGAAGGTTTGTAAGATTCCTCCTAGTCCTTAATGCTTATTCAGAAACTTGATCATAAGAGTGGATATCAAGTTTAGGGGAGGATTGTTGGGAATAAATTAAGGCCAGATCACTTGAGCGCTGACAAGAGTAATACAAGCGTTGACAAGAACAAAACAAGCGCTGACAGCTCAAGCGCTGACAAGATAAAGTCAAGTGTTGACACATTGAAGACAAGCACTGATGGGAAGATATACTCTACGCGTTTATTGTATTCTAGATTACTTCTAGTAAAGATAGGAACAACAATGTATTTTCTATATTTATCTTTACCTAGAATAGCTGATACGTAGATTATTGTACAAGGCTTCTTATGTCTATAAAAGAAGACCTTTAGGTTAATGTTTCATATAAGTTTTCATTCGTAAACTACTTTCATTGTAAGCAAGTTTGATATTGATAATCAAAGTGAAAGTTTGTTTATATCATTGTGTGTTCTTGTTTAAGTGTTAAATTCCGCATAACACTTAAATTCATAAGCATATACAAAGGTTTCTCTAAGTGTATTACTTGATCTAATCTCGTATACATAAAGCTAAATCGATCTAAGTTTGGGATCAACAACTAGGAGTATCAAGGCTACCAAAACACAAGTGTGTCCTTTAACTAGGAACACCGACACTACTGTAGGAACCAAGTGCCCTTTAAATAGGTCTACTCCCACTGTAGTGCCCGCGAATAATCCAAAACCTAAGAAAGTTGGAACAGTAAAACCTGTTAGGGCTAAAACTCACATTAGAAAACGCAGGAAATCTAAGGGTCATAAACCTGTTAGCAATTCTGATAATATTTTATCTGTATCTGCTATGTAACACCCCATTTTGATAATGGAAATGTCACATGCAATTATGGCGTGTCATCAAAGCATACAAAGAAAAATGTATAAAACATTACTTGACCATAAAAAGGAAAATACCGAAATCAAACACCGGTAGTCCAAAAGTAAAGCTCATCACACACAAACATAGTATAATAAAGGAAAGGACTAAACAATGTCCATAGCAATTGTATCATAGGAAAAGAAATGCATAAAGTAAAGAAAGCTAGACAGCTTCCAGTCCATATGCGCGTACTCTTAGTGTCTACGAGTGTCCCTGAGTACCTGCCGTTTTGGGAACATAGAAAAGGAAAACGGCTGAGCAATACGCTCAGTGCACGGATGTATAATAAAGCATGAATAGGATAAGCATATAACATATAACAGCGGAAGAAAACTAAGTCCCGAGTAACCTGGTTAAGTCTTGATAAAACTGGTTTTATAGTTTGAAAGTCTTATGTTTATCTTATAAAAACTGTTTGTCATATTTTACCATAAGCCAATATAGGTCATGAAAATCCACCGTGCATGAATACTTGGAGGGGTGACCTCATCATGCAAATTAGTGGGTCTGCCTCTAATTTAATATACTGGTTTTTGGGTAGGAGGGATCAGCTCCTTGTGAAGGATGCAAGGCACACACCACATTCACCATGAAATCCTGAATAAAAACATGTAACTAGGATGCACCCATACGCCCCACATGATAAATATAATATAAATGGCCAAAAGCTGAAGGGACGCCACGAGCAATCACTCCGCCGTAGTGAAGTCATAACATCAGTGCCTCTAATGTTATGGTTATGGTACCTCCATAACTAGGTGAAACTGGTCATGCATGTATATGGCTATAGGTAATCTTAATTAAACATAAGCAATCAAACACGTAACTTATACTACGGGAAAACAGTTGGCTGCATACGGGGATCCTAATAAGGAAAGAATGTCCATACTGAAAGGACGGGAATCCGTACCTTATGTCCAGTGAACGAAGAAGATGAACTGAGAGGAATCCTACTTCCAAATCACTAGTGCTACATAAATACATACATGAATAAGTATCTGCTTACTAAATACTTAGCTCGTTTTATGTCATGTCTTAGCTTATTTTATGTGTTCTTACCATGTTTTACTGTTTTAAAGCCTTAAACCGTGTTTATCTTATATTCTATTTAAATTTGATTAAGTATTTCTGGTATTTCATGTGTTATTATACTTACTGTGCAATAATAAGTAACTTTCCAAAAAACACAGGTTTCCTAAAATAGAAAGTTTCCAAAAATAGAAAGTTTCCAAAAATAGATTTACTGCTTAAAATAGATAAGTTTCTAAAAATAGAAAGTTACCATAAATAGATTAGATGTCTTAATTAAATAAGTTTCCATAAATAGATTAGCTGCCTTATTTAATTAAGTTTCTAAAAATAGAAAGTTTTCATAATTAAAAATAAGCTGGTTAAATAAGCTAAGTATATAAGCCTAAGTGTTTTCATGATTATTTTCTAAGCCGTATGATATAAGGTATAGTTTAATAATTATTTCATGTAATTAAATTAAACTATAGGTTAAAATATTTAATTAAAGTATAACATGTTTTTAATTAAATAAGTTAAATACTTAGGTTAAGATATGTATTATTATATATTAATAATATAACCTAAGTCATGTTAATTAATTAATTATATCCATGGTTTTAAAATAATTAATTAATTATAAGTCTTAAATATACAAATACTTAGGTTAATTAATTTCATGATTATAATAATTAAAATAACCTAAGTCATGTTATTAATTAAATCATATCATTTTATTAATTTAATTATTAACATAAGATCATAAACATAAAAAAAACAACTAAACATACACCATGAACCGGATCCAAACTAAAAACAATGAACCGGACATGAAATCGACACCGTACCCCGAACCAACTCGGGGTACCCCGTGTTTTACTGCTTCCGTGGGACCCACACGCACCAACCAAGACCGTATGGTCTTGGTGGTGGTCGGCTTGGCCAAACCGAAACCCCTTCTGGTTCGGTGCAGCCTGCGGCCAAAAACAAATACCCCTTAAAACATACTTTTGATTTTATTTAACCCCAAATCATGTTAGATCCATGTTTAATTATTAGGTTTTTGTAAAAACATAACATGTTCTTGATTTATTAAAAGATCAAATCAAAAGAAAAAGTTTAAAAAGGATTTACCGAATTCGTAGATCAAAAGGATGAAGAACAAACACGATCACCAACTTAATTCTCAAGATCCAAGATCACAAACCACCTCCTTGTGGTGGTTGTAGGGTGGCGGCACAAAGAAGACAAGGGAGAAGGGTTTTTAGGTTTTTCTAAAAATACTCTGTAAAAATTAAATGAGTAGTGAAAATCCCTTTTTCCCTTTTAGTAAAATTTGACAAATGGGCTTGGCCCATTGTCCTTGTAGCCGCGGGTAGGGGCCCCACTTGGGGTACCCGTACCTTTTTCCGTGTCTCGTTGTTAAGTTATACGTTTTTGATTATTTGTGTTCGTGTTTTAAGTGTTCTCGTTACGTAAATACCGTGATCTAATATATTTAATTACGCTCGTAATAAATATATATACGTAATTAATAATAATTCGTGTTTTAATTACGTTCATGACTTCATGATCGCATGTTCATGATTAATTATCGTCAAATAAATATTACGTGATCGTGTGTAGTAAATACTTATCGTGTTCTAACACGTACGTAATACGTAAAATCCTAACACGTAATCGTAATCATGCTATATTAGGAAAGTTTAAATCTAGTACGTACGATCTTAAGGGTACTATTCATGGTAAAAGTATGCGGGTTTTACAACTCTTCCCACCTAAAAAGAATAATTCGTCCCCGAATTATAGATAAAGTAAACTGGAAAAGAAGAACATACCCGAATTCAAAATATGAAATGAGGGTAAGAAGCCCGGATAGACTCCTCTGTTTCCCAAGTGGCTTCCCGCTCGGTATGATCCCTCCATAGAATTTTGACAAATCGAATCGTCTTCTTTCTCATGACTCGTTCTTGTCTGTCAAGAACTCGTTCGGGTTCTTCTATAAAAGTGAGATCTTCCCGTATCTGTTCCAGTGGATACTGAACCATGTGAAGGGGATGATACTGGTACCCTCTGAGTAAGGACACATGAAACACATTGTGCACATGCGAAAGCTGTAGAGGTAACGCCAATCGGTAAGATACTTCACCGACTCGTTCAATGATATCAAACGGTCCGATGAAACGAGGACTGAGCTTCCCTTTAATCCCGAAACGTCTAACACCACGTGCCGGCGAAACCTTAAGGAAGACGTGATCTCCTACGTTAAAGTGTATATCCCTACGATGCTTATCGGCGTAACTCTTCTGACGTGACCGTGCCTCCTGAATCTTCTGCTTAGCTACTGCGATCTTCTCATTGGTCATCTCTATGATTTCTGGTCCTTCAAGTGTTCGCTCACCAACCTGATCCCAGCAGATTGGGGCGCGACACTTTCTGCCATACAACATCTCAAATGGAGCACATTTGATACTTGTGTGCCAACTGTTGTTGTATGCAAACTCCACCAAACAGATGTATTCGTCCCAATCACCCGTCCATTCCAACGCACATGACCTCAACATATCTTCTAATGTTTGAATGGTTCGCTCTGACTGTCCATCCGTTTGAGGATGAAAAGCTGTGCTAAGCTTAAGTTGTGTACCCCAAGCTTTTTGCAGACTCTTCCAAAAGCGCGAAGTGAATCGAGGATATCTATCTGAGACGATGCTGGATGGTGCACCGTGGAGTCTCATGATCTCTCTTCTGTACGTATCTGCGAGTTTACTTACCAGATCTTCCTTGCGGATTGGTAAGAAATGAGCTGATTTGGTAAGTCGATCAACGATAACCCAAATTGCATCGTGCTTCCTCTTGGTAGGCGGAAGACCACTAACAAAATCCATGGTGATTTTGTCCCACTTCCACTCTGGAATATCTAACGGTTGAAGGAGACCGCCAGATCGCTGATGCTCGATCTTAACCTGCTGGCAGGTAAGACATTTGGAGACGTAAGTGGCCACATCCTGTTTCATACCACTCCACCAAAAGTGCTGATTGATGTCATGGTACATCTTAGTCGAACCAAGATGTATAGAGAATGGGGAGCTATGAGCCTCAGCTAACAAAGCTTCCCAGAGTTCTTGGTCATCAGGAACACAAAGTCTAGTGCCCTGCCATACGATACCATCTGCATCTACTCTGAATTCTGTCTGCTTCTCCAAATTCTGTACTATCGCCCAGATTTCTCCGTCATCCTACTGAGCTTCCTTGATCTTAGATAGTAACTCGGGTTCTACTCTAAGATTAGCCCAGTAACCGTGTTGTCCAAGTACCATGTACTCGATGTCTAGTCGCTCCAAGTCTCTTATGATTTCCTTTTCGATTCTAATGTCGTTGATCATTCCGGACTTCATGCTAAGAGCATCTGCTACTACATTTGCCTTTCCAGGATGATACTGTAGATTAATGTCATAATCCTTCAACAGCTCTAACCATCTCCTCTGCCTCATGTTCAATTCACGCTGAGTGAAGATATACTTCAAGCTCTTGTGGTCCGTGAAAATGTCACATGATTCTCCATATAAGTAGTGTCTCCATATCTTCAATGCAAACACGACTGCAGCAAGTTCCAAGTTGTGCGTGGGGTAATTCTCTTCATAAGGCTTAAGCTGCCGTGAAGCGTACGCGATCACTTTCCCATGTTGCATGAGAACACAGCCAAGTCCCTTCCCCGATGCATCGCTGTAGATTTGAAATCCACCCGTACCAGATGGTAGAGTAAGAATAGGTGCAGATACTAGCTTCTGCTTAAGGTCTTCAAAGCTCTTCTCTCGATCTTCAGTCTAGACGAATTTCTCCCCTTTCCGCATCAGTTTGGTCAATGGTAGTGCTAGGCGGGAAAAGTTCTCCACGAACCTACGGTAATAGCCAGCTAAGCCTAAGAAACTGTGGACTTCCATCGTTGATGTCGGCCTTGGCCACTTAGTAATGGCCTCAACCTTCGCTGGATCCATTGTGATTCCTTCTGCTGATACAATGTGACCTAAGAATGCCACCTTGTCTAACCAGAACTCACACTTGGAGAATTTAGCATACAACTGCTTCTGGCGAAGAATCTGTAGTACTGTACGAAGATGGTCTTCGTGTTCCTCCTTGGACTTTGAGAAAATCAGGATCTCATCGATGAAGACAATGACGAACTTGTCCAGAAATTCGTGGAAGATTCTGTTCATCAAATCCATGAACACTGCTGGAGCATTTGTCAGGCCAAATGGCATAACTACAAACTCGTAGTGGCCATAACGGGTACGAAAGGCAGTCTTAGCGATGTCCTGCTCCTTGAACCTAGCTGATGATAACCTGACCTAAGATCAATCTTGGAGAAGTGTTTGGCCCCTTGGAGTTGGTCAAACAGATCGTCAATGTGTGGCAGTGGATACCTATTCCGAATGGTAATCTTGTTGAGCTCGCGATAGTCTATACAAAGACGCATACTGCCGTCCTTCTTCTTAACAAACAAGACCGGTGCGCCCCATGGAGATGCGCTCGGTCGAATGAATCCTCGTTCAAGAAGTTCTTGCAGTTGATCCTTCAGTTCCTTCAGCTCTATGGGAGCCATGCGATAAGGAGCTTTGGAGATTGGTTCAGCTCCTGGAACCAGCTCGATACTGAATTCCACTTCTCGTGCAGGTGGTATGCCCGGAAGTTCTGCTGGAAAAACATCTTGGAATTCCGACACGATAAGTTGATCCTGAATCGATGGGGATTCAGCATCCATGTCGTGAACCGTAGCTAGATAACCCTCGCAGCCATGTGATAGTAGTGCACGCGCTTGCAGGGTAGATATGACTTGTACAGACCGTCCGGGTATGAACCCATTATGAATGTACTCGGGTGTATTAACATCACCAAAGATAACTCGATATGAATGGCAGTCTATGGTAGCATGATGCTTGGATAGCCAATCCATGCCCAAAATCATGTCAAAGTCATTCATGTCCAGCGGAAGTGCGTCGACAGGTCGAACCTTATCGTCAAATTCTAGGGGAAGACTCTTGTATACATGGGTGATTAATACAGAGTCCCTCAAAGGCGTGGAAATAGTAATCCTATTTTCTAGTGGCAAGGGAGGAATCCTAATGTTCTTAGCATAAGAAGTAGAAATAACCGAGTGAGTAGCACTCGTATCGAAAAGAACACATGCAACTTTACCATACATATACAAGATTCCAGTGATGGTACCTGTAGACTTGTTGGCCTGGTCTCGATATGTCGTGTAGACACGCCCGGCAGTAGGAGGCGGCTTGGTATCAGCATGTCCCGATGTACCCTCCATCTCGCCCTTACGGCAATCCTTCATAATATGGCTAGGAAGACCACACCTGAAGCACGTATCAGTATTACGGCGACATGGTCCTGGGTGCCTACGATGGCAAGTAGAGCAAAGAGGATGAGTGTATCCTCCAGCAGGTGCTCTGGCTGGCTGAGAACCTGATGAAACATTTTACATAAGACATGGTAATTGGGAACAAAGGACAAAGCGGATAATCGCAAGATTGAATAACAGTGATAGCTGGACGGCTAGGCTGCGAACCTCTCTGGTTCTGGTCCCTACCGTTTCCATGGTTCCTGGTAGAAGTTTTGTTAAAGTGTCAGAATATGAGTTATAACATGAAAACATAAGGAAATGCGTAAGTATTAGGACCTGCTGTTGTTGGAGTGCCCAACGTTGTTACGGTAATTATCATTACCGCCACGCCTATCCGTAGCAGAACGGTCGTTAGTCTGACCGTTTCCCTTGGGCTGATGAGGCTGCTGCTGAGTAGCCGGCTGAGACCTGTCCCCAGTTTTCTGCCTGAAAGATACATTTAAAGAGATGAATAATTGACATATGGAAAGTATACGGATTGGTCACCTCTTGAATACAAAGGTTTACCTCTTGTCGGGTCTTTTAGCTTCCCCGAACTCATCTCTCTCCTAAAGCATCTCTAGTTTTCGTGCTGCATCGGCCACTTGTGCTACAGTGTTGAACGTAGAACACACCAGGTTGTTTGCGACCGATGTGCGAAGAGCCCATCTAAAGTGATGTGCCTGCTCTTCAGGAGTACCTGCTGCCGCACCAAGGAACCCAGCTAAGCGGAGAAAGCGCTGCATAAACTCGTTGCTATTCTCCCCAGCTCTCTGTCGGATCCCGTGGTACTCTCTCTTGAGCTTGTCCTGCTCAGCCTTGGGAAAGAACTGCTCCATCACCCTGTCCTTGAACTGAGCCCAAGTCAAACCAGCAACCCACTCGTCACCACCTTCAGAATGCATCAATGCTAACCACCAATTGAGTACATCGCCTTCGAACCGATAGCATGAAAACCTCGCCTTGTATGCGGGGTCACAGCCCATAGCGTTGAAAATCTTCTCGATGTGTGCCAACCAGCTTTCAGCATCGTTGGGGCTATCTGTCTTCTCAAAAGCTCGAGGGCGGAGCTTGTTGAATCTCTCCAGCAATACTGCTAATGTCACTGGAGGAGGAGGAGGTGCCTGATTATGCTGCTGATTGTTGGCAGCTTGAACTTCAGCCCTGATGTCATTCCTCAGTTGAGGAAGCAAAGCTTGCATGGCAGCCTGAATTTCAGCATTGAGCTGCTCCTGTTCGCGTGTGAGAACCATCTGACAGTATAACATAAAACATATGATTAAACAGATCAAAACATAAAATATATATATACATGAAAAAAAAATTTATACCAAAATTTCACGAGAAAAATTTTATGCAAGAAAATTTTGTGTATGAATGCATGATGCAGTTTTATGAAAACTTTTGTATGCTCGAGAGTGAACGCCTCTGGTCAGTTTACCCAAAACAAAAGACATAGCGAGGGGACGCCTATGGGTCGGTCCCAAATCTAAAAGTTTCGATAAAACACATGCGACTAAATAGGGCCAGTCTTGTACCAACCATTACTTAGTCAAAAATCTACGACAATGACATGTATATGTATGCTTAAAAATGATGAATGCATGAAAAAAACTGTCAGTTCTAAGAAGACCGTAGTGACTACCCACTAATCACAGGTCATATTTGATAGCCTACAGGTCAAAGCCTTGGATCTGATACCATAATTGTAACACCCCATTTTGATAATGGAAATGTCACATGCAATTATGGCGTGTCATCAAAGCATACAAGAAAAAATGTATAAAACATTACTTGACCATAAAAAGGAAAATACCGGAATCAAACATCGGTAGTCCAAAAGTAAAGCTCATCACACACAAACATAGTATAATAAAGGAAAGGACTAAACAATGTCCATAGCAATTGTATCATAGGAAAAGAAATGCATAAAGTAAAGAAGGCTAGACAGCTTCCAGTCCATATGCACGTACTCTTAGTGTCTACGAGCGTCCCTGAGTACCTGCCGTTTTGGGAACATAGAAAAGGAAAACGGCTGAGCAATACGCTCAGTGCACGGATGTACAATAAAGCATGAATAGGATAAGCATATAACATATAACAGCGGAAGAAAACTAAGTCCCGAGTAACCTGGTTAAGTCTTGATAAAACTGGTTTTATAGTTTGAAAGTCTTATGTTTATCTTATAAAAACTGTTTGTCATATTTTACCATTAGCCAATATAGGTCATGAAAATCTACCGTGCATGAATACTTGGAGGGGTGACCTCATCATGCAAATTAGAGGGGCTGCCTCTACTTTAATATACTGGTTTTTGGATAGGATGGATCAGCTCCTTGTGAAGGATGCAAGGCACACACCACATTCACCATGAAATCCTGAATAAAAACATGTAACTAGGATGCACCCATACGCCCCACATGATAAATATAATATAAATGGACAAAAGCTGAAGGGACGCCACGAGCAATCACTCCGCCGTGGTGAAGTCATAACATCAGTGCTTCTAATGTTGTGGTTATGGTACCTCCATAACTAGGTGAAACTGGTCATGCATGTATATGGCTATAGGTAATCTTAATTAAACATAAGCAATCAAACACGTAACTTATACTACGGGAAAACAGTTGGCTGCTTACAGGGAATCCTAATAAGGAAATAATGTCCATACTGAAAGGACGGGAATTCGTACCGTATGTCCAGTGAACGAAGAAGATGAACTGAGAGGAATCCTACTTCCGAATCACTAGTGCTACATAAATACATACATGAATAAGTATCTGCTTACTAAATACGTAGCTGGTTTTATTTCATGTCTTAGCTTATTTTATGTGTTCTTACCATGTTTTACTGTTTTAAAGCGTTAAACCGTGTTTATCTTATATTCTATTTAAATCTGATTAAGTATTTCTGGTATTTCATGTGTTATTATACTTACTGTGCAATAATAAGTAACTTTCCAAAAAACACAGGTTTCCTAAAATAGAAAGTTTCCAAAAATAGAAAGTTTCCAAAAATAGAAAGTTTCCAAAAATAGAAAGTTTCCAAAAATAGAAAGTTACCAAAAATAGAAAGTTTCCTAAAACAGAAAGTTTCCAAAAATAGATTTACTGCTTAAAATAGATAAGTTTCTAAAAATAGAAAGTTACCATAAATAGATTAGCTGTCTTAATTAAATAAGTTTCCATAAATAGATTAGCTGCCTGAAATAAATAAGTTTCTAAAAATAGAAGGTTTCCATAAATAGATTAGCTGCCTTATTTAATTAAGTTTCTAAAAATAGAAAGTTTCCATAATTAGAAATAAGCTGGTTAAATAAGCTAAGTATATAAGCCTAAGTGTTTTCATGATTATTTTCTAAGCCGTATGATATAAGGTATAGTTTAGTAATTATTTCATGTAATTAAATTAAACTATAGGTTAAAATATTTAATTAAAGTATAACATGTTTTTAATTAAATAAGTTAAATACTTAGGTTAAGATATGTATTATTATATATTAATAATATAACCTAAGTCATGTTAATTAATTAATTATATCCATGGTTTTAAAATAATTAATTAATTATAAGTCTTAAATATACAAATACTTAGGTTAATTAATTTCATGATTATAATAATTAAAATAACCTAAGTCATGTTATTAAATTAATCATATCATTTTATTAATTTAATTATTAACATAAGATCATAAACATAAAAAAACAACTAAACATACACCATGAACCGGATCCAAACTAAAAACAATGAACCGGACATGAAATCGACACCGTACCCCGAACCAACTCGGGGTACCCCGTGTTTTACTGCTTCCGTGGGACCCACACGCACCAACCAAGACCGTATGGTCTTGGTGGTGGTCGACTTGGCCAAACCGAAACCCCTTCTGGTTCGGTGTAGCCTGCGGCCAAAAACAAATACCCCTTAAAACATACTTTTGATTTTATTTAACCCCAAATCATGTTATATCCATGTTTAATTATTAGGTTTTTGTAAAAACATAACATGTTCTTGATTTATTAAAAGATCAAATCAAAAGAAAAAGTTTAAAAAGGATTTACCGAATTCGTAGATCAAAAGGATGAAGAACAAACACGATCACCAACTTAATTCCCAAGATCCAAGATCACAAACCACCTCCTTGTGGTGGTTGTAGGGTGGCGGCACAAAGAAGACAAGGGAGAAGGGTTTTTAGGTTTTTCTAAAAATATTCTGTAAAAATTAAATGAGTAGTGAAAATCCTTTTTTCCCTTTTAGTAAAATTTGACAAATGGGCTTGGCCCATTGTCCTTCTAGCCGCGGGTAGGGGCCCCACTTGGGGTACCCGTACCTTTTTCCGTGTCTCGTTGTTAAGTTATACGTTTTTGATTATTTGTGTTCGTATTTTAAGTGTTCTCGTTACGTAAATACCGTGATCTAATATATTTAATTACGCTCGTAATAAATATATATACGTAATTAATAATAATTCGTGTTTTAATTACGTTCATGATTTCATGATCGCATGTTCATGATTAATTATCGTCAAATAAATATACGTGATCGTGTGTAGTAAATACTTATCGTGTTCTAACACGTACGTAATACGTAAAATCCTAACACATAATCGTAATCATGCTATATTAGGAAAGTTTAAATCTAGTACGTACGATCTTAAGGGTACTATTCATGGTAAAAGTATGCGGGTTTACAACTCTTCCCACCTAAAAAGAATAATTCGTCCCCGAATTATAGATAAAGTAAACTGGAAAAGAAGAACATACCCGAATTCAAAATATGAAATGAGGGTAAGAAGCCCGGATAGACTCCTCTGTTTCCCAAGTGGCTTCCCGCTCGGTATGATCCCTCCATAGAATTTTGACAAATCGAATCGTCTTCTTTCTCATGACTCGTTCTTGTCTGTCAAGAACTCGTTCGGGTTCTTCTATAAAAGTGAGATCTTCCCGTATCTGTTCCAGTGGATACTGAACCATGTGAAGGGGATGATACTGGTACCCTCTGAGTAAGGACACATGAAACACATTGTGCACATGCGAAAGCTGTAGAGGTAACGCCAATCGGTAAGATACTTCACCGACTCGTTCAATGATATCAAACGGTCCGATGAAACGAGGACTGAGCTTCCCTTTAATCCCGAAACGTCTAACACCACGTGCCAGCGAAACCTTAAGGAAGACGTGATCTCCTACGTTAAAGTGTATATCCCTACGATGCTTATCGGCGTAACTCTTCTGACGTGACCGTGCCTCCTGAATCTTCTGCTTAGCTACTGCGATCTTCTCATTGGTCATCTCTATGATTTCTGGTCCTTAAAGTGTTCGCTCACCAACCTGATCCCAGCAGATTGGGGCGCGACACTTTCTGCCATACAACATCTCAAATGGAGCACATTTGATACTTGTGTGCCAACTGTTGTTGTATGCAAACTCCACCAAACAGATGTATTCGTCCCAATCACCCGTCCATTCCAACGCACATGACCTCAACATATCTTCTAATGTTTGAATGGTTCGCTCTGACTGTCCGTCCGTTTGAGGATGAAAAGCTGTGCTAAGCTTAAGTTGTGTACCCCAAGCTTTTTGCAGACTCTTCCAAAAGCGCGAAGTGAATCGAGGATCTCTGTTTGAGACGATGCTGGATGGTGCACCGTGGAGTCTCATGATCTCTCTTCTGTACGTATCTGCGAGTTTAGTTACCGGATCTTCCTTGCGGATCGGTAAGAAATGAGCTGATTTGGTAAGTCGATCAACGAGAACCCAAATTGCATCGTGCTTCCTCTTGGTAGGCGGAAGACCAGTTAACAAAATCCATGGTGATTTTGTCCCACTTCCACTATGGAATATCTAATGGTTGAAGGAGACCGCCAGATCGCTGATGCTCGATCTTAACCTGCTGGCAGGTAAGACATTTGGAGACGTAAGTGGCCACATCCTGTTTCATACCACTCCACCAAAAGTGCTGATTGATGTCATGGTACATCTTAGTCGAACCAGGATGTATAGAGAATGGGGAGCTATGAGCCTCAGCTAACAAAGCTTCCCGGAGTTCTTGGTCATCAGGAACACAAAGTCTAGTGCCCTGCCATACGATACCATCTGCATCTACTCTGAATTCTGTCTGCTTCTCCAAATTCTGTACTATCGCCCAGATTTCTCCGTCATCCTACTGAGCTTCCTTGATCTTAGATAGTAACTCGGGTTCTACTCTAAGATTAGCCCAGTAACCGTGTTGTCCAAGTACCATGTACTCGATGTCTAGTCGCTCCAAGTCTCTTATGATTTCCTCTTCGATTCTAATGTCGTTGATCATTCCGGACTTCCTGCTAAGAGCATCTGCTACTACATTTGCCTTTCCGGGATGATACTGTAGATTAATGTCATAATCCTTCAACAGCTCTAACCATCTCCTCTGCCTCATGTTCAATTCACGCTGAGTGAAGATATACTTCAAGCTCTTGTGGTCCGTGAAAATGTCACATGATTCTCCATATAAGTAGTGTCTCCATATCTTCAATGCAAACACGACTGCAGCAAGTTCCAGGTCGTGCGTGGGGTAATTCTCTTCATAAGGCTTAAGCTGCCGTGAAGCGTACGCGATCACTTTCCCATGTTGCATGAGAACACAGCCAAGTCCCTTCCCCATGCATCGCTGTAGATTTGAAATCCACCCGTACCAGATGGTAGAGTAAGAATAGGTGCAGATACTAGCTTCTGCTTAAGGTCTTCAAAGCTCTTCTCTCGATCTTCAGTCTAGACGAATTTCTCCCCTTTCCGCATCAGTTTGGTCAATGGTAGTGCTAGGCGGGAAAAGTTCTCCACGAACCTACGGTAATAGCCAGCTAAGCCTAAGAAATTGTGGACTTCCGTCGTTGATGTCGGCCTTGGCCACTTAGTAATGGCCTCAACCTTCGCTGGATCCATTGTGATTCCTTCTGCTGATACAATGTGACCTAAGAATGCCACCTTGTCTAACCAGAACTCACACTTGGAGAATTTAGCATACAGCTGCTTCTGGCGAAGAATCTGTAGTACTGTACGAAGATGGTCTTCGTGTTCCTCCTTGGACTTTGAGAAAATCAGGATGTCATCGATGAAGACAATGATGAACTTGTCTAGAAATTCGTGGAAGATTCTGTTCATCAAATCTATGAACACTGCTGGAGCATTTGTCAGGCCAAATGGCATAACTACAAACTCGTAGTGGCCATAACGGGTACGAAAGGCAGTCTTAGCGATGTCCTGCTCCTTGAACCGTAGCTGATGATAACCTGACCTAAGATCAATCTTGGAGAAGTGTTTGGCCCCTTGGAGTTGGTCAAACAGATCGTCAATGTGTGGCAGTGGATACCTATTCCGAATGGTAATCTTGTTGAGCTCGCGATAGTCTATACAAAGACGCATACTACCGTCCTTCTTCTTAACAAACAAGACCGGTACGCCCCATGGAGATGCGCTCGGTCGAATGAATCCTCGTTCAAGAAGTTCTTGCAGTTGATCCTTCAGTTCCTTCAGCTCTATGGGAGCCATGCGATAAGGAGCTTTGGAGATTGGTTCAGCTCCTGGAACCAGCTCGATACTGAATTCCACTTCTCGTGCAGGTGGTATGCCCGGAAGTTCTGCTGGAAAAACATCTTGGAATTCCGACACGATAAGTTGATCCTGAATCGATGGGGATTCAGCATCCATGTCGTGAACCGTAGCTAGATAACCCTCGCAGCCATGTGACAGTAATGCACGCACTTGCAGGGTAGATATGACTTGTACAGACCGTCCGGGTATGAACCCATTATGAATGTACTCTTTTGTATTAACATCACCAAAGATAACTCGATATGAATGGCAGTCTATGGTAGCATGATACTTGGATAGCCAATCCATGCCCAAAATCATGTCAAAGTCATTCATGTCCAGCGGAAGTGCGTCGACAGGTCGAACCTTATCGTCAAATTCTAGGGGAAGACTCTTGTATACATGGGTGATTAATACAGAGTCCCTCAAAGGCGTGGAAATAGTAATCCTATTTTCTAGTGGCAAGGGAGGCATCCTAATGTTCTTAGCATAAGCAGTAGAAATAACCGAGTGAGTAGCACCCGTATCAAAAAGAACACATGCATCTTTACCATACATATACAAGATTCCAGTGATGGTACCTGTAGACTTGTTGGCCTGGTCTCGATATGTCGTGTAGACACGCCCGGCAGTAGGAGGCGGCTTGGTATCAGCATGTCCCGATGTACCCTCCATCTCGCCCTTACGGCAATCCTTCATAATATGGCCAGGAAGACCACACTTGAAGCACGTATCAGTATTACGGCGACATGGTCCTGGGTGCCTACGATGGTAAGTAGAGCAAAGAGGATGAGTGTATCCTCCAGCAGGTGCTCTGGCTGGCTGAGAACCTGATGAAACATTTTACATAAGACATGGTAATTGGGAACAAAGGACAAAGCGGATAATCGCAAGATTGAATAACAGTGATAGCTGGACGGCTAGGCTGCGAACCTCTCTGGTTCTGGTCCCTACCGTTTCCATGGTTCCTGGTAGAAGTTTTGTTAAAGTGTCAGAATATGAGTTATAACATGAAAACATAAGGAAATGCGTAAGTATTAGGACCTGCTGCTGTTGGAGTGCCCAACGTTGTTACGGTAATTATCATTACCGCCACGCCTATCCGTAGCAGAACGGTCGTTAGTCTGACCGTTTCCCTTGGGCTGATGAGGCTGCTGTTGAGTAGCCGGCTGAGACCTGTCCCCAGTTTTCTGCCTGAAAGATACATTTAAAGAGATGAATAATTGACATATAGAAAGTATACGGATTGGTCACCGCTTGAATACAAAGGTTTACCTCTTGTCGGGTCTTTCAGCTTCCCCGAACTCATCTCTCTCCTAAAGCATCTCCAGTTTTCGTGCTGCATCGGCCACTTGTGCTACAGTGTTGAACGTAGCACACACCAGGTTGTTTGCGACCGATGTGCGAAGAGCCCATCTAAAGTGATGTGCCTGCTCTTCAGGAGTACCTGCTGCCGCACCAAGGAACCCAGCTAAGCGGAGAAAGCGCTGCATAAACTCGTTGCTATTCTCCCCAGCTCTCTGTCGGATCCCGTGGTACTCTCTCTTGAGCTTGTCCTGCTCATCCTTGGGAAAGAACTGCTCCATCACCCTGTCCTTGAACTGAGCCCAAGTCAAACCAGCAACCCACTCGTCACCACCTTCAGACTGCATCAATGCTAACCACCAATTGAGTACATCGCCTTCGAACCGATAGCATGAAAACCTCGCCTTGTATGCGGGGTCACAGCCCATAGCGTTGAAAATCTTCTCGATGTGTGACAACCATCTTTCAGCATCGCTGGGGCTATCTGTCTTCTCAAAAGCTCGAGGGCGGAGCTTGTTGAATCTCTCCAGCCATACTGCTAATGTCACTGGAGGAGGAGGAGGTGCCTGATTATGCTGCTGATTGTTGGCAGCTTGAACTTCAGCCCTGATGTCATTCCTCAGTTGAGGAAGCAAAGCTTGCATGGCAACCTGAATTTCAGCATTGAGCTGCTCCTGTTCGCGTGTGAGAACCATCTGACAGTATAACATAAAACATATGATTAAACAGATCAAAACATAAAATATATATATACATGAAAAAATAAATTTATACCAAAATTTCACGAGAAAAATTTTATGCAAGAAAATTTTGTGTATGAATGCATGATGCAGTTTTATGAAAACTTTTGTATGCTCGAGAGTGAACGCCTCTGGTCAGTTCACCCAAAACAAAAGACATAGCGAGGGGACGCCTATGGGTCGGTCCTAAATCTAAAAGTTTCGATAAAACACATGCGACTAAATAGGGCCAGTCCTGTACCAACCATTACTTAGTCAAAAATCTGTGACAATGACATGTATATGTATGCTTAAAAATGATGAATGCATGAAAAAAACTGTCAGTTCTAGGAAGACCGTAGTGACTACCCACTAATCACAGGTCATATTTGAGAGCCTACAGATCAAAGCCTTGGATCTGATACCATAATTGTAACACCCCATTTTGATAATGGAAATGTCACATGCAATTATGGCGTGTCATCAAAGCATACAAGAAAAAATGTATAAAACATTACTTGACCATAAAAAGGAAAATACCGGAATCAAACATCGGTAGTCCAAAAGTAAAGCTCATCACACACAAACATAGTATAATAAAGGAAAGGACTAAACAATGTCCATAGCAATTGTATCACAGGAAAAGAAATGCATAAAGTAAAGAAGGCTAGACAGCTTCCAGTCCATATGCACGTACTCTTAGTGTCTACGAGCGTCCCTGAGTACCTGCCGTTTTGGGAACATAGAAAAGGAAAACGGCTGAGCAATACGCTCAGTGCACGGATGTACAATAAAGCATGAATAGGATAAGCATATAACATATAACAGCGGAAGAAAACTAAGTCCCGAGTAACCTGGTTAAGTCTTGATAAAACTGGTTTTATAGTTTGAAAGTCTTATGTTTATCTTATAAAAAATGTTTGTCATATTTTACCATTAGCCAATATAGGTCATGAAAATCCACCGTGCATGAATACTTGGAGGGGTGACCTCATCATGCAAATTAGAGGGGCTGCCTCTAATTTAATATACTGGTTTTTGGATAGGATGGATCAGCTCCTTGTGAAGGATGCAAGGCACACACCACATTCACCATGAAATCCTGAATAAAAACATGTAACTAGGATGCACCCATACGCCCCACATGATAAATATAATATAAATGGCCAAAAGCTGAAGGGACGCCACGAGCAAT
Source organism: Glebionis coronaria (assembly GCA_025667525.1). Taxonomy (NCBI): domain Eukaryota; kingdom Viridiplantae; phylum Streptophyta; class Magnoliopsida; order Asterales; family Asteraceae; genus Glebionis; species Glebionis coronaria. The sequence goes on along the minus strand of CM046880.1, from coordinate 33,710,803 downwards.
CACTCCGCTGTGGTGAAGTCATAACATCAGTGCCTCTAATGTTATGGTTATGGTACCTCCATAACTAGGTGAAACTGGTCATGCATGTATATGGCTATAGGTAATCTTAATTAAACATAAGCAATCAAACACGTAACTTATACTACGGGAAAACAGTTGGCTGCTTACGGGGAATCCTAATAAGGAAAGAATGTCCATACTGAAAGGACGGGAATCCGTACCTTATGTCCAGTGAACGAAGAAGATGAACTGAGAGGAATCCTACTTCCGAATCACTAGTGCTACATAAATACATACATGAATAAGTATCTGCTTACTAAATACGTAGCTGGTTTTATTTCATGTCTTAGCTTATTTTATGTGTTCTTACCATGTTTTACTGTTTTAAAGCGTTAAACCGTGTTTATCTTATATTCTATTTAAATCTGATTAAGTATTTCTGGTATTTCATGTGTTATTATACTTACTGTGCAAGAATAAGTAACTTTCCAAAAAAACACAGGTTTCCTAAAATAGAAAGTTTCCAAAAATAGAAAGTTTCCAAAAATAGAAAGTTTCCAAAAATAGAAAGTTACCAAAAATAGAAAGTTTCCAAAAATAGATTTACTGCTTAAAATAGATAAGTTTCTAAAAATAGAAAGTTTCCATAAATAGATTAGCTGCCTTAATTAAATAAGTTTCCATAAATAGATTAGCTGCCTGAAATAAATAAGGTTCTAAAAATAGAAGGTTTCCATAAATAGATTAGCTGCCTTATTTAATTAAGTTTCTAAAAATAGAAAGTTTCCATAATTAGAAATAAGGTGGTTAAATAAGCTAAGTATATAAGACTAAGTGTTTTCATGATTATTTTCTAAGTCGTATGATATAAGGTATAGTTTAATAATTATTTCATGTAATTAAATTAAACTATAGGTTAAAATATTTAATTAAAGTATAACATGTTTTTAATTAAATAAGTTAAATACTTAGGTTGAAATATGTATTATTATACATTAATAATATAACCTAAGTCATGTTAATTAATTAATTATATCCATAGTTTTAAAATAATTAATTAATTATAAGTCTTAAATATACAAATACTTAGGTTAATTAATTTCATGATTATAATAATTAAAATAACCTAAGTTATGTTATTAAATTAATCATATCATTTTATTAATTTAATTATTAACATAAGATCATAAACATAAAAAAAACAACTAAACATACACCATGAACCGGATCCAAACTAAAAACAATGAACCGGACATGAAATCGACACCGTACCTCGAACCAACTTGGGGTACCCCGTGTTTTACTGCTGCCGTGGGACCCATACGCACCAACCAAGACCGTATGGTCTTGGTGGTGGTCGGCTTGGCCAAACCGAAACCCCTTCGGGTTCGGTGCAGCCTGCGGCCAAAAACAAACACCCCTTAAAACATACTTTTGATTTTATTTAACCCCAAATCATGTTAGATCCATGTTTAATTATTAGGTTTTTGTAAAAACATAACATGTTCTTGATTTATTAAAAGATCAAATCAAAAGAAAAAGTTTAAAAAGGATTTACCGAATTCGTGGATCAAAAGGATGAAGAACAAACACGATCACCAACTTAATTCCCAAGATCCAAGATCACAAACCACCTCCTTGTGGTGGTTGTAGGGTGGCGGCACAAACAAGACAAGGGAGGAGGATTTTTAGGTTTTTCTAAAAATCTTCTGTAAAAATTAAATGAGTAGTGAAAATCCCTTTTTCCCTTTTAGTAAAATTTGACAAATGGGCTTGGCCCATTGTCCTTGTAGCCGCGGGTAGGGGCCCCACTTGGGGTACCCGTACCTTTTTCCGTGTCTCGTTGTTAAGTTATACGTTTGTGATTATTTGTGTTCGTGTTTTAAGTGTTCTCGTTACGTAAATACCGTGATCTAATATATTTAATTACGCTCGTAATAAATATATATACGTAATTGATAATAATTCGTGTTGTAATTACGTTCATGATTTCATGATCGCATGTTCGTGATTAATTATCGTCAAATAAATATTACGTGATCGTGTGTAGTAAATACTTATCGTGTTCTAACACGTACGTAATACGTAAAATCCTAACACGTAATAGTAATCATGCTATATTAGGAAAGTTTAAATCTAGTACGTACGATCTTAGGGGTACTATTCATGGTAAAATTATGCGGGTTTTACATGCTAACACTCCAGAACCAATAGTTTCCAATGCATTGTCTACTGTTGTTGTTGAAAACAGGTGGTCCAAATTATTCTCTGGTATTTGGACTCTGGTTGCTCCAAGCATATGACCGGAGATCGCTCTCAGCTCATAAATTTCGTCAGCAAGTTTCTTGGTACGGTTTGATTTGGAAATGATCATATTGCAAAGATAATGGGTTATGGTGAACATCATATTGGGAATGTTATAATTTCAATAGTGTATTATGTGGAAGGTATCGGTCAACTTATTTTCTGTGGGACAATTTTGTGATGCAAACCTAGAAGTTGCTTTTCGAGAGCATACCTGCTTCATTCGTAATTTGGAAGGGGTTGATTTATTGAAAGGTACTCGAGGGAATAATTTGTATACTTTGTCTCTACAAGACATGATGGCCGCTTCTCCCGTATGTCTTCTCTCCAAAGCATCGAAGACTAAGTCATGGTTATGGCATCGACGTTTATCTCATCTTAACTTTGACGCTATTAATCATTTGGCGAAAAACGAACTTGTTCGTGGTCTTCCTAAACTTTCATTTCACAAGGATCATTTGTGTTCCGCGTGTACAATGGGGAAAAGCACTAAGAAATCATACAAAGCCAAGACGGAAGACACCAACCAAGAGAAACTTTATCTGTTGCATATGGATCTTTGTGGGCCAATGCGTGTTGAAAGTCTTAGTGGCAAAAAATACATCCTCGTAATTGTCGATGATTACTCTCGGTTTACATGGGTGAAATTTCTTACAACAAAAAATGAGGCACCTAAATTCATCATCGGATTTCTCAAGATGATTCAAGTGCGTCTCAACACTATTGTCTGACGCATTCGTACAGATAATGGAACCGAATTTGTGAATCAAATCTTGCGTGATTATTATGAAGAAGTTGGCATATCTCATGAAACATCCGTTGCATGCACTCCACAACAAAACGGTGTCGTTGAAAGGCGAAATCACACACTTATGGAAGTTGCTCGAACGATGTTAATTTACGCAAAGGCTCCATTGTTTTTATGGGCAGAAGCAGTATCTATAGCAGTGTACATGTAAAACCCGCATGATTTTACCATGAATATACCCATTAGATCGTACGTCCTAGATTAAAACTTTCCTTTTATAGTATGGTCACATTCACGTGCTAGCATTTTAAGTATTACATACGTGTATGAACACGATAAGTATCGATTACGTACGAACACATGATAAGTATTTAACAATAATTAATCACGAACGTAATTTAAACACGAACTAATATTAATTACGTATATATATATTTATTATGAACACAAATAAATATATTGAGTCACGATTTGAAACTAATTAAATTACGTAAACTACGTAACACGTAATCACGGACATTTAAACGAGTATAATTATTATGTATATTTAATCTAACACGACAAGAAATTATATACGTAATAATTACGTTTAACACGGGTAATTATAACTAAGAAACTTACGACATTAAAACATGTTTACACATAATGTGTTCGTGGCGCGAAATTATAAAAGAAAGAAAGCATAATATTATTTGGGGCTATTTTTGACAAAGTAGAAAAGAGAAGGACTTGGGCTCAAAGCCCAAGTGTGTTAGGATGCGTGTGAATAAAAACAGACGGGAGGGGTTTTTGTTTTGCTTTCTTTCTGCCGACACAAACAAACAAACAAACACCGAAACCCTAAAAAGATTAACAAGCCGCCAGTGAATTCTCTTCTTTGCCGCGACCTACACCAAGGAAAACAGGAAGATTGGATCGATGGTTGATCCTAGAAGATCAAGAAAGTCATTTGTTTTGATACCCTAAACCCTAACACGAACACAAGGTAAGAAAACCCTAATTCGATTTTTATTTTTTTTAAATTGATCTTAAATCTGATTTTAAAAGGGGTTTTAAAACACGTTCAAGGGGTAAATAATGAGGGGGGGTCGTTTTTGGTTTGCTGTGGTGGTTTGGCACACAAACCGAGAGTCAAGAGACTCTCGGTGACACTTTCTCCACCAGCCGCAGCCCTAGTTAGGGTTTTGGCTTGGTTTGCTCAGGCAGGGGAAACAGCGAACTAACAGGGGGAAAACCACTGGCTGCGCCAGTGGTGAATTTGTTCTAACAGTGGGAAACGGCTACTACCAGTGGAAACAACCCAACTGCCAGGGGGTAGCGGGCAGTTAAGGGTGTGTTTGGCAGTGGGTTTTTAATTGGTTTAAGGATGTGTTTGGTTAACAGATTATTAACTTTAAGGGGCTGTTTGGTTCGGCTTATGTAAATTACATAACACGGGTTTCACGTTTAAACTAATAAGACACGGGTTCAGTTTTCAACGCATTTTAATAAAATAATAATACATGAGTACGTGCTATTATTTTTACAAATTAATTAGCTTTACATGTTTATTTTATTTTACAAGGTAAATTAAATTAATACAATACGACTTGTAATTACAAGATTATTTATCTACAAGTTAAGTAAATTAGTTTATCATGCTAGATAATTAATTTAATTAAAACATGGACTTAGGTTATTATTATTAATTAATAATACATGATTTTAACCTAAGTAATTATTTATTTAAATTAGACTAAGTAATTAATTAATTATTAAAAAAACCATGACTTATAATTAATTAATTTTCATGACTTAGGTTATATTAACATAATTAATAATACATGTTTTAACCTAAGTAATTATATCATATTTAATTAAATCACATTATGTTTAATTAAATACTTTTAACCTATAGTTTATCTAAATTACAAGTAATAATTAATAAACTATATATTATATCATTATGACTTAGAAAATAATCCGAAAAACACTTAGCTTATATTATTAGCTTAATTAATCAGCTTATATCTATTACTGTAAACTTTCTATTTTTAGAAACTTACCTATTTTAAGCAGTAATTCTATTTTAGAAACTTTCTATTTTAGGAAACCTGCTATTTTTAGAAAGTTACTTATTATTACACAGTAAGTATAATAATACATGAAATACCAGAAATACTTAATCAAATTAATCAGAATATGAGATAAACACAGATTAAAGCTTAAAACAGTAAAACATGACTTAAAACATATAAAATAAGCTAAGACATAACATTTAACCAGTTATGTAATTAGTGATTATATACTTATACACGTATGTATTTATGTAGCATTAGTGATACCGGAGTAGGACTCTTTTCTGTTCGTCTTCTTCGTTCACTGGACATAAGGTACGGATTCCCGTCCTTTCAGTATGGACATTCTTTCTTTATTAGGATTTCCCCGTATGCAGCCAACTGTTTTCCGTAGTATAAGTTATGAGTTTGATTGCTTATGTTTAATTAAGATTACCTATAGCCATATACATGCATGACCAGTTTCACCTAGTTATGGAGGTACCATAACCGTAACATTGGAGGCACTGATGTTATGACGTCACCACGGCGGAGTGATTGCTCGTGGCGTCCCTTCAGCTTTTGGCCATTTATTTATATTTATCATGTGGGGCGTATGGGTGCCTCCTAGTTACGTGTTTTATTCAGGATTTCATGGTGAATGTGGTGTGTGCCTTGCATCCTTCACAAGGAGCTGATCCCTCCTACCCATAAACCAGTATATTAAATTATAGGCAGCCCCTCTAATTTGCATGATGAGGTCACCCCTCCAAGTATTCATGCACGGTGGATTTTCATGACCTATATTGGCTAATGGTAAAATATGTTAAACAGTTTTCATAAGATAAACATAAGGCTTTTCAAACTATAAAACCAGTTTTATGAACATGTTCCAGGTTTTCCAGGACTTATACATTTCCGCTGCTATTAAGTCTCTATTATGTTTTAGTCACTTACACTATGTCTATATCCGTGCACTGAGCGTTTTTCTCAGCCGTTACTTTCCTTTCCATGTCCAAAAACGGCAGGTACCCTAGGAAAGACTCGAGCATTTGGAGGACGTGCATAGGATGGAAGCTGCTAGAGACTTCTTTTCCTTTTGCCTTTATATATTTATGCTTGTGTAGTCTTTCATTCATTTCTTTTGCTTTATTATGTTTTGGGCTTATGTTTAGGAACCGATGTTTGATTCCGGTTATCCTATGGTCATGTAATGTTTTTTACATTTATCCTTTATGATTTGATGACACGCCATAATTACGCGTGCCATTCCATTATCAAAATGGGGTGTTACAATTATGGTATCAGAGCCTGGTTTCGACCTGTAGGCTCTAAAACTCGACCTGTGACTAGTGGGTAGTCACCAGGAGCTTCCTAAGCCAACGTCTGTTATTCTACGTATTGATGTTTTCAGCGCATTGTTGTTTTAACCATGATGTTTTCAGCACCTTGAGGTTTTAACCTTGATGTTTTCATCGATATTGTTTTACTAATATGGATGGACAACCGTCATTCATATTTAGTTATGTGTCATTGTTTCATGCATAATGTTCCTCGTGAACTGTGACTATGTGGACTGAACCCTAGTAGTTCATAATTAGTCACATAAATATTTTTCTGATAAGTTTTGTCAAACGAGTTTCATTCATTTATGTTTCATGTATCATTGTTGCAGGGATTATGACTAAGTATTGGTTGGTACAGGACTGGCCTTATTTAGTCGCATGTGCTCTTATCGAAACTTTTAATTTTGGGACCGACCCATAGGCGTCCCCTCGCCATGTCTTTTGTTTTGGAACCGACCCATAGACGTTCCCTCGCACATATAAAGGTTTTATAAACTACATTACGCATTCAAGCACTGTTTTTTTTTTCTCATGCATAAAATTTTTCTTGTGATTTAAATTGGCATAAAATTTTTTTCATGTCCCCTCATAAGTTATTATGTTTTTTTTATGTCAAGTATGTTTTCATACTGTCATGGTTAACTTCAGTTTCATGCTGATTATGTTATACATCCCTTCGTGATAGATGGTTTCATGTTTCTTCATGATAATTCCGTCTTCATGTTGATTATGTTTTACACCTCTTTTGTTATTTACGTTGTTCCGCAAGACATTGTTGGATTTCATCGAATTCTTCTTTCATGATAGGCATGGTTGGTTTTCATTGATCATGCTGTCAGGCAAATCATCGTTGAATTTTGTGTAACCACACTTTAACGTTTCCATTACAACCAAAATGATGTCTATGTTAATACTGCCAGGTTATCATGATGGTTTTCCTAACTGTTAACCGTTATACTTTCCTTAAATCATGATAAATGATCGACCCCATACCGATCATTTCATGTGCATTCCACGTGTACTCCACGTACCGTATTTCATGTGTATTACATGTACCTTAATCCATGTGTATTCCACTTGCAATACTTCATGAGTATTCGCTTGTCGATTTTGAATCATCTCAGGCGTATGTTCACTTGATGATATTCTACAAGATTGCCGATGCCGCTCATAGCTTGGAGATGTTACTGAAGGTTAAAGCTGCTGACGTTCGGAGACGCTACGAGATGCGGATGCTGTTCACAACCTGGAGATCCTACAAGACGAAGACAAAGGCGTCGAAGCAAAGCAATTGGACGAGAAGATGCTTCACCATCAGATGATTCCCATCAATCATTTCCCGTAATTCTTAGTTACATATCACACGTCATTCGGTTGTCATTTCAGCCATATGAGTGCAAACCGGTACCAGCCGGCCACTCAGCTGAATAGTACATGAATCACGGTCATGAAAATGACCATCATGGAACTTACAGACAAGACGATAGTAACCACTACTATGACAGCAACTATCCTAGAAATCGTAACCGAAACTCTGGCCACGGACGTGATCAGAAATACATGGATTAGTAGTCCAACCGATCCGCCAATTCTGGCATAATAACCTTGTATTGTGGTTATATTTGTTTCACATCTCGAGACACATGTCAAGACATCAGTCAAGACACATGTCTCACGTATACTTTCTGAAGACACATGTCAAGACACCAATCAAGACATATGTCATGCTTATAGTTCCAAGACACGAGTCAAGACACATGACTCACGTCCAACTATGGAACATTTCTAAGAAATTCAAGGTACCCTCCAAGGGTATATCCATTTTGTTGTGCCATGTATTAATCAGGCCACAAGAATTTCAATACCATTATCGACGTATCAGTGAGAACTGTCACGTTGCCGATGTCACTTTCATTCTTTCACCATACTTCATATATTCATGACCATGAAGGACGCCTTTCGTATTCCCACGTATACGAAGGTTTTCCGTCAGCTTAATGATGAGATCCAAGCTGCTAACGCATTTCCTCGGACAGACACGAGATGAATTTTATCCTAATTATGTACTATGAACAACACACCATGCTACGATTCATAATTATGTACAGTAATGTTCATGCTCCTGAATACATTCTGCTTGATTTTCCCTCGAGAAAATCTGTACAAATTATCTATGCTTACAAGCATGTGCGTTGTTAGCCATGGTCGCTAAAATTTTCTAGCTGTCAGTAAGACACGACCACTTAAGTCTTTTACGCATAGCCAGTTGATTATTCCAAAATCTTCCCATACAGTCCAGAAGAACTTACAAGGAGAAGGACGGTACCATGAGATTATGTGTCGACTATCGTCGGCGTAAACAAATCACCATTCATGACCGTTATTCTCCTCCACATATTGACAACATGTCCAATCAACCGTATGATGTAAATCCCTTTTCCAAGATCGAACTCATGATCATGCTGCCAACAGTGACGAAGGAAACAGCAGGACATATCCATGACTGCTATTCGTTCACGACTCGATCATGCTAGATTTATGATTTGGGAATTTGTCTCATCAATGCTCCAATGGCATTATGGGAATGAGTTTCCATGAACTCATAGCAAATTCATCAGTGTTTTTAGTGTTACGTTCATATCTTCATACCTGTTATGCAAACAGGTTAAGATATGACACCAACAGACTGAGATGTTTTCATCATCTGAAAGTGTAAATTGAAATGGGACAAGATCTCCACGGATTTTAGTTACCAGATTTCAGTAAACTCAGAAGAGGCATGATGCTATCTATTATCAACAGTTTGATCATGTCTAAAAAATCCTTACATCCGTACGGATTACGGAACCAACAAATTGATCGGACATGTTCCAGCCAAGGCTCATCCGACCACTTGGTAATCCCTCAGCTATCGGGTCAGACAAAGATTTGCAATTGTACTCCTAAATTACTTCACGTCTTCATTCTGATTCCACGACCTGCTTTCGCGCTCGCGTTCATGACACTAGTTACGTTCATGATCGTATCTTGGCTTACGATTTTATGTTCACTTTTCTCATTCTAGGAAGTTTTGCAAGAACTTGAGAGACCAGACCCAAGTTTAGTATAACTCTCCATCATCAGATAGACGTTTCTCGTCATAATCTATGTCTCACCTTCTAGCGTTTGGCGTTACCGCCATTATGCTCTATGATCACGATATGCTTCACATGTCATGATCATTCCACGTTCCTCATATCATGATCAAGATATGTTATACGTATCATGGATCACGATATGTTTACTCATACTACACTCGCCATATCTCCACGTAGCACGTTCAAAATTTTTCACGTATCACGTTCAAAATTTTTCACGTACTACGTTTCTTTATGTCTCGCGCATCGTTTCTAATTATTAGTAAAGTCAGATTGTCTTGCATCGTAACGTTTCAGTTACCCTAGCACGTGACTCTTATTTTCCTCGATCGAATTTAGGGGATCTACCTTCCGTTGATAACCAAGAATTTCTTCGTATTCCAAGTCAAGGTCAGGAGGACCAAGATTTATCATTTGTGTCAAGACCTTTTGAAGGAACCGTTCCAAGAGGGAGGCCACTTGGAAACGGATAAGTTCATCCAGACTTTTATCCATGTTCTCTTATCGATTAGATATGTCCTTTCAGTCACGTCACGTTCCATGTCTTTTCAAGACATGTCACGTTCCATGTTCCCTTCTACCATGTCACCTTCATTTCCGTTATTTTGCATACCTTTTCAGTTGATTTGGGCATGTTTCTCTTTCAGTTACATTATCTATAATTCGGGGACGAATTATTCTTTTTAGGGGGGAAGAGTTGTAGAACCCGCATGCTTTTACCATGAATATACCCATTAGATAGTACGTCCTAGATTTAAACTTTCCTTTTATAGTATGGTCACATTCACGTGCTAGCATTTTAAGTATTACATACGTGTAAGAACACAATAAGTATCGATTACGTACGAACACATGATAAGTATTTAACAATAATTAATCACGAACGTAATTTAAACACGAACTAATATTAATTACGTATATATATATTTATTATGAACACAAATAAATATATTGAGTCACGATTTGAAACTAATTAAATTACGTAAACTACGTAACACGTAATCACGGACATTTAAACGAGTATAATTATTATGTATATTTAATCTAACACGACAAGAAATTATATACGTAATAATTACGTTTAACACGGGTAATTATAACTAAGAAACTTACGACATTAAAACATGTTTACAAATAATGTGTTCGTGGCGCGAAATTATAAAAGAAAGAAAGCATAATATTATTTGGGGCTATTTTTGACAAAGTAGAAAAGAGAAGGACATGGGCTCAAAGCCCAAGTGTGTTAGGATGCGTGTGAATAAAAACAGACGGGAGGGGTTTTTGTTTTGCTTTCTTTCTGCCGACACAAACAAACAAACAAACACCGAAACCCTAAAAAGATTAACAAGCCGCCAGTGAATTCTCTTCTTTGCCGCGACCTACACCAAGGAAAACAGGAAGATTGGATCGATGGTTGATCCTAGAAGATCAAGAAAGTCGTTTGTTTTGATACCCTAAACCCTAACACGAACACAAGGTAAGAAAACCCTAATTCGATTTTTTTTTTTTTTTAAATTGATCTTAAATCTGATTTTAAAAGGGGTTTTAAAACACGTTCAAGGGGTAAATAATGAGGGGGGGTCGTTTTTGGTTTGCTGTGGTGGTTTGGCACACAAACCAAGAGTCAAGAGACTCTCGGTGACACTTTCTCCACCAGCCGCAGCCCTAATTAGGGTTTTGGCTTGGTTTGCTCAGGCAGGGGAAACAACGAACTAGCAGGGGGAAAAACCACTGGCTGCGCCAGTGGTGAATTTGTTCTAACAGTGGGAAACGGATACTGCCAGTGGAAACAACCCAACTGCCAGGGGGTAGCGGGCAGTTAAGGGTGTGTTTGGCAGTGGGTTTTTAATTGGTTTAAGGATGTGTTTGGTTAACAGATTATTAACTTTAAGGGGCTGTTTGGTTCGGCTTATGTAAATTACATAACACGGGTTTCACGTTTAAACTAATAAGACACGGGTTCGGTTTTCAACGCATTTTAATAAAATAATAATACATGAGTACGTGCTATTATTTTTACAAATTAATTAGCTTTACATGTTTATTTTATTTTACAAGGTAAATTAAATTAATACAATACGACTTGTAATTCCAAGATTATTTATCTACAAGTTAAGTAAATTAGTTTATCATGCTAGATAATTAATTTAATTAAAACATGGACTTAGGTTATTATTATTAATTAATAATACATGATTTTAACCTAAGTAATTATTTATTTAAATTAGACTAAGTAATTAATTAATTATTAAAAAAACCATGACTTATAATTAATTAATTTTCATGACTTAGGTTATATTAACATAATTAATAATACATGTTTTAACCTAAGTAATTATATCATATTTAATTAAATCACATTATGTTTAATTAAATACTTTTAACCTATAGTTTATCTAAATTACAAGTAATAATTAATAAACTATATATTATATCATTATGACTTAGAAAATAATCCGGAAAACACTTAGCTTATATTATTAGCTTAATTAATCAGCTTATATCTATTAATGGAAACTTTCTATTTTTATAAACTTACCTATTTTAAGCAGTAATTCTATTTTAGAAACTTTTTATTTTAGGAAACCTGCTATTTTTAGAAAGTTACTTATTATTACACAGTAAGTATAATAATACATGAAATACCAGAAATACTTAATCAGATTAATCAGAATATGAGATAAACACAGATTAAAGCTTAAAACAGTAAAACATGACTTAAAACATATAAAATAAGCTAAGACATAACATTTAACCAGTTATGTAATTAGTGATTATATACTTATACACGTATGTATTTATGTAGCATTAGTGATACCGGAGTAGGACTCTTTTCTTTTCGTCTTCTTCGTTCACTGGACATAAGGTACGGATTCCCGTCCTTTCAGTATGGACATTCTTTCTTTATTAGGATTTCCCCGTATGCAGCCAACTGTTTTCCGTAGTATAAGTTATGAGTTTGATTGCTTATGTTTAATTAAGATTACCTATAGCCATATACATGCATGACCAGTTTCACCTAGTTATGGAGGTACCATAACCATAACATTGGAGGCACTGATGTTATGACGTCACCACGGCGGAGTGATTGCTCGTGGCGTCCCTTCAGCTTTTGGCCATTTATTTATATTTATCATGTGGGGCGTATGGGTGCATCCTAGTTACATGTTTTATTCAGGATTTCATGGTGAATGTGGTGTGTGCCTTGCATCCTTCACAAGGAGCTGATCCCTCCTACCCATAAACCAGTATATTAAATTAGAGGCAACCCCTCTAATTTGCATGATGAGGTCACCCCTCCAAGTATTCATGCACGGTGGATTTTCATGACCTATATTGGCTAATGGTAAAATACGTTAAACAGTTTTCATAAGATAAACATAAGGCTTTTCAAACTATAAAACCAGTTTTATGAACATGTTCCAGGTTTTCCAGGACTTATACATTTCCGCTGCTATTAAGTCTCTATTATGTTTTAGTCACTTACACTATGTCTATATCCGTGCACTGAGCGTTTTTCTCAGCCGTTACTTTCCTTTCCATGTCCAAAAACGGCAGGTACCCTAGGAAAGACTCGAGCATTTGGAGGACGTGCATAGGATGGAAGCTGCTAGAGACTTCTTTTCCTTTTGCCTTCATATATTTATGCTTGTGTAGTCTTTCATTCATTTCTTTTGCTTTATTATGTTTTGGGCTTATGTTTGGGAACCGATGTTTGATTCCGGTTATCCTATGGTCATGTAATGTTTTATACATTTATCCTTTTATGCTTTGATGACACGCCATAATTACGCGTGCCATTCCATTATCAAAATGGGGTGTTACAATTATGGTATCAGAGCCTGGTTTCGACCTGTAGGCTCTAAAACTCGACCTGTGACTAGTGGGTAGTCACCAGGAGCTTCCTAAGCCAACGTCTGTTATTCTACGTATTGATGTTTTCAGCGCATTGTTGTTTTAACCGTGATGTTTTCAGCACCTTGAGGTTTTAACCTTGATGTTTTCATCGATATTGTTTTACTAATATGGATGGACAACCGTCATTCATATTTAGTTATGTGTCATTGTTTCATGCATAATGTTCCTCGTGAACTGTGACTATGTGGACTGAACCCTAGTAGTTCATAATTAGTCACATAAATATTTTTCTGATAAGTTTTGTCAAACGAGTTTCATTCATTTATGTTTCATGTATCGTTGCAGGGATTATGACTAAGTATTGGTTGGTACAGGACTGGCCCTATTTAGTCGCATGTGCTCTTATCAAAACTTTTAATTTTGGGACCGACCCATAGGCGTCCCCTCGCCATGTCTTTTGTTTTGGAACCGACCCATAGGCGTTCCCTCGCACATATAAAGGTTTTATAAACTACATTACGCATTCAAGCACTGTTTTTTTTTCTCATGCATAAAATTTTTCTCGTGATTTAAATTGGCATAAAATTTTTTTCATGTCCCCTCATAAGTTATTATGTTTTTTTTATGTCAAGTATGTTTTCATACTGTCATGGTTAACTTCAGTTTCATGCTGATTATGTTATACATCCCTTCGTGATAGATGGTTTCATGTTTCTTCATGATAATTCCGTCTTCATGTTGATTATGTTTTACGCCTCTTTTGTTATTTACGTTGTTCCGCAAGACATTGTTGGATTTCATCGAATTCTGCTTTCATGATAGGCATGGTTGGTTTTCATTGATCATGCTGTCAGGCAAATCATCGTTGAATTTTGTGTAACCACACTTTAACGTTTCCATTACAACCAAAATGATGTCTATGCTAATACTGCCAGGTTATCATGATGGTTTTCCTAACTGTTAACCGTTATACTTTCCTTAAATCATGATAAATGATCGACCCCATACCGATCATTTCATGTGCATTCCACGTGTACTCCACGTACCGTATTTCATGTGTATTACATGTACCTTAATCCATGTGTATTCCACTTGCAATACTTCATGAGTATTCGCTTGTCGATTTTGAATCATCTCAGGCGTATGTTCACTTGATGATATTCTACAAGATTGCCGATGCCGCTCATAGCTTGGAGATGTTACTGAAGGTTAAATCTGCTGACGTTCGGAGACGCTACGAGATGCGGATGCTGTTCACAATCTGGAGATCCTACAAGACGAAGACAAAGGCGTCGAAGCAAAGAAATTGGACGAGAAGATGCTTCACCATCAGATGATTCCCATCAATCATTGCCCGTAATTCTTAGTTACATATCACACGTCATTCGGTTGTCATTTCAGCCATATGAGTGCAAACCGGTACCAGCCGGCCACTCAGCTGAATAGTACATGAATCACGGTCATGAAAATGACCATCATGGAACTGACAGACAGGACGATAGTAACCACTACTATGACAGCAACTATCCTAGAAATCGTAACCGAAACTCTGGCCACGGACGTGATCAGAAATACAAGGATTAGTAGTCCAACCGATCCGCCAATTCTGGCATAATAACCTTGTATTGTGGTTATATTTGTTTCACATCTCGAGACACATGTCAAGACATCAGTCAAGACACATGTCTCACGTATACTTTCTGAAGACACATGTCAAGACACCAATCAAGACATATGTCATGCTTATAGTTCCAAGACACGAGTCAAGACACATGACTCACGTCCAACTATGGAACATTTCTAAGAAATTCAGGGTACCCTCCAAGGGTATATCCATTTTGTTGTGCCATGTATTAATCAGGCCACAAGAATTTCAATACCATTATCGGCGTATCAGTGAGAACTGTCACGTTGCCGATGTCACTTTCATTCTTTCACCATACTTCATATATTCATGACCATGAAGGACGCCTTTCGTATTCCCACGTATACGAAGGTTTTCCGTCAGCTTAATGATGAGATCCAAGCTGCTAACGCATTTCCTCGGACAGACACGAGATGAATTTTATCCTAATTATGTACTATGAACAACACACCATGCTACGATTCATAATTATGTACAGTAATGTTCAGGCTCCTGAATACATTCTGCTTGATTTTCCCTCGAGAAAATGTGTACAAATTATCTATGCTTACAAGCATGTGCGTTGTTAGCCATGGTCGCTAAAATTTTCTAGCTGTCAGTAAGACACGACCACTTAAGTCTTTTACGCATAGCAAGTTGATTATTCCAAAATCTTCCCATACAGTCCAGAAGAACTTACAAGGAGAAGGACGGTACCATGAGATTATGTGTCGACTATCGTCGGCGTAAACAAATCACCATTCATGACCGTTATTCTCCTCCACATATTGACAACATGTCCAATCAACCGTATGATGTAAATCCCTTTTCCAAGATCGAACTCATGATCATGCTGCCAACAGTGACGAAGCAAACAGCAGGACATATCCATGACTGCTATTCGTTCACGACTCGATCATGCTAGATTTATGATTTGGGAATTTGTCTCATCAATGCTCCAATGGCATTATGGGAATGAGTTTCCATGAACTCATAGCAAATTCATCAGTGTTTTTAGTGTTACGTTCATATCTTCATACCTGTTATGCAAACAGGTTAAGATAGGACACCAACAGACTGAGATGTTTTCATCATCTGAAAGTGTAAATTGAAATAGGACAAGATCTCCAGGTATTTTAGTTACCAGATTTCAGTAAACTCAGAAGAAGCATGATGCTATCTGGGTTATTATCAACAGTTTGATCATGTCTAAAAAATCCTTACATCCGTACGGATTACAGAACCAACAAATTGATCGGACATGTTCCAGCCAAGGCTCATCCGACCACTTGGTAATCCCTCAGCTATCGGGTCAGACAAAGATTTTCAATTGTACTCCTAAATTACTTCACGTCTTCATTCTGATTCCACGACCTGCTTTCGCGCTCGCGTTCATGACACTAGTTACGTTCATGATCGTATCTTGGCTTACGATTTTATGTTCACTTTTCTCATTCTAGGAAGTTTTGCAAGAACTTGAGAGACCAGACCCAAGTTTAGTATAACTCTCCATCATCAGATAGACGTTTCTCGTCATAATCTATGTCTCACCTTCTAGCGTTTGGCGTTACCGCCATTATGCTCTATGATCACGATATGTTTCACATGTCATGATCATTCCACGTTCCTCATATCATGATCAAGATATGTTATACGTATCATGGATCACGATATGTTTACTCATACTACACTCGCCATATCTCCACGTAGCACGTTCAAAATTTTTCACGTATCACGTTCAAAATTTTTCACGTACTACGTTTCTTTATGTCTCGCGCATCGTTTCTAATTATTAGTAAAGTCAGATTGTCTTGCATCGTAACCTTTCAGTTACCCTAGCACGTGACTCTTATTTTCCTCGATCGAATTTAGGGGATCTACCTTCCGTTGATAACCAAGAATTTCTTCGTATTCCAAGTCAAGGTCAGGAGGACCAAGATTTATCATTTGTGTCAAGACCTTTTGAAGGAACCGTTCCAAGAGGGAGGCCACTTGGAAACGGATAAGTTCATCCGGACTTTTATCCATGTTCTCTTATCGATTAGATATGTCCTTTCAGTCACGTCACGTTCCATGTCTTTTCAAGACATGTCACATTCCACATTCCCTTCTACCATGTCACCTTCATTTCCGTTATTTTGCATACCTTTTCAGTTGATTCGGGTATGTTTCTCTTTCAGTTACATTATCTATAATTCGGGGACGAATTATTCTTTTTAGGGGGGAAGAGTTGTAGAACCCGCATGCTTTTACCATGAATGTACCCATTAGATCGTACGTCCTAGATTTAAACTTTCCTTTTATAGTATGGTCACATTCACGTGCTAGCATTTTAAGTATTACATACGTGTAAGAACACAATAAGTATCGATTACGTACGAACACATGATAAGTATTTAACAATAATTAATCACGAACGTAATTTAAACACGAACTAATATTAATTACATATATATATATTTATTATGAACACAAATAAATATATTGAGTCACGATTTGAAACTAATTAAATTACGTAAACTACGCAACACGTAATCACGGACATTTAAACGAGTATAATTATTATGTATATTTAATCTAACACGACAAGAAATTATATACGTAATAATTACGTTTAACACGGGTAATTATAACTAAGAAACTTACGACATTAAAACATGTTTACACATAATGTGTTCATGGCGCGAAATTATAAAAGAAAGAAAGCATAATATTATTTGGGGCTATTTTTGACAAAGTAGAAAAGAGAAGGACTTGGGCTCAAAGCCCAAGTGTGTTAGGATGCGTGTGAATAAAAACAGACGGGAGGGGTTTTTGTTTTGCTTTCTTTCTGCCGACACAAACAAACAAACAAACACCGAAACCCTAAAAAGATTAACAAGCTGCCAGTGAATTCTCTTCTTTGCCGCGACCTACACCAAGGAAAACAGGAAGATTGGATCGATGGTTGATCCTAGAAGATCAAGAAAGTCGTTTGTTTTGATACCCTAAACCCTAACACGAACACAAGGTAAGAAAACCCTAATTCGATTTTTATTTTTTTTAAATTGATCTTAAATCTGATTTTAAAAGGGGTTTTAAAACACGTTCAAGGGGTAAATAATGAGGGGGGTCGTTTTTGGTTTGCTGTGGTGGTTTGGCACACAAACCAAGAGTCAAGAGACTCTCGGTGACACTTTCTCCACCAGCCGCAACCCTAATTAGGGTTTTGGCTTGGTTTGCTCAGGCAGGGGAAACAGCGAACTAGCAGGGGGAAAAACCACTGGCTGCACCAGTGGTGAATTTGTTCTAACAGTGGGAAACGGATACTGCCAGTGGCAACAACCCAACTGCCAGGGGGTAGCGGGCAGTTAAGGGTGTGTTTGGCAGTGGGTTTTTAATTGGTTTAAGGATGTGTTTGGTTAACAGATTATTAACTTTAAGGGGCTGTTTGGTTCGGCTTATGTAAATTACATAACACGGGTTTCACGTTTAAACTAATAAGACACGGGTTCGGTTTTCAACGCATTTTAATAAAATAATAATACATGAGTACGTGCTATTATTTTTACAAATTAATTAGCTTTACATGTTTATTTTATTTTACAAGGTAAATAAAATTAATACAATACGACTTGTAATTACAAGATTATTTATCTACAAGTTAAGTAAATTAGTTTATCATGCTAGATAACTAATTTAATTAAAACATGGACTTAGGTTATTATTATTAATTAATAATACATGATTTTAACCTAAGTAATTATTTATTTAAATTAGACTAAGTAATTAATTAATTATTAAAAAAACCATGACTTATAATTAATTAATTTTCATGACTTAGGTTATATTAACATAATTAATAATACATGTTTTAACCTAAGTAATTATATCATATTTAATTAAATCACATTATGTTTAATTAAATACTTTTAACCTATAGTTTATCTAAATTACAAGTAATAATTAATAAACTATATATTATATCATTATGACTTAGAAAATAATCCGGAAAACACTTAGCTTATATTATTAGCTTAATTAATCAGCTTATATCTATTAATGGAAACTTTCTATTTTTAGAAACTTACCTATTTTAAGCAGTAATTCTATTTTAGAAACTTTCTATTTTAGGAAACCTACTATTTTTAGAAAGTTACTTATTATTACACAGTAAGTATAATAATACATGAAATACTAGAAATACTTAATCAGATTAATAAGAATATGAGATAAACACAGATTAAAGCTTAAAACAGTAAAACATGACTTAAAACATATAAAATAAGCTAAGACATAACATTTAACCAGTTATGTACTCAGTGATTATATACTTATACACGTATGTATTTATGTAGCATTAGTGATACCGGAGTAGGACTCTTTTCCGTTCGTCTTCTTCGTTCACTGGACATAAGGTACGGATTCCCGTCCTTTCAGTATGGACATTCTTTCCTTATTAGGATTTCCCCGTATGCAGCCAACTGTTTTCAGTAGTATAAGTTATGAGTTTGATTGCTTATGTTTAATTAAGATTACCTATAGCCATATAAATGCATGACCAGTTTCACCTAGTTATGGAGGTACCATAACCATAACATTGGAGGCACTGATGTTATGACTTCACCACGGCGGAGTGATTGCTCGTGGTGTCCCTTCAGCTTTTGGCCATTTATTTATATTTATCATGTGGGGCGTATGGGTGCATCCTAGTTACATGTTTTATTCAGGATTTCATGGTGAATGTGGTGTGTGCCTTGCATCCTTCACAAGGAGCTGATCCCTCCTACCCATAAACCAGTATATTAAATTAGAGGCAGCCCCTCTAATTTGCATGATGAGGTCACCCCTCCAAGTATTCATGCACGGTGGATTTTCATGACCTATATTGGCTAATGGTAAAATACGTTAAACAGTTTTCATAAGATAAACATAAGGCTTTTCAAACTATAAAACCAGTTTTATGAACATGTTCCAGGTTTTCCAGGACTTATACATTTCCGCTGCTATTAACTCTCTATTATGTTTTAGTCACTTACACTATGTCTATATCCGTGCACTGAGCGTTTTGCTCAGCCGTTACTTTCCTTTCCATGTCCCAAAACGGCATGTACCCTAGGAAAGACTCGAGCATTTGGAGGACGTGCATAGGATGGAAGCTGCTAGAGACTTCTTTTCCTTTTGCCTTCATATATTTATGCTTGTGTAGTCTTTCATTCATTTCTTTTGCTTTATTATGTTTTGGGCTTATGTTTGGGAACCGATGTTTGATTCCGGTTATCCCTATGGTCATGTAATGTTTTATACATTTATCCTCGTATGCTTTGATGACACGCCATAATTACGCGTGACATTCCATTATCAAAATGGGGTGTTACAGTACACCCAAAACCGGTCACTAATTCGTAAACGCCATTGGTAAAACACCTTATGAGCTTCTCCATGGTAAAGTACCAGATTTATCATATCTTCATGTATTTGGTTCTCTTTTCTATCCAAATAATGATGGTGACAATTTGGGAAAACTTCAACCAAAGGCTGATATTGGTATTTTCATTGGTTATGCACCCGCAAAGAAGGCATACCGAATCTACAATCGTAAGTCTCGTAAGATCCTCGAAACTATGAATGTTGATTTTGATGAGCTGACAGCAATGGCTTCTGAGCAAAGCAGCTCTGAACCCGCACTTCATGAAATGGGACCCAGTAACATTAGTTCTGGTCTTGTCCCAAACAACCCTACTTCATCATCATTTACACCACCTTCTAGGACTGAATGGGATACGTTGTTTCAACCGTTCTATGATGAATTCTTTACTCCTCCAAGTATTGTTGCTCCAGAACCTGAGGTAATAGCTCTGGTAACCGAAGTTGTCGCTCCAACAACCGAAGCACAATCAGACTCATCTGTACCTACAATTGGTCAAGATATACCTTCAACGAGTAATTCTCAAACAACACATGTTTCAACTACCCATGTCATGCCTATCGATGACGAAGAGGATGATGATGATCACGATTTGGAATTCGCTCAAATGCGTGAACTTCCATTCTTTGGTGTACCTATTCCCGACCATAATCAAGCCGGGTCGTCCACCTCAGAGGAAGCTCCTACTATAGTTTACTCCAATCCACGGATTCGTGAACATGACAGCAAGTGGACAAAGGATCATCCTATAGATTCTATTATTGGTGACCCTAATCGTCTGGTATCCACACGAAGTCAGCTACAAGAAAATGCAATGTTTTGTCATTTTGATGCTTTTCTCACTGAAGTTGAACCTAAGACATGGCCAGAAGCTTTTACGCAATCCTGTTGGATAGAAGCTATGCAAGAAGAACTTAATGAATTTATACGTCTTGAAGTATGGGAACTTGTCCCATGCCCGGATCAGGTGCAGTTACTCACTTTGAAATGGGTTTACAAGGTGAAACTTGATGAGTTAGGCAGAATATTGAAGAATAAAGCTCGACTAGTAGCTCGTGGATACAAGCAATTATTAGGCATCGACTTTATGGAATCCTTTGCACCTGTTGCCCGTTTGGAAGCTATTAGACTATTCCTCGCTTATACAGCCTATATGAATATGATCGTCTATCAGATGGATGTGAAGAAGGCATTTCTCAATGGTGAAATCAAGGAAGAGGTCTATGTTCAACAGCCGGATGGTTTTGTGAATCCTAAATATCCTAATCATGTGTACAAGCTTAAGAAGGCTCTCTATGGGTTGAAGCAAGCTCCACGCGCATGGTATGATCTATTATCACAATTCCTCATTACGCAAGGCTTCGCTAAAGGCAAGGTGGATCCCATGCTGTTCATTCAGAAACGAGGTAAAGGTATGATTATGGTACAAATATATGTTGATGATATTATATTTGCAGCCTCGACCCAAACCTTATCCGACGAATTTGGGAAACTCATGTCTTCCAAGTTTAAGATGTCAATGATGGGCAAGGTATCATTCTTCTTAGGTCTTCAAATATCTCAGAGTCCTAGAGGCATCTTTATCAATCAATCCAAGTATGCCCTTGAATTGCTAAAGAAGTATAAGATGGAATCTTGCGACCCCGTGGATACTCCAATGCTGGACCGAACTAAACTTGATGCAGATCCACATGGAGTTTCCGTTGATTTGACACTTTATCGTGGAATGATCGGTACCCTTTTGTATATCACAGATAGTCGACCTGATCTTCAGTTTGCTATATGTATGTGTGCTCGGTATCACTCTCGACCTACTGAGTTACACTTGGCCTCTGTGAAATGGATCTTTAGAGATCTTAAAGGAACCATTAATCGGGGACTTTGGTATTCGAAGGACTCTTGATTGCACTTTTGGCATATGCAGATGCGGATCACGCGGGTTGTCAAGATACAAGGCGTAGCACGAGTGGAACTTTGCAACTACTAGGAGATCGACTAATCAGTTGGGCATCGAAACGGCAGAAAAGCACTGCAATTTCAAGTACGGAAGCAGAATACATAGCTATGTCCGGTTGTTGTGCTCAAATTCTTTGGATGAGATCGCAATTAACCGACTATGGTCTAGGTTTCAACAAGATTCCGATGTACTGCGACAACAAAGTGCAATTGCCTTATGCTGCAACAATGTTCAATTCTCCCGGTCGAAGCATATTGACATTCGCTACTACTTTATCAAGGAGCGAGTGGAAAATGGAGTAATCGAGCTTTACTTTGTCTGATCTGAGTATCAATTGGCGGATATTTTCACGAAGGCTTTAGATCGCGCTCGAATTGAATTTTTGGCTGACAAGCTAGGAATGAGAACCTTCTCGCCTGAGACTCTTAAGGAACTAGCAGATGAAGCGAAAGAATAGTGGTGGTAAACTATTCTCCGTATCCTTGGTGATCATTTGTATATATTGTTTATATTTTTATCCACAAAAACAAAATACAAAAATATAAAACCATATAAAAACCATAAAAATTGAAAAATTCATAAAAATCCAAAAATATTTTTAAATTATTTTTCAAAGGCATGTCTTTTGGTACGATAATATTTACGGCCTTAGAAATATTGATTAATATTGACACGGCTCCATAAATAGAGTTCGTACAAAAGTTGTAAATATTTCATAAAACATGCCCTTATGGCTTGTAGTTATTTCAGACTGCAACCCGGTTTTCATATTAAAGTCAAGTATTTCTTATGAAAGCTTTGGCTCACAGCGGGAATTAATTTTCTCGGCTAAGGTTTACTTTAAAACCTTGTAAGGGATCAAGTATACTTTATAACTTGGTCTAACACAAATCAATGTATGTTTCAGTGCATTTATTTGTTAAAACAAGAGAAGTCTTGTTTTTATGAAGCTATCATCTCTACAACCATAGAAATCTACAATTGGTATCTACATACTCGACGATGCGACTACTCAAACGACGACTATAACTCTTTCAATAGAACACGGGTCAACAATTGAGGGGGAGCAATTGTCAAGAATTCAGAATCTTCGATGCCGAAAGTGCCAAGTTCACAAGTTGGTGTCAAGACAACAATACCAATCGTACATGTGGTGTCAAGAGATGACTTTAGACGTGACGAGGCGACCAACATTTGCTAACAAGAACCATTTGATCATATCATATGATGTTCTCATCAATCAGGTCCAACCTTGTCAATTTTTTTCTAATATGGTGAATATGTGATCATGTTACAAATCGGTATCATATCTCATACGTTTGATATCATGAAGATTAAAAGGACTTGCATTTTTCTTCCCAAAACCTTTGTTAAAACTTCATTAAATCAATTGATATTAAAAACATAGATTGGGTTAATATTTTTAATATGGGGGAGAAAATGTGATTTAATATGGGATATTATCACAAATGGTTTGACTTAATGTGCTGGCTTATCCTGACATATGCGAAATGTTTTCGAATATCGTGGCATATGTTAAGGGGGAGCAAAATGGATTTGCATATCAAAATGGATTTTCATGGTGACATATACTTACTCAAAACCCATTTATTTCACGACGATGAAGATTGTGGTGACATATGGATGGTAGGATAGGTTAAGTCCAATGATTCTTCTAGAACCAGAGGAATCTTCCCAAGGACATTCCATAGCTAGAAATAGTAGTCCTTAGGAAAGATGGAGAAAGATTGTGAACGTATCTGAATGCCGACCAAGTACTTAAGTTAGCACTGGAACAATCACAACAAGGTGCTAGTTATGACGTATTGGTAAGCATTGAAGGGGTTGAAGAATGAAAAAGAATTGTAAAGATAAAGGGTGTAATGAAAGAAGCCCTCCTTACAACTTTAGGCAGAAACCGGGTCAACACATATGCTATTGAGATCATTTTAATGATGCTCGATATTGAAGATAGACATCATGGACCTAGTGATGCAATGCATAACCCATCCCAGCTAACTCAGATATCTCTTAAAAGATATTTGTTTTAATCACATGGAGACAACACGTTATCTATCGATTTATTCACTCCGAATAAATTGGTATTCAAATGGTGGCACTCCTCTCCAGCCTCCGATCACTAAAATCCAAAATGCACGATCGAGTCTAGAGCCATTTGAGATCATCAAATATCTCATTAGGACACACTTTCATAATTCCTTGCTTCTTCACACACTGTGAAAAGTAAGAAAGATTCTAAGAGTCCTACGCAAAATCTTCATGATCCTGCTTGAACATCTGAGTAATACGAAAGTATTTACAATGAAGATGGAAATCCTTCTTAAGCGAATATCAAAAAGCTCATTGTAGGTGACTTGTGCGATTCTTATGAATCAAACTTGTTATAACTGGAAAGCAACAGTGGTTTAATTCTTAACTGAACTTAAACACGTTCCAGGCCTCTACGCAATATCTTAGTGATCTTGCCAGAACACTCAGAGTGACACCTTAGTGTTCACAGTGATGAGTGGAATTTTTTTCTAGTGTTAACCTTAAACAACACTTGGTAGGTAACTTGCAAGATTCTGTATGAATCAAGTTTGTGACAACTGGAAAGCATCGATGGTGCGATTCTTAAATGAATCAAACTTGTTCCAGGAATCAGAATTGACGGCTTCAATCATGCGGATAATTTTATCCAAATGATTCACTCTTTACGTTCGCAGTCAGCTTTGGACGGTCGAGTAAAGAGAACGGGTTTACCCGCGAAATCTTGTCAAGGAGATTTTTAATTAAATCTACCTGCCAAAAGTACGATATTTTATATCGTCCAACGGTCTTCACCGACCGGAGGTAAAATGCTACCGAATTAGAATGAAATGTTCAAAGCCATTTCGTTCGTGTCTACTTATGTTGTGGCATTTGAAGACGGTGGCGTTGCGGAATCTGAGAAGAAGTCGTCCCCACATGCTTATACTTTATGCACTTAATATCTCATCTAATTCAAGAAAGCCAAAAAGTTAAGTATTCCGCTGTATCGAACTCTGAAGCTTTCAAGAATTACGAAGGTATAAGTATGTGGGACATGGTGTCACGAGGAGGCGAAAATCACAAGTGATGGATGCACGAGATCAAGGCAAGAGATTAATGCTCAAGACTGATATCAAAGATCACATCAGCATGTTCACCAGAAAAGAAAAAGAAAAAGAAAGACGAAGACTACGAGCTCAAGACAAGCATAGTATGCTAAGTTTATCTTATTATTGTAACTTGGGTAATGCCCTTGTTTGGAGTGACCTCCCTTAGGGGGAGATTGTTCGAAATACGTTTTACGTATTAAGAAGGATCGGTCACTCCAACAATAGTCTATGTAATAGCTCGTAGTTTAGTTACATATCTTTATTTAACAAACTAACCCAAGCCTAGCCTACAACATGTGTAGGCCGGCCCAAATGTAAGCCCAAGCCCATGACAAGGGCTTGGGTATATAAACCCTCTTCTTAGATGGAGAGGGTGCGTGGTTATTCATTTTTACACATAGTTCTTCTTATTTTCTCTCTCTAGAATTGTGTGAAATCCACCATCTCTCTATCTCTTTCTCTCTCTAAAACATAAGCAAGATTTACATATCCTACACTCACTTGCTAGAACCTTTGTGGTCAAACAGGCATACTTTATTTTGCAAAACAGGATTGTTTGGCAGACTTCCTCATAAGGGAAAATTGACAGTGTCTGATATGTCTAGTCGCGGTATCATAAACTTAGTGCAGTATTACATTAATTTGTTATGCGAGCAATTAATAACGTAGCTTAGGAAAAGATCTTGTATTCAAAATGATTTGTAAACCTATGAATTCACTCAACCATTGTATTGATTTTAAGCATATATTTCAGGTATTGAAAATTGATAGCATGGAGTAACACAATGATAACGTGGAGATATATATACTTGGGATTTTTATCATTCAACCCCATTTTCTAGATCTCGGGAACCTGTAATGTACATAGTAGGTACAGTTGTTTTATTAAAAACCCTTGATTTTGAATGATAATTGATAATAAATAGATAAAGTTTGTTACAACGCTCTTTCGAGTTATTTTCTACTATTGTGACTTTTATTCCATGAAGTAATACACCACAAATTATTTTCCGCTGCGTCAAGGTAAAAATGTATGTCCTTAAGTGATACGATGGCCGCTTCTCCCGTATGTCTCCTATCAAAAGCATCAAAGACTAAGTCATGGTTATGGCATCGACGGTTATCTCATCTTAACTTTAACGCTATTAATCACTTGGCTAAAAACGAACTTGTTCGTGGTATTCCTAAACTTAAATTTCACAAAGATCATTTACGTTCCGCGTGTACAATGGGGAAGAGCACTAAGAAATCATGCAAACCCAAGACTGAAGACACCAACCAAGAGAAACTTTATCTACCACATATGGATTTTTGTGGGCCAATGCGTATTGAAAGTCTGAGTGGGAAACGTACATTCTCGCTATTATGGATGACTACTCTCGGTTTACATGGGTGAATATTTAAGCTTTAAAGATGAGGCTCCTAAACACATCGTCAAGTTTCTCAAGATGATTCAAGTTCTCCTTAAAACTACCGTCTACCATATTCGCACTGATAACGGAACTGAATTTGTTAATCTAACTTTGAGTAATTAATATAGGTTTTTTAGTATATATCGTTTTTCTCCTTGACTCGACTCGAATTTACTCACAACTTAACACAAGATTTATTTATTTTTGGTTAATAATAATTGCTTGGTAATCTATGTCTATTTAAACTAAAAATGGGGAATATATGTAGGCTAAAGAATATATAAAAAATAAAAGCGTAACTAATTCACATAAAATTATTCTAAAATGCAATATAAAATTAAACTACAAATTTAGATCTAGATGCAACAAAAATAAGTTATAATTAAGAAAATAATAATAAATCTAAATGCAAAATTAATCTAATGCAAGCACTTAATATCAAGTAATAATGACAAAAATGAAATCACAAAGATAAACTTAAGAATAAGCATAAAGCTTTAACCCTTTAAGCTTATCAATATTTTTAGATGATAAAGCTACAAGCTTTATATACTAATAAGCTTAATAATCACAAAAAGGTATAAACTTTTTACTAATAATAAGCTTATCTAAATGAAATCTAATTTTTAAACTTTTAAATCTATATTTTAAAACAATAATAATACTAAAACGATTAAGCTAGAAGGTTTATAAAGGAGAACTTGGGTACCCGTAGTCCGAAGATAACGCTCTTAATAAAATCAATCATAAGTGGTAACATATGGCCTGTAAAGTATACTGCCTCTCAAAAGCATCAAAATACGGCCCGTAAAAGTAGACGGCCAACCAAATCAATACTAAAGCTAAACGTATCCCGGCCCGTAAAGTACACGGCCAACAAAATCAAACTCGTACCAAATTAATCAACCATATAGAACTCGAACCAAATTAATCAACCATAAACTCTCTACCAAACTTGATGAATAGATTCGCCAATATCATAAAAACACAAGAGGTTAGAACAATAATAAGCAACTACTAATATTATATAAAGAGATTTAAATAAAACTAATAGATCTAGAATATTTTTTATGTTATATAAAAGTATTTTAAATTTTAAAGCTAAAAATTATAGATCTACTTAATCTATTTAAAAACCTAATAGATCTAAACTATTTTTTTAAGGATTTATAAAAATACTTTAAATTTTAAACTCTAAGCTTATAGATCTAAAGTAATTAGTATAAAAAAACTAATAGATCTAACTATTTTTTTTGTTTTTTGAAAGTATTTTTATTTTTTAAAACTTAAAACTAATAGATCTAAAAAACTAATAGATAAAAACTAAAAGTACTTAAATAAAATTTAGCTTATAAATAAGTTGTAAGCCTAAGCTTAGAACTTATGAGATTTAAAAAGCTAAAAAGCTAATTAAATAATTACTCCAACAATAAGCTAGATCTAGGAAAATAAGGCAACAATAAGCTTGATATAAGCTTGTATATAAATCTAACTTATTAGGAAAAATTTATAAAAACTTATCCCAAATAATAAGCTAGATTATTAAGAAAAGTAAAAGAAAGGAATAATAAGAATAAGCTAAAAGAGTAAGCTAAAAGTTTAATTTTATTAATATTGAAAATCTTAATGAATAAGCTAAGTACAAAGTTGAAAGGAAATACATTTTAAAAACAAGAAATAAAATTGACATTATTTAGCTACCTAAAATCTACATACAAAATGAAGAAAAATGAGGTGCTATTTATAGTTGAAGTCAAGGTGCTTGGGGTAGATTAGTGTTTTTAGGCTTTTAATCACCTTTTCTTCTTTAACTTGAGGGCATCTTGTTCATTTGGTAGGTGATGATGTGTTTCCACCAATAGGATGAAATATACTTTTACATAGACCAATGGGAACACTTCACATGGATCATCATCTTCACCTTTCATTATTCTTTTATCCAAGGGCTCTTGATTAATCTACTTTAACCAACTCCATCATCTTTAATCTTCTAGAAACATGCACCTAATTACTCACAAAAGAAACACACATGCTATTTTTTTTCTTTATAATATTTTTGTGTTAGTTTAAAAATAGATAAAAATAAATAAAAATAAAACTACTAAAACTAAAAATAGTTAAACATCAAAATTAATTATTTCAATACTAAACTAACTATTATAAAATAAAAAACTTTTATTTATATTTTTTTTATTAATTTACGAAAATATATTTTATTTATTATTTATTTATTAAAAACTATTTATTTAATTTAAAAACTAATTAAACTTAAAAAATCATAGAGAGCAAACCGTGAGAAGTTACGATGCGAGGTCGGGACCGCTGGCTTCGTAATTTTGTGCTCTTCAATGTGGTTTATTAGTGGATGACTTTGAAGATTGGAAATAATGGTCCTTGTTGTAAAATCTTCAACAAATGTTATATTTAGCCCTCCAAACTTCATTCTTTTGGCACTTTTTGGTCCTTTGACTTTTTCTTCGATAAATGACCGTGAAATCCCGTGTTTTCTTTCTTTTTGATGTTTTGTACCTATTTCACAACAAAAACACAAACCACGCATAATTCTGACATTTACGATATTAAATCACGTCTTGGTCTCGTTTTTCATTGTTTTAAGTGGTAAAAGGATAAGTGTTTACACACTGATTAAATCCCTTACACTTGACCATTGCAATATCCCCATGCAATGCATAATTTTAACGCACAAATTTACATTTTTCATCATAATTAACCCATCTCGGCCTTTATTACGATATACTATTACTACTATAATGAATAGAAACTTAAAACGATGAAAAGATAAAAGATATAATAATTTCATTCAATTTATTAACTTCGAAATTGTTTGATGGAAGAGACTCATAAAGAAATCCAAGACTTAAATTAGGGCTTTTGGTGTCATGAATATTAATCACCCTCAAGTTTCACGTTCCCCATACCAAGCGTAAAAACGAGATCATTGTAATTACAAGTTAGTAAAGCTAACACTTACTCATGTGGTTTAATTATTCACTTAGACCCCCTATTCTTACGGTGTATCACTTGTATTTTATTTTTGTCTTGAATGATCACGAGGATGCATTTTTGACTTATTTTGATAATTTATTAAGGCCGAAAATAAAGTAGAACGATTTAATCCATAGTTAGCTAAAGGACAAAATATTTTAAAACAGCTTCTCGAAACCTCATAAATTTCATCTTGGCATAACTCGTTTTACGATTTGAGACCTTTCTCAGACCGATATTTGGCATTGACTTCAAACTTCAAATCTTGAGAGACGTTCTTGAAATTATGGTCTTCTCTTCATTTTGTTATACATCTTCATTTGGAGTGAGAGATGCTTCAAACTTTGACCACGACTTCTTCATTTACCCTTTTCTTTATTTAGGATTTTAATATACAACGATCCGCCTCCTTTTAGGACTTGGATCTATTTATCCTCATACCTTGTTAGGGTCTTTTTGGATAGACTTCTCTATGATCTTTAGGGGAGTATTTGCTTCTCGTCGTGTGTCTTGATCCTTCATATTCATTTGGATTAATGATCTTCACATCATCTTTGGATCTTTAGCAAAAAAATGAATCCTCATGCCTTGTGACGGCCTTTTTGGACTCGGATATCCTCATGCCTTGTTAGGGCCTTTTAGGATACGCCAATCTCCGCGTCCCGCTTCAATAAGTTATCCCTTGGCTATGAACTCTAATTAATCCCGAGCAACTTTTAAACGATTTTGGGCTAGAAGCTAAGTAACTTTTCAAATCGTACGATCTTATTTATTGCATTTATTTATTTACAAGTGATGTGAGAAAAAGCTTATCATTAACTCACATAAGTTTATGAAAGAATACAAAACTTATAATTGACTCTATCATTTCTCGTTCTCCATAATTTAAAATCTCAAGGAACGAGACTCGTGGATGCTTAGCATAATAAACCAATCAAGGTCCATATGGTTAAAGATACTAGCTAGAGTAAAATCAAATAAGTAAACTCGGGTTGAGTCAATATTCACGACATGCCTAATATATCAAAGACGTCTAAACTCGTTAAACCGTTTTATTTATTCATTTTTTTCTCTTTTGACTTTATTCATGAAATAGAATATATACATATGATGGTGATGACAAAAGGAAAGTAGATAAAAGAAATAAATGAAAAATACTAATAGGCCAAAATAGATCAAAAATTTTGAAAAATGTTAAAAAATATTAATTTTCCGGTTAAAATGAGGACATATTTATGGAAAATCCCACTTAACTTCGATAGAAGTCTCCCCTACACTTAATATAAACATTGTCCTTAATGTTTAAGCATGTGGAAGTAAACTCCCCTACACTTAGGACATTGTGCGCGCTGTTTAAATCTTGCTAAGGAAGAGACAACTAAAGTGATTACATTTATTCAACTTATTTATATAAAAGATTGAATCACAATAGCAAAAACAAATCGAAGAAACCGGGTACACGGGATCACGGGTCGCGTCAAAAGCACAAAAACTGGATCATTAAAGCATATATCCCTACACACAACATCATAAAACATAACCTCCTTGGCTCCCCCTACACTTATTGGTGGAAATGGGTGAAGGTGAAAAAGGGCGGAAAAGGTAAAAATCTAACCTAGTTAAACGGTGCTTGATTTTTTTTATCATGAGTCTCTAGCTCGACTCGATTCCCCGAATATCATCGTTCAAGTGGGAAAAATCATGGAAAAACCGAGATTTCCTAGGGAGGAAATCTCTTCATGATAAAGGGTGAAACACACTCACTTAAGGAATACCCCAAGGAAAATCTACCCGGGTCAAAAACATAATTTCCATCAAAGTTAATCCATTGTAAAAAGTATTAATTTGATGAACTTTAGTAAAACCATGTTGAGGACACTTTCTCAAAAGCTCCTTTAATCTATCCCAAGATTCACTAAACGTCTCACCGTACTTTTTTTCAAAGTTAATGATATCATTCCGCAAATCGGTAGTACGTGAGGGTGGAAAGAAGTAATTAATAAATTTGGTCTCTAAATCCGCCCATGTGGCAATACTTTGCGGTGGTTACTTATCAAGCCAAGCTCGGGCTTGTCCCTCGAGAGAGAAAGGAAAGAGGAGCAAACGAATTGCCTCTTGTGAGACCCCATTGTATTTCACGGTATTAGTTTATTGTACGAACCACTTTATGTGATCGTGAGGATCATCATGAGTGCGGCCCAAGAAAGGTGTTGTGGAAACCATTTTAATAAAACCCGTTTTTAGTTCAAAATTATTTGCTCCAATATCCGGTACCACAATCGCGTCATCATTTCCCTCAACGTGAGATTGTAAAATCTCAATCATTGGTTGATTATCCGTTGCCATCGTGTTTTTCAAAGCTCGATTCTCGGGATCGTCTTGATTGACGGTCTTTTTGTTCTTCTTCTTCTTTTTGGAAGAATTAGAAGTATTTGGTACACCACTCGGTATGTGTGCACGCGCGCGAGTGCGCATATAACTAAACACGAGGAATGAGGTAGGAGACCTCGGTCGACTTTGAGAGGAAAGGGATTATCCCTCTCGAGGTGCAATGTTAAAAGGCTACAAAAATACATATGTAATACTACTTGGGCGGCAAAACCCTCGATGAGCCTTCCTTCTCAAAATACTTACAAGTGAACGGGGGGATGAGATGGCGCGAAGCACTTAAGTACCTAGCTTCCCTTAGACGGCCTTTTATAGCACGTCGCCTTTCTATTCACCTTAAAGTTCGTATTTTTCGAATTATTGCTTAACGAAAGTATTTATCTATTTTTGCCTTTATTTTTGTTTGATCGATACACGTATAAGGAACCGGAACGCCTCCAAATACAGGGTATTGCAAGCAATAATTATGGAAATATTGTGTATTAAGGATCTTATACGTAATATCTTATAGTAAAAGAAAAATCTTTTTGTATTTTTTAAGAAAAATATATATTCACAATAAAAAAACGAAAGAAATCGTAAAAACAAAAATAACAATAGTACTTAACTTTTTTTGGTGTAATACTTTAGGAAAGTATTACTTTTGGATTTTTTAATTTTTTTGGTGCAAATCTTAGGAAAAAATTTTCTTTGATGATTTTTTATATTCTTTTGTATTTTTATCTTTTTGATTTTTTTTTATGTTTTTGATTTTTTAACAAGAAAAATAACGTTAAAAAATGAACGAATCCCAAAATCCAAAGCTTCTCACGAAAAATCGGAAATCGTAACGAGCGAACCCGCAGCGGCGCCAATTTAATATAGCATTTTTTAGTATATATCGTTTTTCTCCTCGACTCGACTTGAATTGATTCACAACTTAACACAAGGTTTATTTGTTTGTGGTTAATAATAATTGTTTGGTAATCTATGTCTATTTAAACTAAAAATGGGGAAATATGTAGGCTAAGCAATATATATAAATTAAAAGCGCAACTAATTCACATAAAACTATTCTAAAATACAATATAAAATTAAATTACAAACTTAGATCTAGATGCAACAAAAATAAACTATAATTAAGAAAAAAAATAATAAATCTAAATGCAAAAGTAATCTAATGCAAGCACGTAATATCAAGTAATAGTGACAAAAATAAAATCACAAAGATAAACTTAAAAATAAGCGTAAAGCTTCAACCTTTTAAGCTTATCAATCTTTTTAGATGCTAAAGCTAAAAGCTTTATATACTAATAAGCTTAATAATCACAAAAAGGTGTAAACTTTTTACTAATAATAAGTTTATCTAAATAAAATCTAATTATTAAACTTTTAAATCTATATTTTAAAACAATAATAATAACTAAACCTAATTAAACCTATTTTTATGATAAATAAATTTTTGAAAACAATTTAAATTATAATGATCTAATTAATAAAACTAAAACGATTAAGCTAGAAATTAAAACTGAGAACTTTGGTACCCGTATTCCGAAGATAACGCTCTAAACAAAATCAATCATAAGTAGTAACATATGGCCCGTAAAGTACACGGCCTCACAAAAGCATTAAAATACGGCCCGTAAAGTACACGGCTAACCAAATTAATAATAAAGCTAAATGTATCCCGGCACGTAAAGTACACAGCCAACCAAATCAAACTCGTACCAAATTAATCAACCATATCAAACTCGAACCAATTAATCAACCATAAGCTCTCTACCAAACTTGATGAATAGATTCGCCAATATCACAAAAATAGTTAGATCTATTAGTTTTTTATACTAAACTAATTAGTATAAAAAACTAATAGATCTAACTATTTTTTTTGTTTTTTGAAAGTATTTTTAATTTTTAAAACTTAAAACTAATAGATCTAAAAAACTAATAGATAAAAACTAAAAGTACTTAAATAAAAAGCTAGCTTATAAATAAGTTGTAAGCCTAAGCTTAGAACTTATGAGATTTAAAAAGCTAAAAAGCTAAATAAATAATTACTCCAACAATAAGCTAGATCTAGGAAAATAAGGCAACAATAAGCTTGAAATAAGCTTGTATATAAATCTAACTTATTAGGAAAAATTTATAAAAACTTATCCCGAATAATAAGCTACATTATTAAGAAAAGTAAAAGAAAGGAATAATGAGAATAAGCTAAAAGATTAATTTTATTAATACTGAAAAGCTTAATGAATAAGCTAAGTACAAAGTTGAAAGGAAATACATTTTAAAAACAAGAAATAAAATTTACATTATTTAGCTACCTAAAATCTAAATATAAAATGAAGAAAAATGAGGTGTTATTTATAGTTGAAGTCAAGGTGCTTAGGGTAGATTAGTCTTTTTAGGCTTTTAATCACATTTTCTTCTTTAACTTGAGGGCATCTTGGTCATTTGGTATGTGATGATGTGTTTCCACCAATAGGATGAAATATACTTTTAGATAGACCAATGGGAGCACTTCACATGGATCACCATCTTCACCTTTCATTATTCTTTTATCCAAGGGCTCTTGATTAATCTACTTTAACCAACTCCACCATCTTTAATCTTCTAGAAACATGCACCTAATTACTCATAAACGAAACACACATGCTATTTTTTTTCATTTTAATATTTTTGTGTTAGTTTAAAAATAGAGAAAAATAAATAAAAATAAAACTACTAAAACTAAAATATTTAAAAATCAAAATTAATTATTTCAATACTAAACTAACTATTATAAAATAAAAAACTTTTATTTTTATTATTTTTTATTAATTTACGAAAATATATTTTTATTTATTATTTATTTATTAAAAACTATTTATTTAATTTAGAAACTAATTAAACTTAAAATATTCATAGAGAACTAACCGTGAGGAGTTACGATGCGAGGTCGGGACCGTTGGCTTCGTAATTTTGTGCTCTTCAATGTGGTTTATTAGTTGATGACTTTGGAGATTGGAAAAATGGTCATTGTTGTAAAATCTTCATCAAATCTTCATCTTTAGCCCTCCAAACTTCATTCTTTTGGCACTTTTTGGTCCTTTGACTTTATCTTTGATTTTTTCTTCGATAAATGACCGTGAAATCTCGTGTCTTCTTTCCTTTTGATCTTTTATACCTATTTCACAACAAAAACACTAACCACGCATAATTCCGACATTTACGATATTAAATACACGTCTTGGTCTCGTTTTTCATTATTTTAAGTGGTAAAAGGATAAGTGTTTACACACTTATTAGTAATTATTATGAGCAAGTTGGCATCTCTCATGAAACACTAGTATCTCGCACTCCACAGCAAAATGGTGTCGTTTAAAGAAGGCATTTCGAATCTAGAACCGAACCTCTCGAAAAATCCTTGAAACTATGAATGTCAATTTCGATGAGCTGACATCAATGGCTTCTGAGCAAAGTAGCTCTGAACCCGCACTTCATGAAATGGAACCCAGCAATGTTAGTTCTGGTCTTGTCCCAAATAACCCTACTTCATCATCATTTACACCCCTACGAGGTCTAAGTGGGATATGTTTTTTCAACCGTTCTTTGATGAATTCTTTACTCCTACACGTATTGTTGCTCCAACAGCTACAGTAATAGCTTCGATTAACGAAGTCGTTGCTCAAAAAAATGAAGCAAAATCCGATACCTCCTCAATTACAATAGTACAAGAAGCACCTTCACAGAGTAATTCTCAAACCACACCTGAATCAACACCTCAACTTATTCCTAATGATGATGAAGAGGATGACAATGATCACCACCTGGATTTCGCTCATATGTAAGAACTTCCATTCTTTGGTGAACCATTTCCTGAGAATAATGCAGAGTCGTCTACTTCAGAAGAAACTCCTGCTACGATTTACTCAATCCCAAGATTTGTGAACATGACAGCAAATGGACTAAGTATCATCTTTATGACACTATAATTGGTGACCCTTATCGACCGGTATCCACACGAAGTCAGCTACCAGAAAACGTATTATTTTGCTACTTTGATGCTTTTCTCACCACTGTTAAACCTGAGACATGGCAAGAGGCTTTTACTCAATCATGTTGGATAGAAGCTATACAAGAAGAACCTAATTAATTACAGCGTCTTGATGTATGGGAACTTGTTCCTCTCCCAAACAAAGTATAATTACTGAATTTTAAATAGGTTTACAAGGTGAAACTCGATGAGTTAGGCGGAATATTGAAGAACAAGGCTAGATTGGTAGCTCGTGGGTATCGACAATTATTGGGTATCGAAATTATGGAATCCATTGCACCCGTTACCTGCTTGGAAGAAATTAGACTATTCTTTAAGTATGCCGCCCATATGACTATGATCGTCTATCAAATGGATGTTAAGACGGCATTTCTAAATGGTGAAATCAAGGAAGTGGTCTATGTTTAACAGTCTCATGGTTTTGTAGATCCTAAATATCCTAATCACGTGTACAAGCTTAAGAAGGCTCTTTATGGGTTGAAACAAGCTCCACGCGCGTGGTACGTTCTATTATCCTAATTCCTTATCTTGGAAGGATACTTTAAAGGTAAGGTGGATCCAACGTTGTTCATTCAGAAACAAGGGAACAATAGGATTATGGTACAAGTATGTTGATGGTATTGTATTTATTGCCTCGACCGAAAATTTATCTGACCAATTTAGGAAAATTATGTCTTCAAAATTTTAGATGTTAGTGATGGGAAAAATCTCATTTTTCTAAGGACTTCAGATTTCATAAAGTCCCAGAGGCATCTTTATTAACCAATCCAAATATGCCCTTGAATCACTTAAAAAGTATAAATTTGAACCTTGTGACCCTGTGGATACTCCAATGGTGGAGAAATCCAAATTAGATGTAGATGCAGCTGGGATAGCTATTGATCCTACACTTTATCATGATCGGTACCCTTCTGAATCTTACAGCTAGTAGACCTGACCTTCAATTTGCCATATGTATGTGTGCTCGTTACCAGGAAAGACCTACCGAATTGCACTTAATTGCTGTTAAAAGGATCTTTCGGTAGCTCAAAGGAATCGTTAATCATGGAATATGGTATCTAAAGGACTCCTCTATTGCACTAATGGCAAATGCAGATGCGGATCTGCGGGTTGTCAAGATACAAGGCATAGAACAAGTGTAAGTTTGCAACTATTAGGAGATCGACTTATCAGCTGGGCATCGAAAAGGTAAAAAAGCGCTGGAATTTCAAGTACGGAGGTTGAATACATAGCCATGTCCGGTTGTTGTGCTCAAATTATTTGGATGAGATCAAAATTAACCGACTATGATCTAGGTTTCAACAAAATACTGATGTACCGTGACAATCAAACTGTCATTGCTCTATGCTGTAATAATGTCCAACACTCCCGGTCAAAACACATTGACATACGCTACCACTTTATCAAGAAGCATGTGGAAAATGGAGTGATCGAGCTTTATTTTGTCAAATCAGAGTATCAGCTGGCAGATATTTTTATGAAGGCTTTAGATCGAGCTTGAATTGAGTTTTTGTTCGAAAAGCTAGGAATAAGAACCTTTCATCTGAGACTCTCCAAGTGTTGGCAGATGAAGTAGAAGAATAGTGGTGGTAACTATTCTTGTGTATCCTGTGATGATCATGTATATATTGTATATATTTTAAACATTAATAGCAAAATACAAAAATATAAAACCTACAAAAACTCTAAAAAAAAAAAAACTCGAAAATCAAAAAATATTTTTTCTTTTCAAAAGGCATGTCTTTTGGGACGATAATATTTACGGCCTTAGATATGTAGTTCAATAATCACACGTTGCCATAAATAGAGTTCGTACATAAGTTGTAAATATTTTAAAACATACCTAAATAGCTTATAGTTATTTCAGACTATAACCCACTTTTCATATTCAAGTCAAGTATTTTGTCGGAAAACTTTGGCTCATCAACGGGAATTAATTTTCTTATCCATGGTTTACTTTATAACCATGTAAGGGATCATGTTATAATTACATTTGGTAACACGATTTAACACGAATCTATGTACGCATCAGTGCATTTATTTGTCAAAACGAGAGAAATCTTGTTTTTAAGAAGTTATCTTCAATTCAATTGGCGTCTACATACTCGACAACGCGACTACGTAAACGACGACTACAACTCTTTAGATAGAATACGGGTCAACAGTTGAGGGGGATCAATTGTCAAGAATTCGGAATATTAGATGTCGTTGGCTCTACATACAATTGCGATGTCAAGAAAAGATTACCGATATTCGAGACAAGAAGATAAATTCAAGCACGACATTACGAGGGAGACCAACATTTGCTGACAAGAACCACATGATTCTATCATATGATGTTCTCATCAATTAGTTCCAACCTCGTCAATTACTATTGTGAATATGTTATCATATATGATCTTTGCATATGATTATACCTTACAATTGCGTATCAAGGGTTTGAGTATGAAATTTTTCTAGAATTTTTCAGTAAATTCAAAATCTTTCAAAATCACATACTCTACTTCCCATACAATTGTGTATCAAGGGTATTTCAATTGCATATCAAGTACATCCTAATTTATTTAAAGGGAGCTTGTGATATCATGAAGATAAACAAAATTGCATTTTTCCTAAATTTTTGTGAAAATTTCATTAAATCAGTTGATATAAAAATATTGATTGGGTGAATATTTTTTAGGGGAGAAAATGTGATTTAATATGAGATTAAGTTTATCAAAATGGTGTTTAATAAAAAGGTTTTACTTAACGTGCTGGCTCATCCCAAGATATGTGAAATATTTTCGAATATCGAGGCATATGTTAAGGGGAGAAAAATGGATTTGGATATCAAAATTTTATGGTGACATACACTTACCCACAACCTATTTATTTCACAACGATGACGATTGTGGTGACATAAGGATGATAGGATAGGTTAAAGACTAATGATTCTTCCAAAACCGAAGGAATCTTCCCAAGGACATTCTATAGCTAGAAATAGTAGTCCTTAGGAAAGATAGAGAAAGATTGTGAACGTAGCTGAATGCCGACCAAGTACTTAAGCTATCACTGAAACAATCACAACAAGGTGCTAGTGATATCGTATTGGTAAGCATTAAAGGGGTTGAAGAATGAAAAAGAATTATAAAGATAAAGGGTGTAAAGAAAGAATCCCTCCTTACAACTTAGGTAGAAACTAGGTCAACTCATATGCTATCAGGATCATTTTAATGATGCTCGGTATTGAAGTAGACATCATGGACCCAGTGATGCAGTGCAATACCTATCCCACCTAACTCAGATATCTCTTAAAAGGTTTTTGTTTTAATCACACGGAGATCAACACGTTATCCATCGATCTATTCACTTAGAATAAGTTGGTATTGAAAAGGTGGCACTCTTTTCCAGCCTCCGATCACTAAAATCCAAAATGCACGATCGAGTCTAGAGCCGGTTGAGATCATTTCATTAATCTCATCAGGACATTATTCCATATTTCCTTGCTTCGTCACACACTATGAAAAGTAAGAAAGATCTTAAGAGTCCTACGCAAAATCTTCGTGATCTTGCTTGAACATCTGAGTAATACGTAAGTATTTATAATGAAGATGGAAATCCTGCTTTAGTCAACATCAACAAGCTTATGGTAGGGACTTGTGTGATTCTTTATGAATCAAACTTGTGATAACTGGAAAGCAACGATGGTTTAATTCTTAATTGAATTTAAACTTGTTCCAGGCCTCTACGCAATATCCCTGTGATCTTGACGGAACATTCAGAGTGACACTCTTCAGTGTTCACAACGACGAATGGAAATCCTTCCAGTGTTAACATCAAACAACACTATGGTAGGTAACTTGCAAGATTCTACGTAAATCAAGCTCATGACAACTGGAAAGCAACGATGATGCGATTATTAAATGAATCAAACTTGTTCCAGGAATTTGAATTGACGGCTTCAATCATGTGCATATTTTTATCCAAATGATTCACTTTTTATGTTCATAGTGTGCTTTGAGACGGTCGAGTAAAGAGAACGGGTTCATCGCGAAACCCTATAAAGGAGGTTCTTAATTGAAACTACCTGCCATAGGTACAATATTTTATATCGTCCAACGGTCTTCACAGAGCGAAGGTAAAATGCTACCGAATTAGAATGAAATGTTCAAAGCCATTTTGTTCGTGTCTACTTATGTTGCTGCATTTGAAGATGGTAGCGTTGCGGTGTACCAAAAGAAGTCGTTCCCCACACGCTTATACTTTTCGCATGAAAGATTTCAGCAAATTTTAGAAAGTTCAACATAAAGTCTTTCGATGCATCAAACTCTGAAGCTTTCAATAATACATAAGGTATTAGTGTGTAGGACATGAAGTCACGAGGAGGCGAATATCACAAGTGATGAATGCACAAGTTCAAGGCAAAGAAACGTGATCAAGCTTAAAGTCAAAGATCACTACAACATATTGATGTTTGTTTCTCAAGTCTTAAATTTATAACAAGGATTAGACAAAACAAGGGACTAAAAACATAAACACGTGCAAGTATACCCTTTCGTTTGTAGTATAGTTTTGTAGTTGTAAGCCAGGATCGTTCGCGAGGACTTAGTTTCGTTTTGGTAAACAAAATAATAATCGAAGGTAAAAATTAATACTATAATGACAAAATATGACTAATATGGGATAGTTTCTATAATGTCGTGATGATGATAATAATGATCGAGATATGATTAGGTACGTAAAGTGTGATAATCTTTTTTCGTCAAAAATAGTGTTTTCACAATTCACTTGGTTTGATTCAAGACTTATGTTTTATTAAGCGACTAAGCTTAAAACAAGTTTCCAACAAGTTCAATATTTTATCAAAATATCTAAGCGGATCTCTCCAACCAAAGATTCAAAACCATAGACAAGTTCTTAAAAATTTATTATAACAACTTGACCTTCTCGGTGTCAAATTATCGTAACAAATCAATTTTGATAAAATATGGTGATAGAACTAAGTGGAAAATGGTTCTACAACATTAGCTTGAAATCATTTTATAAGAGATCATATCATAGCATCATCACTAGTTATAATCACATAACCATATAGTCACAAATAACTTAGCCTAGCATAGTGATTAAAGTAACAAATGGAAAAGAGTAAGAGAACATCATACTTAGATTGAATGAATTTACGAGTACACAAGTGTCACGACTGTATCGCCTTTCCAAAAATCAAAGAGTAAAATACTCTCGTTACAAGTATTTTCCAAAAGTTGAATATACTGAAATTTACTTAAAAAGACTAAAGATACTCGGATTGCTGAGTATTAGAGAGATTGAGTTGATATTTGTAACACCCTATTTTGGTAAATGGAATGCCACGCGTGATTATGGCGTGTCATCAAAGCACACAAGGATAAATGTATAAAACATCACATGACCATAAAGGAAATACCGGAATCAAACATCGGTACCCCAAAAGTAGAACTCATCACACACAAATACAAGTATTGTAAATGAAAAGGACTAAACAATGTCCATGGAAATGAGTATCAAAGTATAAAGAAATGCATAAAGTAAAGAAGGCTAGGAAGCTTCTAATCCATATGCACGTACGCTTAAAGTCTACGAGCGTCCCTGAGTACCTGCCGTTTTGGGAACATGAAAGGAAAATGGCTGAGCATAACGCTCAGTGTACGGATATACAAATAAAGCATGAATAACATAAGCATATAAGCATAGAGCAGCGGAAAAGACTAAGTCTTGGATAACCTGATATATCTTATTAAAACTGGTTTTATAGTTTGAACAGCCTTATGTTTATCTTATAAAAACTGTTTAACATGTTTACCATTAGCCAATATAGGTCATGAATTATCAACGTGCATGAATACTTGGAGGGGTGACCTCGTCATGCAAATTAGAGGGGCTGCCTCTAATTTAATATACTGGTTTAAGTAGAAAGGATCAGCTCCTTGTGAAGGATGCAAGGCACACACCACATTCACCTGAATAATCTGCAGAAAACATGTAAACTAGGATGCACCCATACGCCTCACCTGATAATAATAATATGGCCAAAAGTTGAAGGGACGCCACGAGCTATCACTCCGTCGTGGTGGAGTCATAACACTGGTGCCTCCAGTGTTATGGTTATGGTACCTCAATAACTAGGTGAAACTGGTCATGCATGTATATGGCTTTAGGTATCTAATTAAACATAAGCAATTCAAAAACATATGAAACATATATTGGGGAAAACAGTTGGCTGCATACGGGGAAATCCTAATAAAGAAGAATGTCCATACTAAAAGGACGGAGAATCCCTACCTTGTGTCTAGTGAACGAAGAAGACGAACGGAAGAGAGTCCTACTTCGGTATCACTAATGATACATAAATACATACGTGTATAAGTATCTGATTACTGAGTACGTAACTGGTTTTATATCATGTCTTAGCTTGTTTTATGTGTTCATGTCATGTTTTACTGATTAAAGCTTTATACTGTGTTTATCATGTATTCTGTCTATTCTGATTAAGTATTACTTGTATTTCATGTATTATTATACTTGTTGTGTAATAATAAGTAACTTTCTAAAAATAGCAGGTTTCCTAAAAATAGAAAGTTTCTAAAAATAGAAAGTTTCAAAAAATAGAAAGTTTCCAAAAATAGAAAGTTTCCAAAAATAAATTTACTTCTTAAAATAGATAAGTTTCTAAAAATAGAAAGTTTCCATAAATAGATTAGCTGCCTTAATTAAATTAGTTTCTAAAAATAGAAAGTTTCCATAAATAGAAATAAGCTGGATTATTAAGCTAATTATATAAGTTTAAGTGTTTACTGATTAATATTCTAAGTCATGTAATAAAATAGTATAGTTTATTAATTATTTCATGTAAATTAAATAAACTATAGGTTAAAGTATTTAATTAAATATACATGATTTAATTAAATAAAGGTAAAATACTTAGGTTAAAACATGTATTATTATCTATTAATAATATAACCTAAGTCATGTAAATTAATTAATTATAAGCCATGATTTCAATAATTAATTAATTATATAGTCTAATTAAAATGGTAATTAGGTTAATATTCATGTATTAATAATAATATTAATAACCTAAGTCATGTATAATTTAAATTAATCATGTGCATGTTTTAATTAATTTAATTTAAATCTTGTAAATATAATTAATCTTGTAAAAATAACCCATGAACCGAACCCGTGTTTAATCTAACATGTTGTGAACCGGACCGATTTTAACCTGTGAACCGAACCCGTGAACCGGTCTCAAACGCACCCTTTGTCAAGGCTAGCCGCCGGCTAGCAAAAGTTCCCACCGGCTAGCCGGTGGTTCCCCTTGCTATCGCGGCTAGGGGTTCCCCCTGCTTTCCTTATTTAGCCACCGGCATAAGCCGGTGGTAGTTCTTGTCTTAGCCGAGACCCAACCGAGCCAAAACACACCCCGACCGAGGTCGGGGTTCCCTTTTCTCCTGCGGTCGAGACACACAACACACACCAAGACCTTCAGGTCTCGGTTGGTGTGAATAAAAAACAAGCCGAGACCCCCTTGGGTCTCGGTTCCTTGCGTCGGCCAAAAACAAACACCCCTTAAACCTTACTTAATTTTTACCCCCATGATTTAATAACATGTAATCACTTGTTTTTATACCATTCATGTTTTCATGCGTTCTTGATTAAATAAACATAAAGGAAAAGAGGTTTAAGGATATACCGATCACGTGAATCAGAGGAGAACGAACACACTAACAACCTTGCAATATATCAATCACCAAAATCAACCCAACACAACCTTGGTGTGTGTTCTACCCGGCGGCCAAGGAGAGGAGAAAGAGAGATTTAGGGTTTTGATTATTTTCTACTTCTTGTAATTATGAAAATAAGTTTTTCCCTTTTTCCTTGTTTAGCAAAATTGCATGGGCTTGGCCCTTTTTCTTACGTCTAGTCGCGGGTAAGGGGCCCACATGGGGTAACCCAAATGTTTTTCCGTGTCTAATATTATACTTGTTCTCGTGTTCGTGTTTTACGTAATTTAAATAGTTATCGTTCGTGTCTTATTATATTTATTCATGATCGTAATAAATATATATAAATACGTAATACTAAGCTCGTGATTATTTATGTTCATGATTTCATGTTCGTATGTTCGTGATTATAATTATTATTGAAATAATGATCGTGTCTTAATAAGTACTAATTACTTATCGTGTTATAACACGTACGTAATACTTGTAAATCTTGTTCGTGAAACGTAAATGTGCTATAAAAGGAAAGTTCTAATCATGTACGTACGATCATAAGGGTACTATTCATGGTAAAAGCATGCGGGTTTTACAACTCTTCCCCCTAAAAAGAATAATTCGTCCCCGAATTATAGATAAAGTAAACTGGAAAAGAAGAACATACCCGAATTCAAAATATGAAATGAGGGTAAGAAGACCCGATAGACTCCTTTGTTTCCCAAGTGGCTTCCCGCTCGGTATGATCCCTCCAAAGGATTTTGACGAATGGAATCGTCTTCCTTCTCATGACTCGTTCTTGTCTGCGAAGAACTTGTTCGGGTTCTTCTATGAAAGTGAGATCTTCACGAATCTGTTCCAGTGGA
Organism: Glebionis coronaria; assembly: GCA_025667525.1. NCBI lineage: Eukaryota > Viridiplantae > Streptophyta > Magnoliopsida > Asterales > Asteraceae > Glebionis > Glebionis coronaria. Next base: position 33,665,826 of record CM046880.1, on the reverse strand, counting down.
TACTGAACCATGTGAAGGGGATGATACTTGTACCCTCTGAGTAAGGACACATGGAAAACATCGTGAACATGAGAAATCTGCGGAGGTATCGCTAAACGGTAAGATACTTCACCGACTCGTTCAATGACATCAAACGGTCCGATGAATCGAGGACTGAGCTTCCCTTTGATTCCAAAACGTCTAACGCCACTTTCCAGTGAAACCTTAAGGAAAACGTGATCTCCTACGTTAAAATCTAAGTCCCTACGATGCTTGTCTGCGTAACTCTTATGGCGTGACCGTGCTTCTTGCAGTTTCTGCTTAGCTACTGCGACCTTCTCATTAGTCAACTCTATCATTTCTGGTCCTTCAAGTGTTCGCTCACCAACTTGATCCCAGCAGATTGGGGCGCGACACTTTCTGCCATACAACATCTCGAAAGGAGCACACTTGATACTTGCGTGCCAACTGTTGTTGTATGCAAACTCCACCAAACAGATATAATCGTCCCAATCACCCGTCCATTCTAACGCACATGACCTCAACATGTCTTCCAATGTCTAAATTGTTCGCTCTGACTGCCCGTCTGTTTGAGGATGAAAAGTCGTGCTAAGCTTAAGTTGTGTACCCCAAGCTTTCTACAGACTTCTCCAGAATCGCGAAGTGAACCGAGGGTCTCTCTGTCTGAGACGATGTTGGATGGAGCACCATGAAGTCTCATGATGTCCTTCCTATAAGTATCGGCGAGTTTACTGACTGAATCTTCCTTGCGGATCGGTAAGAAATGAGCTGATTTGGTAAGTCGATCAATGATAACCCAAATTGCATCGTGCTTCTTCTTTCTCGATGGAAGACCACTAACAAAATCCATGGTGATTTTGTCCCACTTCCACTCTGGAATATCTAACGGTTGAAGAAGACCGCCAGATCGCTGATGCTCGATCTTAACCTGTTGGCAGGTAAGACATTTGGAGACGTAAGTCGCAACATCCTGTTTCATACTACTCCACTAAAAGTACTGCTTGATGTCATGGTACATCTTGGTCGAACCAGAATGGATAGAGAATGGGGAGCTATGAGCCTCAGCTAACAATGCTTCCTGGAGTTCTTGATCATCAGGAACACAAAGTCTCGTGCCCTGCCATAAGATACCGTCTGTGTCTACTCGAAATTCTGTCTGCTTCTCCAAATTCTGAATTATCGCCCAAATTTCTCCATCGTCTTTCTGTGCTTCCTTGATCTTAGAGAGTAACTCGGGTTCTACTCTAAGATTAGCCCAGTAACCGTGTTGTCCACGTACCATGATCTCTATGTCTAGTCGCTCCAAGTCTCTTATAATTTCCTCCTCAATTTTGATGTCGTTTATCATTCCGGACTTTCTGCTAAGTGCATCTGCCACTACATTCGCCTTGTCGGGATGATACTGCAGATTAATGTCATAATCCTTCAACAGCTCTAACCATCTCCTCTGTCTCATGTTCAATTCACGTTGAGTGAAGATATACTTCAAGCTATTGTGGTCCATGAAAATGTCGCATGATTCTCCATACAAGTAGTGCCTCCATTTCTTCAAAGCAAACACGACTGCTGCAAGTTCCAAGTCATGTGTAGGGTAATTTTCCTCATAAGGCTTAAGCTGCCGTGAAGCGTACTCTATCACTTTCCCATGTTGCATGAGAACACAGCCAAGTCCCTTCCCCGATGCATCACTGTAGATCTGAAATCCACCTGTACCAGATGGGAGAGTAAGAATCGGTGCAGATACTAACTTCTGCTTTAGGTCTTCAAAGCTCTTCTCTCTTTCTTCAGTCCAAACGAATTTCTCCCCTCTTCGCATCAGCTTGGTCAATAGTAGTGCTAAACGGGAAAAGTTCTCCACGAACCTACGGTAGTAACCAGCTAAGCCTAGGAAACTGCGGACTTCAGTCGCTAATGTCGGTCTTGGCCACTTGGTAATAGCCTCAACATTTGTTGGATCCATCGTGATTCCTTCTGCTGATACAATGTGACCTAAGAATGCCACCTTGTCTAACCAGAACTCACACTTGGAGAATTTAGCATACAGCTGCTTCTGGCAAAGAATCTGTAGTACTGTATGAAGATGGTCTTCGTGTTCCTCCTTTGACTTAGAGAATATCAGGATGTTGTCAATGAAGACAATGACGAACTTGTCCAGAAATTCATGGAAGATTCTGTTCATCAAATCCATGAACACTGTTGGAGCATTGGTAAGGCCAAATGGCATGACTACAAATTCGTAGTGGCCATAGCGTGTACGGAAAGCAGTCTTGGAGATGTCCTGCTCCTTAACCAGTAGTTGATGATAGCCCGACCTTAGATCAATCTTGGAGAAATGTTTGGCCCCTTGGAGTTGGTCAAATAGATCGTCTATACGTGGTAGTGGATACCTATTCCTGATGGTAATCTTGTTGAGCTCACGATAATCTATGCAAAGACGCATATTGTCGTCCTTCTTCTTGACGAATAAGACCGGTGCGCCCCATGGAGATGCGCTCGGTCGAATAAAGCCTCCTTCCAGAAGTTCTTGCAGTTGATCCTTCAGCTCCTTCAACTCTATGGGAGTCATACGATAAGGAGCCTTGGAAATCGGTTCAGCTCCTGGGATGAGCTCGGTATTAAATTCTACTTCACGTGCAGGTGGTATGCCTAGAAGTTCTTCTGGAAATACATCTGGAAATTCTAACACTATCGGCTGATCCTGAATTGATGGGGATTCAACATCCATGTCATGAATAGTAGCTAGATAACCCTCACAACCATGTGAAAGTAATGCACGTGCTTGCAGGGTTGATATGATTTGTACAGACCTTCTGGGTACGAACCCGTTGTGAATGTACTCTGGTGCATTAACATCACCGAAGATGACTCGATATGAATGGCAGTCTATGGTAGCATGATGATTGGATAGCCAATCCATGCCCAAAATCATGTCGAAATCATTCATGTCCAGCGGAAGTGCGTCAACAGGACGAATCTTGTCGTCAAACTCTAGGGGAAGGCTCTTGTACACATAGGTTATGCATACAGAGTCTCTCAAAGGCGTGGAAATACTCAGTATATTCTCTAGTGGCATGGGGAGTATCCTAACATTCTTGGCATAAGCAGTAGAAATGACCGAGTGAGTAGCACCCGTATCAAACAGAACACATGCAGATTGACCATACATATACAAGATTCGAGTGATGGTACCTGTAGACTTGTTGGCCTGATCACGAGATGTCGTGTAAACGCGTCCACTAGTAGGAGGCGGCTTGGTATCAGCATGTCCCGATGTACCCTCCATCTCGCCCTTGCGGCAATCCTTCATTCGCTGGCCAGGAAGACCACACTTGTAGCATGCGTCGCTGTCGCGGCGACATGGCCCTGGGTGCCTACAGTGGCAAGTAGAGCAAAGAGGATGAGTATATCCTCCAGCAGGTGTCCTGACTGGCTGAGAGCCAGTGATAGCTGGACGGTTAGGCTGTGAACCTCTGGTTCTGGTCCCTCCCGTTACCATGATTCCTGCTGATGTTGGAGTGTCCAACGTTGTTACGGTAGTTATCATTATCGCCATGCCTATCCGTAGCAGAACGGTCGTGAGTCTGACCGTTTCCCTTGGGCTGATTAGGCTGTTGCTGAGTAGTCGGCTGAGACCGGTCCCCAGTCTTCTGCCTCTTATCGGGTCTCTCTGCTTCCCCGAACTCATTTCTTTTCTGCAGCATCTCCAGCTTACGTGCTGCATCGGCCACTTGTGCTACCGTGTTGAACGTAGCACACACCAAGTTGTTTGCGACCGATGTACCAAGAGCCCACCTGAAGTGGTGTGCTTGCTCTTTAGGAGTACCTGCTGCTGCACCAAGGAAACCAACCAAGCGAAGAAAGCGCTGCATGAACTCTTTGCTATTCTCCCCAGCTCTCTGTCGGATTCCATGGTACTCCCTCTTCATCTTGTCTTGCTCAGCCTTGGGAAAGAACTGTCCCATCACCAAATCCCTGTACTGAGCCCAAGTCAAACCAGCCACCCAATTATCACCTCCCTCAGACTGCTTCAGTGCCATCCACCATGATAGCACATCACCTTCGAACCTATAGCAAGATAACCTCGACTTGAAGACGGGGTCACAGCCCATAGCATCGAAGATCTTCTCAATGTGAGCCAACCAGCTTTCAGCTTCATTGGGGCTATCTGTTCTCTCGAAAGCTCGAGGGCGGAGCTTATTGAATCTCTCCAGCCATGTGACCAATGTTGCTGGAGGAGGAGGAGGAGGTACTGTGTGTTGCTGCTGGTTGTTGGCAGACTGAACCTCGGCCCTGATTTTGTTCCTCAGTTGAGGAAGCATAGCTTGCATTGCAGCTTGGATTGCTGCATTGAGTTGTTCTTGCTCGCGTGTGAGAACCGTCTAACAGGATAACATAAAATACATGATTAAACTGATTAAAACAAAAACTATATACATAAAAAAAAATTATACCAATAAATTATGAGAAAAAATTTATGCACGAAAACTAGTACATGAATGCATGATGCAGTTTTATGAAAACTTTTGAATGCGCGAGAGTGAACGCCTATGGTCAGTTCACTCAAAACAAAAGTCATGGCGAGGGCACGCCAATGGGTCGGTCCTAAATTTAAAAGTTTCGATAAAACACATGCGACTAAATAGGGCAAGTCCTGTACCAACCATTACTTAGTCATAAACCTGCGACAATGACATATATATGTATGCATGAAAATGATGAATGCATGAAAACCGACTGTCAGTTCTAGGAAGACCATAGTGACTACCCACTAATCACAGGTCGTGTTTTGAGAGCCTACAGGTCGAAGCCTTGGCTCTGATACCATAATTGTAACACCCTATTTTGGTAAATAGAATGTCACGCGTGATTATGACGTGTCATCAAAGCACACAAGGATAAATGTATAAAACATCACATGACCATAAAGGAAATACCGGAATCAAACATCAGTACCCCAAAAGTAGAACTCATCACACACAAACATAAGTAATGTAAATGAAAAGGACTAAACAATGTCCATGGAAATGAGTATCAAAGTATAAAGAAATGCATAAAGTAAAGAAGGCTAGGAAGCTCCCAATCCATATGCACGTACGCTTAAAGTCAACGAGCGTCCCTGAGTACCTGGCGTTTTGGGAACATGAAAGGAAAACAGCTGAGCATAACGCTCAATGCACGGATACACAAATAAAGCATGAATAACATAAGCATATAAGCATAGAGCAGCGGAAAAGACTAAGTCCTGGATAACCTGATATATCTTATTAAAACTGGTTTTATAGTTTGAAAAGCCTTATGTTTATCTTATAAAAATTGTTTAACATATTTACCATTAGCCAATATAGGTCATGAATTATCAACGTGCATGAATACTTGGAGGGGTGACCTCTTCATGCAAATTAGAGGGGATGCCTCTAATTTAATATACTGGTTTGGGTAGGAGGGATCAGCTCCTTGTGAAGGATGCAAGGCAAACACCACATTCACCTGAATAATCTGCTGAAAACATGTAAACTAGGATGCACCCATACGCCCCACCTTATAATAATAATATGGCCAAAAGCTGAAGGGATGCCACGAGCTATCACTCAATTATGGTGGAGTCATAACACTGGTGCCTCTAGTGTTATGGTTATGGTACCTCCATAACTAGGTGAAAATGGTCATGCATGTATATAGCTTTAGGTATCTAATTAAACATAAGCAATTCAAAAACATATAAAACATATACTGGGGAAAACAGTTGGCTGCATACGGGGAAATCCTAATAAGGAAGAATGTCCATACTGAAAGGACGGAGAATCCGTACCTTGTGTCCAGTGAACGAAGAAAACGAACGAAAGAGAGTCCTACTTCGGTATCACTAATGCTACATAAATACATACGTGTATAAGTATCTGATTACTGAGTACGTAACTGGTTTTATATCATGTCTTTGCTTGTTTTATATGTTTATGTCATGTTTTACTATTTAAAGCTTTATACTGTGTTTATCATGTATTCTATCTATTCTGATTAAGTATTACTTGTATTTTATGTATTATTATACTTGTTGTGTAATAATAAGTAACTTTCTAAAAATAGCAGGTTTTCTAAAAATAGAAAGTTTCTAAAAATAGAAAGTTTCCAAAAATAGAAAGTTTCCAAAAATAGAAAGTTTCCAAAATAGAAAGTTTACAAAAATAGATTTACTGCTTAAAATAGATAAGTTTCTAAAAATAGAAAGTTTCCATAAATAGATTTGCTGCCTAAATTAAATAAGTTTCTAAAAATAGAAAGTTTCCATAAATAGAAATAAGCTAGATTATTAAGCTAATTATATAAGCTTAAGTGTTTACTGATTAATATTCTAAGTCATGTAATTAAATCGTATAGTTTATTAATTATTTCATGTAAATTTAATAAACTATAGGTTAAAGTATTTAATTAAATATAACATGATTTAATTAAATAAAGGTAAAAATACTTAGGTTAAAACATGTATTATTATCTATTAATAATATAACCTAAGTCATGTAAATTAATTAGATATAAGTCATGATTTCAATAATTAATTAATTATATAGTCTAATTAAAATGGTAATTACTTAGGTTAAAATTCATGTATCAATAATAATATTAATAACCTAAGTCATGTATAAATTAAATTAATCATGTGCATGTTTTAATTAATTTAATTTAAATCTTGTAAAAATAAACTTGTAAATATAATTAATCTTGTAAAAATAACCCATGAACCGAACCCGCGTTTAATCTAACATGTTATGAACCGGACCGGTTTTAACCCGTGAACCGGACCGGTTTTAACCCGTGAACCGGACCCGTGAACCGGTCACAAACGCACCCTTTGTCAAGGCTAGCCGCCGGCTAGCAAAAGTTCCCACCGGCTAGCCGGTGGTTCCCCTTGTTGTCGCGGCTAGGGGTTCCCCCTGCTTTCCTTATTTAGCCACCGGCATAAGTCGGTGGTGGTTCTTGTCTTAGCCGAGACCCAACCGAGCCAAAACACACCCCGACCGAGGTCGGGGTTCCCTTTTCTCTTCTGGCCGAGACACACAACAGACACCGAGACCTTGAGGTCTCGATTGGTGTAAATCAAAAACAAGCTGAGACCCCCTTGGGTGTCGGTTCCATGAGTCGGCCAAAAACAAACACCCCTTAAACCTTACTTAATTTTTACCCCCATGATTTTATAACATGTAATCACTTGTTTTTATACCATTCATGTTTTCATGTGTTCTTGATTAAATAAACATAAAGGAAAAGAGGTTTAAGGATATATCGATCACGTGAATTAGAGGAGAACGAACACACTAAAAACCTTGCAATAAATCAATCACCAAAATCAACCCAACACACCGTTGGTGTGTGTTCTACCCGGCGGCCAAATTACATGGGCTTGGCCCTTTTTCTTGTGTCTAGCCGCGGGTAAGGGGCCCACATGGGGTAACCCAAATGTTTTTCCGTGTCTAATATTATACCTGTTCTCGTGTTCGTGTTTTACGTGATTTAAATAGTTATCGTTCGTGTCTTATTTTATTTATTCATGATCGTAATAAATATACATACATACGTAATACTAAGCTCGTGATTATTTACGTTCATGATTTCATGTTCGTATGTTCGTGATTATAATTATTATTGAAATAATTATCGTGTCTTAATACGTATTAGTTACTTATCGTGTTATAACACGTACGTAATACTTGTAAATCTTGTTCGTGAAACGTAAACGTGCTATAAAAGGAAAGTTCTAATCATGTACGTACGATCATAAGGGTACTATTCATGGTAAAAGCATGCGGGTTTTACAATATTGGTATATCAAAATGAGAAGAAATGGTCTCTATTTATAGTGTTGTTAGAGGGTGAAAGTGCGTCGCACTTCTCAAAATGTGTGCCGCACATTAGAGGTAGTGATTGTGCGCCTCACTTCTGACTTTGTGCGTCGCACATTCGTGCGTCCAGAATGTTCTTCTCCTTTATTCTTTTATTATTTCAACTAAGGCCTCTACTTTGCTTTTCTTCACTTTGAGCCTTTAAACTTTTACCTGCATATAAAACACAATGTATTAAGTATCGAAAGTTCTTATTTACAATACAAAGTGACATAATAGCAACAGATTAAATATGTATATTTTGGGTGTTATCACATATTCATAAGAAAAATAAAAAGTAAAAAAGAAGAAGAATACGAGCTCAAGATAAGCATAGTATGCTAGGTTTTATCATTGTAACTTGGGGTGACCCCCTTGTACTTGGAGTGACTTCCTTTAAAAAAAGATTGTTGGAAATACGTTTACGTATTTTAGAAGAATCGGCCGCTCCAACAATATATTAATGTAACTGGCTCGTAGTTAGAACAACAGTTAGCTTTATGTTAAATATTTAAGCAAACCTGGTCCATGGTTTGTCATGGAATGGAGGTGTTGATTCAATCATATTTTACATAGTTTCTTTAATTTCTCTCTCTATCTTGTGTGTGAAAACCAACCATCCCTAAACCTTTCTCTCCCTATATAAATCAAATATTCTATTTGTCGCTTGCCTATGGTGATAAAATTGCATACGTTAAAGTCTACTCGCAAAATATGTCCATAAAAACACCATATCATTATTGCACACAAGCTCACATACTTAATATCACCAAACACATCCGCTTTAGAACACTAGTAATATGCTGAATAGAAAACACACGACCCTGAAATAACTATCACACATTCATGAAAATTGTAAAACCAAGATCCAAGGGTCAGAACCGTCCTCAAGCGTCACCATGGCCCAATAATGCAAGAAGCATTTTCTCATAGTCTCCAGAAGTGTCTCCAGCAATTGCATGATCCAAAAGTCACATTGTTCCTTTTTTGATATTCCTCAGCAATACGCTGCAAATCAACCTCAGCGTAAGTTATGACAACACGGGTTAGAGCCCGTTCATCAGTCCCTAGTTTGTTAATTGCCGAACGGAGAAGCTTCTCATAATATTTATTTAGAGCAGTCAAGCACTTGATTGTTGACCTTAAAAATTTGAGATATTCGTCTTCAGGGTCTGCTTTCAAGTCCTGCAAAATTGATGAATATAGGTCCGGAGATTGACATCGTAACATTGTATCTACTACAAAAAAGAGTGCGTTGACAGGATTAACAAGTAGCTGGTTTAAAATGTGTGTGGGTTCAAACTTTTCATCTTAAATCTAAATCTTTCACAACTTAATGGTAAACGTTGATCGATTTTCGACATTTTAGCCTGGTTTTTCTTTTGACCAGATCAAGCACAAGCCAATTCAAAACGGGTTAGAGTTTCCACCCCTGTGAGCGAGTGTTATGAGTTCATTAGACATAATACCTTTGTGATGGAATTCCCAAATTGATTGGTGTATTGGTTTAATGTTGCATTAAGCTGAGCTTTGCTTCTTGTTGCAAGAATCCTTATCAGCTCATCATCACCGTAAGCCTTGTCATAAATCTTCTGATGGAATGTTTTTGCCTCTGATTTTGCGAACGTCATGTTTACCTCATCTCCCTCATAACGATAACCATTCACAAGAGGAACTAAAAGCCGTGGGGAGAAAAAATAATGCATAAAAACTACATTGTTTTTTATTTAAAAGGTTGTCACAAATAATATATAAAAAGATTAACTAAAACTAATAATTAAATAACTAGAAAGAAAATTAGAAAAAATATTTGAATAACACACTAGCCTAGTTATTCTATTACTGTTGATGCAAAAGTTGGGGTAGACCGAGCTTAACCCAAATTAGGCTTAATTTGGGGTCTTGTGGACTCCGGCTCTCGCACCAAGTGAAACTTGTTTAGGGACTTTGCGCACTAAACAGACACCGTCAGGCTTACCATGGGTTTGTTACCCACGATTAGACTCCGACGTGAGAGTAAGTAATCGATTTGAGTATATTAGTGTTTTAGGGTATTGTGTATCGTACCTTTGTGGAACCGGAGGGGTTCCTTTTATACTCGAGAGAGTCCAGGTTGGGCTCCCTGTTCTTGCGACCTAAGGAAGAGATAATGACTGGAAATAGCTTGATCTTCATTATCCAACCAAGGAAAGTGTATATCCCCTTTTCCTTAGGTGAATATAACTACAACATAAGTTATATTCGATATGATCCTGTCGCCCACCGCGACAAGGACTTGGCTAAGTAATTAACCTCTTGTGCGACAGCGGCTTACCAGGCCTTACGGGCCATGTACGCACATCGCACAAGTATCCAATCCATTCCTGATGGATGCGGGTGGTACCCGTGAGTCGGACTATCCAGCCCGACTAGGGACTATACGTCATCATGTCCCCCCAGTCTAGTGGTCGCAGGTTCCAACCGCGGCTACTAGACTATGAATCAACAAGGCCCGCTCTCACAGATGCCCAACAAAAAAGTAAAACCACACAGTCACTACAACAAATGAGCCTCCATGTCATATTCCACTATCACAGTCCTTGGAAAGCGTGAAAAGTATTTAATCATGTCAGAAGAAGTAATCAACGGACACCATAGGATTAACCAAACGTCACAGACACGTGCCATAAGAACCATTACACCCACAGAGTATATAAATGCAGTCAGATAGTCATTTACTTCAATTTTCCAAAAAATCCTTTCCCTCTATTGTTAAAAACTGTAAAAACCACTATCCGCAACAAAACAGACCACCTTTGCCCTCGCTCAAAACACCCACAGGAGCAAAAAATGGTAGCCCAACTATTTGACGTGACATCTCGTATATCCGAACAAGAGCTCTCCCGTTTTACCACTAAATACCACGTTCCTTCAGATCCTTCATCCAACTGTGCCAGAGCCACAAGCACATATTGGGAGTTTCCCTGACGGAAAAATTGGTATATACACCAGGTTCATTGAGTTTTCCAACAATCGCATGCCTCTAAGCCGCTTTTTGATAGACATACTAAATTATTATAGTATACACCTCTCCCAGCTACATTGTATAGGAGCTACCAAAATCTCAAATTTTGAGATAAACTGTTTACTAAAAAATGTTGACCCAACCATAAACCTGTTTCGCGCCTTCTAGAGACCCTCATGGATGAATGGATGGATAACCTTCGCGAAACGCCCCGGTCAACTCCAATGTTATTCAGAAAAAATAGATTCCCTAAAGAAGTGGACCGACAAGTTCTTCTAGGTAGACAAGGTTGTGTTCCCATTTGACCATGATTTCATCACCCCCGAGACAATGATAAAGGATGACCGCCCCATTGTCGGTTCGTATAACGAGGTAGACGCACAATCGATCAATGCTGACCGGATACCAATGCAAGAATATCCAGAGACACTGCTATACGCCCTAGGTTTGAGCCATACGCCAGTTCTTCCTGCCAACCACCTTCTCCAATATTTTGATGACTTTGACATGGTAAGAAACCTTCATTTTGTTCACTCCCCCTCTTCTTGTGGTTGTGTCTTTTTATTTGTCTACCGAAAAAACCATCCCTGTATGTACACTTACTCGTCCTTCATATGAACGCAGAGTTAACTTACACACAGCTCGTGAAGCGCGGAAATCCATGCGTCGTGACCATGCGCGCCAGACCCTTCACATTAATCGAGATATCAAACTTTTGGCGCATTGGTCAACGAACGGTAGCTCTTGAGTTTCCTTCTCCCATACCTAGTAAGAATGCCGAGATGACCACTACCATAAATGCTACCCCCATCCGAAGCGTACCATGCATCCTTGAGTCCCCGTCAGAGGAAATGAGTCAAGGAGACAAAGAAGAACACGGTGCCGCACAGGATTTACACACCGGCCCATCCGTAGAGGATATACCTGTGCCAAGTTACATAAAATTGTCGTGCTCCCCTATGTAGAAAATTCCAAGAAGGGGGAGAACACTGCAAACAAGGCCACGCGCTAACGCAAAATCATGGGGAGCCTCATCAAGACCACGGGAAAACATACAACTATCAAGGTGTCTCCATGCGCCCTTCTTTAGTATTTCGTAAGAATACGCAATTCGTATACCTTCAATAATCGTAAGACATCAAATTTGCAGCTCTCTTGCTGCTACAACCGAGGCGGACGCAGGTACCTCGAAGTCCGCCAGATTTATTCCTCCCTGGCAATGCACTCGCTCTTGCGCTCTTGATGGGGCAGACGTTTGTAGGGACTTACTGCAACACATAACTCCCCTTGTCCGTGCTCAACATTTACACCAGATGTCCGACGAGCTACTGATGAAGGAGTTAGACATAATTTCCGCCCAAGAAGTAACTTTAGCAGCCCACTTGAAGAATAAGATATCCCAGCTGTCCCAGCGGTTAGCACAAGTAAACGAAGAGGTCCGCCAGGCTACAGAACAGAAAGACCTCAAGCTTGTAAATGCGAAGATCGAATTTGCCCGCTTGCGCGTCGTATCCAATATAAATGCCGGATATATCCAATATTTAGAGGACAAAAAATCCTCGCTCTCTGAGTTCATAGACCGCGAGCGCCGCCTGCGAGCAAAGCAAGAGGAAGAAAACCACGGGGCCATGGCAAAACTAGAAGAAGGCATGAATGTCCTTGCCTTGAATTGCAATAATTTTGTAACTAACTGCCAGAAGGACATAGCCAAGAAGTCGGAAGTTCTGAAGTATATGAGTACGGATTTTGATGAAGAGCTATATTCGCACCTCACCGCAGTGCACGCTGAGAATCGATGGCTGATAAAAGATGGTCTTCCACTTGCTGCCAAAGGTGTTACGAACTTACCCCCTTTTGACAAAGCGATCAAAGATGCATACGATGCCGCGCTATTGCTTGGATCTAGTCTCGCCAAGGAACGTGCTTCCAAAGAAAATTTACTAAGGGGTCCGTTGAAGGAACAAGAGATCTATTCCAAATACGTGCAGGAGATGTTTGACGCTGCTTTCCACAGATTAGAGAGCCTCCCAATGCCAACCATAGATCTAATCGAGAAAGGTCCGGACCTCCCCATTAGCGTGACCATGACAGGCCTTATGCTTCCCAGTGATAGTGTAGACCCAACAGAAGGAGATCCCGAAACCACTGGCGAGCCTAAACTATCCCAACTACAAGTCCCTTTGTACATTTATGGCACTCCAATACTGGTTCCACTGGAAGATAAATTAAAGCAACACGTGCATCATGTCGCCAAGAAGAATCACACCTCCACCAAAGGCGCTGCCATTGGTCTAGGCTTAGCACACCCTAGCCGGTCTGACAGTGTACCTGTGAGTCTTCCATCCATTAACGTATACTACACTCGTGTGCTTCAATATATGAAAGAGGCATGGGCACAGCATCGCACATCGCAGAACCCATAATATCGTAGGTTAAAGAGGTCGTTGTCCACGAACGACCTTCTATAGAGGTTTTCCTGCTCCACCGTAGTTATTTCTGTATCTGATGCTAACTGATCTTGTAAATTAATAATTTTCTTAATGATAATAACGTCATGTGTCATACCCATGCGTAGTCACATATATATGTGTCCAGGTTCCCACACCTACACCTGAGATGGTGAAGGAGAACATCTGTTAATGAGTACGCCCGTTAGGGTGCGACTCTGCACTTATGGGTGAGTCTAAAAGTCATTACGTGTGGTCCTGTCACTACTACTATAAGTAATGTCATTGAAATGAGATGTTGGTTAGGCGTGCACAATGTGCGCATCCGTCATAAAGTATGAGGACTGTTATACTTACAACAACGTCTTGTGAAAATCTGCCTAACTAAGGATACCTGATCCGGCGCCGCTGGGGTGCATCCCTCTTATGCGACAAGTCTAATTAGTAGGGCAAACGTATTCCTCTTATTCCGCCTGGAAACGTTATTGTACATGTACATCTAAAGGCCCAATATATATTAAAGAAATAATACCTACATGCATGCATTAAAAATGAGAAAGAAAAAACATCATTTGGACTGTGGAACTAGCTAGGAACCGCAATGTTTTATTCATATCCTTTTGCAAATGTTTTGAAACAAATAACAAAAACCCTAAAAAACGATTAAAAATAAAAAATACATGGATCCTTATTGGGGCTGCTAGCAGTCAAGATATTGGTCCATGCCAACTATACGATAGGGGAATATCGTCCAGAACTCCAGTCGTCTCTTAAATCATTCCTTGTAGGGCCAGATAGCGATTCTGCATAGCCATGCGCACTTATCCTAGTTTGTAAGGAACCCTTGCTTGTCCGACTGCGCCGCTTCATGCTTCGTGCTGATGGTAGTACGCCCATGTGAAGCTGCTGTCGCCTAGCGAATGAAGTTATCCTTGCTGTGGGGACGGCTGCTCCCCTGCGCTGCTGTTGATGGTTACCTTTGGTCGGGAGCAGCGTTACCGCGTGTCGCGCCATATTTCCAATTGACGTTGTTAAGGACCCATAGCACGTCCCAGCTTTAAGAATAGCCCCCCCCTCTACTGCGCCTTTTGTTGAGAGTGGGCCAGTAACCATGTTAGAATTCATCCGACGTCTTGAGTCGACTTGGCATTTCTGACAACGCGCCACTCTTTTGCGCGCATCTTTATGTGAAAATGGCCAAAAATACCTTGAGCGAGTGACTTCCTCCACCATAGCGACCGAGCCGCGAGGACACACTCTCTTATGCGCGGCTTCTACTACTGCCCGCGCCTGATCTGGTGCTAAGCATTGCAACATCCGACCTTTGCCTGTTTGCCTATACAGTATCCCTTTGATAAGTTGAAAATGCCTAGCTCGCGCTTGTATCTGTTTAGCCTTCCTTCTGCTGCTTGGAAATTTGTTATGTGACAAAAACTGTCGAATGGGTGTCATCCATGTTGGTGACTCCATGTTCGCACTCACATTTTTATGCAAGATAAAATTGACGAGAACGTGACCAGGAGTCTTATCCATGTTTACAATGGAAAGTTGGTCCATGTCCACTGATATTTCATATTCCTCTTCTTCAACCCTTCGTATAACAAACTCCTCGAACCGTGCCATCATGTCTCGTAGCTTTTCCGTATACTCGATTAGCACCCGCCCTCGTGGCTCGCATGACCCATTGACTCTACTTGCCACCAGAGGGTTGTAGGTGTAGGCCACCAAGCGCTTTATGTTCATTCTTAGTGCTACCCTAAGACCTGATATGAGGGCTTCGAAGTCTGCTTCTATGCTGGTAGTGGGGAAGTCAAACAGCAATGCATACGTTATTTTTATGCCGCCATGGTTCGTGAGGATGAAACCTGCATCTGGCCCCCCTTCACCTGCGAAGCCAGTTTAGAAGAGGACCCATGGGAGTCCTGGCAGTGATTCAGCGCACACAGATATGCTTGGCGCCTAGGATTCCTCCGAGACATGCCTCCTTCTGCTTATCTGTGGGCTGGGCTCTATATTATGTTGACACCTGTCTGCCTGCTTCCTTTTGGTGCTGGTGCTAGAAGTACTGTTACCTCCTTCGATTGTGCCTATATTACGGATGGTAACTACCTTACTTTGCACTGGGAATTTGAACATACCGTGTGTCGTGGAAGGTACTGCGCGCAGTGACTTTAGCACCGGTTGTCCAATTATCCCGTTGAACGAGGATTGAGAGCGCACAACCATGAAGTCCATCCATACCGTCGTCGAGTGTTCCGGGTTCCCAATGGTCACCTGTGTGTAGAGATGCCCCAATGGTCGAGTCTTATCACCACTAAACCCTATAAGAATTTGTGCTGTCTCTTTTAGCTCCTTCCTTATTTCCCATGGCAACCGTGCGAAGCAATGCTCGTATAATATGCTCGCTGCAGATCCCCCATCGACGCACATGTCCTATATAGCGTGGTAGCCGAAGGCTATGTCAATCGTCAACGAGCCGACTATGTAGTCTGTATCTGAAAGGATGGGGAATGCTATTTCCTTATCGTGCGAAAATTCTGCGACCACTCTTCTTTGCATGAAATATTTTTTCCTCTCTACCATGTATATGGTTATAGGCTTACCCTTCTGTTTTTTCACTTCGACCTTCTTCGCATCCGCGTTCTTTCTCCAATCCCTTATCAGGTGATTCAACTTTCCTGCCTTTACCAGGCTTTCAATGTGTCTTTTCAACTGAATACACTCATCCGTGGCATGCCCTTTATCATCATGGTACTCGCAATGCTTTGTGTTATCCCGCTTATCCACTGGTCCCAACATTGGGCTAGGCTTTGGAAAGTTTTCTCCTTCTGATAAAAATATCTCTCTATAAGTTTTTTGCAGCGGGGTGAACTTGTTGTTGTTGTTGTTGTTGTTGCGCCCTGCTTTGCCGCTCCTTAGAAGTCCAATGTGCTACTGATATTTTGCCCATATGTTTGTTTCTTGGGCCTATCTTGGTACTTGTAGCCCGACGCCACTTGTCGAATATCTGCTGTTGCGGTTTCTCCTTTAATAAATGCTCAGACCTTTTTCATTACCCCGTCAAACGTTGTCGGGGTTCTGTCGTTCAACTTTTTTATTAGGTCCGGATTTGTGATGCCTGCGATGAATCCAGAAATATTTAGAATTTCCGGGCAATCCTTAATCTGGTTGCACTCAGATTTGAAACGTTCCATGAAGTCTTCTAGGCTCTCGTTGTGCCTCTGCTTCATTCTTGCAAGTGAAACCGTATTTTTGTCATACTTCTTCTACTGCACATAGTTCCTGTGGAACGCTCTTCGAAGTTCTTCAAACCCATAGATGCTCCTTCGCAGGAGACGGTCAAACCATGTCCGAGCGTTCCCGATGAGCGTCGAGTTGAACATATGGCACCATACGGCTTTTGGCCATTTCTCTATCCCTTCATGTGATTCGAATACTTTCAGGTGATCATCCAGATCCGTCGTGCTGTCGTAGGTCTAAACATTAGATGGCATGCGTCTTTTCCTGTTATCCTTTAAAGTAGTTATGCGTTCTAAAAACGCGCTTCCCTTTTCTTGACGCCATGGCATGGTCCATTGATCTTCACCTTGTATCCTTGGCCTTTTTGGCGTCCTGCGGTGTTTCCTTTCGTAGTCAGAGGAGTCAGAGTCCTCGGTGGATGAGGGAGAGTCCCTTTTACGACGGGGGTAACGGTCACTATGACTAGAGTCCGAGGAACCTTCGCTTGACGAGTTACTCCTGCGACACCTTTCAATACTCTTACTCCTTTCCTGAACTCGAAGACCCTGAGATTCATCCCCCTCTAAGGGGCCTAGCCTTTTTAGGGCGCTTTGTCTATCAGTAGGGTTAGGCCCTAGTCTGTCCTTCACACTTGTGCGCCAGTAGCCATTGATTGGTGTCATGAAACCATCCTCTTCTCCTAACTCCCTGGAGCTATCTGAGGACAATGCGTCCTCAATGAGAGGCACATCTAAAGTAGATGCTGGGATCTCAGTCACCTTATGGATCCTTCTCTTTTCTTTCCTAGCTTCCTTACTGGATCTTGAGCCTCCCCTAGACTTGAATCTTTATCGAAGTCTAAACTGATCCGAAGGTCTCTCGCTGGATTCGCCCTCATTTGCGCCCTCATGAGTGGGGTTAGCGCCTCATAGTTTTCTGCGACATAGTCGCTCATACTTTGTTTCGCTGCGGGGGAAGTTTCTGTTTCCCCCTGCGGATCTGTCACAGCCCTTGCGTCCAGAGTCTCCTTGCGACCTTGATTAGGGTTTTCCTGAGAGGACGATGTGGTCCCGACCGTCTGTAGGGTTGGAGTGACTAGCGGGGAGAAAGATACTTGCAGTCCTTTCCCTCCATGATTTAGGTTATTGGGCTCAAGGCTCGAGTAAGTACCTGTTGTCTTGTTGGCCCCACCTTTGGGTGGGGGCAGGTTTGCGCCGTTTTTCATCATTGGCTAGATTTTAGTTTGGGTCCCACGGATGGCGCCAACTTGTTGATGCAAAAGTTGGGGTAGACCGAGCTTAACCTAAATTAGGCTTAATTTGGGGTCTTGTGGACTCCGGCTCTCGCACCAAGTGAAACTTGCTTTGGGACCTTGCGCACTAAACAGACACCGTTAGGCTTACCGTGGGTTTGTTACCCACGATTAGACTCCGACGTGAGAGTAAGTAATCGATTTGAGTATATTAGTGTTTTAGGGTATTGTGTATCGTACCTTTGTGGAACCGGAGGAGTTCCTTTTATACTCGAGAGAGTCCAGGCTGGGCTCCCTGTTCTTGCGGCCTAAGGAAGAGATAATGACTGGAAATAGTTGGTCTTCATTATCCAACCAAGGCAAGTGTATAGCTCCCCTTTTCCTTAGTCGAATATAATTACAACATAATTTATATTCGATCTGATCCTGTCGCACTACGACGAGGACTTGGCTAAGTAATTAACCTCTTGTGCGACCAGGCCATGCGGGCCATGTGCGCACATCGCACAAGTATCCAATCCATTCCTGATGGATGCGGGTGGTACCCGTGAGTCGGACTATCCAGCCCGACTAGGGACTATACGTCATCAATTACTATTATCTATTGATTTATGTTTCTTGTGCAAGGTCTAGTTATTACTTTTAGTGGTCATAATATCGAAAAACTCATTTAGGAAATAGTCATTTCCCTATGTCTTATGAATTCAAACTACCGCCCTCGCGACTAGCAAAGTATAAATTAAACAATGATTGAACCACAGCCACCCTATTACCTAACTACTCAAAGCCTGCCACTAGGTTTCTTGTATTTTTAAGTAATATTTTATTAAAAGCGGTGATCTTTCGACACCTACACCCAAAACAATTGCCAACCTGCCCCTAGTACAACAATGACAACGGGTAACCAAGCAGAAAATAAGCCATGGCTTCTCTCGAGAGAAAGAAATTTCAATCCCACCCTTGCAAGAGGACAGTGGGAGTAAACGTGCACTAGTCATTAAGGTAAACATCGGAGGATACGTTGTACACCATATGTACGTAGATAAAGGCTCTGCATTAGAAGTATTGTTTGAGCACTAAGGGACATAAAAGAAACTTTCCACATGTTCCGAAGGATCAATATGAAGTTTAACCCGAAGAAATGCACATTCGGAGTGACTAATGGCATATTCCTAGGGTACATGATCTACCCATAAGGAATTAAGCCATGCCTAGATAAGACCGATGTTGAGATAAAACTATCGGCCCCAATTACGGTTATGGAGTCTAGAGCCTCACCAGAATGCTAGCAGGCATCAACAGGTTCCTGTCCAAATCGATAGAAAAATCATCACCTCTGTTCTGGGCCTTATAAAGTGCGTTAAAATAGTGATTTTCAGTGGACTGAGGAAATAAAACAAGCTTTCGCAGAGCTCATGAAGCGTTTGGTAAGACTACCTATGCTTGTAGCGCCCAAACCAACAAAAGAACTAATAATACACTTATCAGCCGTTCACGGAGCCATTAGTGTGGTTCTTATGACATAGAGGGACACAATCTAAACTCCGGTTTAATTTGTTAGTTGCACACTACAAGGCCCATAGCTAAAATTCAGCCCCATGGAGAAGCTGGTCTTGGCACTGGGGCCACCAAGCGATTGTGAAGATATTTTCAGGTGCCTTTGATTGTAGTCGTAACCGACCAACCTATAGAGCAGGTAATCTCACGTCCGGACGTGGCTGGTCGATTATGAAGTGGAGTGTCCTGCTGGGGGAACATAACATCACATAGAGACCGAAAATGATGGTGAAGGGACAAGTATTGGTTGACTTCATAGTCGAGAAACCGGAGGAACTGTATCCGGTTAAACAAAAGGAGGAGGAACCTCAAGAACCGTGGACCCTGTTCACAGATGGATCATCTTGTATGGAAGGATCGGGTGCAAGCTTAATCCTGACAAAACAGTAAGGGGTGGAGTTTACATACGCCCTTTGATTCGAGTTCACAACATCCAATAACGAGGTAGAGTATGAGGCGTTGATTGTCGGATTACGAATGGCGTCATAGATGGGCGTCAGTATCCTACATGCACACGTAGATTATCGCTTAGTGGAAAATCGGATTTTGGGAGAATATGTGGCTAAGGAGGAAAACATGATCCGGTACTTGGAAAAGTCCAAGTCTTTGATTACTAACTTCGCCAACTTCTCGATTAAGCAAGTCCCCAGAGGAAATAATAAGAAGGCGGATGTTATTAGCAAAATTTCATCGACTAGCTTCACACATCTATCCAAGCAGGTCTTGGTGTAAATCCTCAAAGACAAGTCAAGTCAGGAAAGATAAGTATCTATTGTCGTGGAAGAAAATGGCCCTATTTGGATGACACCCATCATTGAATACATGCGGGACAAAACTCTCCCAGAAGGTAACAAAGATGTGTCTCGTTCGTATGAAGTCACGACAGTATCAGTTGATGGGTTGAGTACTATACAAATGACCATTCTTACAACCGTAGTTGCGCTGTGTGGGATCACTTCAGGCATAATATGTGATTCGGGATATTTATGAGGGGTCCTGCAGTATGTAAGCGAGGTCTCGATCAGTAGTGGCAAGGGCTCTATGAACTGGCTATTATTGGCGACTAGACATCGGGACACGCGTAAAGTTATTTAGGAGTGTGACGATCGCTAAGTGCATCACAAGGTGCCAAGAAACACACATCAACTATTGGCCCATATCACGACGCCGTGACCATTCTATTAGTAGGGAATTGACATCGCAAGCCCTTTCTCAGAAGGGCCAGAAAGGTTAATTTTCTCATAGTAGTTATGGATTATTTCATTTAGTGGATTGAAGCCAAGGCACTTTAGAATATCATAGACAGACAATTCAAAAAGTTTGTGTGAGATAATATCATTTGTCGCGTTGGCCTGCCATGAGAGACAATCTCGGATAACGGTAAAATAGTTTCGTGATAACCCTTTCAAGGACTGGTGTGAAAAATTGAATATCACACAGCGGTCCGCTTCGGTAAAACATCCATAGACCAACGAATTGTTGGAAAGGTCAAATCAAAGTTTATGTGAAGGATTCAAGGCACGATTGGATGTGTGCAACAAGAATTGGATTGAGTAGATACATCAAGTCTCATGGGCTCATCGGACGATGATCAAATCTAGCAACGGGGACACCTCATTTTCCTTAACATATGGGACAAAAGCTGTGATACAAGTAGTCGTATGCCAACTTTCCGTACGACGAAAGTAGATATGGTAAACAACGAGGCGGACTGCGCATAAATTCAGACTTACTTGATGGAAAGAGAGAGCAGGTAGCGATTCACGAAGGTAAGGAAAAATCAAGAATGAAAAGCTATTATGACGCCAAGGTTCGACGTGTTTCCTTCAAACCAGACGATTTTGTCTATCGGAGTAATGAGGCAAGTCACGCCATGGACGAAGGAAAGTTGGGATCAAAGTGAGAAGAACCTTATGAAGTCATGGAAGCTTTAGGCAAAGGCGCGTATAAGTTAGGTGGCATGGACGAGTGTGACCTGCCCGGGACGTGAAACATTTGCAACCTCAAGAAGTGTTATGTTTAGAGCCACGACTCATACATGGATACCTACGCGTTTTAGTCAGCGCCACCAATAAACCATCCATGTACTTTCCTAGTCTTTGTTTTTAAGATTTTTGCAAGTTTTAAATAAAAAGTCGCATGTGGGGTTTAGTTAGTCTTTCTTTTTTCTCTTTAAACATACTAAGTGTTTATTCCTAAATCAACTGTGTGCGCATATTTTATGTTTGTCCTCGGATTCAGAGTTAGCAGACCAATATGCGATTTTCTCTAGTGAATAGTCAAATGTGATGTATAAACTAGCCCCATTTAATGAAAAAATTGCCTTACATTTTTTCTGGAAGTTAGTCGACTTCTACACAAATTTTTCGCCAGTGAGCTAAAGTAAGTTTTCACCAAAGTTAAGGTCTTCCAAAACTCTCGAACTACTTTGTCATGTGTTAGTTGTAATTTGTAGAGTGTGTGAAGTCGTTTGGCCAACCGTGATTTAACACACAGAAGTCACCGACACCTTTCATCTTTGAGGAACCACATTGGTAAAAAAAAGAGTATATAATATGGATGAAAACGGAACAAAAAAATAGGATATGATATTATATAATTTTATTGTCTAGTTATGAAAATAAAAGAAACAAGTCCCATAGATCGAAGGATATATATATTTTTTGATACATGAACACTTTCTTTTGAGAAGGAATTAATGCACATATTCTTCAACTATTTTATCTTTTACACTTTTGATTACCACACATAACTTTTTTCTATGATCACTAGAGACTAAAAACAGAATACATAGTAATATATTGGTGCACTTAAACCTTAGATGATTCTAATTTTCTAATCAGGGCGGATCTAGAGGGTTTCCGGGGATGCACGAAAACCCGATAGAATTTTGTCGCGTAGTGTATATATTTGCTAAAAAAATTATTTCTTCAAAATGAACCCGGTTTCAAAATTATATACTATATAGATACTCGTATTAAAAAATTTGTACACCTGATGAGTTTATACTCTGGCTCACCCATGTTTCTAATTGCATTTTTAATACGTACAATAGTTCTCTTGTATCTATATCAAATGTTATGATTATAATTTTTTGATGAAATTGCATATATACCAACGAAAACATAAATATTTGTATATTTTATCAAATAGAAATTTTTAACACACAATGTGTAATGTTATTCAAGCGTGTTTTGATTATGTAGGCAAATATGCAAGTTGTCACTAAGGGTGACATT
The DNA here is from genome assembly GCA_025667525.1 of Glebionis coronaria. Classification (NCBI taxonomy): domain Eukaryota; kingdom Viridiplantae; phylum Streptophyta; class Magnoliopsida; order Asterales; family Asteraceae; genus Glebionis; species Glebionis coronaria. The sequence goes on along the minus strand of CM046880.1, from coordinate 33,643,234 downwards.
AAGAAGGTTGCTAATACATGTGAGATTTTAGATTCGAGTATTTTTTTATAAAGATTTTTCTTTAAGATTTGTGTGATTTCGTCTTATAAATGCATTATTTTAAGGCTGACATGGACTACTTTATGGATATATACTGTGAAATTAAATCATTAATTATTATCTGAGGCTCGTAAAGAATACTTTCTAAGTATTTGTTGTGAAATCGAATTAAAAGTTACTATTTGAAGCTGACATAAAATACTTTTTAATTTTCTAAATAAATATTATAAAATTAAATAATTAATTTAGTTTTATGCTAACTCATCGTTTTAAAAAGAATATATGTGAATTTTAGTTGACGTATATGTAATTAACTTTACTGTTTAAAGGTTTCGATGATAACATAAGGGCGGTGCTTTTGTTTTCTTCTAGACGTATACTCGCGCATAACAATAACAATTGTTTAGCGACAAATAATTAACGATACGTTATTTGATTTGGTGGTTTGACCGGTAACTCGATCGGGTTATTTTTGTGGTCGAACCAACCGGTCGTCAAATTCTTGACCCGGTGAGTCAATCGGGTAGACCCGGTGGTCGAATCTGTGCCACAGTGACTCGACCAGGTTGATCCGGTGGTCTAACCTGTGAACCGATGGTAAAATCAATGAACCGATAGTCAAACCGTTACTCAGTGACTCGACCGAATAGACTCGGTGGTTGAACCCATGCGCCGATAACTCAACCGGTTTGATTCGATGATTGAACTCGTGACTAAATAATCAACCCGTTACTCGATGACTAATACATATATTTCCATAAGTATTAAATTATTTTTCAATATTTCTTATATTATCTCACACTTTTCTTAAATAGAAACTTAATATTTCATGTTTTAACTTTTTTACTTTGAGAAATCTTCATTATAAATAAGATAAATAATTAAAAATGTTTATAAATATTAATTAATATTTAAAAATAAAATAAGTATATGATTTAACTCATATAATTATAATAAATAATTTTTAGTAAAATATATAATAATATTAAATAAATTTAAATATAAATGTATTTTTAATTATAGAAAACAAATACATCATCGACATAGGGTTGTTACCAATGTTTTGAAACCCGGGTCAACCGGTTGACCCGGTTCCAGCTGAAAAAACATGTTATATCAACTCGGGTTTCATATTTTCGAAACCCGGTTCGACCTGCCGGGTTTGGGGTGACCCGGGTTAACACGGTTCTCGAGACCTGGCCGGGTTTTGATTTTTCGGGTTTTTTTTTAAAAAATGTAAATTTTACGTATTTGCGACGAAATTTTACTTTCATATATTATATTGGTTGGTAAACAATATATATATCTTTAATATACGGGAGTTTTTATGGTTTGTGATACAATGATTTTGTATGGGTTCTAATTCTCTCACAGTCCTCTCGAATTGATCTCAGCCTTAAGTGGGATGATTGTTCTTGGTTATCAAATAAAAGGGTTTGGTTTTCTAATCTACTTAATGTTAAAATGGAAATTTAAATCAAAGACAATTACTTTAATGTGAATTAAAATTGAAATTAAGATCAAAATTAAAATTGAAATCAAAGTTAAAATTTTAGTTAAAATATAAATTGTGAAATAAACGTAAAGAAACAGAAAAACAGTAACACTAAAAGAAAATTGATTCGGAACTTTTACCCTTGATTCGGAACTTTACTCATGCGGAACTTAATGATTCATTCGGAAAATTTTGTTCATCCGGAACTTTGCTCATTCGGAAGTTCTTGGTTCATCCGGAACTTTGTGGTTCATTCGGAAGTTTGGACTGATTCGGAAGTTTTTGGAAAATAAACCTTCATTCGGAACTTTTCATTTCATTCGGAACTTTCTACTGATTCGGAAGTTTTTGGTTCATCCGGAACTTACTGTTCATTCGGAAGTTTTGCTTCGTCCGGAACTTTGTGGTTCATTCGGAAGTTTTACTCATTCGGAACATCTAGACTCATTCGGAACTTTTTAGAAATAAACTCATTCGGAACTTACTGTTCATCCGGAACTTTTGCTTCGTTCGGAAGTCTGGGGATTCAAGAACAGTAGCTTACCCGAAGAACAAGGAAAATCAGTTTTAATCCAAAAATCACCAAATTTTTAACCAAAAACTTAAATTAACTAATCACTAAGCATCTACTAACCATAAACTATAAATCCCATCAACAAAAACACAAATCCCAACAACTTTTGAAGATCAAACTCAATAAAAATAAGAACTTAAGAACTTGAAGATAAAGATGATGTTGAACAAGATGAAATGGAAAGATTAAACAAGACTTGTATTGAATGATTAATGTTTTAACAAGATCAAACAAAGATTAAAATAACAAGATTGGAAGAACAAAGATCAAAATCACCAATCACCCTAGTGGTGATGGTGATGATACGAAACAGAAAAAGAGAAAAGTAGGGGAGAAGAAAACTAAAACTAACTAAAAAACTGGCCTAAATGTGTGAGGGGAGGGCTATTTATAGCCTTGTCTTTTGGTTGGTGAGTGGGCTTTCTCCCGTTCTTCTTGTCTTTTTCGTCTTTTCAGAAAAGTTTCCGTTTTCGATTCTGATTCGGGATTTGTCGTCGATTAAATTCAACTCGTCTTTTAATTTCTTCGTTTAATAGACTTGAGTTTCTTCGACTTATGTAAATCTTCCATCTTTGGTCCTTTTCTTCGATAAATCGTCAAATAGGCCCAGTGACTTCAAATCTTTTGCATCTCTTGGACAATAGACTTTATCTGGAGTCTTTTTCTTCGATAAATCCCGTGCAATCCCATGTTTTCTTCAATAATCATCTGGATGGCTCTAAAAACACAATAAACACAAAAACCACGCATAATTCCAAACAAATGATATTAAATACGTGTTTTGGTCTCGTTTTAGCCAGAATTAAGTGGTAAAAGGATGGGTGTTTACACACCTATCAAATCCCCTACACTTAACCATTGCCATGCCCTCATGCAATGCTTAGTGTTAAAGCAATTTTACACTTTTCTCATAATTAATCAACCTTGGCCTTATTTAAATACTACTAAACAAAAATTAAAGTACTAAAAGAAATTAAAATTTAAAAGGATAGAAAACCATTTTCACTTGAAAATAGCTACATGGAAATAACTTGCAAAGAGATCAATGACTTACATTAGGGCTTTTGTGCTGCGAAGATTTATCACCCTCAAGTTTCACGTTCCCCAAACTAAGCTTAAAAACGAGATCATTGTTATTATAAGTTAGCAATTCAAGCACTTACACACATGGCTTAATTAAATGCTTAAACTCCCTTATTCCTAGGTGTATCTCTTATATTTTATTTTTGTCTTAGAATGATCATGAAGATGCATTTTTGGACTTATTTCTATAGTTTATTTAGGCTGAAAGCAAAGTAGGACGATTTGATCAATAGTTAGCTAAAGGACAAAATCTCTTAAAACTGCTTCTCGGGATATCAAAAAGTTCATATCTTGGCATAACTTGGTTCACGATTTGAGACCATTCTCGAGCCGATATTTGGCATGTACTTCATACTTCATATCTTTGAGAGACGTTCTTGAGATAATGGTCTTCTCATCATAATAGAGTTTCTTCACTTGGAGACTTTTGAGGGGTACTCCAACTTTGTTGACCACGACTTCATGATTATTTCTTCAATCTCTAATTGGGATTTTGAGATACAACGATCCGCCTCCTTTTCGGACTTGGATCTATTTATCCTCATACCTTGTTAGGGTCTTTTCGGATAGACTTCTCCATGATCTTTATGGGAGTTGATTGCTTTTCGTCGTGAGTCTTGATCCTTCATATTGATTTTAGGAATAATGCTTTTCACATCACTTGGATCTTCAGCAATAAAATTGAATCCTCATGCCTTGTTAGGGCCTTTTCGGACTCGCCAATCTTCGCGCCCCGCTTCATAAGTTATGCCTTGGCTATGAACTCTTATCATTACCGAGCAACTTTTAAACGATCTTGGGCTAGAAGCTAAGTAACTTTTCAAATCGTACGACCTTACTTATTGCAGATAAATTATTAACAAGTGATGGGAGAATAGGCAAATAATTACACCAAGTGAGCTTGTGCAAGAATACCGACTTATAATTGACTCTATCATTTCTCGTCCTCCACAATTTAAAATCTCAAGTAATGAGACTTGTGGACACTTAGCCTAATAAACCAATTAAGGTCTACATGGTTAAGGATACTAGCTAGAATAAACTTGGATAAGTCTATTCGGGTTGAGTCAAAATAAACGCAACGGGCCTAATATGTCAAAGATTTCTAAACTAGCTACACCACTTTATTAAAATTTGACTTTATTGCGGGATATATACATATGAAAGCAACGATAAAAATTTAAAAATTACAACTAAATGGCCAAAGTTAATAAAAAATTTGAAAAATGTTGAAAAATATGATTTTCCGGTTAATTGAAGGCATTTACATGGAAAAGTCCACTTAAAACTTCGATAGAAGTCCCCCCTACACTTAAGATAAACATTGTCCTCAATGTTTAAGCATGTGGGAAAAGTTTCCCCTACACTTATGACATTGTGCACGTTGGTTAACTCAAGTTAAGGAAGAGACGACTAAAGTGATCAATTTCAAATGTGAGTATGAAGAAAATTGAATCACGATAGTTGAGAGATAGAACCGGATTTCGGATAACACGGGAGCACGGTTCTTCAAAGATTCCAAGAGTGCACTTATCCCTGTAATCACACCACACAAAGACAAACACGTATAGAAGTCCCCCCTACACTTAGGGGATTAAAACATAAAAGGATAGATACTCGGGCTGCCTCCCGAGGAGCGCTTGTTTTTTATAACCGAGTCACGAGCCTGACTCGGCCCAAAATTAGTTCATGGGGAACGTGGTGAGGGACGGAATCACCTCCTGAGAGGTGTCCTCACCAAAGTACAACCTCACTCGTTGTCCATTCACCTTAAAATTTGGTCCATCAGGTTGAGCGAGCTCGAGAGTACCATATGGAAAAATTTGGGCAATGGTGAATGGGCCGGACCAACGAGATTTGAGCTTTCCCGAGAAGATTTTCAACCGAGAGTTAAAAACTTGTCTCCAACATGGAACTCTCGGTTCTTAATCTTAGAGTCGTGAATGAGCTTAGTCCTTTCCTTATAGATTAAAGAATTTTCATAAGCCTCATTACGGAGTTCATTCAGCTCATTGAGTTGGATCTTGCGTAGGTCACCGGCTTTGTTTATATCAAAATTAGCCCACTTCAAGGCCCAGTAAGCCTTGTGCTCCAACTCAATGGGGAGGTGGCACGCTTTCCCGTACACAAGACGATAAGGCGTACAGCCGAGCGGGGTCTTGTAATCAGTACGGAAAGCCCACAAAGCATCATCAAGTTTATCAGCCCATGAGGCACGATGCTCTCCCACGGTCCTTTCAAGAATTTGCTTCAGTCCTCGGTTGGATATTTCAGCCTGGCCATTAGTTTGTGGGTGGTAGGCTGTGGAAAGACGATGATTTACACCGTACTTAGCCATGACTCTTTCGAATTGGTCATTGTAAAAATGAGTCCCACGATCACTAATAATGGCACGATGCACACCGAATCTAGCGAAAAGAGCTTTCAAAAAGTTACAAACCACCCTTGCGTCATTAGTGGGTAAAGATTTGGCTTCAACCCATTTGGAGACGTAGTCAACGGCTACAAGGATGTATTTGTTTCCTTTAGAAGAAGGGAATGGCCCCATAAAGTCGATACCCCAAACATCAAAGATTTCACATTCTTGAATGAAATTCTGAGGCATCTCGTCTTTATGTGTGATGTTCCCTTGTTTTTGGCAAACATCACATCGTTTAACCATATCGTGAGCGTCACGATATATGGAGGGCCAATAAAATCCCGAATCAAACACTTTTTTGGCGGTGTAGTTGGGACCAAAGTGACCACCGGTGGGTCCTTTGTGGCAAGCATCAAGGATTTCTGACGCTGCCGGTCCGTCAACACTTGGGCGAATAATCAGGTCGGCACATTGTTTGAATAGGTAAGGGTCGTCCCAAAAGTAAGTCTTGATGTCGGTGAAGAACTTCTTCTTTTGTTGGGACGTCAACCCTTCCTTGAGAATTCCACCCGCCAAGTAGTTTGCAAAATCCGCAAACCACGGGGTTTCATTCGACTTCGAATTTATAGACATTAAGGTCTCCAAGGGAAAAGAATCATTGATTTCTTTGTTTGGATGATCCCCTTGGTAAGGATCCTCAAGTCTGCTGAGATGATCCGCGGCTAAGTTTTCTGCTCCTTTTTTATCGCGAATTTCGATTTTAAATTCCTGGAGCAGCAAAACCCAGCGAAGAAGTCTTGGTTTGGAATCTTGCTTTGTCAACAAGTACTTCAGCGCGGAATGATCGGTATACACGATTGTAGTAGAAAGGACAAGATAGGGGCGGAATTTTTCAAAAGCATAGACAACAGCTAAAAGCTCTTTTTCGGTTGTCGAATAATGCAATTGTGCCCCAGTCATTGTCTTTCTAGCGTAATGGATCGGTTGGAAGTGTTTGTTCACTCTTTGTCCCAGAACCGCTCCAATAGCAAAATCACTAGCATCGCACATCAACTCAAAGGGAAGCTCCCAATTAGGGGTAACCAAGACAGGTGCCTTAGTAAGCTTATCCTTAAGCAAGTCAAAGGCTTCAAGACACTCTTTGGAAAAGATAAAAGGAGTATCTTTTTCCAAGAGGTGGGTCATCGGGCGAGCGATTTGAGAAAAATCTTTGATGAATCGACGGTAGAAGCCCGCATGACCCAGGAAACTTCTCACACCCTTCACGGTTGAAGGTGGAGGCAACTTTGCGATAACATCGACTTTAGCACGGTCTACTTCAAGACCGGCTTTCGAGATCTTATGTCCAAGCATGATGCCTTCTTTTACCATAAAATGCCATTTTTCCCAATTCAGAACAAGGCGAGTGTCTTCGCACCGCTTAAGCATATGTTCCAAATTGGCAAGGCAAGAAGAGAAGGAATCCCCGAAGACCGAGAAATCATCCATGAAGACTTCCATGGTTTGTTCAACCATGTCATGGAAGATAGCTAACATACACCTTTGGAAAGTCCTGGGCGCATTACATAAGCCAAAAGGCATTCTTTTGTAAGCAAATGTGCCATAGGGACAAGTGAATGTTGTCTTCTCTTGATCTTAGGGATCGATGGGTATTTGGAAATAACCCGAGAAACCATCAAGAAAGCAGTAATATTCATTACCGGCTAAACGTTCAAGCATTTGGTCCATAAAAGGTAGAGGGAAATGATCCTTTCTCGTGGCATCATTGAGTTTGCGGTAGTCTATACAAACTCTCCACCCAGTAACGAGACGAGTGGAAATCAACTCGTTGTGTTCATTGGGAACAACGGTTATTCCGCCCTTTTTAGGCACACAATGGATTGGACTAACCCATGGGGAATCCGAAATAGGGTAAATCATACCCGCATCAAGAAGTTTGAGAACCTCAGTTTTGATGACTTCATGGATTTTTGGATTCACCCTTCGTTGGCTTTGAATTGTGGGCTTAAAGTCGTCCTCCATGAGAATTTTGTGTGTGCAGAAGTGAGGATCAATTCCACGAATATCAGAAATCTTCCAAGCAATAGCCTTCTTATGATCTTTCAAAACGTTGATAAGTCGGGCTTTTTCTTCTTCCTTTAGGTCCTTAGCAATGATGACTGGCGACTTCTTCTCTTCTTCAAGGAATACATACTCGAGATGTGGCGGCAACTCCTTAAGTTCTAAATCCGGAGGATTTGCGACGGGAGGCGTATTCGAAGTCGGAGTATCGATAGCAATGACCGTGGGAGATGGAGGCGAAGGATTGTCTTCGGTGAGAAGATTGTCAAAGAAATTCATGTCTTCATCCCCATCGATAGGAGAATCATTAGTAGCTAAATTCACATCTCCCATGGTGTCTTCAAGATTGTTCCAAAATAAATCACTATCTCCAAATAGAGACAATGATGAATCAATAGAGGACACGGTCTCAACATTGGGAAGAGAGGCAGGAATACTTTTTCAAGCATCATTAAAGTGTTCTTCACAAGCCTCATCAAGAACGTCAATACAATTAACGCTCTCATATGAATAAGGTTGTTTAGACAACTTTCCCATGTTGAAGACTACTTTATCGTCACCCACTCTCATGATAAGCTCACCGGCTTCAACATCAATAAGAGTGCGACCGGTCCTCAAGAATGGACGTCTAACAATTAGTGGTACACGGGGGTCCATCTCGTAGTCGACGACAACAAAATCAGCAGGGAAGGTGAATTTGTCGACTCCTACAATGACGTCTTCGGCTATCCCCACTGGATAAGCAACCGTACGGTTAGCTAATTCCAAAGTCATTTTGGTGGGGACTAGCTCTGGGAGAGATAATTGCTTCCAAGCACTTAGAGGCATGAGATTAATACTGGCACCTAGATCGGCTAGGGCCATGCAATTCTCTACTCCCGGGAAATTGCAAGGGATAAGAAAGCGACCCGGATCACCAAGCTTGGTTGGTAATTTCCTTAAGAGCACTGCAGAGCAATTCTCATTAAGTTGGGTGTTGGAAATATCGAGGAGCTTTTCCTTGTCGCTCAAAAGATCTTTAAACATTTTTGCATACTTGGGCATGTGAGCGAGAGCCTCAGCGAAGGAGATGTTGAAATTCAGTTGTTTAAACATTTTAAGAAAGTTTGAAACTTGAATATCGTCCTTGCTCTTTTGCTTCTCTTTCCTCAACCTTGAAGGATAAGGTATATTGGAAGAAGAGGAAGGCTTTAGGGGAATAGGATCACTCACAGCCACGGGTGGAGAAGGGGTAGAAGGAAGAGGTGGAGAAATTGGGGAAGGAGAAGGATGAGGAATAGGAGCAGGCGACTCGTTCTCCTTAGTCACAACCACCGGTGGAGGTATAGGAAGCTCGGGTTCCTTGGTACCTTTACCACTTCGAGTGGTGATTGCTTTCATCTCCCCTCTTGGGTTCGTAAAGGTGTTACTCGGAAGAGTACCCGAAGAAGAGGGTTGATTACCTTGGAAGAAACCAGCCATCATGTTCCTCAGATCATTAGTTTGGCTATCCAACGTGTTTCTCATGTCGGCTCTCAAATCGTTTCCTTGCTTGACCAAGTCTGCTTTCAAGTTGCGCACTTCCTGTTGGAGATTTTCCACAATCACATCATTGGTCCTCATGTAGGTTGCAACCTCTTGGTGTAATGCAGTGGTGGTTTGGTTGGGAGGAGCGTTGTATGCGGGTGGTTGATAAGCAGGTTGTTGGTAAACTTGGTTGTTACGTTGAGGTGGTTGTTGCTGCTTGTGAGGAGGGATGTATGGTTGTCGAGGTTGTTGTTGTTGTTGAGAAGGGAGATTGAGGTTTTGTTGTTGGTTTGGGTTGGTAGGAGGAAAGCCAGGTGGGGAAAGATAATTGTTGCTGCGGTAGCTAAGTAAATTACGGTCACCTTGAGGTCTAGCTTGATAAGCAGGTTGAGGATAGGTGCCATATGCCGCATTCACATTCTCAGCAGGGTAGTCTTGTGTGGCGGTACAAGTTGTGTAAGAGTGAGGACCACCGCATATCTCACAAGGTTGGCTGACAGCGTTAACTTGAGCGTTTTTAGCGTTGTTGCTGTTGTTGTTGCTGACGGTTTGGGTGACAAGTGATTCAAGAAGCGTAGTGATTTTGTCCAATCGCTTGTCGCTGTCACTTGTGCTAGCACTAGCGACGTTGGTCCGAACACTCTTGGTTTGCACACGAGATTTATTCTCAATGATGTCCCAAGCAGCATTGGAAGTCTTAGCCAATAGATTACCCCCCGAGGCACTGTTTAGTGAATCTTGGTCACTCATGCTTAAACCATTGTAAAAAGTATTGATTTGATGTACTTTGGTAAAACCATGTTGTGGGCATTTTCTTAAAAGATCTTTAAAACGATCCCAAGATTCACTGAACGACTCATCGTACTTTTGTTCAAAATTTATGATCTCATTCCGCAAAGCGGTAGTACGAGAGGGTGGAAAAAAGTAATTGATAAATTTTGTTTCCAAATCCGTCCACGAGAGAATACTCTGTGGCGGTTCCTTAGCAAGCCAATGCCGGGCTTGTCCCTCTAAAGAAAAGGGAAAAGTTGTAACCTTATAACCTCTTGTGGAACACCATTGAATTTGACCGTGTTGGTGAGTTGCAAGAATCTCTTGATGTGGTCGTGTGGATCATCAATGGTTCGTCCCAAGAATGGTTGAGCGGAGACCATCTGGATAAAGCCTGATTTTAGCTCGAAATTGTTGGCGGCAATTGGTGGTATAACAATTGGGTCAGTGTTGCCATCTACATGAGCTTGCAGCAGTTCAATCATCGGGCGATTATCCGGAAGGGGCTTATTGTTGTTGTTATTGTTCATGTTATTGAAAGGTGGGTTGTTGTTGTTATTATTGTTTGGAGGTGGTACACCGGCCATGTCTAAGTGATCGAGAGGCTCGGGCTCTTGATATGACGTGGATCGAGTGCGCATACACCTGCAAAAGAACGAACAAAGAAAAGCAAAGCAAAAATATTTTTGGTTTTTATGTTTTTTAATTTTTTTGTATTTTTGAAAATTTTATATTTTTTAGGATTTTTTTGAAAATTTTTGATGAAAAAGTAACGTTCACGGGGAACGGATCCCAAAATCCAAGTTCTCACAAAAAACTTTTGATCTTAACGAGAAGAGCCGGCAGCGGCGCCATTTGATACAATGATTTTGTATGGGTTCTAATTCTCTCACAGTCCTCTCGAATTGATCTCAGCCTTAAGTGGGATGATTGTTCTTGGTTATCAAATAAAAGGGTTTGGTTTTCTAATCTACTTAATGTTAAAATGGAAATTTAAATCAAAGACAATTACTTTAATGTGAATTAAAATTGAAATTAAGATCAAAATTAAAATTGAAATCAAAGTTAAAATTTTAGTTAAAATATAAATTGTGAAATAAACGTAAAGAAACAGAAAAACAGTAACACTAAAAGAAAATTGATTCGGAACTTTTACCCTTGATTCGGAACTTTACTCATGCGGAACTTAATGATTCATTCGGAAAATTTTGGTTCATCTGGAACTTTGCTCATTCGGAAGTCCTTGGTTCATCCGGAACTTTGTGGTTCATTCGGAAGTTTGGACTGATTCGGAAGTTTTTGGAAAATAAACCTTCATTCGGAACTTTTCATTTCATTCGGAACTTTCTACTGATTCGGAAGTTTTTGGTTCATCCGGAACTTACTGTTCATTCGGAAGTTTTGCTTCGTCCGGAACTTTGTGGTTCATTCGGAAGTTTTACTCATTCGGAACATCTAGACTCATTCGGAACTTTTTAGAAATAAACTCATTCGGAACTTACTGTTCATCCGGAACTTTTGCTTCGTTCGGAAGTCTGGGGATTCAAGAACAGTAGCTTACCCGAAGAACAAGGAAAATCAGTTTTAATCCAAAAATCACCAAATTTTTAACCAAAAACTTAAATAAACTAATCACCAAGCATCTACTAACCATAAACTATAAATCCCATCAACAAAAACACAAATCCCAACAACTTTTGAAGATCAAACTCAATAAAAATAAGAACTTAAGAACTTGAAGATAAAGATGATGATGAACAAGATGAAATGGAAAGATTAAACAAGACTTGTATTGAATGATTAATGTTTTAACAAGATCAAACAAAGATTAAAATAACAAGATTGGAAGAACAAAGATCAAAATCACCAATCACCCTAGTGGTGATGGTGATGATACGAAACAGAAAAAGAGAAAAGTAGGGGAGAAGAAAACTAAAACTAACTAAAAAACTGGCCTAAATGAGTGAGGGGAGGGCTATTTATAGCCTTGTCTTTTGGTTGGTGAGTGGGCTTTCTCCCGTTCTTCTTGTTTTTTTCGTCTTTTCAGAAAAGTTTCCATTTTCGATTCTGATTCGGGATTTGTCGTTGATTAAATTCAACTCGTCTTTTAATTTCTTCGTTTAATAGACTTGAGTTTCTTCGACTTATGTAAATCTTCCATCTTTGGTTCTTTTCTTCGATAAATCGTCAAATAGGCCCAGTGACTTCAAATCTTTTGCATCTCTTGGACAATAGACTTTATCTGGAGTCTTTTTCTTCGATAAATCCCGTGCAATCCCATGTTTTCTTCAATAATCATCCGGATGGCTCTAAAAACACAATAAACACAAAAACCACGCATAATTCCAAACAAATGATATTAATACGTGTTTTGGTCTCGTTTTAGCCAGAATTAAGTGGTAAAAGGATGGGTGTTTACACACCTATCAGTTTGTATGTATAATTTTTATTAATTATTAAAATATAAAAATAATATTTTTTTTATAAAACCGGGTTAACCCGGGTTGACCTGGTTCGACCTGAGTTTATTCGGACCCGATGACTCGACCGGGTCGATTTGAGACCCGGATTTCAAAACATTGGTTGTTACCTATTTTTAACTATGGAAATATTTTTGATTCTTTTTTCTTGTATGGCAAGTCTATCGTCATTAATTCTGTTTAGGGTTTAGGGATAAACCACCTATTTATTCAAACCGCCCTAAATATTAGTTTCCTTTTATTCAATTAAGCATCGGATATATAAACAAAACTATTCCACACGTTCTTTATCAATTACTACTTTGTAAGTTTATATCTAGTAAGTTCAACAATATAATGGGTGATAGTCTCTGAGTCCGGAATTCTGAAAACTCTTCAGTCGAAGGAAATAAATGGAGCCACTCGTGAGTTTGATGTTATCAAGGCTGAACTATTGATACTTGCTCGAAAAGAATTACAACGCATTGACGAAGAAATCAAAGAGTGCCAAGAATCTGTAGCAAAGCTGGAGAAGGTCGAATATCCAAAGTTAAGACGTTCCCTCATCGATCCCTTTAGAGTTTTCGTCCATCGTTGTAAGATTTTGGGATCAAGATGGATAAATAAGATATTTTGAGATTACGATTAGGTTTTTATTATCATCTTAATGCTATGCATATATTCGAATACAGTGTGTTTTTTTTGTTATATAACGAGTTTAGTAAATGTTGCTACGGGTATGTTTGATTTGTATTTTTATTATTAATGTTTGAATTGTTCAAATAATACCTACTTGTTTATTGTTGTAATGTTGTAAATTGTTGTAATGTTGTTTATTGGTTATCGTGTTATTAGGCATTCATTTTACTAGGCGTTTGTCGAGATTCAAGGTCACACTTTCTTTGTATTTTTATAAGTCTTCAATTTTACAAGTATGTTTCTTCATCATTTATGTATATTGTTTTATATTACATGAAGCATACCAAGTTTTTTTGATAATGTCTAAGTGAATACAAAGAGTTTCCTCAGGGGTTCTATGAATTTTGTTTTTCCCTAATGATTTTGTGCACGTTACGGGTCTTTGTTTACCTTTCTTATGTTATTTGCAGTGGACATATGGCTCTTCTTTGTTTTAAGGTAAACTATTATTATATTAATTTAGGATTTTAGACGTTAATAATATCCATGATCTGGATTTTAGACATTAGTCTAATGGTGGTTTTTGAATCAGTTTGGGGAACTCTGACTACAATAAATGGCTGGATCATGATGATAGGTGAAATTGGTCCTTATCTTGGAGGGGCAGCGGACTTTGTTTTTGCAGCCATGGCGGGTTGGATACCTATTTTAATCTTTGTGAAGGTACTCATTGTTTCAATATTATTTGACAGTACATGTTGGTGTAATACATGTTTATTTGAAACCAATTAGGCACTTTAAAGTAGGTAATCCCAAACCCCCCCCCCCCCCCCCCCCCTTTATATTAGCAGTTAACAATCGGCAGCTGTCCAGCTTAGTAGTTGCATGATTTTTTAGGCCATGTTTAATGTTGACCATCTTAAACACACACCGATCTCAACAGTGATAACTTATAAATATTGCAAGTATTTCGCGCTGCATATCTCACTCTTGGGCAATTTCCACATCTCTTTATACTTGTATTATCTTTGCATAAAACTCAACTTGCACTAGATGAGAAAAATACATTATGGTCAAAAACTAAATATGATATTTTAAAATTAAGACATCCAATAGCAATGACTGATATCCGAATGGAAACACAGAAAATCAAATGTTATTTGTAATTTTTTTTAATCTTAGAAGGATCACGATACCTAATGCTCTTACTACCTGATTCTAGGTACGTGTCATTCCCCCTTATCAAGGCATCCTATGTTCTTGATTAAAAACATGTTTTATCAGAAAATTGTTAAAGCTCTTTAGTTTAATTTAACGTGTTATGCCATTGTTGTTCATGATATTTCCTTATTATAGATGATACATTATGTTTAGCCAGGTAACTTTATACCCGCTGAAACAAGAGGCAACATAGACTTTTAAGTTGGTGTTTGGAATTGCGTTTTTGCGATAATCAGGTTAGATAGTTTACTTCTAATTTTCTATATTTACTGGTTATTTCCTCATATTTGAATGGAGTTTTACTTTTTAATCCTTATATATATATATCTAAAATGCTCCTTAGTTTTGTATGCAAATAAATATCCTATATGTGATATAGGCTTATGAAATATAAGCAGAGTCAAATAAGTGAATAGGCTTATATATAAGCTTGAACAAACGTTGTGGTGAAGTGCCTATTTTTATCATGTAATTTAACACCAAAAAGAATTAGGAACGACTACTGTAAGGCTAATAGAATTACTGTAATTCACGATTCACAAATGTTATATATGTTGTCTACCAGGAACGACTACAGTATGCTTTTTGGATTTGTGTGAATGACGTTTGGGATATAGAGTTGCATACTAGACCCGTTGTCCCTCCGTATGCTACTAGATATAATGCGAAGTTGAATTCCTACCGTCACTCTAATACCCAATATTGTTATTCATATGTGATGCTTATGCGATCATTGATGAGCAAAGGTAACATATGTCTAAGGATGCTTTAAGCGATTTACACTAAAAAGTAGTAGCCCATTTGTTTTAATATTTTATCATCTTGAGAAGTATTTGTTAATTGACCTTTAACTGTAACATTGTATCCAAAAATTAGGCTCCAAAGTTTGGTTCTTTTCCTATTCAAACTGTTGGTGTTTTAATCATTGTTTGTGAAATATAACCAACCTCTGCCACCGCAATATTTTATCAAGGTAGTTTCAGATAAATGGATAGGGTCTTTGTCTGTTTTGCCGGTTTCGTTCTGACACTTGATCTTACCGGAAAAGTACCCACCACCAACTGAGTTGTTGGATTTGTAACCACTTCCTGTGACTGCTCTCAGGAATCCGTCATATGAATCACTTTATCAAGAATTCAAACATTTCAATCCTATCCAAACACAAGTTTTTACCGTGATGTATAATACCAATGACAATGTGCTGGTTGTTGCCCCAACTGTTAGTGGGAAGACTATTTGTGCAGAATTTGCAATTTTAAGGAATCATCAGAAAGGTGATGAAAGTGTTATGCGTGCTGTGTATATTGATCCTGTTGAAGCACTTGCAAAGGAGCGATATAATGAATGGAAAAATAAATTCGGAGATGTTCTTGGTTTAAAAGTGCTGGAAATACGTTTTTACGTATTTAGGAAGATTCGGTCACTCCGACAATATATTAAGTTGTAGCTCGTACTCTAGATATCTTTTAATTAACTAAACAAGGAAAAGCCCGGTCCATGCTTGTATGGCCGACCCAAATGTAAGCCCAAGCCCATCTTATGGGCTTGGTATATAAACCCTCTCCATTGATGGAGAGGGTGGTGATTTCATTTGAATAACACATAGTTCTCTTAAACTTTCTCTCTATAGAAGTGTGAAATCCACCATCTTTCTATCTCTTTCTCTCTCTAAAACATAAGCAAGATTTACATATCATACAAATGGTATCAAGAGCCATGGGATGATTGCTTAGTTTTTGTGTTTGTGTTCTTGGATTACACGGCTATTTTGATCCGATTTCAAAAGTACCAAAATTATTTTTTTGTGTTTTTTAGGTTTGATCTTGATACAAATCTTCTACATAGTTGTGGTAGTGATTTGGTATTGTTACTTTGGTTAAAAACACAAAAATTTTGGGTGTTTGGATCAATTTTTGGCTTAAAATCACGAATTTGGTGTGTTTTGTCCGAGAAAAGTGGAAAAAATCGTGCACTGTTTGTACCATTGCGACAGCCTCTCCATCGCAATATCTAGGGTTTAGACATTGCGATCCACATTGCGATTGGGATTACGATTGGAGTATTTTCTGATATTGCGATTGGATTGCGATTGGAGTCTTTGTTATTGCGATCCATATTGCGACACATATTGCGACAGGATTGTTTTGTGATATTGCGACAGGGGGTTATTGCGACAGGGGGTATTGCGATTGGATTATTGCGATTGGACATTGCGATAGGATTTATTGCGATTGGACATTGCGATAGGATTTATTGCGATTGGATTATTGCGATAGGAATTATTGCGATTGGATATTGCGACTGCATTCCTCTAGGCATTGCGATAGGGCAACAAGTATTCCAAGATTTTTCAAAAACGTGTTTTTGAAAATTTTTAACGTGTGCAATTTCATCTTGGAATTTTTGGTTTATCGAGAACATAATTTAGGGGATTTTAACATTATTTCTCGGCTTCTACACACAACAACAAACACATTTACTTTCTTTCATTGATCCATCAACTTTGTAAATCTTCACTTATTGAAATGGAGTACACATCTCTTACGGATAAGTCCATCCTCTCGGGTACGGATAATCGTCCACCAATGTTGGTGAATACTATGTATGAGGAATGGGCTTCCCAAATGGAACTTTATATGTTGAACAAGGAGAATGGACATCTAATTTGGGCATCGGTGCTCAATGGACCATTAAATTATGGTACAGTGACGGAAGGTACGACTACTCGTCCTCGCACAACGGGTGAATTGACTGGAGATATGAAGATTCAAGACAAATGTGATAAGTATGCTACAAATATCATTCTCCAAGCCCTTCCTCTAGATGTCTACAAACTCGTCAGCAAACATAAAGTTTCCAAAGAGTTATGGGATAGAATTAGTGTTCTAATGCAAGGCACCTCGTTAACTAAACAAGAACGAGAGTGTAAGCTTTATGATACTTTTGATAAGTTTGCCTATGTGCCAGGGGAGACTCTCAATGACTACTATCTGAGATTTACCCAATTGTTGAATGAGGTCAATATCTATGGCATGGCAATTCCTACCTTTCAGTTGAACACCAAGTATTTGAACACTCTTCCTCCAGAATGGAAAAAATACGTGACGGATGTTAAATTGGCTAAGGACTTGCATAACACCAATGTGGATCAACTTCAAGCTTTTCTTCAACAACACGAATGCCATGTGATCGAGGCTCGGTTGTCTACTCCTCTAGTTCATGATCCACTTGCAATGTATGCTTCTCAACAAAACATGGCTTATACTTATCAGCAACCATCATACTTGCAGCAGACACCACCACACAACTATCAGCAACCACAGCAACCATCTTATCCACCACTAGTGATGCCACAACAAGCATTTCAACAAAGTGTTCATCAACAATCTTTTCCCCAGCAACCACCATATCAGACATCACCATCACAAGCCAACACCTCTCCAATGGGCTATACTCCTCAGCAAGGATATTTTCCATTAGAAGCACAACCAGCACAAGCTTTCTACTCTAATGAACTTCCACCAATCCAAGCACCGGTCTTTACTCCAAATGATACGCCAGCTGATGTACTAAACCATCTCACTGCCTACTTGTCAAAACTTGTTGCAACTAGAGGATTTCCACCAACAAACAATCAGCTTCGCACCTCTTCAAATGCTCGACAACAAGCTACTGTTCAAGATGGTCAAGTAACAGTGCAACCTATTCAGGGAAGGCAAAATTCATATGGACCTCCTACAAGGACTGGGAACAATCAAGCTGTGAATTCTCAAGCTAGTGGAAATGGAAGTCCTATTGGTCCTAAAAAGGTTGTGACTTGCTACAATTGCCGAGGACAAGGTCATATGGCTAGGAAATGCACTCAACCGAAGAGGAGAAGGGATGATGCATGGTTTCGTGAGAAGATGTATTTGGTTGATGCTCAGTCTAAGGGGAAGATTTTGGATTCAGTGGAGTTAGCATTTCTTGCCGACCCGGGGGCAGAAGATACTGAAGGCATTCCAGTCGTTTCTACTTCTAATGCAGCTTATCAAGCAGATGATCTTGACGCATATGATTCGGATTGTGATGACATTCACTCTGCCTAAGTTGCTCTTGTTGCTCATCTTTCTCACTACGGTTCTGATGTCGTCAGTGAGGTACCAACCACATCTAATAATATTGATGATAACCAACATCAAGTTGGGCATGAAAATGACAACCTCGAACAGCATTCGGGAACTAGTAACTCAAATGATGTGGTACCCAATCCTAGACATTTGAGTGAACCTCAACCAAATGCTACGACGGGTATGGAATCTTATGCTCAACATGATTTTGTCATGGTGCCTAAACATATTATTGATCAAATGCATATGGCCCTTAGACAATCCGTAGATACCAATTCCACCCTAACTGCTGAGCTTGCGTTGCATAAAGAAAAAGTCAAAACTTTTGAAATGGTCCCTCAAGCAGAGAAAATAACATGTTCTGAATTTGACCAATTTCGTTTTGAAAAGATTGAACACTTGAAAGAAATTGAATCATTAAAAGCTAATCTTTCCAATGAATTAAAAGCAAAAGAGTCGGTTATCAATGATTTTCAGAAACTTCAAATGGATTTCGAAACTCTCGAGTCTAAAAAGTTTGAATCGGAAATTAATGCTACCAAACTTCTTAAATTTAAAGAACAACAGCTTTTAAAACAATACGCTTCCACAGAAAAGGTTCATCTTTTAACTAAATCATTTAAAGAACTCGAACTCAAGCGTCTTCAAGATTTACCACCTAATCCCGGTTATGCAAAACAAGCTCAGGAACATATTCCCGGTCTTTATGATATGACCCTAATTGGCAAATCGAAAGAAGTACCCTTTGTTCGTAGTTCTGAGGAGACACAGTCACTTGCGGATGAAACTCATTCTAAAATGCTTTCAAAATTCCATACAATTGATTATGATCAACATAACAAAGATCAGTTTTCTAAAAAGGCCCGCATTCACTTATAAAAGGAATTAGCAGAATTGACAGTTCTTGTGCCCCAAAGTTTGTCAAATGCAAACCCTCCTAGTACGTCTCCTACACTTGTCAAAATGGATTTAACGAAGTTAATTCCACCGGTAAGTAAGGCGTCCGTTAACTTAAATGCGGTTCACCAACACTTAGCCGATTTTGACAAGGTCATTTTGGAACGTACGAAGGCTTCGGCCATAACGGAAGGTGAATGGAATTTTGAGCACACTAGAGTTGCGTTTCGAGATGAAATTGTTCCGTTTGTAAAGAATGTTAAAGCTTGTCTTAGTAATCTTGATCAAGATTTGCTTTTGGAAATAGAAGAAGTTAGACGTGTTTTCAATGAAATGGATGATGTTTATGAAAACAGTTTACTTGAAATAGAATGGGTTTCACGCCAAAATGATCAGCTTCTGAAGCAAGTGATGTCTCATGATATAGTTTTCGTCTGTGTGAATACAAGTGTTGATGATGATTCTATTTTGCATAATGTTGAATCTGTGGATAATATGGTAGATAGTACTTGTCACGAATCTGACGCTGAATTTGTAAAGCTTCAAGATTCATATTCTTCGCTTTCAAAACGTTTTGATGAGATTCAAACACACTGTATTTCGCTTGAATGCAAGAAACAATTTATTCAAGAAATCTTTGAAACGTCATTCGAAGGTGTTAATATCGATGATGCAAATTTTGAAAAGAATTTTCGATTGAATTTACAATCAAAACAACGTCAGCCAAGTGACAAGGTTGCTCAGTTTTTGCCGATAGACATAGAGAAATCTAAGGAGCTTAACTGTGTGAACGTACTTGAGGCCGCTGAGAATTTAAAACTTGATCTAGATAATCGAGTTTCCAAGATTTTGTCCAAAGTTGATAACTTAAAACAGAAAAATACATGACTCTTCGATTCAGTAAAGCCCGCATGTGCTAATACCACTGCACAGAATCAATCATTGATTGAACAATTGAATCGAAAGTCGGTGGAAATATCTGATTTGAGGGAACAAATTTGTGATAAGAATCTGGACTTGGCTGAGTTAAAGGAAACACTTCGTACTATAAAAGGTAAGAATGTTGTGGATAACGCAGCCACTGTCTCAGCATCGTCCTCTAGTGCAATCAAAAGGAATCTTATAGCCGTCACACCATTTAATAAGGGCCCTAGGACTAAACCATCTCAAACTTTGGTCACTAAAGATAAGGCAGAATCAAAACCAGCTTCTAATATTCCCGTGTTGCCTTCTACAGGAGTAAGCACCACTACTAAGACTCAAAGATCTAAGCTTAAAAGAAACAAGAAGAAAGATAGGATCTTGCCCCCATCTAGTAGTCAAGTGAAGAAGAAAGTAGAAGCCCATCCTAGGAATGTTATTTCTGTTTTGAATAAAAAGAATCATGTAGCTAAACCTAAAGGCTCTGCGGTTGTGCAGCGTTCTAAGCCTACTGTGAATTCTAATTTAAAATGTTGGAATTGCAATGAATGTATGTTTTCTATTCGTCGTGATTCTTGCCTTATTGACCATGTGACTGAGATGTATGCCCGAAAAAATGGATTAGAATGGAAACCGACTGGGAAAGTGTTAACCCAAGTTGGTTGGTTGTGGCGCCCCACTGGTAGAACTTTCACTATAATAGGAAATATGTGCCCTTTGACTAGGATCACTCCCTCTAAAGCGAAGAAAGCGTGCCCTTTAACTAGGAGTACTAAGGCTACCAAAACACAAGCATGTTCTTTAACTAGGAACACCGACACTACTGTAGGAACTAAGTGCCCTTTAAATAGGTCTACTCCCACTGTAGTGCCCGCGAATAATCCAAAACCTAAGAAAGTTGGAACAGTAAAACTTGTTAGTGCTAAAACTCACATTAGAAAACGCAGGAAATCTAAGGGTCTCAAAAATGTTAGCAATTCTAATAATTCTGTATCTGTATCTGCTAACACTCTGGAACCAATAGTTTCCAATGCATTGTCTACTGTTGTTATTGAAAACAGGTGGTCCAAATTGTTCTCTGGTATTTGGACTCTGGTTTCTCCAAGCATATGACCGGAGATCGCTCTCAGCTCATAAATTTCGTCAGCAAGTTTCTTGGTACGGTTCGATTTGGAAATGATCATATTGCAAAGATAATGGTTATGGTGAATATCATATTGGGAATGTTATAATTTCGAGAGTGTATTATGTGGAAGGTCTCGGTCACAACTTATTTTTTGTGGGACAATTTTGTGGTGCAAACCTAGAAGTTGCTTTTCGAGAGCATACCTGCTTCATTCGTAATTTGGAAGGGGTTGATTTATTGAAAGGTACTCGAGGGAATAATTTGTATACATTGTCTCTACAAGACATGATGGCCGCTTCTCCCGTATGTCTTCTCTCCAAAGCATCGAAGACTAAGTCATGATTATGGAATCGACGGTTATCTCATCTTAACTTTGACGTTATTAATCATTTGGCGAAAAACGAACTTGTTCGTGGTCTTCCTAAACTTTTATTTCACAAGGATCATTTGTGTTCCGCGTGTACAATGGGGAAAAGCACTAAGAAATCTTACAAACCCAAGACGGAAGACACCAACCAAGAGAAACTTTATCTGTTGCATATGGATCTTTGTGGGCCAATGCGTGTTGAAAGTCTTAGTGGTAAAAAGTACATCCTCGTCATTGTCGATGGTTACTCTCGGTTTACATGGTGAAATTTCATCAAGCAAAAAATGAGGCACCTAAATTCATCATCGGATTTCTCAAGATGATTCAAGTGCGTCTCAACACCACTGTCCGACACATTCGTACAGATAATGGAACCGAATTTGTGAATCAAATCTTGCGTGATTATTATGAAGAAGATGGCATATCTCATGAAACATCCGTTGCTCGCACTCCACAACAAAACGGTGTCGTTGAAAGGCGAAATCGCACACTTATGGAAGCTGCTCGAACGATGTTAAGTTACGCAAAGGCTGCATTGTTTTTATGGGCAGAAGCAGTATCTACAGCAGTGTACACCCAAAACCGGTCACTAATTCGTAAACGCCATGGTAAAACACCTTATGAGCTTCTCCATGGAAAAGTACCAGATTTATCATATCTTCATGTATTTGGTTCTCTTTTCTATCCAAATAATGATGGTGACAATTTGGGAAAACTTCAACCAAAGGCTGATATTGGTATTTTCATTGGTTACGCACCCGCAAAGAAGGCATACCGAATCTACAACCGTAACTCTCGCAAGATCCTCGAAACTATGAATGTTGATTTTGATGAGCTGACAGCAATGGCTTCTGAGCGAAGCAGCTCTGAACCCGCACTTCATGAAATGGGACCGAGTAATATTAGTTCTGGTCTTGTCCCAAATAACCCTACTTCATCATCATTTATACCACCTACTAGGAATGAATGGGATACGTTGTTTCAACCGTTCTTTGATGAATTATTTACTCCTTCAAGTATTGTTGCTCCAGAACCTGAGGTAATAGCTCCGGTAACCGAAGTTCTCGCTCCAGCAACCGTTGCACAATCAAACACATCTACACCTACAATTGGTCAAGATATACCATCATCTAGTAATTCTCAACCTACACCCGAATCAATTACCCATGTCATGTCTTTTGATGATGAAGAGGATGATGATGATCACGATTTGGAATTCGCTCAAATGCGTGAACTTCCATTCTTTGGTGTACCAATTCCCGACCCTAATCAAGTCGGATCGTCCACCTCAGAGGAAGCTCCTTCTATAGTTTACTCCAATCCACGGATTCGTGAACATGACAGCAAGTGGACAAAGGATCATCCTATAGATTCTATTATTGGTGACCCTAATCGTCCGGTATCCACACGAAGTCAGTTACGAGAAAGTGCAATGTTTTGTCACTTTGATGCTTTTCTCACTGAAGTTGAACCTAAGACATGGCAACAAGCTTTTACTCAATCATATTGGATAGAAGCTATGCAAGAAGAACTTAATGAATTTATACGTCTTGAAGTATGGGAACTTGTCCCATGCCCGGATCAAGTGCAGTTACTCACTTTGAAATGGGTTTACCAGGTGAAACTCGATGAGTTAGGCGGAATATTGAAGAACAAAGCTCGGCTAGTAGCTCGTGGATACAAGCAATTATTGGGCATCGACTTTATAAAATCCTTTGCGCCTGTTGCCCGTTTGGAATCTATTCGACTATTCCTCGCTTAAGCAACCCATATGAATTTGATCGTCTATCAGATGGATGTGAAGACGGCATTTCTTAATGGTGAACTCAAGGAAGAGGTCTATGTTCAACAGCCGGATGGTTTTGTGAATCCTAAATATCCTAATCATGTGTACAAGCTTAAGAAGGCTCTCTATGGGTTTAAGCAAGCTCCTCACGCATGGTATGATCTATTGTCACAATTCCTCATTACGCAAGGCTTCGCTAAAGGCAAGGTGGATCCCACGTTGTTCATTCAAAAACGAGGTAAAGATATGATTATGGTACAAATATATGTTGATGATATTATATTTGCAGCCTCGACCCAAACCTTATCCGACGAGTTTGGGACACTAATAAGTGTGAAAACACTTATCCTTTTACCATTTATTTCCAATAATAACAAGACCAAAACGTGTAATTTATGTCGTAAAAGTCAGAATTATGCGTGCTTTGTGTTTTTATTGCGTTTTAGGACCAAAAGATGAAAAAGGAAGAAAACACGGGCTTTCACGGGCTTTTATCGAAGAAAACGGGAAAAGACGAAGTCAAAAGATCAAGAGTGCAAAAAGAACGGAAGTCCAAGGCCTATTCTGAAGATTTATCGAAGAAAAATTCTAAAGACAGAAGTTTAATGAAGTCGAAGAACTTAAGTCTAATAGAAGAAGAAAATTAAAAGACAAGTTCAAATCCCGAGACGACATCGAGAAAAGACAAAGAATTAAGTCGAGTCGAGAAGACGTGAAGAAATAAAGAAAGAAGATGCAACACATGCACTCCTTCCACTTTTCCTATAAATACCCTCCTAATACACATTAGGAGGGAGTTAGTCTTTAGTTTTTAGTTTTCATTTTTTCACTTTTCTTTCTAGTTTTAGAGAGAGAAAGTTCTAAACTTTTTCTCACTAAGTTTCATCTTTTCTTTTAATCTTTTAAGATTAAACATTTGTGTATTGCTTATTTCATTAATCAAGTTCTAGTTAAGCTTTTAATCCTTAATCTCATTCTACTTTTCTTTGATTTTTAGATTGATTTTGGTGCGAATCACATTAAATCCGTGTTGATCTTAATGGTTTTGTGCTTAAAAAGTTAATCTTTTTGTTCCTACATAAGCTTTCATTTGATTAAGCTTTAAGATTCTTGTGCTTATTGGCTTATTTACATGATTAGCTTATTTACTTTTTAAATGTTTTCTTTAAAAGTTCATATTTTTATGGTTTGATTTAATAGTTTGTTTATTTTAAGTTTAGATAAGTTGATATTAGTGCTTATTTGATCCGGTTCACTTTTGATTCGTGGTAGTTTAGGGTATTAGCTTATTCATCATAGCTTATTACCTAGCTTATTTCGGATCCCATATAAATCGAAAAGGGTCTAAACCCCTTTCCGATCAGCTTATTCCGACCAACGCCCCACCCCTCTTTCCGATCTGCAAATCGGAAAAGGGTTTCTGCATATTCCGATTAGCATCCCCAATATTCCGATCCATCAGATCTGATTAGGGTTTTGGGCTTATTCCGATTGTATGAATTTTTCTGCATATTCCGATCTAGAGGATTAGTGACATTCCGATTTGGATCATGTTTCATACATTCCGACGAGGACATTTTAGTTATTCCGATTGGGGGTGTCTTCAAACATTCTGATTGCATAAATTTACTAACATTCCGATTACGGTTGTTGTTCAGTATTCCGATCAGTTACGTTTCCAACATTCCGATTAGCTTGTTTTCCATATATTCCGATTGCACTTTCCGATCAAACATTCCGATCATGTTTAGGTTTTGTTTATAGATTGCCTAATCCTAAGATATTTCCAAGTGTTAGTTTTATTAAGTGTTTAAGTATTTTTCCTAATCTAGTTTTTAAGCATTTAATTTTAACTCATCATTTTAGTATTAATCTTTAAACTTCTACTTTACTCAACGACACTTACTTATTTGCTAGATAATCAACCAAACCATTCTTTTGTTCACCAAAAGACAATTGAGTCGCACTTTAGACCAATAGTCAATTCGAAGAGATCGGACGATAAGATTTTATACTCGGTTGCAAAACCTTGTATTAAATGGCGCCGCTGCCGGCTCTTTTCGTTAAGATTAACGGTTTCTAGTGAGAGACGCATTGAATTTTGGAATCCGTTCTTTGAACGTTATTTTCCTTGCTTCAAAAATTTTCAAAAATCCTAAAAAATATAAAACTCTTCAAAAATACAAAAACATTAAAAAAAATCATAAAAAGCAATTCTTTTCTAAAAGGTTTTGCACCAAAAAAATTATATAGATATTCTCTGTGTATATATTTCTTCTGCAGGTGTATGCGTACGAGATCTTCAAACTATTCTGAGCCCGAGACTCGTGAAGATCTAGATATGGCTGGTGTTAATAACAACAATAATAACCCACCTCTACCCAATTTGAATAACAACAACAACAACAACAACAATGTCCCCCTACCTGATTTAGGAACAATGGAGGAATTGTGTCAACCCACAATGAACGGACGCGGAGGTCCGATTACGCCGATGCACGTCACGGCTCAGGAGTTTTCGTTGAAGCATCACATGATCCAACAAGTGCAAACTAACCCATTTCACGGAATTCCGGATGAAGATGCCAACAAACACCTCGACAAATTCATTACCATCACCCAAAGCATGAAGTCGCCCAGTGTTTCTATGGATGACCTTCGCCTTCAACTTTTTCCCCACTCGCTTTCTCACCATGCCGAAAAATGGTTTGACCGTCTCCCAAAGAATTCTATTCATACTTGGAATGACATGATTCAACGCTTTTTGTCGCGCTACTTCCCACCATCCATGGTCACGAGCCTTCGTAACCAAATTAGTGGATTCATGCAAGACAATGATGAATCGCTTTTCGATGCTTGGGAACGATAAAATGATTTGATCGACCGATGTCCAAATCACAACATGCTCCCCGTCACTCTCATTGATACCTTCTACAATGGTCTCACTTTTCGTGATCGTGACACGATCAATGCCGCCGCCGGTGGTACTTTTATGAAAAGGAGACCGGAGGAGTGTCGAGAGTTGATTGAAAACATGACTACTCACCACAAGAATTGGGATTCATCTGCATCCTCAAGATCTAACTCGAGAGTCAATGTTTCTTCTACTACTTCCAATCCTGAGATGACTGAAATTTCTCGACAACTCGCTGAGATGAACAAGAATTTCATGACCATGGCCACAAACCACTTTCAACAAGCTAAAGCCATTGCTATTTCTTGTGACACATGTGGTGGTCCTCATTCTTACAATGATTGTCCTTCCACTCAAGGCAATTTTTCCGAAAACGTTAACGCGGCATACGGTACTTATCCCATGGGAGGCTATCAAGCTCGTCCTCAAGGAGACCGTAGCTTGCTAAGTTATCGTTCAAATAATTATCTTGCTCCACCCGGTTTCCCTCCTCCCAATCAAAACCAACAACAAAGCTATAACCGAAACAACCAATCCCAACCTCATGCTAACAATCAATATCAATCCCAAAGAAACCCATACCCAACTCAAGGAAATTCTCAAGCTTACCAAGATCCACCTCTCAATCAACCGATGGCATTGAATCAAGACGTCGAGACGCTCATGAAGACTAATCGAGAGATGGTGACGAATCTTCAGAGTCAATTTGTCAACTTGAAGAATGACATGGCAAAACAAAGGAGTGATATTCAAGCCGAGCTGAGGAACGACATGGCAAAACAAAGCAATGAAATTCGTGCAGACATCAGAGACTCTTTCAGCACTCAAGCGCTTAACATACGTGATATGATCGGTTCGCTCATCCAAGGTAATCAACCCTCTTCTTCGGGTACTCTTCCGAGTAACACCGTTGTGAATCCAAGAGGGGAGATGAAAGCAATCACCACTCGTAGTGGAAAAGGTTATACGGAACCCGAGCTTCCTACACCTCCACCCGTGATTGTGAATAAGGAAAAAGAGCAACTTTACCCACCTCCTTTGCCTTCTATCCCCATTTCCCCACCACACGTGGTTGTGAGTGATCCTACTCCCCTAAAGCCTTCTTCTTCATCCAATATACCTTATCCTTCAAGGTTGCGGAAAGAGAAGCAAAAGAGCAAGGATGATATTCAAGTTTCAAACTTTCTTAAAATGTTTAAACAATTGAATTTTAACATCTCCTTTGCCGAGGCTCTCGCTCACATGCCCAAATACGCGAAAATGTTTAAAGATCTTCTTAGTGACAAGGAGAAGCTTCTTGACGTTGCTCAGACCCAACTTAATGAGAACTGCTCCGTAGTGCTCTTAAGGAAATTGCCCACCAAACTTGGTGATCCGGGTCGCTTCTTGATTCCTTACAACTTCCCGGGAGTAGAGAATTGCATGGCCCTAGCCGATCTAGGTGCCAGTATAAACTTAATGCCTTTAAGTGTTTGGAAGCAATTATCTCTCCCCGAGCTAGTCCCCACCAAAATGACTTTGAAATTAGCTAACCGTACGGTTGCTTATCCAGTGGGGATAGCCGAAGATGTCTTTGTTGGCGTTGACAAATTCACCTTCCCGGCGGATTTTGTCGTCGTTGACTACGAGATGGATCCTCGTGTTCCATTAATCGTTGGACGTCCCTTCTTGAGGACCGGTCGCACTCTCATTGATGTAGCCGCGGGCGAAATAATCATGAGAGTTGGTGACGATAAAATTGTCTTCAACATGGGTAAGATTTCTAAGCAACCTTATTCATATGAGAGTGTTAATGCTATTGATGTTCTCGATGAGGCTAGTGAAGAACATTTTCATGATGCTTGCAAAAGTACTCTTTCTTCTCTACCCAATGTTGAGACCGTTGCCTCAATTGCTCCGGCATTGACTCCTTTTGGAGAAAGTGACTTGGATGATTTCGAAGCTAGCTTGGGTCCTCTCGATATTAAGTATGATAATTCTTCCACTGATTGGGATGAAGATATTCGTACTATTGAGAGACTTCTCAATGAAGACCCGTTTCCTCCTCCCTCTCCTAAAGAGGTGACTAATGATGATCCATCGTTAGTTTCACCATCTATTGAGGATCCTCCTACTCTTGAGCTTAAGGACCTACCTCCTCATCTTGAGTACGTTTTCCTTGAAGACAACGAGAAGTTACCGGTCATCATCGCAAAGGACCTAAAAGAAGAAGAAAAAGCCCGACTTATCGCCGTGTTGAAGAAGCATAAAAGAGCTATCGCTTGGAAAATCTCCGACATTCGCGGAATTGATCCTCACTTTTTCACACATAAAATTCTCATGGAGGACGACTTTAAGCCCACAATTCAAAGCCAAAGACGGGTGAATCCTAAAATCCATGAAGTCATCAAAAAAGAGGTTATCAAACTTCTTGATGCGGGTAGGGATTTACCCTATTTCGGATTCACCATGGGTTAGTCCAGTCCATTGTGTGCCTAAGAAAGGCGGAATCACCGTTGTGCCCCATCAAAACAACGAGTTGATTCCTACCCGTCTCGTTACTGGGTGGAGAGTTTGTATAGACTACCGCAAACTCAATGATGCCACGAGAAAGGATCATTTCCCTCTTCCTTTTATGGACCAAATGCTTGAACGTTTAGCGGGTAATGAATATTACTACTTTCTTGATGGTTTCTCGGGTTATTTCCAAATACCCATCGATCCCCAAGATCAAGAGAAGACAACATTCACTTGTCCTTATGGCACATTTTCTTACAAAAGGATGCCTTTTGGATTATGCAATGCCCCCGGGACTTTCCAAAGGTGCATGTTGGCTATCTTCCATGACATGGTTGAACAAACCATGGAAGTCTTCATGGATGATTTCTCGGTCTTTGGGGATTCCTTCTCTTCCTGCGTTGCCAATTTGGAACGTATGCTTAAGCGGTGCGAAGACACTCGCATTGTTCTGAATTGGGAAAAATGCCATTTTGTGGTAAAAGAAGGCATTGTGCTAGGACACAAAATCTCTAAAGCCGGTCTTGAAGTCGACGGTGCTAAAGTAGATGTCATAGCCAAATTACCTCTACCTTCAACCTTGAAGGGTGTGAGAAGTTTTCTGGGTCATGCGGGCTTCTATTGTCGATTCATTCAGGATTTCTCTAAAATCGCTCGCCCGATGACCCACCTCTTGGAAAAAGATACTCCTTTTATCTTTTCTAAAGAGTGTATCGAAGCCTTCAATCTTCTTAAGGATAAGCTAACTAAGGCACCGGTCTTGGTTACCCCTAATTGGGAGCTACCCTTTGAATTGATGTGCGATGCTAGCGACTTTGCTATTGGTGCGGTTTTGGGCCAACGAGTGAATAAACACTTCCAACCAATCCACTATGCTAGCAAAACAATGACGGGGGCTCAATTGCATTATACGACAACCGAAAAAGAGATTTTAGCTGTTGTCTATGATTTTGAAAAATTTCGCCCCTATCTTGTTTTATCCGCCACCATCGTATACACGGACCATTCCGCGTTGAAGTACTTGATGACTAAGCACGACTCTAAGCCAAGACTTCTTCGCTGGGTTTTACTCCTTCAAGAATTCAACATTGAAATTCGTGACAAGAAGGGTGCTGAAAACCTAGCCGCGGATCATCTGAGTCGACTTGAGGATCCATATCAAGGGGATCATCCGAACAAAGAGATCAATGACTCTTTCCCCCTTGAGACCTTAATGTCTATAAATCTCAATCTTGATGACACCCCGTGGTTTGCCGACATTGCAAACTACTTAGCGGGTGGTGTTCTCATCAAAGGGTTAACATCCCAACAAAAGAAGAAGTTCTTGAATGATGTTAAGACTTACTTTTGGGATGACCCTTTTCTATTCAAACAATGTGCTGATCTGATCATTCGTCGATGTGTTGACGGACGGGCAGCTTTTGACATTCTCCAGGCTTGCCACAAAGGACCCACCGGTGGTCACTTTGGTCCCAACTACACCGCTAAGAAAGTGTTTGATTCTGGATTCTATTGGCCCACCATTTATCGTGACGCTCACGAAATGGTTAAGCATTGTGATGCTTGCCAACGCCAAGGCAAGATCACACATAAAGATGAGATGCCTCAAAATTTCATACAGGAATGTGAAATCTTTGACGTATGGGGCATCGACTTTATGGGGCCATTTCCATCCTCCAAAGGGAACAAGTACATCCTCGTCGCCGTTGACTACGTTTCTAAATGGGTTGAAGCTAAGGCTCTCCCAACGAACGATGCGAGGGTGGTTGTGAACTTTTTGAAGAAGCTTTTCGCTCGATTCGGCGTTCCTCGTGCTATCATCAGTGACCGCGGGACTCATTTTTACAATGATCAATTTGCAAGAGTCATGGCTAAGTATGGTTTCAATCACCGTCTTTCCACCGCCTATCATCCCCAAACCAATGGGCAAGCCGAGATATCCAACCGTGGATTGAAGCGAATTTTGGAGCGTACTGTGGGAGAGCATCGCGCCGCATGGGCCGATAAGTTAGATGATGCTCTGTGGGCTTTCCGTACTGCTTATAAGACCCCGATCGGTTGTACACCTTATCGTCTTGTGTACGGGAAATCATGCCACCTCCTCATCGAGCTGGAACATAAGGCGCACTGGGCCTTGAAGTGGGCTAACTTCGACATCAACAAAGTCGGTGATCATCGCAAGATTCAACTCAACGAGCTCAACGAACTGAGGAAGGAAGCTTACGAGAACTCACTGATCTACAAGGAGAAGACCAAGATCATTCATGACGCAAGGATTAAGAACCGAGAGTTCCACGTTGGTGATCAAGTTTTACTCTTTAACTCTCGGTTGAAGATCTTCTTTGGCAAATTGAAGAGCCGCTGGTCTGGTCCATTCATCGTCGCCAAAGTCTTTCCATATGGGACCATTGAGCTTTCTCAGCCAAATGGGCCAAATTTCAAGGTGAATGGCCAGCGTTTGAAGCTGTACTTTGGTGAGGACATCTCTCAAGAGATGATTCCATCCCTCACCACATTCCCCATGAACTAAATTGGGTCGAGTCAGGCTCGTGACTCGGTGAACAAAAACAAGCGCTTCTCGGGAGGCAACCCGTGATCTATCCTTTACTGCTTTCATAATAAGTGTAAGGGGAGCCCCGTATGTGTTTGTTGTCTTGTTTCTTGTGCTGTGCAGGGATTAAAGCTTCAAAGATCCACCTTGATGACTTTTGACGAACCGTGATATTGTGTTTCCATCTTCCCGGTTCTATCCTAAACTCTTGTGATTCAATATTTCATATTTTATATGTTCACATTGAAATCACTTTAGTTGTCCTTTCCTTAGCAAGATTTAAACAAAGTGCACAATGTCATAAGTGTAGGGGAGTTTACTCCCACATGCTTAAACATTGAGGACAATGTTTATCTCAAGTGTAGGGGGGACTTCTATCGAAGTAAGTGGTCTTTTCCATGAATTTGCCCTCATTTTAACCGGAAAATTTGATTTTTCGACATTTTTCAAAATTTTTAATCTATTTTGGCCTAGTTGTATAGTTGTATTTTCCTTTATTATGTTTATTTTCTTTCCATTGCTAGAATAAATTTTCAATAAAGTGGTTTTAAATTTTTCTTAGTCGTGAACATTTTTACTCAACCCGAGTTTACTTATCTAAGTTTACTCTAGCTAGTATCCTTAACATGTTTAAGTCAAGTTTTGCTAGGCTTTTATATAGGGAGCTATAAAACGCGAAAGTCTTAACTCTCACGGGTTAAGAACAAGAACTTTTCGCAAGTTCCTATAATTGATCCTAGAGAGTCGTTTATCAAGGGAACTTTAAAATGCGATTTCTAAACTTGAAAAAGTCTAAGAATTTGCAAGATCCTATAGGCGACTCGAAAACCCAAAACTTTGATTTAATAGGCTAAGCATCCACGAGTCTCATTCCTTGAGATTTTAAACTGTGGAGAACGAGAGATGATAGAGTCAATTATAAGTTTGGTATTCTTTCGTGAATTTATGTGAGTTAATTATAAGCCTATTCTCCCTTCGCTTGTTAATAAATTTATCTGCAATAAATAAGGTTGTACGATTTAAAAGGTTACTTAGCTTCTAGCCCAAGATCGTTTAAAAGTTGCTCGGTATGGATCAGAGTTCATAGCCAAGGCATAACTTATTGAAGCGGGATGCGAAGATTGGCGAGTCCGAAAAGGCCCTAACAAGGCATGAGGGCTACATTTTGTTGCTAAAGATCCAAAAGTGATGTGAAGAATCATTTATCGAAAATCAATATGAAGGATCGAGACACGCGACGAAAAGCAAAAACTCCCCAAAAGATCATGGAGAAGTCTATCCAAAAAGACCCTAACAAGGTATGAGGATAAATAGATCCAAGTCCTAAAAGGAGGCGGATCGTTGTATATCAAAGTCCAAAATAAAGATTGGAGAAAAATGAAGAAGTCGTGGTCCAAATATGAAGAATCTCTCAAACTTCAAGTGAAGAAATTCCTATTATGAAGAGAAGACCATTATTTCAAGAACGTCTCTCAAAGATTTGAAGTATGAAGTCGCTGCCAAATATCGGTCCGAGAAAGGTCTCAAATCGTGAAGCGAGTTATGCCAAGATATGAACTTTATGAGGTCCCGAGAAGCAGTTTTAAAAGATTTTGTCCTTTAGCTAACTATTGATTAAATCGTTCACTTTATTTTCGGCCTAAATAACTATCGAAATAAGTCAAACAATGCATCATCGTGATCATTCAAGACAAAAATAAAATATAAGAGATACACCTAGGAATAAGGGAGTCTAAGTGAATAATTGTCCCACATGAGTTTGTGTTAGTTTGCTAACTTATAATAACAATGATCTCGTTTTTAAGCTTGGTATGGGGAACGTGAAACTTGAGGATGATAAACGTTCATGGCTGCCAAAACCAATGTAAGTGTTTGATTTCTTTACTTGTTTCTATCTTTTTATGTTTAGTATTTAATAAAGGCCAAGGTGGGTTATTTATGATGGAAAATGTAAACCGTGCTTTAAAATTAATGCATTGCATGAGGGCATTGCAATGGTCAAGTGTAGGGGATTTAATAAGTGTGAAAACACTTATCCTTTTACCACTTATTTCCAATAATAACAAGACCAAAACGTGTAATTTATGTCGTAAAA
Organism: Glebionis coronaria; assembly: GCA_025667525.1. Taxonomy (NCBI): domain Eukaryota; kingdom Viridiplantae; phylum Streptophyta; class Magnoliopsida; order Asterales; family Asteraceae; genus Glebionis; species Glebionis coronaria. Next base: position 33,609,765 of record CM046880.1, on the reverse strand, counting down.
GTCGGAATTATGCGTGGTTTGTGTTTTTATTGCGTTTTAGGACCAAAAGATGAAAAAGGAAGAAAACACGGGCTTTCACGGGCTTTTATCGAAGAAAACGGGAAAAGACGAAGTCAAAAGATCAAGAGTGCAAAAAGAACGGAAGTCCAAGGCCTATTCTGAAGATTTATCGAAGAAAAAGTCTAAAGACGGAAGTTTAATGAAGTCGAAGAACTTAAGTCTAATAGAAGAAGAAAATTAAAAGACAAGTTCAAATCCCGAGACGACATCGAGAAAAGACAAAGAATTAAGTCGAGTCGAGAAGACGTGAAGAAATAAAGAAAGAAGATGGAACACATGCACTCCTTCCACTTTTCCTATAAATACCCTCCTAATACACATTAGGAGGGAGTTAGTCTTTAGTTTTTAGTTTTCATTTTTTCACTTTTCTTTCTAGTTTTAGAGAGAGAAAGTTCTAAACTTTCTCTCACTAAGTTTCATCTTTTCTTTTAATCTTTCAAGATTAAACATTTGTGTATTGCTTATTTCATTAATCAAGTTCTAGTTAAGCTTTTAATCCTTAATCTCATTCTACATTTCTTTGATTTTTAGATTGATTTTGGTGCGAATCACATTAAATCCGTGTTGATCTTAATGGTTTTGTGCTTAAAAAGTTAATATTTTTGTTCCTACATAAGCTTTCATTTGATTAAGCTTTAAGATTCTTGTGCTTATTGGCTTATTTACATGATTAGCTTATTTACTTTTTAAATGTTTTCTTTAAAAGTTCATATTTTTATGGTTTGATTTAATAGTTTGTTTATTTTAAGTTTAGATAAGTTGATATTAGTGCTTATTTGATCCGGTTCACTTTTGATTCGTGGTAGTTTGGGGTATTAGCTTATTCATCATAGCTTATTACCTAGCTTATTTCGGATCCAATATAAATCGGAAAGGGTCTAAACCCCTTTCCGATCAGCTTATTCCGACCAACGCCCCACCTCTCTTTCCGATCTACAAATCGGAAAAGGGTTTCTGCATATTCCGATTAGCATCCCCAATATTCCGATCCATCAGATCGGATTAGGGTTTTGGGCTTATTCCGATTGTATGAATTTTTCTGCATATTCCGATCTAGAGGATTAGTGACATTCCGATTTGGATCCTGTTTCATACATTCCGACGAGGACATTTTAGTTATTCTGATTGGGGGTGTCTTCAAACATTCCGATTGCATAAATTTATTAACATTCCGATTAGGGTTGTTGTTCAGTATTCCGATCAGTCACGTTTCCAACATTCCGATTAGCTTGTTTTCCATATATTCCGATTGCACTTTCTGATCAAACATTCCGATCATGTTTAGGTTTTGTTTATAGATTGCCTAATCCTAAGATATTTCCAAGTGTTAGTTTTATTAAGTGTTTAAGTATTTTTCCTAATCTAGTTTTTAAGTTTTTAAGCATTTAATTTTAACTCGTCATTTTAGTATTAATCTTTAAACTTCTACTCTACTCAACGACACTTACTTATTTGCTAGATAATCAACCAACCCATTATCTTGTTCACTAAAAGACAATTGAGTCACACTTTAGACCAATAGTCAATTCGAAGAGATCGGACGATAAGATTTTATACTCGGTTGCAAAACCTTGTATTAGACACTCATGTCTTCCAAGTTTAAGATGTCAATGATGGGCAAGGTATCATTCTTCTTAGGTCTTCAGATATCTCAGAGTCCCAGAGGTATCTTTATCAATCAATCCAAGTATGCCCTTGAATCGCTTAAGAAATATAAGATGGAATCTTGCGACCCCGTGGATACTCCAATGGTGGAACGAACTAAGATTGATGAAGATCCACATGGAGTTGCCGTTGATCCGAAACTTTATCGTGGAATGATCGGTACTCTTCTATATATCACAGCTAGTCGACTTGATCTTCAATTTGCTATATGTATGTGTGCTCGGTATCAAACTAGGCCTAGTGAGTTACACTTAGCTACTGTTAATCGGATCTTTCGATATCTTAAAGGAACCATTAATCGGGGACTTTGGTATTCGAAGGACTCTTCTATTGCACTAATGGCATATGCAGATGCGGATCACGCGGGTTGTCAAGATACAAGGCGTAGCACGAGTGGAACTTTGCAACTACTAGGAGATCGACTAATCAGTTGGGCATCAAAAAGGCAGAAAAGCGCTGCAATTTCAAGTACGGAAGCAGAATACATAGCTATGTCCGGTTGTTGTGCTCAAATTCTTTGGATGAGATCGCAATTAACCGACTATGGTCTAGGTTTCAACAAAATTCCGATGTACTGTGACAACAAGAGTGCAATTGCCTTATGCTGCAACAATGTTCAATTCTCCCGGTCAAAGCATATTGACATTCGCTACCATTTCATCAAGGAGCAAGTGGAAAATGGAGTAATAGAGCTTTACTTTATCCGATCTGAGTATCAATTGGCGGATATTTTCACGAAGGCTTTAGATCGCGCTCGAATTGGATTTTTTGCCGACAAGCTAGGAATGAGAACTTTCTCGCCTGAGACTCTAAAGGAACTGGGAGATGAAGCAAAAGAATAGTGGTGGTAAAACTATTCTCCGTATCCTTGGTGATCATCTGTATATATTGTTTATATTTTTATCCACAAAAGCAAAATAGAAAAATATAAAACCATATAAAAACCATAAAAATTGAAAAATTCATAAAAATCCAAAAATATTTTTACTTTATTTTTCAAAGGCATGTCTTTTGGTACGATAATATTTACGGCCTTAGAAATGTTGATTAATATCGGCACGGCGCCATAAATAGAGTTCGTACAAAAGTTGTAAATATTTCATAAAACATGCCTATTTGGCTTGTAGTTATTTCAGACTGCAACCCGGTTTTCATATTAAAGTCAAGTATTTCTTATGAAAGCTTTGGCTCACAACGGGAATTAATTTTCTCGGACAAGGTTTACTTTAAAACCTTGTAAGGGATCAAGTTTACTTTATAACTTGGTCTAACACAAATCTATGTACGTTTTAGTGCATTTATTTGTTAAAACAAGAGAAGTCTTGTTTTTATGAAGCTATCATCTCTACAACCATAGCAATCTACAATTGTTATCTACATACTCGACGATGCGACTACTCAAACGACGACTACAGCTCTTTCAATAGAACACGGGTCAGCAATTGAGGGGGAGCAATTGTCAAGCATTCAGAATCTTCGATGCCGAAAGTGCCAAGTTCACAAGTTGGTGTCAAGACAACAATACCAATCGTACATGTGGTGTCGAGAGATGACTTCAGACGTGACGAGGCGACCAACATATGCTGCCAAGAACCATTTGATCTTATCATATGATGTTCTCATCTATCAGGTCCAACCTTGTCAATTCTTTTCTAATATGGTGAATATGTGATCATGTTACATGACGGTATCATATCTCATACATTTGGTATCATGAAGATTAAACGGACATGCATTTTTCTTCCCAAAACCTGATTAAAACTTCCTTAAATCAATTGATATTAAAAACATCGATTGGGTTAACATTTTTAATGTGGGGGAGAAAATGTGATTTAATATGGGATATTATCACAAATGGTTTGACTTAATGTGCTGGCTCATCCCGACATGTGCGAAATGTTTTCGAATATCTTGGCATATGTTAAGGGGGAGCAAAACGGATTTGCTATATCAAAATAGATTTTCATGGTGACATATACTTACCCAAAACCCATATATTTCACGACAATGAAGATTGTGGTGGCATAAGGATGGTAGGATAGGTTAAGTCCAATGATTCTTCTAGAACCGGAGGAATCTTCCCAAGGACATTCCATAGCTAGAAATAGTAGTCCTTAGGAAAGTTGGAGAAAGATTGTGAACGTAGCTGAATGCCGACCAAGTACTTAAGTTAGCACTGGAACAATCACAACAAGGTGCTAGTTATGACGTATTGGTAAGCATTGAAGGGGTTGAAGAATGAAAAATAATTGTAAAGATAAAGGGTGTAATGAAAGAAGCCCTCCTTACAAATTTAGGCAGAAACCGGGTCAACACATATGCTATTAAGATCATTTTTAATGATTCTTAATATTGAAGATAGACATCATGGACCCAGTGATGCAATGCACAACCCATCTCAGCTAACTCAGATATCTCTCAAAAGATATTTGTTTTAATCACACGGAGATCAACACGTTATCTATCGATTTATTCACTCTGAGTAAATTGGTATTGAAAAGGTGGCACTCCTCTCCAGCCTCCGATCACTAAATCCAAAGTGCACGATCGAGTCTAGAGCCATTTGACATCATCAAATATCTCATTAGGACACACTTTCATAATTCCTTGCTTCTTCACACATTGTGAAAAGTAAGAAAGATTTTAAGAGTCCTACGCAAAATCTTCATGATCTTGCCTGAACATCCGAGTAATACGAGAGTATTTACAATGAAGATGGAAATCCTTCTTGAGCGAATATCAAAAAGCTCATGGTAGGTGACTTGTGCGATTCTTTATGAATCAATCTTGTGATAACTGGAAAGCAACAGTGGTTTAATTCTTTACTGAATTTCAACACGTTCCAGACCTCTACGCAAAATCTCAGTGATCTTGCCAAAACACTCAGAGTGATACCTTAATGTTCACAGTGATGAGTGGAAATCCTTCTAGTGTTAACCTCAAACAGCACTTGGTAGGTAACTTGCAAGATTCAATATGAATCAAGCTCGTGACAAATGGAAAGCAACGATGGTGCGATTCTTTAATGAATCAAACTTGTTCCAGAAATCAGAATTGACGGCTTCAATCATGTGGATAATTTTATCCAAATGATTCACTCTTTACGTTCGCAATCAGCTTTGGACGGTCGAGTAAAGAGAACGGGTTTACCCGCGAAATCTTGTCAAGGAGATTTTTAATTAAATCTACCTGCCACAAGTACGATATTTTATATCGTCCAACGATCTTCACCGACCGGAGGTAAAATGCTACCGAATTAGAATGAAATGTTCAAAGCCATTTCGTTCGTGTCTACTTATGTTGCGGCATTTGAAGATGATGGCGTTGCGGGATCCAAGAAGAAGTCGTCCCCGCATGCTTATACTTTATTTACTTAATATCTCATCTAATTCAAGAAAGCCTAAAAGTTAAGTCTTCCGTTGTATTGAACTCTGAAGCTTTCAAGAATTACTAAGGTATAAGTATGTGGGACATGGTGTCACGAAGAGGCGAAGATCACAAGTGAAGGATGCACAAGATCAAGGCAAGAGATCAATGCTAAAGATTGATATCAAAAATCACATCAGTATGTTCACCAGAAAAGAAAAAGAAAAGAAAGACGAAGACTACGAGCTCAAGACAAGCATAGTATGCTAGGTTTATTTTATTATTGTAACTCGGGTGACGCCCTTTTTTTGGAGTGACCTCCCTTAGGGGGAGATTGTTGGAAATACGTTTTTATGTATTTAGGAAGATTCGGTCACTCTGACAATATATTAAGTTGTAGCTCGTAGTCTAGATATCTTTTAATTAACTAAACAAGGAAAAGCCCGGTCCATGCTTGTATGGCCGGCCTAAATGTAAGCCCAAGCCCATCTTATGGGCTTGGTATATAAACCCTCTCCATTGATGGAGAGGGTGGTGATTTCATTTGAATAACACATAGTTCTCTTAAACTTTCTCTCTCTAGAAGTGTGAAATCCACCATCTTTCTATCTATTTCTCTCTCTAAAACATAAGCAAGACTTACATATCATACAAAAAGTATCTATGCTGACTGGTGAAACAACAACCGATCTGAAATTACTTGAGAAAAGCCAGATAATAATCAGCACTCCTGATAGATGGGATGCATTATCTCGCCGTTGGAAGCAGAGAAAGCATATTCAGCAAGTGAGCCTTTTTATTGTTGATGAGTTGCATTTAATCGGTGGTCAGGGTGGGCCTGTTCTTGAAGTCATAGTCTCCAAGATGAGATATATTGCTAGTCAGGGCCATGTTATTCGCATAGTGGCATTATCAACATCACTTGCGAATGCAAAAGATTTAGGGGAGTGGATTGGTGCCACATCACATGGTCTTTTCAATTTTCTACCTCGTGTCAGGCCAGTGCCTCTTGAAGTTCACATTCAAGGTATCGACATAGCTAATTTTGAGGCCAGAATGCAAGCAATGAGCAAACCTACTTATACTGCTATTGTTCAGCATGCCAAGAACAATAAACCAGCAATTGTGTTTGTTCCCACAAGGAAACATGCCCGACTGACAGCTGTCAATCTGATGACATACTCAAGCGCAGAGAGAAAATATGCTGGCACAGACAGTGAAGGGGAGAAGCCTTTGTTCTTACTTCAGGCTGAAGATGAATTGGCCCCGTTTATCGACCAGATTCGGGATTCCATGTTAAAGGAGACTTTAAAATATGATGTTGGGTATTTGCACAAAGGTCTAAATGCCACTGATCAAGATATCGTGAAGACACTCTTCGATATCGGCTGCATTCAAGTGTGTGTAATGAGCGGTACTGTGTGCTGGGGTATTTCTCTTCGTGCACATTTAGTGGTTGTTATGGGGACCCAGTATTATGACGGTTGTGAAACTGCCCACACTGATTATCCCGTTACTGATCTACTTCAGATGATGGGTCATGCTAGTCGGCCTCTAATGTAGGTATTTTTGCAAATCCTTTTTATGTCTAATTATCGTTCCACAAATCGACTCGAATTGAATTCGGATATGACGTAAGACTTATTGTTTTTGGTGAATAAATTCTTTTTGGTTTTTAAAACTAATTGAAAACTTCTTAATTAAAATCTATTTAATTAACTAATTTAAAACTTATTTGAAAACTAATTTTACTTAAATCTAAATTTGAATCTAAATAGTTTTAAACTAAAAACTTTTAAATACTTTAAATGAAATCTATTTTAAAATTATCTTAAACTAATGTAAAAAAACTATTTTTAAAATTTAAACTTTAAATCTAATTTTTAAAAACTAAAATAAAGACTTTTAATGAAAACTATTTTTAAACTAAAACTATATTGAAAATTAATTTTAAAACTATAAAAACAATTTAAATAAAATATTTTTTATCTTTTTATATATTTTTTTTTAAAAACTGAATAAAAGAAATAAAAACCTTTGAATTAAAATTAATAAACTTAAACTTGTATTTAAAATAATTACTAAAATCTGACACCTAAAACTATATTGACCTATATTAATAAGAAGAAAAGTAAACAAACACAAAAGAAGGGCAAGCACGAATGGAAGGGTTGTTGGCTGTTGAGCGAGAGGTCGCAGGTCCAGACGCTATTTTGCTATTATATTTTTTTTTTGAATTTAGAAACCTCAGACCAATTGAGTCTGAAACTTAAGCATATCAGCACATCAGATAAATCAAATAAGCTAAAACAAAGGACCTAATAGCAGTTAAAATTCGAATAAGCTGAACAAAAAAGAAAAATAAACTAGCAGATAAAATCCAACTTAATATTAAAATAATGATCAAAAACTAACAGATTAAAATAACTAATACCAAACCAAACAGATATAAGTCTACTTAAGCAGATAAGCTATTACTAAAAAAAGGAAACAAAGCTAAATAACATAATACTACTAACCAAATAAGCACAAGCAGCTTTAAACAAACAATAAGCAAAACCAACTAGTCCTATAAGCTAAATCAGCAGATCTAGCCAAGCTTATATTCAATAAATATCACCCTAAGCAGATATAAATAACAGCTTAAAATCTAAACAAAAACAATCTTAAAGCAAATAAAAGAAGCAGATCTGAAAAATCTTAAAAACTCAAGCAGATATACCAAAACTAACTCAACAGTAACATTGACTTAAACAAATTCAAGCAGAATAAAAAAACAGTAAACAAAATCTAACAGTAACATAAACAAAAAAAAGCAGATTCAAACGATTTAAAACACAAGCAGACTATTATTAAACTAACACTTAACAAAAATAATAAATTAAAAAAAAAAAGAAAGAAGAAGAACCTGGTGTCGATTTCCTTTGAGCAGAAGGATGGCGCTGTGCCTCCTTTTGAACCGAAACAAACGCCACCTTGAACATCAAATCATCACCACCAATTTTTTTTTCGAACCAAACAACACCTTCAATCCAAACTATCTGAACCAGATTTTCATAATCTCCCAGTGGGGGAAATTTAATTCACAAATTTTTATTTCTTTTTTTTTATATTTTATCAATAATAATAAAACAAACAGTAATAATAAAAACAGATTTAAAGATTATAAAAGAACTTGACAGAAAAATAAAATGCGACGAAATTAATTAAAATAACTTTTCATTAATAATTAAAAGAGTACAATTACTGGAAAATTAAAATTACATTAAACCTAAAACTAATTTGCAGAAAATAAAAATTAAAAATAATAAAAAGTAGCATACTACTGAATTACAGATTAAGGGTTTTTATAGAGAAACCCTAGAAACTTTTCTTGATGAACTTGGTGCCCACGGCTTCAAATCATGGCCCTTCTTTCTTCTCTTCTCTCTCTTCTCTTGAATCAACGACAGAGATCACCCAAGCATCACACGGATCGCCCTCGTGGCGGTTTTGTGTTTGTTTGTGTTTCTTTAATCTGAGGTGGAGGATTTTTATTGGGTGATTTGTGTATGGTGATTTGTTTTCACCAATCAAAACAAGAGGGTTAGGCCACGTCGGATTAAATTGAGGACCACCCCTTGGTGTCTTCTCCAATTTTCATGGAGATTTAATCCTGATCCGTGTGAATTACACGAATTGGGTAAAACCCCCAATTTTGATGGGTAAAATTGGTGTTAATTGTTAATTAGGGTTTGGGAATAGGGTAAAAATTGTGTCTGCGTATTATTTGGGAGAGAGAGAAAATAGGTGTTTTGTTCTTGTTATTAACGAATGGTAATTGGAGAGTGGGTGGGGTAAAAGTGAAGTAAATACGTGTGTGTTTGACCAGGGTTTGCATTTGTTTATTGTGTTAGTTGTGTGACTAGGCTTTTTGACCTCATCCGTCCCAAATCTTGGCCCAATTGTTTAACTTAAACCAAAATTCGTCTAATAATAAATTGGGCTTGGGCCCAATTTGTATAACACCATCCGTTTTAAGTAATTATTTGGGCCAAAGTGGGCTTGAATTCCATAAGTTAAGTAACTTATACTCCATAATGGGCTTTTGGGCCCAATTCCTAAATGTGGGACCCATTTGGCCCAATTATCTTCGTAAATGATTAAATCCACTAAAACGAGCTTGATTTCGGCTTTCTTGTTCATTTCTTCAAAACCGTGTCGAATTGCCGGTTTTCGTGAACTTGGGCACACTTTTGGTTTTTGACTTTGTCTTCGTCTCTTTCTTGGACTTTTCTTCAATATTTGATCGTAAAATCCCGTGTTTTCTTTCCTTTTGATCTTTTGTACCTATTTCACACCAAAACACAAAACCACGCGTAATTCCGACTTTTACGATATTAAACACATGATTAGGTCTTGTTTTTCCTTGATTTTAGTGGCAAAAGGATAAGTGTTTACACACTTATTAAATCCCCTACACTTGACCATTACAATGACCCCATGCAATGCATAGTTTTAAAGCATTAAGTTACACTTTTCTCATAATTAATCCATCTCGGCCTTTATTACTATTACTACTACTACGATGAAAAGATAAAAATTTAAAAGGAAACAAAAGTTATAACAATTTATTAACTTGGAAATTATTGATGGAAGAAACTCGTAAAGAAATCTAAGACTTAAATTAGGGCTTTGGTGTCATGAATATCAATCACCCTCAAGTTTCACGTTCCCCATACCAAGCTTAAAAACGAGATCATTGTTTACCATAAGTCCTTAGGTTAAAACCACTCATATAAGATAACTGTGTAATACTCTTTCTCCAAGTTCTAAGTTGTATCTCTAGCTTTTATTGATTGTCATTCACCCGTAGGCTCATTTGACTTATTTGATAATTATTATTCCAAAAATTAAGGCCAAACGGTGCAAACCCGACACTCAAAACCTAACCTCGTCCTCAAAAACGTTGTCACTAAAGTAAGCCCACATCAAGGATGATTTAACACGATTTGGGGAATAAATTCCCGGACCTAAAATTTAGCCAATAGTACTACTTATTAATTATTCCTCCAAAGTCATGTTGACTTTATGTTGAGTTTAGCAAGTTCACATCATATACCCATAGGCTCTTTAAGATGTAAAAATGCTCTCCGTCTATTGTCCACACCCTAAGGCTCCTTGAACGATAAACGAGGGAAATGATTTTTGATCAATTTTTATTCAACACTTACCATGCCATACACCCTAAGGCTCTAATGAAAAGGTTCGTGCTACATGCCCCACACCCTAAGGCTCCTTGAGGTCATGTTTTAATCTTATTCTTTCTTATTTATGGTATATATAGTAGGCCAAAATCCGTGGTCCCATGGTCTGAATACCTTTTACTTAGTGGTTATGAGCCACCTTAGTCGGAAGTCCACAACGCTGGCACCCTCAATGTGTTCATGCTTTAATTACAAGGAGAATAAAGATTTGGCGAAGAGTTAAGATATCGAATCGACACCGCAAAAATCCTCATTTATTAAGCAATTAAGTATACAAGCGGGAAGAAAGAGCCACAAAAACTTATATAAGCAATAATTAACCCTTAAACTTATTATCAACTTTATCATCTCTCGTTCTCCACAATTTAAAATCTCAAAGAATGAGACTCGTGGATGCTTAGCCTAATAAACCAATTAAGGTCCATATGGTTAAGGATACTAGCTAGAGTAAACTTGGATAAGTAAACTCGGGTTGAGTCAAAATATTCACGACGGGCCTAATATATCAAAGATATCTAAACTTGTTAAAACCATTTTATTTATTTATTTATTTTTGACTTTATTATTGAAATGGAATTTATAAATAAGATGCGATAAAAGAAAATAAATGGAAATACTACTAGGCCAAAATAGATCAAATATTTGAAAAAAGTTGAAAAATTTTTAAATTTTTCGGTTAAATGAGGTCAAATTCATGAAAAAGCCCACTAAAATTTCGATAAAAATCCCCCTACACTTAATATAAACATTGTCCTCAATGTTTAAGCATGTGGGAGAATAAACTCCCCTACACTTAGGACATTGAGTACGTTGTTTAAATTGAGCTAAGGAAGGGACAACTAAAGTGATTACATTTATTCATTTTATTTATATACAAGACTGAATCACAATAGCAAAAACTTATCGAAGGAACCGGGTACACGGGAAACACAGGATCACGGGTCGTGTCAAAAGCACCAAAAGTGGATAATCAAAGCACATGTCCCTGCACACAACATCACAACACAAACAACCTACTTGGCTCCCCCCTACACTTATTGGCGAAAATGGGTGAAGGCGAAAAAGGGTGGAAAGGGTAAAAATCTAACCTAGTTAAACGATGCTTGAGTTATTTATCACGAGTCTCTAGCTCGACTCGAATTCCCGAATGTCATCGTTCAAAATGGGAAAATCATGGAAAAACCGAGATTTCCAAGGGAGGAAAATCTCTCCATGATAGAGGGTGAAACAAAGTCATATAAGGCATACCCTAATAAAAATCCACCCGGGTCAAACACATAATTTCCATCACAAAAGGAAATAAACCCCGAGGTGGTAAAATCATGCAAGTCAAAGAAGAGTGGGGTATCCTTAGGCAAAAATTTCTTACTAGGAAAGGTGTTATGGTGATAAGACAATGAAAGCACGAAATTCTCTATTCCGGAATCAAACACCGGTTCCTTAATGGGAAAATAGCAAGAGGTGTTGATATTTAAGCTCAAAATATCATCAAAATCCAAAGTGGGAAGGTCATCCTCTTCCAAACTTGATGTGAAAACATAAGTATCGTCGGAGTCATAGGAAAACTCTTCCTCATGAGGAAAATAGGTATTTAGAAAGATATCTAAATCCTCCTCAAATGGAATAACCTCTAAAGTCGGAATGATCTCTAAGAGTGGAGGATCCTCCTCAATAGTCATGACTTCTAAAATCGGAGTATAGAAGTCAAAAGGAGTCTCCACGGAAGAATCACTCATAGAGATATGAGGTGCATTAAGATCATGGGGTGGGTCATCAAAGTTAATGAGATCACTTGAAGAAGTGTCATCATCGTAGATATCAAAGATTGGTTTATCAAAAATGGGTGGGTCAAAAGATAGGTCGTCTAAACCGAAGATAGTGTGATCACTTGAAGAAGTGTCATCACTATAGGTATCATAAATAGGAGTCTCAAAAATTTGAGGCTCTAAGGGAAGGGATGAAGTTATCACAAAATTATTTTGATTAGACTTTTGAATTCCAAAAGGATTAATAAAAATCTCGTCATTATCATAATTAAGAACATCAATCATATTGACCGACTCTTTTCCATTTGATTTTGTTGTGATTTTCCCATTTTAAAAACTTGTTGTTCATCTCTAACCCTAAGAATTAACTCCCCTTCGGCCACATCAACTAAGGCTCTTCCGGATCGTAAGAATGGTCTACCAAGTATTAACGGAATACGAGGATCCATCTCATAGTCGGCGACGACAAAGTCCACGGGAAAAGTGAATGTACCAACTCGAACAAAAACGTCTTCGGCAATACCAACGGGGTATGTGAGAGTTCTATTAGCTAACTCGAGAGTCATACGAGTCGGTACAAGGTCGGGTAATGATAATTGTTTCCAAAACGAAAGTGGCATAAGATTGATGCTAGCGCCGAGATCCGCTAAAGCCATACAATCATCGATTTGAGGAAACGAGCAAGGTAACACGAATCGTCCGGGATCTCCTAGCTTTTTGGGAAGCTCTTTGAGAAGGATCACGGAACAATTCTCATTTAAACGGGTGTTCACGAGCTCAACCATTTTTTCTTTCTTATTAAGCAAATCTTTAAACATTTTGACAAATTTTGGCATTTGAGCAAGTGCTTCAATAAGACTAATGTTAACATTGACGTTGGAAATCATTTTCAAAAAGTTGGAGACATGAACGTCATCTTTGGTGAGTACTTTAGCCTTGTCTAACCTAGCTGGATAAGGACTATTAGGCTTAGACTTTGAAGGTTGAGAAGGAGAAGGACTCGCTTCTTGAACAACCGTAGGGATAGGCTCTTTCGGCAATGGAGAACTAGTACTAGGAGTGGTAGTGGGAGGAATCACCGAAGGGGGAGTAGGATTACTCATTATGAGCTCCGGGCCTTGTCTCTCCCTTATGGGCGAAGAGATGGAAGGTCCCACTAAAGTGGTTCCACTTCGAGTAGTGATAGCACTCACATTAGCACGAGGGTTAATCTCGGTATTTGAAGGTAAGGCTCCTTGGGGTCTAAGGGCTTGAATCATTGTCAAAAATCTCTTATTGTTGGACTCTTGCATTTTTCTAGTAGATTCTTGCATTGCTTTCATGATTTTCTCATGTTCGGTCAATTTTTTGAAGAACCAAGTCCATTTCAGGATTATGCATGTTCATTTGATTAAAACGCTTGATTAGGAAAACCTTGGTTTTGATATTGAGGTTGAAAACTGTTGTTATTATGAAAACCTTGGTTATTATTTTGAAACCCTTGATTTTGACCATTGAAATTCCCTTGATTTGCATTCCCTTGAAAATTACCCATCTGAGGACCTTGGTTCCTATTTTGGTATTGGGTATTTTGGGCGGGTGGGGGTGGTCTTTGTGGTGCTACAAACCCGGGGGAGCCAAATAATTAGTACTCTTATAAGACAAATGGTTAACATCAACATTTGGTTTGAACTGAACCCGTTCATTAGCATTAAAAGCACAAACTTGTTGTTGTTGATTGTAAACCTTATCACAATTAAAATATGAATGTGGTCCACCACAAGTTTCACACGTTTCACTAGTTTCTTTCAAGGCATTAACTTGACCATTGAGGGCTTGGGTTTGTAAAGCAATTGTTTCAACAAGCGAAGTGAGTTTATCGATTCTCTTGTCACTCTCACTAGAACTAGCACTTGCCATAGTGGCCCTAACACTCTTGTTTTGTACTTTAGCCTTGTTTTCAATTATGGCCCAAGCCTCGTTCATGGACTTCACAAGAATATTACCCCCCCACGGCATTATTAAGTGAGTCTTGGTCATTAAGAGTTAAACCATTGTAAAACATATTTATTTGATGCACTTTAGTGAAACCGTGTTGTGGACATTTTCTTAAAAGCTCTTTAAATCGATCCCAAGACTCACTAAAAGTTTCCCCATATTTTTGTTCAAAGGTAATGATTTCATTCCTTAAAGAGGTGTTCCGTGATGGTGGAAAAAAGTAGTTAATGAACTTGGTCTCTAAATCAATCCATGTTGTAATACTTTGGGGTGGTTCCTTATCAAGCCAAATTCGGGCTTGTCCCTCGAGGGAAAAAGGAAAGAGTTGTAAACGAATAGCCTCTTGTGGCACCCCATTGTATTTCACCGTATTAGCCAATTGTATGAAACGTTTGATATGAGCGTGTGGGTCATCATTAGTACGGCCTAAAAATGGTGTAGAGGAAACCATTTGAATAAAACCCGCTTTAAGTTCAAAATGATTAGCTCCAATATCTGGCACCACAATCGCGTCATCGTTTCCTTCAACGTGAGATTGGAGAATCTCAATCATTGGTCGATTATCCGTTGCCATCGTATTGTTGAAAGCGCGATTCTCGGGATCGGCTTTAATGACGGTCTTTTTGTTTTTCTTCTTCTTCTTCTTTTTGGAAGAATTGGAAGAATTTGGTACACCAATCGGTATGTATGTATGTGCGCGAGTGCGCATACAATTAAAACTTTGGAATGAGATAGGTGACCTCGGTCGACTTGAGAAGAAAAAGATTTTCCCTCTCGAGGTGCAATAGTAAAAAGCTACAAAAATATATACTTAATTACTACATGAGTTGGCAAACCAATAATCGGTCGTTCCTCTTAATATACGCACAAGCAAGCGGGGAAACGTGGTGGCACAAAGCACTTAAAAACCTTTTTCCTTAGACGGCCTTTTATAGCGCGTCGCCTTATACCCACCTTATAGTTTGTATATGTCGAGTTCAAACGTCTTACTAGTATTTATCTATTTTGCCTTTTTATTTCGTTATGGATTTGAATACAATAGTTAGGTGATGAAATCCCAACTAAGGCTTATTTGAAAAGTATGTAAATTAATTGTGCTACGTAATATACTATAGTAAAAGAAAAATCTTTCTGTATTTTTTTTAGAAAAATATAAATTCACAAGAAAAATCGAAAGAAATCGAATTAAGAAAAATAACACTAACACGTAATATTTTTTGGTGTAATACTTTTAGGAAAAAGTATTACTTTTTGATTTTTTAATTTTTTTTTTTTGGTGCAAATCTTGGGAAAGAATTTGCTTTTGATTTTTTTAATTTTTTTTGTATTTTAATCTTTTTGATTTTTTTGTATTTTTGATTTTTGTGCAAGAAAATTAACGTTCAAAATGAACGAATCCCAAAATCCAAACGTCTCACGAAATCGTCAATCGTAACGAGCGAAGCGGCAGCGGCGCCATTTTAATGTAGGTATTTTTGCAAATCCTTTTTATGTCTAATTATCGTTCCACAAATCGACACAAATTGAATTCGGATATGACGTAAGACTTATTGTTTTTGGTGAATAAATTCTTTTTGGTTTTTAAAACTAATTGAAAACTATTTAATTAAAATCTATTTAATTAACTAATTTAAAACTTATTTGAAAACTAATTTTACTTAAATTTAAATTTGAATCTAAATAGTTTTAAACTAAAAACTTTTTAAATACTTTAAATGAAATCTATTTTAAAATTATCTTAAACTAATGTAAAAAAAAACTATTTTTAAAATTTAAACTTTAAATCTAATTTTTAAAAACTAAAATAAAGACTTTTAATGAAAACTATTTTTAAACTAAAACTATATTGGAAACTAATTTTAAAATTATAAAAACAATTTAAATAAAATATTTTTTTATCTTTTTATATATATATATATATATTTTAAACTGAATAAAAGAAATAAAAACTTTTGAATTAAAATTAATAAACTTAAACTTGTATTTAAACTAATTACTAAAATCTGACAGCTAAAACTATATTAACCTATATTAATAAGAAGAAGAGTAAACAAACACAAAGAAGGGCAAGCACGAATGGAAGGGTTGTTGGCTGTTGAGCGAGAGGTCGCAGGTTTGAGTCCTGGACCAGACGCTATTTTGCTATTATATTTTTTTTTTTGAATTTAGAAACCTCAGACCAATTGAGTCTGAAACTTAAGCATATCAGCACATCAGATAAATCAAATAAGGTATAACAAAGGACCTAATAGCAGTTAAAATTCGAATAAGCTAAACAAACAAGAAAATAAACTAGCAGATAAAATCCAACTTAATATTAAAATAATGATTAAAAACTAACAGATTAAAATAACTAATACCAAACCAAACAGAAATAAGTCTACTTAAGCAGATAAGCTATTACTAAAAAAAAGGAAACAAAGCTAAATACCATAATACTACTAACCAAGTAAGCACAAGCAGCTTTAAACAAACAATAAGCAAAACCAACTAGTCCTATAAGCTAAATCAGCAGCTCTAGCCAAGCTTATATTCAATAAATATCACCCTAAGCAGATATAAATAACAGCTTAAAATCTAAACAAAAACCATCTTAAAGCAAATAAAAGAAGCAGATCCGAAAAATCTTAAAAACTCAAGCAGATATATCAAAACCAACTCAACAGTAACATTGACTTAAACAAATTCAAGCAGAATAAAAAAACAGTAAACAAAATCTAACAGTAACATAAACCAAAAAAAAATAAGCAGATTCAAACGATTCAAAACACAAGCAGACTATTATTAAACTAACACTTAACAAAAAAAAGGAAAAAAAGAAGAAGAACCTGGTGTCGATTTCCTTTGAGCAGAAGGATGGCGTTGTGCCTCCTTTTGAACCGAAACAAACGCCACCTTGAACATCAAATCATCACCACCAATTTCTTTTCGAACCAAACAACACCTTCGATCCAAACTATCCGAACCAGATTTTCATAATCTCCCAGTGGGGGAAATTTAATTCACAACTTTTTATTTCTTTTTTTTTATATTTTATCAATAATAATAAAACAAACAGTAATAATAAAAACAGATTTAAAGATTATAAAAGAACTTGACAGAAAAATAAAATGCGACGAAATTAATTAAAATAACTTTTCATTAATAACTTTTCATTAATAATTAAAAGAGTACAATTACTGGAAAATTAAAATTACATTAAACCTAAAACTAATTTGCAGAAAATAAAAATTAAAAATAATAAAAATTAGCATACTACTGAGTTACAAATTAAGGGTTTTTATAGAGAAACCCTAGAAACTTTTCTTGATGAACTTGGTGCCCACGGCTTCAAATCCTGGCCCTTCTTTCTTCTCTTCTCTCTCTTCTCTTGAATCAACGACAGAGATCACCCAAGCATCACACGGATCGCCCTCGTGGCGGTTTTGTGTTTGTTTGTGTTTCTTTAATCTGAGGTGGAGGATTTTTATTGGGTGATTTGTGTATGGTGATTTGTTTCACCAATCAAAACAAGAGGGTTAGGCTACGTCGGATTAAATTGAGGACCACCCCTTGGTGTCTTCTCCGATTTTCATAGGGATTTAATCCTCATCCGTGTGAATTACACGAATTGGGTAAAACCTCCAATTTTAGATGGGTAAAATTGGTGTTAATTGTGAATTAGGGTTTGGGGATAGGGTAAAAATTGTGTCTGAATATTATTTGGGAGAGAGAGAAAATGGGTGTTTTGTTCTTGTTATTAACGAATGGTAATGGGAGAGTGGGTGGGGTAAAAGTGAAGTAAATACGTGTGTGTTTGACCAGGGTTTGCATTTGTTTATTGTGTGAGTTGTGTGACTAGGCTTTTTGACCTCATCCGTCCCAAATCTTGGCCCAATTGTTTAACTTAAACCAAAATTCGTCTAATAATAAATTTGGCTTGGGCCCAATTTGTATAACACCATCCGTTTTAAGTAATTATTTGGGCCAAAGTGGGCTTGAATTCCATAAGTTAAGTAACTTATACTCCATAATGGGCTTTTGGGCCCAATTCCCAAATGTGGGACCCACTTGGCCCAATTATCTTCGTAAATGATTAAATCTACTAAAACGAGCTTGATTTCGGCTTTCTTGTTCATTTCTTCAAAACCGTGTCGAATTGCCGGTTTTCGTGAACTTGGGCACACTTTTGGTTTTTGACTTTGTCTTCGTCTCTTTCTTGGACTTTTCTTCAATATTTGATCGTAAAATCCCGTGTTTTCTTTCATTTTGATCTTTTGTACCTATTTCACACCAAAACACAAAACCACGCGTAATTCCGACTTTTACGATATTAAACACATGATTAGGTCTTGTTTTTCCTTGATTTTAGTGGCAAAAGGATAAGTGTTTACACACTAACTCCGAGAAATGTGTTATATTTTGTAATGCACCACGGAAAGAATACTACAAGAAGTTCTTGTTTGAATCGTTTCCAGTTGAAAGCCACCTACATCATCACCTACATGATAATTTGAATGCCGAGGTTGTTGTGGAAGTGATTGCAAACAAGCAGGACGCAGTTGACTATCTAACCTGGACATTCATGTATAGGAGGCTCACCCAGAACCCTAACTACTACAATCTTCAAGGTGTCAATCAAAGGCATCTCTCTGATCATCTATCTGAGCTTGTAGCGAGAACATATTAAGAGATCTGGAAGCGAGTAAATGTGTTGCCATTGAAGAAGATTTTGATCTCTCTGCAAACAATCTCGGTATGATTGCTTCATACTACTACATCAGTTACACAACAATAGAACGGTTTAGCTCTTCAATCACTAGTAAGACAAAGTTGAAGGGTCTTTTGGAGATCCTTGCTACAGCTGCAGAGTATGAACTACTCCCTATACGCCCTGGAGAAGAGGAGTTGATACGCAAGTTGATCAATCATCAGAGATTTCCCTACGAGAATCCAAGATACGCAGACCCACATGCGAAGGCCAATGCTTTGCTACAAGCTCACTGTTCTAGGCAGGGGTGGAAATCTCGGTTCTGATCAGGAGGAAGTGCTTTTGTCTGCTAGTAGGTTGCTTCAAGCTATGGTTGATGTTATTTCAAGCAACGGCTGGCTTACTTTAGCTGTTCTTACTATGGAACTTAGCCAAATGGTTACACAAGGCATGTGGGAACGGGATTCTCCTCTCCTGCAGCTGCCTCATTTCACTAAAGATTTGGCAAAACGATGCAAAGAGAATCACGGATTCTTGGCGTTTTTTGAAAATTCATACTGCACGTTGCCTTGACAAAGGAAAAAATCTTGCAGTTCGCGATATGCTATCAAGTGATCCTTATGTTGTCCTTACACTAAGTCATTAGGTCAGTCTCCTTTGTACTTCTTTCAACCCCCCACCCCTACTCACCACCTAAAAGAAAGAAATCACTGTCATTGAACTTGATTAGTAAATTTTATTGAAATGATTTTATATCTTGGCAGTCGATATGCGAAGAGGTTTATAATATTATATCTATAATATAATGGTGTTACTGTCTGTTTTAGATTATCATGAAAATGTGTTTCATATAATGGGTCAAAACCAAACTATAGAATGGGTCAGGTAGAGCCATAGCGATTGAATACAGTAACGAATGAGTGACGAGTAAAGAGGAGTTCTTCCGGTTCAATATATGCGTGTATCTATTTTTCAATCTAAACTATTGGATTTTGTTACTAGGAAGCGGAAGTTTAGTTAACGATGCGGCACTGGCAGATTGTGCGTAATAGGTTGCTTAGATTGGTTGTTTAGCATTTAAAAGGGTCATGCGTCTGTGTATGTAGGTGAAATATTATCCATGACTGAATCCTCTTTGCGCTTTAGTTCTTAGGCCAATTTGTATTTTATGATCGTATTTTATGATCTGCGCATAAGGGCCATGGTGGCATGTCGACAGATTACCCACGTGGGCATAAATACATGATAGTTTTACATCCCGTTTAGTAAATGTGTTGCAAAGATAGAGATTTGCATTCATCGAGTGAGAATAGTTCTTATGTTGAAAATATCGGGTTTGGTAAAATTTCAAATTAAGTATTCCTTACGTGGGTCGTGTTGGGTTGATATGTTGAGGAGACTCTATAAGTTGCATCTGTTTGGTAGTGTTTGATAAGGACTTATAGAGCTTTAACTAAAAAATAGGAATATGGATTAAGTCATAAGTAATTTGTTTGTTTTGTGCTTAAAATAAACTAACGACTTTCTGGAAAAAGCCAGCAGGAGGGTGCTTTCTGTATTAAGTCATGACTTATTATCTTTATTTTACATATTTACCCTCTAACTTCTTCACTTAACTAATTTAAAAGGACATAATAGTAAACTTCTCTGATTCAGACTCTATATTCAGCACATAAAACAAACAGTCATATATCCGTGTACAAACAGACAACATATATTTTTACAGACAATTTAATTTTACAGGACTTAATAAAAAGACTAAACAAACAGGCGTCACATCTGATCTAGATAAGTCTTAATCAAATAAAAAAAATAAAGATATAACATTGTGGAGCCCTTAGATGATAAGACTGTTTAATCACATTATTTGCGAGCATATCTGGATAAACTTTTAGTTGTTGTTTATCAAAATAGATAGGCCGTTTGGGATTGGATCATTGAAAAGTTACAAAACTGTGTTATTTTTTGTTTTGTGAAACATTGTTTTATGATTTGCAAATACAATGAGCATATATCTCCTTCATAACGTGATCCTATACGCCCTCTTAGTCGGTGATAAAAACACGTTAAGTAGCGGCTTTAGTAGCACATTTGGGAATCAATTACCAAACACCTATTATCATTTTAAGATAATATGACCCCTATAGCTTTATAAAACAGTTCCTTTATGAATGCAAGTTTAATTAACAAGGTGGGAAGAACAACGGAACATGCTCTCTTATGGTTGCGCATAATCAAGGATTACCGTAAAACCTCATACTTGCAGGATGAGTTCACACATGATGATCTTGCTTAGTATGTGCAAAGAGTTGTTATCCCTAATGGATATGTAACTGTTGTTATCACGTTTTAGCCTTGATAATGTGTAAGTTAATACTAAACTTAGTTATCTTTACTTTGGTACGAATATGATTTTAGCTTGACTACGATATCGCGATATAAATTTACTCGAATTCTTAAAGAATTTACAAGTACGATGCATATAATACTTACTAAACAAACAGCGCTCTGTGAAGCGTGGGACTAAAGAAAAACAATAATGCTTGACGATATTATCAACCATGTTCGGTCCCTACAAAAACAAGAGGAGCTATGTCAAGTTCCTTTGCTACTGATTAATAGTAATGACTGTTTTAAGATTTCGAATGCCTACTGAGATTGGTAGTTTTAATCCATTTTAATATGTTAATATGAGTATATGTATTGTAGATTATGATACACCACTGTATCGCCAATCTTTTTTATATAAAAACCTTTGACCCGTATGCAACGCACGGGTTGAACCCCTCGTTTAATATTAAACAACTAGTCTTAAAATTTAATGACTTTAGGTGTTTTTGAACATGAGTTAGAACTCGAATCTATAACTTTTTATCTATAAAATCTTTTAGAAAGAACAAATTTAATCATATATGTGGGGTATCAATCTTCATCACTATACGAACAGATGGTGCTTTCACATCTTTATTCTTCGTTTTCATCATCACCCATCTCTCCATTTCCATGTTTGGCGACTCCGAAACACTTTTCCAGGACACCTCGGCTCTTCCAAGGAGCTCGCATCCTCCATACAGTGAGGATGTATTTCTCCTCCTACGAAGTTCCAAAACAAAACCACAAGTAACCATCAGAATTGGCAACATGGATATTTTTTAGCATTCAAGCAAGCTCTTCAATTTACACTGACCAACGTGATAGAGCTGTTAGTGCATCTATTTGTGTATGTACTGGATGTGTTGATGGTTGAGCTATTACGGTCTGTAGAGTTGCGTATGATGTGCAAAATATCTCAGCCCAAACAGAGATCAATGATGAGGCGATATCTAATTTGCCGCTTGCCTATGGTGATAAAATTACATACGTTAAAGTCTACTCGCAAAAATATGTTCATAAAAAAACCCATATTATTATATTGCACACAATATCACCAAACACATCCGCTTTAGAACACTAGTAATATGCCGAATAGAAACCACAAGATCCTGTAAATAACTATCACACATTCATGAAAATTGTAAAACCAAGATCCAGGGGGCAGAACGGTCCTCAAGCGTCCCCATGGCCCAATAATGCAAGAAGCATTTTCTCATAGTCTCCAGAAGTGTCTCCAGCAATTGCATGATCCAAAGTCACACTGTTCCTTTTCTGATATTCCTCAGCAATACGCTGCAGATCAACCTCAGCACGAGTGATGACAACACGGGTCAGAGCCCGTTCGTCCGTCCCTAGTTTGTTAATTGCCAAACGAAGAAGCTTCTCGTAATATTTCTCTGGAGCAGTCAAGCACTTGATTGTTGACCTTAAAAATTTGAGATATTCGTCTTCAGGGTCTGCTTTCAAGTCCTGCAAAATTGATGAATATAGGTCAAGAGATGGACAGCGTAACAATGCATCCACTACAAAAAAGAGTGTGTTGACAGGATTAACCGGTAGCTGGTTTAAAATGTGTGTGGGTTCAAACTTGTCATCTTAAATTTGAATCTTTAACAACTTAAGAAGTTCTATGAATTAATGGTAAACGTTGATCGACTTTCGACATTTTAGCCTGGTTTTTCTTTGACCAGATTAAGCACAAGCCAAATCAAAACGGGTGTTGTGAGTTCATTTAGACATAATACCTTTGTTATGGCATTCCCAAATTGATTGTTGTACTGGTTTAATGTTGCATTGAGCTGAGCTTTGCTTCTTGTTGCAAGAATCCTTATCAGCTCATCATCATTGTAAGCTTTGTCACAGATCTTCTGATGGAACGTTTTGGCCTCTGATTTTGCTAACGTCATGTTTACTTCATCTCCCTCATAACGATAAGCACTCACTAGAGGAACTAAAAGCTGCGGGGGAGAAAAAATATATTCATAAATGAACACATAACATATGACACGCCTGAGATAAGTGAATAGCTAGAACAACCTACACATTAAATTGCTAGCGATAAGCAGGTGTTGAGCAAAGTAATTGGTCAAAATGTATCACTTTTTAAACGTACGGGCCTGAACACGTCGCGATATCACTTTCAATTCAGAAACTTGAAGCATTTTTATATGAGTACAATAATAATATAATTACAAAAATCTACTAGTTGTTTTATTTTAAAAAAGTCATATATTTTAAAAGCGAACTTTTGATGCCTGTCAAGCGGCTCAATCAATTCACATGGTTTCCTATTGATTAATTTTTTTTACTTGACCTAGACGTGTGTGAGTTTTAACACAACCAAATCGACCCATTCATTAATCAATAGGTCCAAAATGACACATCTGAGTAGCCTTTAAAATCTGAGCGTCGTATAATGTAAGAAGTTAAGGATATATATATATATATACCTTTCGGTAATCACCAGATGTGTGATGTGCAACATCTTCCTCCATGGATTTCTTGTACTTAGCATGATATGCCTGCCTGGCACAAAGTAGCTGTTGAGAAGACCTGGTGCATGCAATTTCCATGATAACCCAATTGCTTGCAGTCAGTTTCTTGGTTGCTTCAATAGCCAGGTACGCATCACGCTCTGCTGGCTCCAGTGTCCACAACATCACTGCCCGCTGTTAAGAAAAGGAAAGAACATATTTTAGTGATTCCATGAAAGTGATTTTGATTAAAATATATTTACTCATGGGTGAAATGAGTTGCTTGAGTAGCAAATATTAAGAATTTCGAAATGGATCAAAATTGTAGCCTCTATTATTAAACAAAGCTAACCATCCACGATTAAAACGAACTAATGAAGAGTTGATGGATAAAAAGTAACCTGAAAATCGCTTGAAAGTTCAGAGTCAAGATCCTTAAGGAGATCTTCACCGTATGTTTGAGAATATGATTCCTGAATCTTTTTGCGCTGAGCTCCATCTCTATGAGCCAGAATCTGAATGATCAATGCCTCATTTGTTCCCCAACCTACACACGTTATCAACTTTTACTCATTATCATAGATCCAGTGTTATAATAACACGTAACCAACGGTACAATGCTCTAAGACATGATGTGTGGTAAAATAAAAAAATACTGTAATAGATACCACAGGGTTTGCGATGATAGTAATTAATGTGATCCAATGTATCTTTGACAAAACTAATAAATAAAAAATAGACACCGGGCTACATGTATGGTTCAATGCTATTTACGATATTATATTAGACACGAACAGATCAAAGATCAATACTCCAATATTAATAAATAAATAAAAATGAACCATATGATACATTACGATCTAATAAATTAGTACCTGCAAAGGCTTTTCGGAGTTGCTCACAGTCTTCAGAAGGAGAAGGAATAGTTGATGGTAACTTAAGTGTCGCCATTATTGTTTTGTGATTTTATTTTTGTGTGTGATTGTGTAATGATGGTGTTACGAAGAAATATATACTACAGGTAGCATTGAATTCATAACCCACCGTCCATGCCACATCACACGCTTCTTGTTTTTTATTATTTTTATTTTATACCTAACATTTTGTAATATTCATGGAAAAATTACACATTTAGTTTTTATAATTTGTCTATGTTTGGCAAGAGTTTTCCTAAAGTTTTTATAGAGCTGTTAACTATTTTGTTAAAATAATTTAATAGCTCTTTTTAACAGAATAGTTTTTAAGATCTTTTAACTTTTTATTTTAAACAAATAGCTCTTAAATAAAAAGTTGATTCATACAGTTTTTTAAATTTTCAAGAGCTGTTAGATATGTAAATTACTGATATAACCTCCAACCATATTATAATTTATTTGAATTTTTCCTTTTAAGTCATTTTACATCTTAATTTTACAGTCAACAGCTAATATACCAAACACATTTATTAAAATTAACAGCTTTTTAGTAAACAACTTACAGTTAACAGCTTACAGTTAACAGCTTACAGCTTACAGCTATTTTTGCCGAACATAGCATTTATCTCAAAAATCACGTTTCGTCCCTTTAAATACACGAGGTGAGTTCTACATATAACATGAACCAATAAAAGAAGAAAAGAATCAATCTCAACCATTGATTTTTTCCATCAAAAAAATAAAAACTTTATCTTTCACCTTTTTCTTAAAAAGACCATATCTTTCAAACGATAAATTGCCAGATTCCGAATACCCCATTGCGATGAAAAAATCCTTATCTTTTAGTAGACGGACACTTTTATATATTTTTGACGATTTTTTATTATTACAATTTTTTACTATAAAAATCACATGTGATTCTGAAAAATTACTTGTGATTCTTTTATTTAAAAAAATCAATTTTTTTTAGAATAAATAAATAGTTTTTATTATTATTTATTAGAGTAATTATTTTCATATAGTTTCGATAATTTTTTTGTTAAAATTTTCGTAAAAAAATTACACATGATTTGTAAAATCACTTGTGATTTGTTTTTTTAAAATGCATGTGTGATTTCACATACCGCATCTGATTTCATAAATGTACATGTGATATTAAAGTAACAAATCACGTGTGATCTCAGAACTCCATAAATTGCAAATGATTTTACAAATTCACGTGTGCTTTATAAAGTAATAAATCACATGTGATTTTTCTTAATCACATGTGATCCGCGTGTGCGGAAAAAAAAATCGTCGAAAGTATATTGAAATACGTATCTATAAAAAGAAAATTTAATTCTCTTCATGATGGTATAATCTTCAACTACAAAAATCACATATGATTTCACAAAAATCACATGTGATTTACAAAATCACATGTGATTCGGAAAAATCACATGTGATTTTAATGTAATGACGAGAATATTTTTTCGAATCACATAAAGATAAGAAAATTATACCTCCACGAAATAATTAAACTATCTATTTATATATATGTACTTCTATATATTTTCGACGAATTCTCTTCGCGATTGTATAATTTTCGACTACAAAAATCACATGTGATTTCACAAAATCACATGTGATTTCACAAAAATCACATGAGATTTCAAAGTAACGACGAGAATATTTTTGCTATTTAATATACGATTATTTTCATATACTTTTGACGGTTTTACAATGTTGAAACTTTCGCCAAAAATTTATACGTGATTGCAATCACCTGTGATTTTTTGTTTTAAAATTCATGCGTGATTTCATGAATCACATGTGATTTCATAAGTGCACATGCGATATTGAAAGTTAACAAATCACATGTGATTTTATAAATCTCATATATCGCATGTGATTTTACAAATTCAAGTGTGATTTTTAAAGTAATAAATCACATGTGATTTTTCGAGAATCACATGTAATTTTTTTATGCGAAAATTTAAAAAAAAAATCGAGGAAAGTATATAGAAGTGTCTATCTATATAAAGATAATTTAATTCTCGTTGAGGTGGTATAATTACTTTTGCGTAACAATTAACGGTTTGAGAAATATTTAATTTTTAAAATTTAGAATGAAAGTGAGTTTTTTAAATTATATTAAAAACAATTAATATATGTCATTAGATGAGATTTGAATGGATGGTTGAGATTGAAGGAATTGTACTTTTATTGAAGAGTGTTTCTTATAGAACTTTTCTCTTAAATACACTGGAAATTTTTAACATTAAGTTCATTTGGATATTAAAGTTTATTTGGATACTAAAGGATTAATTTCCACCTTTTGATATCCATTTTAATTTAATTGATAAGTTTAAACACAAAATATATTTTCACCATATTTTTTCAAATATTAATATCTCTTAAACCGTTAATCGTTATGCGAAAAAAAAAACATACCGTTACGAAAAACATTTAATTATCTTTCTATAGATATGTTATATGATATGCTTTCGACAAATATTTTTTTTTTCATTTTTTTTACGTTTTCAAAAATTATCATATATGATACTGATATTATATATGATATAACACCAGTATCATATATAATATAACTTATCATATATGATAGAAAACAATATCATATATGATTTAACATTCTTATCATATGATGAAACGGTATTAACATATATGATATTTCACGTAAATTTAACAAGAAGAAAAATAAATTATTTTTATTCGAAAGTATATCATAATGCATATTGCTAGAAAGATAATTAAACGCTCGTCACGATGGTATAATTATTTTCGTTTAATACTTAACTGTTTAAGAGATATTTAAATTATGAAAAGGAGATGGATTGTGGGGATAAGTCCCCCTTATATTTAAAGAAAAGTATGATATCCAAAATAATTTTTCTCTTATTATTTTTATTTGAGTTTTGTTAACCAATACCTAGATGAAGTTATTATACAATAAATGAATATAAATTTTTCTTATACACATTAATTTTATTGAAAATCATGTTCAGATATAATAACTATTGAATTTTATTTAATATTGTATATATTTAATATATTTTGATGTAAATAAAAAAAAGTTTGTGTTCATTCATTGCATATTAACATCCGCCAAAATGAAAACTCTCTTTATATTATAACATTATGTAATATTTTTAAGGAAAAATTACACATTTCATCTTTATGATTTATATCAAATATCATGTTTCGTCTCTATTTCATTTTAAATAAACTGACAATATTTAATTTTGTAAGTTGTACCCCGAACGGTTCCTATTTTGAAAAATAGAGACTATTCGTGTTACAAGTTTTAAGAAAATTAATTACACATATGATCTCAATTTTTGAGAATAACAATCGTTGAAGTTACAACTTATAAAATTAAAAATTATCAATATATTTAAAATTAAATAAAAACAAAACTTGATATTTGATATAAACCATAAAAATAAAACGCGTATTTTTTCCGATTTTCAATTACATGAAAGATACGTGCTTAGCATGATTTTGACCCAAAGGCCTGCAACATTTATGATCCTTTCTGTTTCACACAAAACGTGTTGAACATGTCATTTTCCTTTCTCTCTATTTTATCAATCGTCAAAACTAATTTATATCTTTATCTATCTGTAAGACAAAGTTTATCTAAAGTGGGTACATACTTTATGCATTTCGGGTGTTCTCGTCATCTTAATCTAAACATAAATTCTTTAGATTAACCAATATTTGGTGGCCAACCAAGAAAGTTGTGAACAAAAAAGTTTGTTTATCTAAACTATAACAATCAAAGCTTCTTGTCATAAAATATGATAAATAAAATAAGGTCTTTTATATTAAGATATTTTTTTCATCTACGTTATATGAGCATTAGATAAAATGATAAAGATACACATAAAAGTAAAAAGAATACTGAAAGACGTTTATGAGTATTTTTCGTACTTTTCTTTGTCTCTCGAGTAATGAGCAAATTCTTTAGACGGTTAAAACCATAAAATACCAATGAACATTTTATTTTTTCTCTCGACATTACTAATATAAAACATATACTCTTATAATCACCAATTACAATCTTTTTGAAAAGTGACGTGCGATAACCGGTTATCATATACAAATAACCTACACTTCATTAAGCTAGTAGGTTATTTCAGTTTTTATTATTTTTATATCTACGTCACTATATTATCATCCAAATTACCCACCTCAGTGATATCATAAACTTATCACTTCCGTAATCTAAAATCAAAATCCTCAACAATAATGGCACCAGATCAGAATCTTAAGATATGGTGTCACTAGATAATCGGAATCCTATGTTGTTGTTTTTTAGGACACAAGGGTTGACGAGGGATACTAAAACGTTGGGTGCGTGTATGAAGAGGAATAGGGGCTGGCTGTTTTGGCTTACACGTGGGTGTTGGTGGTGGTGGGTTATAACTGTGGTGGGTGGTTACGATAATTAGCTACAAGGACTTATGTTGTTGGGTTATCGTATATCTGAGTTGTCGATGGTGGTTGTGTGATGTGACGAGCTTCGGTGGTGGTTGCGTGATTTTGAGGATATGAGTAGTGCATGGTGGTGCGTGATTTTGATGATCTTAGTTTTGTGTGGTAGTTGTGTGGTGTGATGGAGTTAGTGAGTATATTGGTGTTGTGGGTTGTGGTGGCTGGAGTGATTGATTGTGGTGGCTTCAAACATTGTTGCAAGTTTTATCGAGTAGCTATATAAAAAAGAGGAAGATGAAGATGATTGAGGTAGCAAAAAATAATGAAAGTCAAACAAAAATCTAACGTCAGGTGGAAAAAAAAT
Source organism: Glebionis coronaria (assembly GCA_025667525.1). Taxonomy (NCBI): domain Eukaryota; kingdom Viridiplantae; phylum Streptophyta; class Magnoliopsida; order Asterales; family Asteraceae; genus Glebionis; species Glebionis coronaria. The sequence goes on along the minus strand of CM046880.1, from coordinate 33,580,433 downwards.
GACATGGGAAATATTTTAATTACGTTACTAATATTAGCAGGTAACAAGTTTGAGTGGTAATAAGAGTATATGTTCCATATTAGTAATGTCAAAAAAATGAAGAGTTCGTTGGTATTTTATGGCTTTAACCCTTTTTTAGATTAGCCACTTTTTGATGACCAACCAAAAAAGTTGTGAACAAAAGAAGTTCGTTTACCTGACCATGATATGTCATTAAACATGAGAGATAAAATAAGGTGTGTTATATTATTACTTTATTGTCATATGCATTAATCTAAAAACGTAAAGTATCATAACACATTAACATATTATGTGCACTTATATCAGTATCATATCAGCTTTAACACAATAATATTAACATTTCAAAAAATCTTGATACCATAACACAAAATAACATCGCTTTTTTCGTTCATCCCTTTATTTTTCATAAAATCCCCTTAACATTTCATTTATTAAACAAAATAACAAATTACATCCATTCATTAAAAATACAAATTACAAAGTACAAATTAAAAAAACGCATTCGTTTCTAAAACGTATGAAATAAAGAAATACATAAGACCTACCGTCTAGTCATTGTGCAAATTATATTTTCCTTGATTTTAGCATTTTCTTTGTAGATTCAATACGAAACATCTTCTGACAAATCTTTCGTGCTAATCGAGATACATCGCATCTCCTTCAAACGCATTATCGTACGATGCTCGGTGGCTTCCCGTTTACGACAAAACTCGGCCTCCATAAACTCTTCGAATTGGATACTTCCCCGTGCTTGCCCTAGTGCTCGCGATTGTCTTGGATTTATCTTTCTTGCCGACACGTTGTTTGTCGGGAGGATGTGGTCTTGCATTCGGACAGAATAGGCCTCGTGAGCAACCCCGGGATGTCTCTGTTTAAATCATCCGGTTCGGGAATGTCACATTTAGCATGAGATTTCATAAGTTCCCAAGTATCTTCCTGATTAGACGGGTATTCCTATGCTAATCACAATACATAGTTTTAGCTCGTTTTAATACATATGTGTCCTTTGCCATTTTTTCTATATGTTGGCTACGTTTGAAACCGGCATTAAAATTTGTCAATTGACGTTCAACGTATGTCATTTTCTTTTAATCATATCCTTGTTTTTTTTTGGAAATTTGACCAAAACTTATGCATAACCCAAAACCAAAAGGTGTTACCCTCTTGCCCTTTTCCAACATTCATATCCTCGGAAATTTCGATGTAATATTTGTCAAGTAAAGTTTCCTCTTCTGATTGCCAACGTGGCGAAACACCCGACACGTCGAGAAATTTTTTGAAATCGAGGTCGATTTCCTCTTCCAAGTTTTTGTTTGATGACCTTTTCTTGCGGCCTGTCACACCCCACCATGGCGGAATATGGGGCGCGACGTATGGATATTGATAACTGAGATTTTGTATGGTTCAATTAAGTTCTCGGTATCTTAACGAATTCATTTCTGGTTCAAAGTACGACTCAATTGTTTTTGGTGAAAAAGAATGTTTTTGGTTGTTTTAAAATAAATGTGCAAGACGTTAAAGTAAAGAGCAAGTAAATTAAATCTAACTCTAATTGAAAATAAATGGCAAGTATTTAAAAGCGTGACGAAAAGTAAATGGGACTAAAAGTAAATAACGCAAACTTAAATCTATCTAAGGCAAACTTAAAACGCAACTAAAACTTAAACTAAGGCAAGACTAAAATAAATCTAAAGCAATTAAACTTAAAGTGCAACTAAGAAAAAAGGCGGGAAAAATAAAGCTTGAAAATTAAAAACAGAAAGTTAAAAACTGAAATTAAAAAGAACCTGAAATCAGCTCATCCGGAATAATCCTTCGTTCGGAATAATCACTCATCCGGAATGTCACCTTCGTTCGGAATGATTCTTCTTCACTCGGAATATTTACCAAAACCCTTGATCCGGAATAAATCCTTTATCCGGAATATGTCACTTATCCGGAATATGTCACTTATCCGGAATAGAGTCTTGATTCGGAATACTTAAGCTTGATCTGGAATGAGTGGTTGGTCCGGAATGTTTTCCGAATGAATCCCCTTGATCCGGAATGTTGGATATTCCGGATGAAGACCTTGATCCGGAATAATTAATTATTCCGAATAAAACTTCTTGATCCGGAATGTTTTCTTCACAACTTCTTGATTCGGAATGTTTGGTTGATTCGGAATGAAAGGTTTGATCCGGAATGTCCACTGATCCGGAATGTTTAATATTCCGGATGAACACCTTTGATTCGGAATGCAAGAATGTTCCGGATGAACTCCTTTACTCGGAATGTTGCTGATCCGGAATATGGCCTTGATCTGGAATATGTCACTTATTCCGGATGGAAGCCTTTGATTCGGAATATTCACCAAACAATCTTCGTGCGGAATAAACAACTAAAATCCTTGATTCGGAATAACCTTCTTTGATCCAGAATAATCTTGGGAACAGAAACGAAGAACACGCAAGAACAATATGCACTAATCCAATCTAATCTAATCAAAATCAACCACAAGATTAAATCAAACTAATAACAAATAATCACTAATCATAAACAATCAAACCAAAACAATAAAACTAACAATAATGATCAAAATAATCAAAACCCACTTTAATCTAATCAATAAAAATCAAGAACATAAACATAAACAAATAAACATAAAGATTAAAGAAAGGAAGATAGGAGATCAAATAATAAAGTAAAGATTGACAATAATTAAAAAGAAACTTACTTGAAATTAAATGTATTTAAGGTGCAAGACAATTAATTAAATGACATGTAATTAAATGTGCAAAAATTAAAGTGGAAGAGCATAGTTTGTCAAACTAGCCAACAAGAGAAATGTAAATCCTATCTAATCTATTTATAGGGGAGGATTAGGGAGTGCTTAGGAAGCTTCCTCCCCTCTTTCTTCTTTTCCTTAATTGCAAGATTAAGTCCTTAATCTTCTTAATCTTCTTAAATCTTGGACTTTAATGACTTTGTCTCGGGATTTCTTTGAACTCGTCTTGTAATTCTTCAATAAATTAGACTTGAGTTCTTCGGCTTTTAGTAAACTTCCGTCTTTTGACTTTTTCTTCGATAAAAGCCCGTGAATGCCCGTGTTTTCTCTACTTTTCACCTTTTCGTCCTAAATCACAACAAAAACACAAACCACGCATAATTCCGACATAAATGACATAAAATACACGTTTTGGATCAGTTATTATTGTAATTAAGTGGTAAAAAGGATGGGTGTTTACAGACCTATCAAATCCCCTACACTTGACCATTGCAATGTCCTCATGCAATGCAATAGTTACAAAGCACGTTTACATTTTTCATCACAATAAATCCACCTTGGCCTTTATTAAAGAGATAGAAAATAACAAAACAAGTAAAGAAATTAAAAGCATACCTTAGGGTTTTGAAAATGTCATGAATGATTATCATCCTCAAGTTTTCACTTTCTCCAAACCAAGCTTAAAAACAAGATCATTATTATTATAAGTTAGCAAACTAACACGAACTCATGTGGACCAATTATTCACTTAGACTCCCTTATTCCTAGGTGTATCTCTTATATTTTATTGTTGTCTTGAATGATCATGAGGATGCATTGTTGACTTATTTCGATAGTTATTAAGTCTGAAAATAAAGTGAACGATTTAATCAATAGTCAGCTAAAGGACAAAATCTTTTAAAACTGCTTCTCGGGAGCTCATAAAGTTCATATCTTGGCATAACTCGCTTCGCGATTTGAGACCTTTCTCGGACCGATATTTGGAAGCGACTTCATACTTCAAATCTTGAGAGACGTTCATGAAATAATGGCCTTCTCTTCATAATAGGAATTTCTTCACTTGAAGTTTTGAGAGATTCTTCATATTTGGACCACGACTTCTTCATTTTTCTCCAATCTTTATTTTGACTTTGATATACAACGATCTGCCTCCTTTTTGGACTTGGATCTATTTATCCTCATACCTTGTTAGGGCCTTTTTGGATAGACTTCTCCATGGTCTTTTGGGGAGTTTTTGCTTTTCGTCGTGTGTCTCGATCCTTCATATTGATTTTTGATAAATGATTCTTCACATCACTTTGGATCTTTAGCAACAAAATATAGCCCTCATGCCTTGTTAGGGCCTTTTCGGACTCGCCAATCTTCGCATCCCGCTTCAATAAGTTATGCCTTGGCTATGAACTCTAATCCATACCGAGCAACTTTTAAACGATCTTGGGCTAGAAGCTAAGTAACTTTTCAAATCGTACAACCTTATTTATTATAGATAAATTTATTAGCAAGCAATGGGAGAATAGGCTTATAATTAACTCACATAAATTCACGAAAGAATAGTAAACTTATAATTGACTCTATCATCTCTCGTTCTCCACAGTTTAAAATCTCAAAGAATGAGACTTGTGGATGCTTAGCCTATTAAATCAAAGTTTTGGGTTTTCGAGTCGCCTATAGGATCTTGCAAACTCTTAGACTTTTTCAAGTTTTAGAAATCGCGTTTTAAAGTTCCCTTGATAAACGACTCTCTAGGATCAATTATAGGAACTTGCGAAAAGTTCTTGTTCTTAACCCGTGAGAGTTAAGACTTTCGCGTTTTATAGCTCCCTATATAAAAGCCTAGCAAAACTTGACTTAAACATGTTAAGGATACTAGCTAGAGTAAACTTAGATAAGTAAACTCGGGTTGAGTCAAAAGATTCACAACATTTGAAAATTAAAACCACTATATTGAAAATTTATTCTAATAAGGAAATAAAATAACTATACAAAGGGAAAAACTAATAGGCCAAAATAGATCAAAAATTTTGAAAAATGTCAAAAAATTGATTTTCCGGTTAAAATGAGGACAAATACAAGGAAAAGGCCACTTAACTTCGATAGAAGTCCCCCTTACACTTAAGATAAACATTGTCCTCAATGTTTAAGCATGTGGGAGTAAACTCCCCTACACTTAGGACATTGTGCACTTTGTTTAAATCGCGCTAAGGAAGAGACAACTAAAGAGATTCCTATTTTAATATTGAAAAATATAAAATAGTGAATCGAAAAGAGTTTAGGATAGAACCGGGAAGACGGGAACACGGAATCACGGGTCGTCAAAAATCATCAAGAGTGGATCATTGAGCGCTCGAATCCCTGAATAGTAGAAGAGAGGAAATAGCGAACACCAACGGGTCTCCCCCTACACTTATGGTAAAAACAAAGAAAAAGATAGATAGATAGTCGGGTTGCCTCCCGAGAAGCGCTTGTTTTTGTTAACCGAGTCACGAGCATGACTCGTCCCCGAATTAAATTGTCCATGGGGAAGCCTCGAATGTAATGCCGGGATCAAAGACCTTGTCCTCGTTCCCGGAGGAATATAACAAAGGAGAGGCAGGAGGATAAGTCTTGAATGGTAGGAAGGTCCTTTCAACATACAAGAAGTATGTGAAATCTTGATCCACGGGAGGTGGGGTGGGTAAAGGAATCACATTGTCATCCTCCAAAGACAATGGATGCTAACCAATTGGCAAAGCCGTAAGGTTATCAATCATAGAATGGTCATTGTCACCTCCCGGGTCAAAGCACTCATCCTCATTTCCCGGAGAGTGAAATTGATACATCACCCGCTTTGGCGTGCTTTCAGTAGGATGAGGGGGCAATATAATATGAGAAGTAAGAGAAGAATTACCTTCCATCCGTGTCACCTGTCCAGTAGAGTCAAATCTCTCCACCTCTGCTATAGAAGGGGGCATAGCTAACAAAGTATGCTCATCAATAGCAAGAGAAGCAGAGATATCAATGTCCTCAATCCCTTCGTCAAAGAGAGGATTCACCTTACTAGATATGTAATCGTCATCAAAATCAAATAAAGGGTTCGAATAAATCTTGAAAGTTTCCTTCGGAACGTCTTCATCAGATAGTGACTCGTCATCACTGGAAGTAAAATCATCATCTTGACCAAAAAGAGGATTAGAGAAAGCCAAAGAATCCTCTCCCAAAGTGTTGGTGGAAGGAACATTGATAGGTGTGAAAACACCCATCCTTTTACCACTTATTTCTTGCTAAAACAAGACCAAAACGCGTATTTGATGTCATTTGTTTGGAATTATGCGTGGTTTGTGTGTTTGTTGTGTTTTCAGAGCCAACCGGATGAATATTAAAGAAAACATGGGATTGCACGGGTTTTATCGAAGAAAAAGACTCAAGACGAAGTCTATTGTCCAAGAGATGCAAAATATTTGAAGTCAATGGGCCTATTTGAAGATTTATCGAAGAAAAGGACCAAAGACGAAGATTTACATATGTCGAAGAACTCAAGTCTATTAATCAAAGAAATTAAAAAGACGAGTTGAATTTATTCATCGACAAATCCTGAATCAGAATCGAAAACGTCGACTTTACCGAAAAGACGAGAAGACGAAAAGAAAGAAGAAAGCCCACTCACCAAACAACCACTTGGCCTATATAAGGAAATCCCTTCACACATTTGGAGCTAGTTTTTCTTTCCAGTCTTCTCTTTTTCTTTCGTAGGAAGCCAACACCATTAAGGTGTTGGTGATTTTTCATTTTTGTTGAATCCTTAATCTTGTAAGTTTTTAATCTTTCCTTTTGTTTACTCTACCTTAATCAATCAATATAATCCTTCCATTAATCTTGTTCATCTTCATCTTTTTGATTTAAAGTTTAAAGTTCTTATTTGGTTGATTTGATCTTCAAAATTTATTGGGTTTTGTGTTTTTATTGTTGGGATTTGATGTTTATGGTTTATAAATGATTAGTGTTTAGTTTGGTTTAAATCTTTTGGTTAAATTTAGTTTGTTTTGATTAAAATCGTATTACCCTATATTTTCTGTTTACTGTTCTTCGTCCCCAGTATTCCGGATCAACATAGATATTCCGGATCAAGCACTGTTTACATTTATTCTGAACCAAGATTGTTCATCCGGAATATATTATATTCCGGATCAAAACCTTTCATCCGGAATAATCAATTATTCCAGATCAACTCCATTATTCCGGATCAAGCCCCTTTCCATTTTACTCCGCATCAAAGCCTTTCATCCGGAATAATCAAACATTCCGGATCAACTCCATTATTCCGGATCAAGCTCTTTGCCATTTTATTCCGCATCAACTATTATTCCGAATCAACAGTTTTATTCCGGATCAAATTTATTCCGGATCAGTAAGTTCATCCGGAATAATCAATATTCCGGATGAGTGACATTATTCCGAATCAAGGTTTTTAAGAAAGTTATTCCGCATCAACCACTACATTCCGGATCAACAACTTTATTCCGGATCAACTTTCTATTCCGAATGAAGTGTTTTCTAGTAAGGGGTATTTACTGTTTCTGTTTTATTGTTTAATTTTAATTCGATTTCAGTCTTATTTTATTAACTGCTTTTAGTCTAATTTTATATCTTTGTGCATTTAAACCTTTTTAGTAGAATAGAAAACCAAACCCCTTTTTAGTAACCAAGAACAACTATTCCACTTTGAACTGTGATCAATTCGAGAAGATTCCGAGAGAATTATATTGAACCCAATGCAAAATCTTTGTATCAAATGGCGCCGCTGCCGGCTCTTCTCGTAAGGATTAACAGTTTTTTGTGAGAAATTGGATTTTGGGATCCGTTCACCGTGAACGTTTCTTTTTCATAAAAAATTTCAAAAACCCTAAAAAAATATAAAATTTTCAAAATACAAAAAAAAATTAAAAAAAACATAAAAACCAAAAATATTTCTTGTTTCCTTTGTTAGTTCTTTTGCAGGTGTATGCGCACTCGATCAACGTCTTATCAAGAGCCCGAGACTCTCGATAACTTAGACATGGCCGGTGTTCACCACAACAATAACAATCCACCTCAAAACAACATGAATAATAACAACAATGAACCTCTACCGGACAATCGCCCTATGATTGAACTTTTGCAAGCACATGTAGAGGGCAACAACGATCCAATTGTCATACCCGTGATTGCAGCCAACAACTTTGAGCTCAAATCCGGCTTTATTCAGATGGTCTCTGCTCAACCATTCTTGGGGCGTACCATTGATGATCCTCATGACCACATTAAACGGTTCCTGCAGCTCACGAATACGGTCAAATTCAATGGTGTTCCACAAGAGGTAATCCGTTTACAACTTTTTCCTTTCTCCTTAGAGGGACAAGCCCGACATTGGCTTGCAAAGGAACCGCCACAAAGTATTCTGACGTGGACGGATTTGGAGACCAAATTCATAAACTACTTTTTCCCACCCTCTCGTACTACCTCTTTGCGGAATGAAATTATTAATTTTGAACAAAAGTATGATGAGTCTTTTAGTGAATCTTGGGACCGTTTTAAAGACCTTTTAAGAAAAAAGCGCCCATAACATGGTTTTACCAAAGTGCACCAAATTAATACTTTTTATAATGGTTTAAGCATGAATGACCAAGATTCACTAAACAGTGCCCCGGGGGGTAATATTTTGGTGAAGAGTTCTTATGCCGCTTGGGATATTATTGAAAATAAGTCTCGTGTGCAAACCAAGAGTGTTCGGACCAATGCCGCTAGTGCTAGTACTAGTGACAACGACAAGCGACTTGACAAAATTACTACGCTTCTTGAATCGCTTGCTACCCAAACCGCTAGCAACACCAACAGCATCAACGCTAAAAACGCTCAAGTCAATGTTGTAAGCCAACCATGTGAAATATGAGGGGGTCCTCACTCTTACACTACTTGTACCTCCACCCAAGACTATCCTTCTGAGAATGTTAATGCAGCATACGGTACCTATCTTCCGGCCGCTTATCAAGCTCGTCCTCAAGGAGACCGCAACTTGCTCAGCTATCGCTCAAACAACTTTCTTTCCCCGCCCGGTTTTCCTCCTAACAACCCAAACCAACAACAAAACCTCAATCGCCCTCCTCAACAACAACCTCGTGCACCATACCAACCACCTCAAAGACAACCATATCCACCTCAAAGAAACAACCAACTTTATCAACAACCTGCTTATCAACCACCCGCCTACCATGCTCCTCCTCCCCACCAACCCACCGCATTACACCAAGATGTTGAAACCTACATGAGGACTAATGATGTGATCGTGGAAAATCTCCAACGGGAAGTGCTCAACTTGAAAGCAGACATGGTGAAACAAGGGAACGATCTTAGAGCCGATATGTGAAATTCTTTGAGTAGTCAAACGAATGACCTAAGGAACATGATGGCTGGTTTCTTCCAAGGTAATCAATCCTCTTCTTCGAGTACTCTTCCGAGTAACACCGTGGCTAATCCAAGAGGGGAGATGAAAGCAATCACCACTCGCAGTGGCAAAGGCACCAAGGAACCCGAGCTTCCTATACCTCCACCGGTGATTGTGACTAAGGAAAACGAGTCCCATATTCCTATTCCTCAATCTTCTACTTCCCCAATTCCTCCACCTCTTACTTCTACCCCTCCTCCACCCAACGATGTGAGTGATCCTTCGATCCCAAAGCCTTCCTCTTCTTCCGATATACCTTATCCCTCAAGGTTGAGGAAAGAGAAGCTCAAAAGCAAGGACGATATTCAGGTTTTGAACTTTCTCAAAATGTTTAAACAATTGAATTTCAACATCTCCTTCGCTGAGGCTCTCGCTCACATGCCTAAATATGCGAAAATGTTCAAAGATCTTCTTAGCGACAAGGAGAAGATTCTTGATATTTCTAATACCCAACTTAACGAGAAATACTCTGCAGTGCTCTTAAGGAAATTGCCAACCAAACTTGGTGATCCGGGTCGCTTCTTAATCCCTTGCAACTTCCCGGGAGTAGAGAATTGCATGTCCCTAGCCGATCTAGGTGCCAATATTAACTTAATGCCTTTAAGTGTTTGGAAGCAATTATCTCTCCCTGAGCTAGTCCCCACCAAAATGACTTTGGAATTAGCTAACCGTACGGTTGCTTATCCAGTGGGGATAACCGAAGACGTTTTTGTAGGAGTCGACAAATTCACTTTTCCCGCCAATTTCGTCGTCGTCGCCTACGATATGGACCCTCGTGTGCCATTAATCGTTGGACGTCCATTCTTGAGGATCGGTCGCACTTTCATCGATGTTGAAGCGGGTGAGCTTATCATGAGAGTGGGTGACGATAAAATCGTCTTCAACATGGGAAAGCTTTCTAAACAGCCTTATTCATACGAGAGTGTTAATTGTATCGACGTTCTTGATGAGGCTTGTGAAGAACACTTCAACGATGCTTGCAAAAGTATTTCTACCTCTCCTCCCAATGTTGAGACCGTTTCCTCTATTGATTCATCACTAACTCTATTTGGAGAAAGTGATTTCCTTTGGAAAGATTTTGAAGCAACCATGGGAGATGTGAACTTAGAAAATGACGATCCTCCCACCGATTGGGATGAAGATATTTGTCTCATTGAGAAACTTCTCAAAAAGGACCATATTTCTCCACCATCTCCTAAGGCTATTGCTATCGATGAAACGACTTTGAATACGCCTCCCATCGAAAATCCTCTGGATTTAGAGCTTAAGGAGTTGCCGTCCCATCTCGAGTACGTGTTCCTTGAAGATAAGAAGAAGTCGCCCGTCATCATTGCTAAGGACTTGAAAGAAGAAGAGAAATCTCGCCTCATCGCCGTGCTTAAAGATCATAAGAAGGCAATTGCTTGGAAAATTTCCGATATCCGCGGAATTGATCCAAACTTTTGTACTCACAAGATTCTCATGGAAGATGACTTTAAACCCGCAATCCAGAGCCAAAGAAGGGTTAATCCTCGCATTCATGACGTCATCAAACAAGAGGTTATCAAACTTCTTGATGCCGGCTTGATTTACCCTATTTCAGATTCGCCATGGGTAAGTCCCGTCCATTGTGTGCCCAAGAAGGGCGGAATAACCGTTGTTCCCAATGAACACAACGAGTTGATTCCTACTCGACTCGTTACTGGGTGTAGAGTTTGTATCGACTATCACAAACTCAATGATGCCACGAGAAAAGATCACTTTCCTCTTCCTTTCATGCATCAAATGCTCGAGCGTCTAGCGGGTAATGACTATTAATGCTTCTTAGACGGTTTCTCTGGGTATTTTCAAATTCCCATTGATCCCAAAGACCAAGAGAAGACCACATTCACTTGCCCCTACGGAACATTTGCTTACAAACGCATGCCTTTCGGTTTATGCAATGCTCCTGGGACATTCCAAAGGTGTATGATGGCTATCTTCCATGACATGGTTGAAGAAACTATGGAAGTCTTCATGGATGATTTCTCGGTTTATGACGATTCTTTCTCTGCTTTCCTTGCCAATTTAGAACGTATGCTTAAGAGGTGTGAAGACACTCGCCTTGTTCTTAATTGGGAAAAATGTCATTTCATGGTAAAAGAGGGCATCGTGCTAGGACACAAAATCTCCAAAGCCGGTCTTGAAGTGGACCGTGCTAAAGTCGATGTTATTTCTAAATTGCCTCCACCTTCAACCGTGAAGGGTGTGAGAAGTTTCCTTGATCATGCGGGCTTCTACCGTCGATTCATCAAAGATTTTTCTAAAATCGCTCGCCCGATGACCCACCTCTTGGAAAAAGATACTCCTTTTATCTTTTCCAAAGAGTGTATTGAAGCCTTCAATCTTCTTAAGGATAAGCTAACTAAGGCACCGGTCTTGGTTACCCCTAATTGGGAGCTGCCTTTCGAGTTGATGTGCGATGCTAGCGACTTTGCTATTGGAGCAGTTTTGGGCCAAAGAGTGAATAAACACTTCCAACCAATCCATTACGCTAGCAAGACAATGACGGGGGCTCAATTGCATTACACGACAACCGAAAAAGAGCTTTTAGCTGTTGTCTATGCTTTTGAAAAGTTTCGCCCCTATCTTGTCCTTTCTACCACCATCGTGTATACCGATCATTCCGCGTTGAAGTACTTGTTAACTAAACAAGATTATAAACCAAGACTTCTTCGCTGGGTTTTGCTACTTCAAGAATTTAAAATCAAAATTCGTGATAAGAAGGGAGCTGAAAACCTAGCCGCGGATCATCTCAGTAGACTTGAGGATCCTTATCAAGGGGTATCATCCGAACAAAGAGATCAATGACTCTTTTCCCCTGGAGACCTTAATGTCTATCAATTCGAATCAAGATGAGACCCCGTGGTTTGCGGACATTGCAAACTACTTGGCGGGTGGAATTCTCATTGACGGGTTAACATCCCAGCAAAAGAAAAAGTTCTTTAAAGACATTAAGACTTACTTTTGGGATGACCTGTATCTATTCAAACAATGTGATGATTTGATTATTCGCCGATGTGTTGATGGACCGACGGCTTTAGACATTCTCGAAGCTTGCCACAAAGGACCCACTGGTGGTCACTTTGGTCCCAACTACACCGCCAAAAAAGTGTTCGATTCGGGATTTTATTGGCCCACCCTTTATCGTGATGCTCACGAGATGGTTAAACATTGTGATGCTTGCCAAAAACAAGGCAAGATCACACATAAAGATGAGATGCCTCAAAATTTCATACAAGAATGTGAAATCTTTGATGTATGGGGTATCGACTTTATGGGGCCATTCCCTTCCTCTAAAGGAAACAAATACATCCTTGTAGCCGTTGACTACGTTTCTAAATGGGTTGAAGCCAAAGCTTTACCCACTAATGACGCAAGGGTGGTTTGTAACTTTTTGAAATCGCTGTTCGCTAGATTCGGTGTGCCTCGTGCCATTATTAGTGATCACGGGACTCATTTTTGCAATGATCAATTTGCAAGAGTCATGGCTAAGTATGGTGTAAATCATCGTCTTTCCACCGCATACCACCCACAATATAATGGCCAGGCTGAAATCTCTAACCAAGGATTAAAGCGAATTCTTGAACGAACCGTGGGAGAGCATCGTGCCTCATGGGCCGATAAACTTGATGATGCTCTGTGGGCTTTTCGTACCGCATACAAGACTCCGATTGGTTGTACACCATATCGTCTCGTGTACGGGAAAGCGTGCCACCTCCCCATTGAGTTGGAGCACAAGGCTTACTGGGCCTTGAAGTGGGCTAATTTCGATATCAACAAAGCCGGTGACCTACGCAAGATCCAACTCAATGAGCTGAATGAAATCCGGAATGAGGCTTATGAAAATTGTTTGATCTATAAGGAAAGGACTAAGCTCATTCACGACTCTAAGATTAAAAACCGAGAGTTCCAAGTTGGAGACAAAGTTTTACTCTTTAACTCTCGGTTGAAAATATTTTCGGGAAAGCTGAAATCTCGTTGGTCCGGCCCATTCACCATTGCCCAAATTTTTCCATATGGTACTCTCGAGCTCGCTCAACCTAATGGACCTAATTTTAAGGTGAATGGCCAACGAGTGAAGTTGTACTTTGGTGAGGACATTAATAAGTGTGAAAACACTTATCCTTTTACCACTTATTTCCAATAATAACAAGACCAAAACGTGTGATTTATGTCGTAAAAGTCGGAATTATGCGTGGTTTGTGTTTTTATTGTGTTTTAGGACCAAAATATGAAAAAGGAAGAAAACACGGGATTTCACGGACTTTTATCGAAGAAAACGGGAAAAGACGAAGTCAAAAGATCAAGAGTGCAAAAAGAACGGAAGTCCAAGGCCTATTCTGAAGATTTATCGAAGAAAAAGACTAAAGACGGAAGTTTAACGAAGTCGAAGAACTTAAAGTCTAATAGAAGAAGAAAATTAAAAGACAAGTTCAAATCCCGAGACGACAAAGACAAAGAATTAAAGTCGAGTCAAGAAAACGTGAAGAAAGCAAGAAAGAAGAAAGCACCACACATGCCTTCCACTTCCCTATAAATACCCTCCTAATCACATTAGGAGGGTGGTTAGCTAGTTTTTATTTTTCAAGTTTTCTTTCTAGTTTTTAGAGAGAGAAAGTCTTAAACTTTCTCTCAGTAGATTTCATTCTCTCTTTTAATCTTTGAAGATTAAACATCTTGTATTGCTTATTTACATTAATCAAGTTCCATTTTTAAGCTTTTAAATCCTTACTCTCATTCTACACTTCTTGATTTATCCTTCCTTTGATCCGAATTTCACAACTCACTCGTATGATTTGATGTTTTCGTGAATAAAGGTTTGATCTTTTGGTTTGCACACAAGCTCTTACACGTTTAGGTCATAAGCTCATAATGCTTATTGGCTTATTCGAATCTTAGCTTATTGATTTTCGGACTTCTTCAAGGTTTTTAGTAGTTTTAAGTTCATTTCATAAAGTTCTTGATTTTAAGTTTTGAAAAGTCATCGAATTTGAGCTTTTTGGGATCGTTTAAGATTCGTTTAGATTTGCTTATTGCATTTGCTTATTGAGATTCACTCTTGCCACAAATTTCGGAATCAGTTTCCATCCATCGCAATCTTAGGGTTTTGACACACATTCCGACGGTTCAATACACATTCCGATAGCTTTTGGTATTTGATCGCAATAACCCGTTAGGGTTTTACTTTGCGATCGGTTGGTTAATCCCCCTTATTCCGATCTGGGTTGCGATCGCCTATTGCGATCGCATCTTCCGACGGGTCTTAAGGTCTTGGTTAAGACGAAGTGCTGCCCATTTTTCGATAGCATCTTTCCGATAGATTTACATTGCGACAGTAGTACTTTACATCATTCCGATCGGAATCATTGCGATAGTGGCTTTCCGATAGGTGTTCATTGCGATAGTATCGATCTTGATTATTCCGATGGGTGTCAACATGAATTATTCCGATGGCCTTTTTATGTATTCCGATAGTTGCTATTTTGGAGTATTCCGATGGTCATGAATTGTTTTATTTCGATTAACTAAGTTTTTAAGTTTTAAAGTTTTTCAAAATTTTTAGTTTCAAGTATTTTCTTAATTGACTTTGATTTTAATTTTCTCAAAGTTTCAAATTTACTCAACGACACTTTAATTACTTGCCAATAGTTTAAAACAAATCAACCAAACCATTCTCTTGATTCACCAAAAGACGATTGAGTCACACTTAAGACCGGTTTTCAATTCGAAAGGATTCGGACGATAAGATTGTATACCTAGCCAAAAGCGAAGTATTAAATGGCGCCGCTGCCGGCTCTTTTCGTTACGATAAACGGTTTTTAGTGAGAGACGCATTGAATTTTGGGATCCGTTCTTTGAACGTTATTTTCATTGCCTCAAAAATTCCCAAAAATCCATAAAAAATATAAAACTCTTCAAAAATACAAAAACATTAAAAAATCATTAAAAAGCAATTCTTTTCAAAAGGTTTTGCACCATAAAGATTATAGATATTCTCTTTGTGTATATCTTTCTTCCGCAGGTGTATGCGTACTAGATCTTCGAACTATTCTGAGCCCGAGACTCGTGAAGATTTAGATATGGCTGGTGTTAACAACAACAATAATCACCCACCTCAACACAATTTGAATAACAACAACAACAACAACAACAACAATGTCCTCTTACCTGATTTACGAACCATGGAGGAATTGTGCCAACCCACCATGAACGGACGCGGAGGCCCGATTGCGCCAATGCACGTCACGGCTCAGGAGTTTTCGTCGAAGCATCACATGATACAACAAGTGCAAACGAACCCGTTTCGTGGAATTCCGGATGATGATGCCAACAAACACCTCGACAAATTCATTACCATGACCCAAAGCATGAAGTGCTCCGGTGTTTCTATGGATGACCTTCGCCTCCAACTCTTTCCACACTCGCTTTCTCACCATGCCGAAAAATGGTTTGACCGTCTTCCTAAGAATTCTATTCATACGTGGAACGACATGACTCAACGCTTTTTATCGCGCTACTTTCCCCCATCCATGGTCACTAGCCTTCGTAACCAAATCAGTGGATTCATGCAAGAGAATGATGAATCGCTTTTCGATGCTTGGGAACGATACAATGATTTGATCGACCGTTGTCCTAATCACAATATGCTCCCCGTCACTCTCATTGACACCTTTTACAATGGTCTCACTTTTCGTGATCGTGACACGATCAATGCCGCCGCTGGTGGTACTTTTATGAAAAGGAGACCGGAGGAGTGTCGAGAGTTGATTGAAAACATGACTACTCACCACAAGAATTGGGATTCTTCCGCATCCTCAAGATCTAATCAGAGAGTCAATGTTTCATCTACTTCTTCCACCACCAACTCGTCTGTTTTGGAACGTGCTATTCTTGATATTAACAAAAGTCTCCAAATTTTGACTTCTAACCAAACTCAACAAGCTAAAGCCGTTGCTATTTCTTGTGACACATGTGGTGGTCCTCATTCCTACAATGAGTGTCCTTCTACTCACGGTAATTATTCTGAAGACGTTAACGCAGCATACGGTACTTATCCCACGGGAGGCTATCAAGCCCGCCCTCAAGGAGACCGTGGCTTGCTAAGTTATCGTTCAAACAATTATCTTGCTCCTCCCGGTTTCCCTCCTGCAAACCAAAACCAACAACAAAGCTATAACCGAAACAACCAATCCCAACCTCGTGCTCAAAATCAATATCAATCCCAAAGAAACCCATACCCAACTCAAGGAAATTCTCAAGCTTACCAAGCTCCACCTCTCAATCAACCGATGGCAGTGAACCAAGACGTCGAGACGTTTATGAAGACTAATCGTGAGTTGGTGACGAATCTTCAGAGTCAATTTGTCAACTTGAAGAATGACATGGTGAAACAAGGAAGCGATATTCGAGCCGAGCTAAGGAATGATATGGCCAAACACAGCAATGAGATTAATGCGAACATGCAAAACTCTTTTAACAATCAAGCTGTTCATCTTCGTGATATGATTGGTTCGCTCATCCAAAGTAATCAACCCTCTTCTTCGGGTACTCTTCCGAGTAATACCGTTGCGAATCCAAGGGGGGAGATGAAAGCAATCACCACTCGTAGTGGAAAAGGTTATATGGAACCAGAGCTTCCTACACCTCCACCCGTGATTGTGACCAAGGAAAAAGAGCAACTTTCCCCACCTCCTTCACCTTCTATCCCCATTTCCCCACCACCCGTGGTTTTGAGTGATCCTACTCCATTAAAGCCTTCTTCTTCATCCAGTATACCTTATCCTTCAGGGTTGAGGAAAGAGAAGCAAAAGAGCAAGGATGATATTCAGGTTTCAAACTTCCTAAAAATGTTTAAACAATTGAATTTTAACATCTCCTTTGCCGAGGCTCTCGCTCACATGCCAAAATACGCTAAGATGTTTAAAGATCTTCTAAGTGATAAGGAAAAGCTTCTTGACATTGCTCAGACCCAACTTAATGAGAACTGCTCCGCAGTGCTCTTAAGGAAATTGCCCACCAAACTTGGTGATCCGGGTCGCTTCTTGATTCCGTGCAACTTCCCGGGAGTAGAGAATTGCATGGCCCTAGCCGATCTAGGTGCCAGTATAAACTTAATGCCTTTAAGTGTTTGGAAGCAATTATCTCTCCCCGAGCTAGTCCCCACCAAAATGACTTTGGAATTAGCCAACCGTACGGTTGCTTATCCAGTGGGGATAGCCGAAGATGTCTTTGTTGGCGTGATAAATTCACCTTCCCGGCGGATTTTGTCGTCGTTGACTACGAGATGGATCCCCGTGTTCCATTAATCGTTGGACGTCCATTCCTGAGGACCGGTCGCACTCTCATTGATGTAGCCGCGGGCGAAATAATCATGAGAGTTGGTGACGATCAAATTGTCTTCAACATGGGTAAGCTTTCTAAGCAACCTTATTCATATGAGAGTGTTAATGCTATTGATGTTCTCGATGAGGCTTGTGAAGAACATTTTCATGATGCTTGCAAAAGTACTCTCTCTTCTCTACCCAATGTTGAGACCATTGCCTCAATTGCTCCAGCATTGACTCCTTTTGGAGAAAGTGACTTGGATGATTTCGAAGCTAGCTTGGGTCCTCTCGATATTAAGTATGATAATTTGTCCACCAATTGGGATAAAGACATTCGTACTATTGAGAGACTTCTCAATGAGGACAATATTTCTCCACCCACTCCAAAAGAAGTTACAAATGATGATCCTACTTTGACTAAGCCTTCCATTGACAATCCGCCGAATTTAGAGCTTAAAGATTTGCCGTCTCATCTAGAGTACGTTTTCTTAGAGGAGGATAATAAGTTGCCCGTCATTATTGCTAAGGACTTAAAAGAAGATGAAAAATTCCGACTTATCAATGTGCTTAAGAATCATAAGAAAGCAATTGCTTGGAAAATCTCCGACATTCGCGGAATTGATCCTAATTTTTGTACTCATAAAATTCTCATGGAAGATGACTTTGAACCCGTGATCCAAAACCAAAGAAGGGTTAATCCAAAAATTCATGAAGTCATTAAGAAAGAAGTTATCAAACTTCTCGATGCCGGAATGATTTACCCTATCTCGGATTCGCCATGGGTTAGTCCCTTCCATTGTGTGCCTAAGAAAGGCGGAATCACCGTTGTTCCCAACGAAAACAACGAGTTGATTGCTACACGACTTGTAACGGGTTGGCGAGTTTGCATCGACTATCGTAAACTCAATGATGCCACTCGTAAGGATCATTTCCCTCTTCCCTTCATGGATCAAATGCTCGAGCGTTTAGCGGGTAATGATTTCTATTGTTTCTTAGATGGCTTTTCCGGATATTTTCAAATCCCTATCGATCCAAAAGACCAAGAAAAAACCACATTCACTTGTCCCTATGGAACATTTGCTTACAAAAGCATGCCTTTCGGCTTATGCAATGCTCCCGGGACTTTCCAAAGGTGTATGATGGCGATATTTCATGACATGGTTGAAGAAACTATGGAAGTCTTTATGGACGATTTCTCGGTCTATGGTGATTCTTTCTCTTCTTGCCTTGCTAATTTAGAACGTATGCTCCAACGGTGTGAAGACACTCGTCTCGTTCTTAATTGGGAAAAATGCCATTTCATGGTAAAAGAAGGCATTGTGCTAGGACACAAAATCTCTAACGCCGGTCTTGAAGTCGACCGTGCTAAAGTAGATGTCATAGCCAAATTACCTCCACCTTCAACCGTGAAGGGTGTGAGAAGTTTTCTGGGTCATGCGGGCTTCTATCGTCGATTCATTCAGGATTTCTCTAAAATCGCTCGTCCGATGACCCACCTCTTGGAAAAGGATACTCCTTTTATCTTTTCTAAAGAGTG
Source organism: Glebionis coronaria (assembly GCA_025667525.1). Classification (NCBI taxonomy): domain Eukaryota; kingdom Viridiplantae; phylum Streptophyta; class Magnoliopsida; order Asterales; family Asteraceae; genus Glebionis; species Glebionis coronaria. Next base: position 33,561,306 of record CM046880.1, on the reverse strand, counting down.
TCTCGAAGCCTTCAATCTTCTCAAGGATAAGCTAACTAAGGCACCGGTCTTGGTTACCCCTAATTGGGAGCTGCCTTTTGAATTGATGTGCGATGCTAGCGACTTTGCTATTGGTGCGGTTTTGGGCCAACGAGTGAATAAACACTTCCAACCAATCCACTACGCTAGCAAAACAATGACGGGGGCTCAATTGCATTATACGACAACCGAAAAAGAGCTTTTAGCTGTTGTCTATGCTTTTGAGAAATTTCACCCCTATCTTGTTTTATCCACCACCATCGTATACACGGACCATTCCGCGTTGAAGTACTTGATGACTAAGAACGATTCTAAGCCAAGACTTCTTCGCTGGGTTTTGCTCCTTCAAGAATTCAACATTGAAATTCGTGACAAGAAGGGAGCCGAAAACCTGGTCGCGGATCATCTGAGTCGACTTGAGGACCCATATCAAGGGGATCATCCGAACAAAGAGATCAATGACTCTTTCCCCCTTGAAACCTTAATGTCTATAAATCTCAATCTTGATGACACCCCGTGGTTTGCGGACATTACAAACTACTTAGCGGGTGGTATTCTCATCCAAGGGTTAACATTCCAACAAAAGAAGAAGTTTTTGAACGATGTTAAGACTTACTTTTGGGATGACCCTTATCTTTTTAAACAGTGTGCTGATCTGATCATTCGTCGATGTGTTGACGGACCGGCAGCTTTCGATATCCTCCAAGCTTGCCACAAAGGACCCACTGGTGGTCACTTTGGTCCCAACTACACCGCTAAGAAAGTGTTTGATTCTGGATTCTACTGGCCCACCATTTATCGTGACGCTCACGAAATGGTTAAGCATTGTGATGCTTGCCAACGTCAAGGCAAGATCACACATAAGGATGAGATGCCTCAAAATTTCATACAGGAATGTGAAATCTTTGATGTATGGGGCATCGACTTTATGGGGCCATTTCCATCATCCAAAGGGAACAAGTACATCCTCGTCGCCGTTGACTACGTCTCTAAATGGGTTGAAGCTAAGGCTCTTCCTACGAATGATGCGAGGGTGGTTGTGAACTTTTTGAAGCAGCTTTTCGCTCGATTTGGCGTTCCTCGTGCTATCATCAGTGACCGCGGGACTCATTTTTGCAACGATCAATTTACATGAGTCATGGCAAAGTATGGTGTCACTCACCGTCTTTCCACCGCCTATCATCCCCAAACCAATGGGCAAGCTGAGATTTCCAATCGTGACTTGAAGAGAATTTTGGAGCGTACTGTGGGAGAGCATCGTGCCGCGTGGGCCGATAAGTTAGATGATGCTCTGTGGGCTTTCCGTACTGCTTACAAGACCCCGATCGGTTGTACACCTTATCGTCTTGTGTACGGGAAAGCATGCCACCTCCCTATAGAGCTGGAACACAAGGCGCACTGGGCCTTGAAGTGGGCTAACTTCGACATCAATAAAGCCGGTGATCATCGCAAGATTCAACTCAACGAGCTAAATGATTGAGGAATGAAGCTTATGAGAACTCGCTGATTTACAAAGAGAAGACGCAGATCATTCATGACGCTAAAATCAAGAACCGAGAGTTCCACGTTGGTGATCAAGTCTTACTCTTTAACTCTCGGTTGAAGATCTTCTCTGGCAAGTTGAAGAGCCGCTGGTCTGGTCCATTCACCGTCGCCAAAGTCTTTCCGTATGGGACCATTGAGCTTTCTCAGCCGAATGGGCCCAACTTCAAGGTGAATGGCCAGCGTCTGAAGCTGTAATTTGATGAGGACATCTCCCAAGAGATGATTCCATCCCTCACCACGTTCCCCATGAACTAAAATTGGGTCGAGTCAGGCTCATGACTCGGTGAACAAAAACAAGCGCTTCTCGGGAGGCAACCCGTGTTCTATCCTTTACTGCTTTCATAATAAGTGTAGGGGGAGCCCCGTATGTGTTTGTTGTCTTGTTTCTTGTGCTGTGCAGGGATTAAAGCTTCAAAGATCCACCTTGATGAATTTTGACGAACCGTGATACCGTGTTCCCACCTTCCCGGTTCTATCCTAAACTCTTGTGATTCAATATTTCATATTTTATATGTTCACATTGAATTCACTTTAGTTGTCCTTTCCTTAGCAAGATTTAAACAAAGTGCACAATGTCCTAAGTGTAGGGGAGTTTATTCCCACATGCTCAAACATTGAGGACAATGTTTATCTCAAGTGTAGGGGGGACTTCTATCGAAGTAAGTGGTCTTTTCCATGAATTTGCCCTCATTTTAACCGGAAAATTTGATTTTTCGACATTTTTCAAAATCTTTAATCTATTGTGGCCTATTGTATAGTTGTATTTTCCATTGATATGTTTATTTTCTTTCCATTGCTAGAATAAATTTTCAATAAAGTGGTTTTAGATTTTTCTTAGTCGTGAACATTTTGACTCAACCCGAGTTTACTCTAGCTAGTATCCTTAACGTGTTTAAGTCAAGTTTTGCTAGGCTTTTATATAGGGAGCTATAAAACGCGAAAGTCTTAACTCTCACGGGTTAAGAACAAGAACTTTTTGCAAGTTCCTATAATTGATCCTAGAGAGTCGTTTATCAAGGGAACTTTAAAATGCGATTTCTAAACTTGAAAAAGTCCAAGAATTTGCAAGATCCTATAGATGACTCGAAAACCCAAAACTTTGATTTAATAGGCTAAGCATCCACGAGTCTCATTACTTGAGATTTTAAACTGTGGAGAACGAGAGATGATATAGTCAATTATAAGTTCGGTATTCTTTCGTGAATTTATGTGAGTTAATTATGAGCCTATTCTCCCTCCGCTTGCTAAATAATTTATCTGCTAATAAGTAAGGATGTACGATTTGAAAGGTTACTTAGCTTCTAGCCCCAAATCGTTTAAAAGTTGCTCGGTACGGATTAGAGTTCATAGCCAAGGCATAACTTATTGAAGCGGGATGCGAAGATTGGCAAGTCCGAAAAGGCCCTAACAAGGCATGAGGGCTACATCTTGTTGCTAAAGATCCAAAAGTGATGTGAAGAATCATTTATCGAAAATCAATATGAAGGATCGAGACACACGACGAAAAGCAAGAACTCCCCAAAAGTTATGGAGAAATTTATCCGAAAAGACCCTAACAAGGTATGAGGATAAATAGATCCAAGTCCTAAAAGGAGGCGGATCGTTGTATATCAAAGTCCAAAATAAAGATTGGAGAAAAATGAAGAAGTCGTGGTCCAAAGATGAAGAATCTCTCAAAAACTTCAAGTGAAGAAATTCCTATTATGAAGAGAAGACCATAATTTCAAGAACGTCTCTCGAAGATTCGAAGTATGAAGTCGCTGCCAAATATCGGTCCGAGAAAGGTCTCAAATCGTGAAGCGAGTTATGCCAAGATATGAACTTTATGAGGTCCCGAGAAGCAGTTTTAAAAGATTTGGTCCTTTAGCTAACTATTGATTAAATCATGCACTTTATTTTCAGACTAAATACCTATCAAAATAAGTCAAACAATGCATCCTCATGATCATTCAAGACAAATAATAAAATATAAGAGATACCCATAGGAATAAGGGAGTCTAAGTGAATAATTGGCCCACATGAGTTCGTGATAGTTTGCTAACTTATAATAACAATGATCTCGTTTTTAAGCTTGGTATGGGGAACGTGAAACTTGAGGATGATAAACGTTCATGGCCGCCAAAACCAATGTAAGTTTTTAATTTCTGTACTTGTTTCTATCTTTTCATCTTTAGTATTTAATAAAGGCCAAGGTAGGTTATTTATGATGGGAAATGTAACCCGTGCTTAAAATTAATGCATTGCATGAAGGCATTGCAATGGTCAAGTGTAGGGGATTTAATAAGTGTGAAAACACTTATCCTTTTACCACTTATTTCCAATAATAACAAGACCAAAACGTGTGATTTATGTCGTAAAAGTCGGAATTATGCGTGGTTTGTGTTTTTATTGTGTTTTAGGACCAAAATATGAAAAAGGAAGAAAACACGGGATTTCACGGGCTTTTATCGAAGAAAACGGGAAAAGACGAAGTCAAAAGATCAATAGTGCAAAAAGAACGGAAGTCCAAGGCCTATTATGAAGATTTATCGAAGAAAAAGACTAAAGACGGAAGTTTAACGAAGTCGAAGAACTTAAAGTCTAATAGAAGAAGAAAATTAAAAGACAAGTTCAAATCCCGAGACGACAAAGACAAAGAATTAAAGTCGAGTCAAGAAAACGTGAAGAAAGCAAGAAAGAAGAAAGCACCACACATGCCTTCCACTTCCCTATAAATACCCTCCTAATCACATTAGGAGGGTGGTTAGCTAGTTTTTATTTTTCAAGTTTTCTTTCTAGTTTTTAGAGAGAGAAAGTCTTAAACTTTCTCACACTAGATTTTGTTAGCCGTATTTAAAGTGATGGTCTTATAATATACCGTTGCGAAGCTCGTGAAAAATACTATTCAACGGTGTCGAGAGTTCTTAGATATTAATGTTTATGTAACGGGAATTAGTCCCTAACACACAAATGAGGAAGGCCTCCTAAACACTTACTACTTAGTATAAAAGGCCTCCTAAGCCTCATTTGTGTGTGTGTTTTCCATTTTCATTTGTTTTAGAGAGAGAAACGTATGTGTTTCTCTCACTAGGAATTCACATCTTCTTTGTTTTTCTTTTTTCCTTCATCTAATCTAATCTTTCTTTTTTGGTTTAATCTTCATCTACTTTTCTATATCATATATAGTCGTGTGATTCAATCCAACAAGTGGTATCATTCGCCAAGGGATTCGTGGATAGCTCTTTGGTGTTGTCCTTGTTTCTTGCTTATTCCGTGGGTTCTTTTGATTTTTTTACTAAAGATCAAAAATTTTTCGTGTTTTCTTTGTTATTCCAAGTATTCGTGTTGTGGGTATTTTGGTTTGCTCAAAAACACGAATTTGTTGCCTCAAAGTTGCGAATTTGTTGCCTCAAAGTTGCTAAAATCGTTGCCTAAAAAGTTGGAAAAACAAGGTCCCTTATTGCGACAGCTTGAATTTCGGAAAGGTAAGTACGGTTTCGATCGCAATAACCCTAGGGTTTTACTTTGCGATTAGTATTGCGATAGCCCCTTTTTCCGATCTGAACATTCCGATCGTTATTGCGATCTGGATTGCGACGGATTTAAGGCAATCTTGAAACGTTACTCTGCCTAAATTTTGTCAGCATTCCGATCTGAAGTATTCCGATCTGAAGTATTCCGATCTGAACATATTACGATCTGAACATATTCCGACAGATCATCATTGCGATCTAGCATTCCGACAGATCATCATTACGATCTAAGATTCCGATAGAAGGACTTTCCGATAGAATATTCCGATGGGCATTCCGATGGAAATTTTGTTTGAGTAATTTTTAGTCTTAGCCACCATCTAGACTAGTCTCAGAACATAGTTTACACGAAGATCAAAAAAAAAAAAAAAAAAAAAAAAGAGTTAAAATTTTTAGGTCAAGCAGAATCAAATTTTTTCCCTACTAGTTTTTGGCTATATCGAACTCAATTTCAAAATTTGGCGATACACAATTTTTCAGCTTACCGTTTTGTCGGACTGAGGAATTTATTGTCGGACTGAGAAAAAAATCGGAAGTTTCGGAATTTCAACATCACCTCACGCTTTCTACGAATTGAGATCCTGTTGTTCACACGACTTCTACGATGACGTCTCAACAAGATATCTATGCTGCGGGTACTGAGAATCGTCCACCCATGCTTACCAAGGAGAACTACACTACATGGGCTAGTCGTCTCCTTCGTTATGCAAAATGTAAACCTCTGGGAAAGTTGATTGTCAACTCGATTCAAAAGGGTCCGTATGTTAGAAGAACAATCATTGTGCCTGGGGACCCTACGAATGCTAACCCAGTAGCTGATTCAAGTCATGAGCAAACAGATGAAGAATTATCTGAAGCTGAATCCAAACAACTCGACGCTGATGATCAAGCAATTCAAGTCATTCTTATGGGACTTCCTGAAGATGTTTATGCTGCTGTCGATAGTTGTGAAACCGCACACGAGATGTGGCTTAGGATTCAGAAAATGATGAAGGGCAGTGAAATCGGTTTACAAGAAAAGGAAACTAAGTTGCTTCGTGAATGGGAGAAATTTACGTCTACTGAAGGGGAACAAATTGAACCTTATTATCATCGGTTTTCAACCCTCATGAACCATCTTAGAAGAAACAAACATGAACCTGCACAAATTGCTGCCAACATTAAATTTCTTGATAATCTTCCTTCTGAATGGTCACGATATGTCACTCTGGTCAATCAAACCAAGGATCTTCATGTTGTGGACTACACTCAAGTTTATGACTATTTGAAGATGAATCAAGATGAAGCTAACAAAGTTAGGACAGAAAGACGTGCCAAGACACAAGATCCATTGGCTTTTATGGCAAACTCTCCATCATCTATGTCATATCCCATGGTACCCTACCATCAACCCTCATCTAGTAACTTCATGCCACAACAACAACAACAACAACTCACTGCTTATGGATATCAACATCCTGCTGCTATGAATTACTTACAACAACCCATTGCCTGTTTTGATGACATTACTGATCCTACTCATGCTATTAATACTGGTCTTGCCCTTCTTGCTAAGGCATTCAAATTCACCATTAACCCCACCAACAACAATCAGAGAATCTCCTCGAACACTAGAAATAGGCAGATTGCTCAACCTTTCATGAATGCGAATCAAGATCGCCAATTGGTAGTTGCTGGAAACACGGGGACTCAGTTTCAACAATATGGTCAGAATGCTGGGCAGACCGTTGGCAATGCAGGAAATCAGTATGGTCAAAACCGTGGTCAAAATCCGGGTGTTCCGAATGTGGGTAATCAGAATGGGTTAATTGTTGTGCCAGCGGTTGGTAACCAGATGGGAAACATTGTGGCTGCAAGGGCTGAGAATACTGGTACGGGAAATGGAAACAACAATCGTCAGGTTCAGTGCTACAACTGCAGGGGATTTGGTCATTATGCTCGTGATTGCACAGCCAAAAAGAAGAGGGATGCTGCTTATCTTCAGACTCAGCTTCTCATAGCACAAAAAGAAGAGGCAGGAATCCCACTTCAAGCTGAGGAATTTGATCTTATGGCTTCTGCTGCAGAATATGATGAGGAAGAAGAGGTGAATGCCAACTACATCTTGATGGCAAACTTACAGCAAGCATCAACCTCAGGAATGCATGATGACAGAGCTCCCGTTTATGATGCAGACGGTCCCTCTGAGGTACACCCAAGTTTTGATGATAATGATATATATAATATGTCTAATCAGGAGGAAGAGTATACTGAGATGCTTGAGCCCTACATTGAGACACACGAGGATCAAACGAATACTAGTAATATTATCTCAAATGAGCCTAGTGTGGACCTTAGTGTAGATCAAGTTGCCCAGCCTACAACCCTTCCTGATGAGACACATGCGTATTATAAATCTCTATTTGATAAGCTTGCTAAGGATGTAGATCATGCTACGGTGGTTAATAATAAGTTTAGAGAAACTAATGCCAAATTGACCACTGAGCTTGCGGGATATAAGGAACAGGAGAAAAGTTTTGAGATTCATCATGAAAAAATCAAGGAACTTGAACAAGCTCATGCTACATCGGTTTATCAAGAAAAATGCACCACTAAGAAGTTAAATGCCTTACACTTAAGTAGTGCTAAAAAGATAAGCGAATTGAATGATGAAATCACTTCTCTTAATAAACAGCTTTCAACTGAAAAATCTATTGTTTCTGATTTAAAAGAAGAAAGAAAACAGCTGAAACATGATTTCAAAATTCGAGAAGATGGGCTTCTTGAGGATTTTTGCAAAGCGCAGGATAGGATTAGAGAATTAGACAACCTTTTAGTAAAACGTGGCCAAACTATGCAGACGATAAATATGCTCGCACCAAAAGTGAATGAGATAAATTACACTCGATACAAAATGGCTTTAGGTTGTCCTCTTCCCCCTAATCCAGGATACCTTAAGAAAGTTCAGGCCACTAATGAAACTTTATATAATGGTAGTGTGCTATTGTCTGATGAGCATGATCCTCCTAGTGTGCATGATTCCGAGGAAACTACTGAACTCGCTGTAGAGTCTCGTTTAAGAATGAAAAAGCTTGATAAAGAAGTGATACCCGTTTATTATCCGAAAGTTAATCCTCCAACTGTTTTTGTTCGGTCTAAAACGAGTACTGAAATGCTTTTGCTACCAAGTGAGGAATTGTCTGATGACCCTCCTAAACCGAGTATCACTCGCCGATTTCTAAACGAGCTTAAAGATAACTTTGTCATCCTTAAACGGGTTGTTAATTCAAAAATAACTGGAGGTAATTTTACATCACCTGTTCAGATTGAGGTTCAAAAAATTCTTCAAAACGATATTAATCCAATTATTAATCAAGTTGATGCTCGGTTAGGAAATTTGGAAAACGCTTTTCTAAAAGAATTAGCCAACTTTGTTGAAGACTTTAAATCATTGACGAAGGAAGCTGATGAATCTCTTGATAAAATTAAAGTTTTGGAAAACGATCTTGGACGCCTCTCTAAAGCTCGTGATTGTACTGATAGTAGCCCTGTTGAGTTAGGTACCTCTATGTCGCATAATGAAAACCTCCAAACTGAGCTTGATCTTATGAAAGAGAAGATGGAATCTTATGTCATTAAAAAGGATAAAGAATTCACCGATCTTTGGAATAAATTTGTCAAAAAATGTGATGAATGCAAATATGACAAGATTTCGTATGAAAAAGCTCACAATGAAATGCAACAAACTATCGCACGGTTGCAGGCTCAGTTAGGAGGGGTTTCGGAAACGAATTTGGCCTCGTCAGGGTTAGAGAGTGCTAGTGGTGGTAATGTTCAGAAGCTTAAGGCTAAGATTGCAGATTTAGAATCTGTTGTTGTTTCATATAAGCGGGCTGTTGAACAAAGTAAGTCTGTCTATCAGAAACTTATTGATAAAATCTGTGAGAACTGTAAGTTAAAGGCCTTGTTAAAAGATAAGACTTCTGAACATAGCTCGATTGTGGATACGATGATCCAAAAACCAGCAACCTCGGGACCCACTCGTATTGCTGTGACACCTTTTCCCAAGGTTGCTGGAACGAAAACTGCTGTGATTGCCCCAGGAATGTTTCGCGTTAGTTCTCCCTCTGTGCCTAGCAAACAACGTACAGCAAGCGTTAGGACAAAACCGATCACTATAACTCAACCACAAGTTATTGATTTAAAAAGTGCTAATTCTAATAGACGCGTGTCTTCTTCTACAGGAATAAACAACTACACTAAGAGCAGAAGGCCACAGCCTACGAGCAATACAAGGAATGATAGGGTCCCTTTTGCCTCTAGAAGTAGTCGCCCCAAGATCAATAATGTGGAAGTAGAAGAACACCCTAGGAATTTACCGCTTTTTAATCATAATCAGAAACCTAATTCATCTGAATGTAATGACTTTAAGCTTTCTATTCGGAATGAAAAATCTGAAGTTATTTGTGCTAAATGTAATAAATGTTTCTTTACTTTTAGTCATGATGCTTGTGGTTTGACTATGAATGGTTTGAATTATGGTGGTTACACTCGAATTGACAAGCTGTCAGTCAGTGAACAACAACGCACTCCTAAGGCTAAGGTGTATGTTCCAAAAAGTACGCATGTAGGGTCCACAGAAAGTCTTGCTAAGCCTAGTAGCCCTAGACTCACCTCTAAATGGTTGCCTACTGGTAGAAATTTTGACTGTAGTGGCAAAATTATCGACACTAGTAGATCTCATACTGACAGTGAAACGTCGGTATGTGATACGGCTTAATTTTCTTCTAACCCTACAGGAACCTATTTCATCGGTTGCCAAAATATCTGTTTCTCTTATCATTGGCAGGCTGTTGAAATTTGTCTCTGGTGCGTGGACTCGGGCTGTTCCAAACATATGACTGGGAATCGAAGCCTTCTCAAGAACTTTGTATGGCGTTTCATGGGAACTGTTCGATTTGGAAATGATCATGTTGCAGCAATTCTAGGCTATGGTGATCTTCATTGGGGAAATATAATCATCACCAGAGTCTCTTTTGTTGATGGCTTGGGACATAACTTGTTCTCGGTTGGGCAATTTTGTGATTCAGACTTGGAGGTCGCTTTCAGAAGTCATACATGTTTTGTCAGAGATCTTGAAGGAATTGATCTGTTGAAAGGAAATCGTACCACCAACCTTTACACCATTGATCTTTTTCAAATGTCTGCTGCTTCTCCAATTTGTCTCATGGCCCGAGCCACATCAACAAAGTCGTGGTTATGGCATCAAAGGTTATCTCATCTCAATTTTGATGCCATCACCCATCTCGCGAAAGATGATCTCGTTACCGGTCTTCCAAAGTTCAAATATACAAAAGACCATCTTTGTCCTTCATGTGAGCAAGGTAAAAGTAAGAAGAAGCCTCACAAACCCAAACCTGTTCCCAACTCAACGAATAGGTTACATCTCCTACATATGGATTTGTGTGGCCCAATGAGAATCAAAAGTATTAATGGAAAGCGGTATGTCCTTGTCATTGTGGATGACTATTCTCGCTACACATGGGTTCATTTTCTTGCTTCAAAAGATGAAACCCCTGATGTAATTATTAACTTCTTGAAGAAAACATCAGTTCTACTGCAAGCCCCTGTCATTATTGTGAGAACGGATAACGGTACAGAATTCACAAATCAGAAATTGAAAGCTTATTTTGACGAAGTTGGGATTTCTCATCAAACTTCGGCTGTAAGAACTCCAGAGCAGAATGGAGTTGTGGAACGGAGGAATCGTACGTTAGTTGAAGCTGCTCGAACGATGCTTCTCTCCTCTAGTGCACCGTTATTCCTTTGGGCCGACGCTATAGCAACTGCATGTTATACTCAAAACCGCTCCATTATTCACACCCGTTTCAACAAAACACCTTATGAGATCATTAATGGAAGAAAACCGGATATTTCATTTTTACATGTCTTCGGTGCATTATGTTATCCGAAGAATGATCGTGAAGATATCGGTAAACTTGAACCTAAAGGTGATATTGGTTTTTTCATTGGTTATTCTTCAACTGCTTGTGCTTACAGGGTTTATAATCGAAGGACAAGAAAGGTAATGGAGACTATGAATGTTACCTTTGATGAACTCTCGGGTATGGCCTCTCAACATAGGAGTTCACATCCCGAGTTTCAAGGTCAGACTTCTGGACTCGTAAGTTCAGGACTCGCGCTTCAATTTGCGCCGTCAGTAATCTCATCGTTACAACCTTCGGAACGTGACTTGGAAGTTTTATTTGGGCCTATTTATGATGAATATATGGAGGGTCCTTCGTCATTTGGTGTTCCTCAAAATGCCCCGGCTGCACCTGCTACGGTAGTTCAAGAACCTCCGACTGCATCTACACCATCGGCATCTACTTCTGCACCATCTACGTCAACCTCAACCATAGTACCTCAAAACATTCCAACCACTTCTCCGATTGCTGACGCAACTCAACAACATTCTCAGCAAATTCCTACTCATGTTCATCTTCAGAATGAAATAGTTGCTGAAAATGCAAACAATGCGATGCTCAACGAACACGAGTTTGTTAATCCATTTGCGGCTTCCACAAGCACTACTCAGCCTTCAGCACCATATGTGGATCCGTCGAGCTCGCATCAAGTTTCTCATACACTTCCACATGAACACAAATGGACTAAGAATCATCCTTTGGTTCAAGTGATTGGCAATCTTTCACGACCGGTCTCAACACGAAATCAGCTGCGTACCGATGGTGATATGTGTATCTATGCACTATCAGTCAGCACAATGGAACCAGCAAGTGTGAAAGAAGCAATGACCGATGCATCATGGATTGAGTCTATGCAAGAAGAACTCAATCAGTTCATCCGACTCGATGTATGGGAGTTAGTACCTCGACCGGATAATATCGATCCGCTTACCCTGAAATGGTTATTCAAAAACAAGATGGATGAGGAGCAAACGGTCATTAGGAACAAGACTCGGTTAGTTGTGAGAGGTTATAAACAGCAGGAGGGAATTGATTTCGCCGAATCCTTCGCCCCGGTTGCTAGGATGGAAGCTATTAGGATTTTCTTGGCATATGCTGCACACAAATCGTTCACTGTGTATCAAATGGACGTGAAGACGGCTTTCTTGCATGGGCCGTTAAAAGAAGATGTGTATGTATGTCAACCTGAAGGTTTCATTAATACCGAACATCCAAGCCATGTCTACAAGTTGAAAAAGGCAATTTATGGTTTGAAACAAGCACCGAGGGCATGGTACGACGAATTATCATCATTTCTTCTACAAAATCACTTCAGCAAAGGAACCATTGATCCAACGTTGTTTATCAAGCACTACGGAAACGACATCTTGGTGGCTCAGGTCTATGTAGATGATATTATATTTGGTTCTACTAACCCAAAATATTCCATATTATTTTCCGACCTTATGAAAAGTCGATTCGAAATGTCCATGATGGGGGAAATGACGTTCTTTCTTGGTCTCCAAGTTCACCAATCCCCCCGTGGTATTTTCATAAATCAGTCCAAGTATGTGCTTGAGATTCTAACGAAATTTGGTATGGATAACTGTGATCCTATTGGTACTCCAATGGACACTAAACACAAGCTTGATTTGGATAAGAAAGGGACATTTGTAGATGCTACAAAATACCGAAGTATGATCGGGTCCCTCATGTACTTAACCTCAAGCAGACCGGACATTGTGCATGCTACTTGTTTATGTGCTCGGTACCAGGCTCAGCCAACCGAGAAACACCTCAAGGAGGTTAAAAGGATCTTTCGTTATCTCCGGGGAACCATTAACATGGGTCTCTGGTATACGAAGGATTCTGGTTTTAATCTCACTGGTTTTTCAGATGCCGATCATGCAGGGTGTCAGGATACATTCAAGAGCACTTCCGGTGGAGCACAATTCTTAGGCGAGAAGCTAGTGAGCTGGTCATCAAGGAAACAAGACTGTACGGCGTTGTCAACCGTGGAAGCAGAATATGTGTCTCTATCCGTGTGTAGTGCTCAAGTCCTTTGGATGAGAACACAACTCACGGATTATGGCTTTTTCTTTAACAAAGTCCCTATTTATTGTGATTCACAATCAGCCATAGCCATATCCTGCAACCCGGTCCAACACTCCAAGACCAAGCACATAGCTGTCCGATTCCATTTCATAAAGGAGCATGTGGAAAAAGGAACGATCGAACTGTTCTTTGTCAAGACGGACTACCAACTAGCCGACATCTTCACCAAAGCTCTTCCTCAAGACAGATTTGAATTCTTGGTTCGTCGACTTGGTATGCGTAGTTTCACTCCTGATGAACTTGAACGTCTTGCACATTCGCAGTAATCTTGTATATATTTATCAGAAAATCAAAATACAAAAATATAAAACCTATAAAAACAAAATAAAAAATGAGAAAACTTTTCAAAAAACACCAAAAATATTCTTCTCCGACATGTCTCTCAGCATCGATAATATGGACGTGCTTAGAAATGTTGTTCAATAACGACACGGGTACGTACATAAAGTTCGAATGAGAGTTCAAATGTTTTCAAAACATGTCTTTTCTATTTTTCTTCTCATAATGGCTTATAGTCACATGTCAGACTATAACCCGGTCCCTAAATAAAGGAAAGTCTTTGACTTATCCTCAACAACGAGAAATTCATTTTTCTCGGTCATGAGCTTTTATCAAAACATTCAAAGTTTTAAGCTCATGAACCCAATTTTCACGGACTTTTGAGCACAATTTTTCAAGGTATTTCAAAACAATGTGCTCATATACTCCCCTATTTAAATAGAATCTCTTTTCAAGGGGGAGTATAATGATTTCATAAGCATTTGTTCCAAAATTTCATGACACATTATTCTCTCCATGTTTCATCACTAATTTCACAAAAATTTCAATTTCATGCAATTTTTGAGGGGGAGAATAGTGATTAAAATGTGTTGTCTTGGATAATATCTTTGATGTAAGTGCTTTCTCTTCCTAATATGTGCAAAAACCTTTCCTTTTATGATGCACATATGTAGGGGGAGCGTTTTTGGTGATAGAGGAAACTTTCAAGGTGTAAACATTGATTTCATCAACACCTTGACTGCATTTTCAAATGATTTTTCTGGTTACGATATCTATACCCTTCAACACATAAATTCACGATGGTATTGGTGTCAAAAGGTGGTTAGGTATTCGTCCTATGATCCAACCAGAACCGGAGGGATCTTCCCAGGGACAATCCATTAGAACTTAGAAGTCCTTAGGAAAGATGGAGTAGTTGAGTGTACGGGAATAATGCCGACTAATGACTTAAGCTAGCACTGGAACAATCACAACAAGGTGCTAGTTATGACGTCTTGGTAAGCATTGAAGGGGTTGAAGAATGAAAAAGAAATGTAAGGATAAAGGGTGTAAAGAAAGAAGCCCTCCATACAACTTAGGCAGAAACCGGGTCAATACATCTATTATCAGAATCACTTTGATGATTTCTGATACTGAAGACAAAGCATCATGGACCCAGTGATGCAATGCACAACCCTTCCCAGCCTACTCAAACTTCTCTCAAAAGGAGTTTGTTTTATTGTCACGGAGTTCAACTCATTTCTATCAACTTTCTCACTCCGAGATAGTAGATATTGAATAGGTGGCAGTCTGCTCCAGCCTCCGATCACCAAATAAACGTGCACTTATAGAGTCTAGAGCCAACGAGATTCATCAAAAATCTCATTAGGACACTTATTCCATAGATCAATTGTTGTTCATCATTAGAACACAAGCGATGATTTACAGAGTCCTACGCTCTATCCTTGTGGTATTGCTAGAACATTCAGAGTGATACTCTTTAGTATTCACAGTGAAGAATGGAAATCCTTCCAGTGTTAACATCAAACAGCACTGCGGTAGGTCATATGTAAGATTCACTTGAATTAAACATATGTTAACTGGAAAGCAACAGTGGTTTGATTCTTAATTGATTCAAACTCGTTCCAGGTCTCGACGCAATATCTTTATGATCTTGCCAGAACATTCAGAGTAATACTTTTCAGTATTTACAGTGACGAATGGAAATCCTTCCAGTGTCATCATCAAACAGCACTGCGGTAGGTAACTTGGGCGATTCTATATGAATCAAACTTGTGTCAACTGGAAAGCAACGATGGTTTGATTCTTAATTGATTCAGACTTGTTCCAGGAAAGTGAATTGACGACCTAATCAGCAGAATGGAACTGCATGATTCACTCCTTACTGTGAATTATCTTTCGATATATTCAAGTATTGAGAACGGCTACCACAGCTGGAAATCCTGTCAAGGAAGTTCTTTGAACTTACCTGATCACAGGTACCGTATTCGTACTGTATAACGGGAAACCGGTGGAATGCAAACGGTGGCGTTATCTCAAGAGTCGCAATTCAAGGCCACATATTCAGGATTATTGAAGAAAGCTCAAGAACATCTAAAGACAAAGACTTCCGCCACTCTGATGATCAAGGGAGATTGTTAACAAGCTTTCATGTCAACTCAAAACATGAGTATGTGGGTAAAGACACAAGAGCACAAGCTGGAAAAGTTACAAGATCAAGTCAAGGCAAAGATCAAAGATCCAAGAACACAAGTCATGAAAGGAACTATGAAAGAACTCTCAAGACAACGAGCTTCAAAGTCTGCAACACCAACGAAGTGAAGTCACATATTACATGACCACCCCTTAGGGGGAGATTGTTAGCCGTATTTAAAGTGATGGTCTTATAATATACCGTTGCGAAGCTCGTGAAAAATACTATTCAACGGTGTCGAGAGTTCTTAGATATTAATGTTTATGTAACGGGAATTAGTCCCTAACACACAAATGAGGAAGGCCTCCTAAACACTTACTACTTAGTATAAAAGGCCTCCTAAGCCTCATTTGTGTGTGTGTTTTCCATTTTCATTTGTTTTAGAGAGAGAAACGTATGTGTTTCTCTCACTAGGAATTCACATCTTCTTTGTTTTTCTTTTTTCCTTCATCTAATCTAATCTTTCTTTTTTGGTTTAATCTTCATCTACTTTTCTATATCATATATAGTCGTGTGATTCAATCCAACAGATTTCATTCTCTCTTTTAATCTTTGAAGATTAAACATCTTGTATTGCTTATTTACATTAATCAAGTTCCATTTTTAAGCTTTTAAATCCTTACTCTCATTCTACACTTCTTGATTTATCCTTCCTTTGATCTGAATTTCACAACTCACTCGTATGATTTGATGTTTTCGTGAATAAAGGTTTGATCTTTTGGTTTGCACACAAGCTCTTACACGTTTAGGTCATAAGCTCATAATGCTTATTGGCTTATTCGAATCTCAGCTTATTGATTTTCGGACTTCTTCAAGGTTTTTAGTAGTTTTAAGTTCATTTCATAAAGTTCTTGATTTTAAGTTTTGAAAAGTCATCGAATTTGAGCTTTTTGGGATCGTTTAAGATTCGTTTAGATTTGCTTATTGCATTTGCTTATTGAGATTCACTCTTGCCACAAATTTTGGAATCTGTTTCCATCCATCGCAATCTTAGGGTTTTGACACACATTCCGACGGTTCAATACACATTCCGATAGCTTTTGGTATTTGATCGCAATAACCCGTTAGGGTTTTACTTTGCGATCGGTTGGTTAATCCCCCTTATTCCGATCTGGGTTGCGATCGCCTATTGCGATCGCATCTTCCGACGGGTCTTAAGGTCTTGGTTAAGACGAAGTGTTGCCCATTTTTCGATAGCATCTTTCCGATAGATTTACATTGCGACAGTAGTACTTTACATCATTCCGATCGGAATCATTGCGATAGTGGCTTTCCGATAGGTGTTCATTGCGATAATATCGATCTTGATTATTCCGATGGGTGTCAACATGAATTATTCCGATGGCCTTTTTATGTATTCCAATAGTTGCTATTTTGGAGTATTCCGATGGACATGAATTGTTTTATTTCGATTAACTAAGTTTTTAAGTTTTAAAGTTTTTCAAAATTTTTAGTTTCAAGTATTTTCTTAATTGACTTTGATTTTAATTTTCTCAAAGTTTCAAATTTACTCAACGACACTTTAATTACTTGCCAATAGTTTAAAACAAATCAACCAAACCATTCTCTTGATTCACCAAAAGACGATTGAGTCACACTTAAGACCGGTTTTCAATTCGAAAGGATTCGGACGATAAGATTGTATACCTAGCCAAAAGCGAAGTATTAGACATCTCTCATGAGATGATTCCTTCCCTCACCACGTTTACCATGAACTAATTTTGGGTCGAGTTAGGCTCGTGACTCGGTTATCAAAAACAAGCGCTCCTCGGGAGGCAACCGGAGTATCTATCCTTTTCCGTTTTAACCTCCTAAGTGTAGGGGAGACTTTTCCTACATGCTTAAACATTGAGGACAATGTTTATCTTAAGTGTAGGGGGACTTCTATCGAAGTTTTAAGTGGACTTTTTCATGAAAATGCCTTCATTTAACCGGAAAATCATCTTTTTTAGCATTTTTCAAATTTTTAATTAACTTTGGCCATATAGTCGTAATTTTTAAATTTTTATCGTTGCTTTCATATGTATATATCCCGCAATAAAGTCAAAAATATTAATAAAGTGGTGTAGCTAGTTTTGAAATCTTTGACATATTAGGCCCGTTGCGATTATTTTTACTTAACCCGAATAAACTTATCCAAGTTTATTCTAGCAAGTATCCTTAACCATGTAGACCTTAATTGGTTTAATAGGCTAAGCATCCACGAGTCTCATTACTTGAGATTTTAAATTGTGGAGAACGAGAAATGATAGAGCAAATTATAAGTCGGTATTCTTGCACAAGCACACTTGGTGTGATTATCTGCCTATTCTACCATCACTTGCTAATAATTTATCTGCAATAAGTAAGGTCGTACGATTTGAAAA
The DNA here is from genome assembly GCA_025667525.1 of Glebionis coronaria. Classification (NCBI taxonomy): domain Eukaryota; kingdom Viridiplantae; phylum Streptophyta; class Magnoliopsida; order Asterales; family Asteraceae; genus Glebionis; species Glebionis coronaria. The sequence continues at coordinate 33,543,332 of CM046880.1, read as the reverse complement.
GTTACTTAGCTTCTAGCCCAAGATTGTTTAAAAGTTGCTCGGTAATGATAAGAGTTCATAGCCAAGGCATAACTTATGAAGCGAGGCGCGAAGATTGGCGAGTCCGAAAAGGCCCTAACAAGGCATGAGGATTCAATCTTATTGCTAAAGATCCAAGGTGATGTGAAAAGCATTATTCCCAAAATCAATATGAAGGATCAAGACTCACGACGAAAAGCAATCAACTCCCATAAAGATCATGGAGAAGTCTATCCGAAAAGACCCTAACAAGGTATGAGGATAAATAGATCCAAGTCCGAAAAGGAGGCGGATCGTTGTATCTCAAAATCCCAAATAACGATTTAAGAAATAATGATGAAGTCGTGGTCAACAAAGTTGGAGTACCCCTCAAAAGTCTCCAAGTGAAGAAACTCTATTAACGAAGAGAAGACCATTATCTCAAGAACGTCTCTCAAGATATGAAGTATGAAGTACATGCCAAATATCGGCCCGAGAAAGGTCTCAAATCGTCAAGCGAGTTATGCCAAGATATGAACTTTTTGATATCCCGAGAAGCAGTTTTAAGAGATTTTGTCCTTTAGCTAACTATTAATCAAATCGTCCTACTTTGCTTTCAGCCTAAATAAACTATCGCAATAAGTCCAAAAATGCATCTTCATGATCATTCTAAGACAAAAATAAAATATAAGAGATACACCTAGGAATAAGGGAGTTTAAGCATATAATTAAGCCATGTGTGTAAGTGTTTGATTTGCTAACTTATAATAACAATGATCTCGTTTTTAAGCTTAGTTTGGGGAACGTGAAACTTGAGGGTGATAAATCTTCGCAGCACCAAAGCCCTAATGTAAGTCCTTGATCTCTTTGCAAGTTATTTCCATGTAGCTATTTTCTAGTGAAAATGGTTTTCTATCCTTTTGTTTCCTTTAAAGTTTTAATTTCTCTTAGTATTTTAATTTTTGTTTAGTAGTATTTTAATAAGGCCAAGGTTGATTGATTATGAGAAAAGTGTAAAATTGCTTTATCAATAAGCATTGCATGAGGGCATGTCAATGGTTAAGTGTAGGGGATTTGATAGGTGTGAAAACACCCATCCTTTTACCACTTATTTCTTGCTAAAACAAGACCAAAACGCGTATTTGATGTCATTTGTTTGGAATTATGCGTGGTTTGTGTGTTTGTTGTGTTTTCAGAGCCAACCGGATGAATATTAAAGAAAACATGGGATTGCACGGGTTTTATCGAAGAAAAAGACTCAAGACGAAGTCTATTGTCCAAGAGATGCAAAAGATTTGAAGTCAATGGGCCTATTTGAAGATTTATCGAAGAAAAGGACCAAAGACGGAGATTTACATATGTCGAAGAACTCAAGTCTATTAATCGAAGAAATTAAAAAGACGAGTTGAATTTATTCGTCGACAAATCCCGAATCAAGATCGAAAACGTCGACTTTACCGAAAAGACGAGAAGACGAAAAGAAAGAAGAAAGCCCACTCACCAACCAACCACTTGGCCTATATAAGGAAATCCCTTCACACATTTGGAGCTAGTTTTTCTTTCCAGTCTTTTCTTTTTCTTTCGTAGGAAGCCAACACCATTAAGGTGTTGGTGATTTTTCATTTTTTTTGAATCCTTAATCTTGTAAGTTTTTAATCTTTCCTTTTGTTTACTCTACCTTAATCAATCAATATAATCCTTCCATTAATCTTGTTCATCTTCATCTTTTTGATTTAAAGTTTAAAGTTCTTATTTGGTTGATTTGATCTTCAAAAGTTATTGGGTTTTGTGTTTTTATTGTTGGGATTTGATGTTTATGGTTTATAAATGATTAGTGTTTAGTTTGGTTTAAATCTTTTGGTTAAATTTGGCTTGTTTTGATTAAAATCGTATTACCCTGTTTTTTTCTGTTTACTGTTCTTCGTCCCCAGTATTCTGGATCAACATAGATATTCCGGATCAAGCACTGTTTACATTTATTCCGAACCAAGATTGTTCATCCGGAATATATTATATTCCGGATCAAAACCTTTCATCCGGAATAATCAATTATTCCAGATCAACTCCATTATTCCGGATCAAGCCCCTTTCCATTTTATTCCGCATCAAAGCCTTTCATCCGGAATAATCAAACATTCTGGATCAACTCCATTATTCCGGATCAAGCTCTTTGCCATTTTATTCAGCATCAACCATTATTCCGAATCAACAGTTTTATTCCGGATCAAATTTATTCCGGATCAGTAAGTTCATCCGGAATAATCAATATTCCGGATGAGTGGCATTATTCCAGATCAAGGTTTTTAAGAAAGTTATTCCGCATCAACCACTACATTCCGGATCAACAACTTTATTCCGGATCAACTTTCTATTCCGAATGAAGTGTTTTCTAGTAAGGGGTATTTATTGTTTCTGTTTTATTGTTTAATTTTAATTCGATTTCAGTCTTATTTTATTAACTGCTTTTAGTCTAATTTTATATCTTTGTGCATTTAAACCTTTTTAGTAGAATAGAAAACCAACCCCCTTTTTAGTAACCAAGAACAACTATTCCACTTTGAACTGTGATCAATTCGAGAAGATTCTGAGAGAATTATATTGAACCCAATGCAAAATCTTTGTATCAAACATCATCAGAAGAAAGTGCATCATACTCATCGTCACTGTCGGATGTCAACTCATATTCACTTGGAATTGGGACAAGGTTATCAGCACTAGACGTATTGAATTCGTCGGATTCCTTTGCAGGAATTGTGCTAAGATCCTCATCCCCTAGGATGGGTGAATCCTTAGGCTCCAAAGCCGGCAAGTCGGGCGAAGGAATAGAATTCCCATCGTTCCAAGAAATAGGACTCTCATCGTCATCACTATCATAATAATATGGAGGCATAAGAGGAGGAGTATAAGCATTAAGGTTAGATACTTGCTCTTGTTGCTGATCCGCTTGACATTTCTCCATGATCTTGTTGCAAGCTTCTTGAACTTTTTGAAAGTTGTCAAAAAGTGTGGCCATTTGCTCAGGAGGAAGTGCACAAAAGGGTTGATGATTGACGGTGTGACATGGGGGCTCAAAGTTATACACACTAGGATGATAGCACGGAACTTTCTCAAAGACCTTCGACGGATCACAAGAAGAAGCATCGTGAGGGCCCCCACAAATATAGCACCACGGGTATGGAGAAAAACCCGGTGCATCTTGAGGATAAGGATTGTCATAGACGGGAGAAGGTGAGAAAGTATTGTAAGAGGAGAAGTATGAATTTGTTGAATTGCAAAATGGACAAAATCCAAATTGTGTATCGTCGATATCAAAACCACACCGCTCACAAGTACACCATTGACATGTTTGAAAACCATGCCATGTTCTCCCACACCGTACGCAAGACGAATCCATGAAGAATTATAAATAAGAGGGGTAAAGAAAAGAATTAAACATAATAGATGATAAAGAGGAATATTTTTGGTGCAAAACTTTTGAAAAAGAAATGCTTTTTATGATTTTTCAAATGTTTTTGGAATTTTTTGAAAATTTTTGACACGAAAAATAACGTTCACGAGTGAAAGGATCCCAAAAAACAACGCGTCTCTCACAGAAAACCGTTAATCTTTACGAAAAGAGCCGGCAGCGGCGCCATTTGATAACTGAGATTTTGTATGGTTCAATTAAGTTCTCGGTATCTTAACGAATTGATTTCCGGTTCAAAGTACGACTCAATTGTTTTTGGTGAAAAAGAATGTTTTTGGTTGTTTTAAAATAAATGTGCAAGACGTTAAATTAAAGACCAGGTAAATTAAATCTAACTCTAATTGAAAATAAATGGCAAGTATTTAAAAGCGTGACGAAAAGTAAATGGGACTAAAAGTAAATAACGCAAACTTAAATCTATCTAAGGCAAACTTAAAACGCAACTAAAACTTAAACTAAGGCAAGACTAAAATAAATCTAAAGAAATTAAACTTAAAGTGCAACTAAGAAAAAAGGCGGGAAAAATAAAGCTTGAAAATTAAAAACAGAAAGTTAAAAACTGAAATTAAAAAGAACCTGAAATCAGCTCATCCGGAATAATCCTTCGTTCGGAATAATCACTCATCCGGAATGTCACCTTCGTTCGGAATGATTCTTCTTCACTCGGAATATTTACCAAAACCCTTGATCCGGAATAAATCCTTTATCCGGAATATGTCACTTATCCAGAATAAAGTCTTGATTCGGAATACTTAAGCTTGATCCGGAATGAGTGGTTGATCCGGAATGTTTTCCGAATGAATCCCCTTGATCCGGAATGTTGGATATTCCGGATGAAGACCTTGATCCGGAATAATTAATTATTCCGAATAAAACTTCTTGATCCGGAATGTTTTCTTCACAACTTCTTGATTCGGAATGTTTGGTTGATTCGGAATGAAAGGTTTGATCCGGAATGTCCACTGATCCGAAATGTTTAATATTCCGGATGAACACCTTTGATTCGGAATGCAAGAATGTTCCGGATGAACTCCTTTACTCGGAATGTTGCTGATCCGGAATATGGCCTTGATCCGGAATATGTCACTTATTCCGGATGTAAGCCTTTGATTCGGAATATTCACCAAACAATCTTCGCGCGGAATAAACAACTGAAATCCTTGATTCGGAATAACCTTCTTTGATCCGGAATAATCCTGGGAACAGAAACGAAGAACACGCAAGAACAATATACACTAATCTAATCTAATCTAATCAAAATCAACCACAAGATTAAATCAAACTAATAACAAATAATCAACTAATCATAAACAATCAAACCAAAACAATAAGACTAACAATAATGATCAAAATAATCAAAACCCACTTTAATCTAATCAATAAAAATCAAGAACATAAACATAAACAAATAAACATAACGATTAAAGAAAGGAATATAGGAGATCAAACAATAAAGTAAAGATTGACAATAATTAAAAGGAAACTTACTTGAAATTAAATGTATTTAAGGTGCAAGACAATTAATTAAATTACATGTAATTAAATGTGCAAAAATTAAAGTGGAAGAGCATAGTTTGTCAAACTAGCCAATAAGAGAAATGTAAATCCTATCTAATCTATTTATAGGGGAGGATTAGGGAGTGCTTAGGAAGCTTTCTCCCCTCTTTCTTCTTTTCCTTAATTGCAAGATTAAGTCCTTAATCTTCTTAATCTTCTTAAATCTTGGACTTTAATGACTTTGTCTCGGGATTTCTTTGAACTCGTCTTATAATTCTTCAATAAATTAGACTTGAGTTCTTCGGCTTTTAGTAAACTTCCATCTTTTGACTTTTTCTTCGATAAAAGCCCGTGAATGCCCGTGTTTTCTCCAGTTTTCACCTTTTCGTCCTAAATCACAACAAAAACAGAAACCACGCATAATTCCGACATAAATGACATAAAATACACGTTTTGGCTCGGTTATTATTGTAATTAAGTGGTAAAAAGGATGGGTGTTTACACACCTATCAGATATCATCACAACATGGCGTGTCTATAGAGATAACTATATGAAATAAGAAATGTCATAAAATGGTGACACAAAAGTCATGATAATATCTCATCAAATGCAGGAGTCTAGGTAAGTAGGTAACAGTCCTACCTCTTACCCAAGACAAACAAGTAACATAACCAAAACAAACATATGTGTGCCACAGTATCACTTATTAAATGAACAAATAAAAAACTAAGAAGGAAACGGGGATATCCTTCTATATGCATTCCTACGCTCTCCAAATCCTAGCCACTTAAGTTCTCATGCCTACCCATAGCATCACCTGAAAGAGATACTAAAACACGTCAACATAAAGTTGGTGAGAGTCATAGGTTTAGACTCCAACGCCAAACAGTTATAAGCTGTGAATAACAAACATCAACACAATAACATATGGACAATGTGTTACAAGTATGCACTAACAACTAACAATTCAAGATCAAACATTTCAAACCAAATCCAAGGCCCTCAGCCTTACCAAACATCATGGTACCATAGATGATCACACTATGTACCTACCCCAAGGCCCCGCCTCGTCATTATCCATCGGTCCCATAGATGATCACACTATGTACCTCTCCAATCCAAATCATACACAAACAAGAATCACATAGCAGTTAATCACATAATGTACACACAAGTCCATCTCAACCCTTAAAAACATTCACAACATCAATTTATAAAATAACTCAACACAGTGTCTCTTCCATCCCATCTGGAAGTCAAAATTAATAATAAACATGGGACTATCAAACTCACCTGATCGCTTCTTCACAAGTCCTCGCACTAGCAACAAGCTAACAAACCATAAACACACAATCAATACATGGACCAATCACTAAGATGGCTCATCAACATATGATGGACATCTAGCCTATTCCCATATAAATACCTCATTTATAAGCTCTAGTCACCCCATTACCCTTCCCTAACAAGTCCTTAACTTGGTTAAGTTTAATAACCATCCCGTTCATATTTTACACAAAACAGTCCGAATTTTAGGTCTCAAAACTTTAAGTCAAACGTCCATTTAAACATACCCATGGTTTCTGTAAAAGGAATATTCATACCCTTACATATGTTGGATAACACCTCCCACTTGCCCTAACCTGAAAGCTACTGTTAAAGCCCCGATATATATATATATATATATATATATATATATATATATATATATATATATATATATATATATATATATATATATACTTTTGTCATTCCAGATTTCCTGATTTTAAACATACTAAAAGTTTGTTACAATTAAGGGGTCTTACCCTAAACCACAACCTTAGCCCAAGTGCAGATACTTACTACAATATATAAACCATCTATCATGTTCGTGAGAAGATCCCAATTCAACCCTAAGTACCCCAAACAACCCAAAACTTAAAAAGAAAACAGGCTGATTACAAAACTGTTTTGACCTCCGACTGTTGTAACCTGTTTTTGACCCACTTCCCGACCTTCAATTTAGTTCTCGTTTCTTGCATTGGAAATCCACTTCAATTACCTTTTCAGGGATACTTGGATCTTAAAATAAGAGTTTGTAGAACTCACAATATATTCAAAACAATTGACTCAAAATTCTGTCCAGTTTTTAAAAACGGGTTTAATCAAATTAAACTATTTAATCACCCATAAGCCCAATTAATACAAGCCCTAGTTTATGTAATCATCATATTATGATTAATATAACATTAATTTACTGTTTTTAAATTAACCCTAACCTAAATCCATCATAGATGATTAAAGAAAACATAAAGAAACAATTTAATTAAAAAGGTTTAAGAAGGTTTTACCTTTAATCCAATGAAAGATAAAAATAATACTGAAAACCCTAAAAACTTTCTTCTGCCGTCGACTTTTTTGTTCTAGGAAGAAAATATGGTTTTTGTTTTTTAGTTAATACATTATATAGGGTATGGGTGAACCCAAGTCCAACCCATAGCCCATTACACTTTCCTTTTTCTATTTTTTAAAACCAATCGGCCTAAAACCGACTTTTATGCATTTTTTTAATTTTTTTTTCTTTTTATTGATTAATAATATACTACTAATATTACGTTAATTTGTCTTAATTTATTTTAGCTCCTAAAGCTTCCAAAACCTCAAAACCGTAAAACTAGTCAAATTTACGCGTTTTACCGTAAAAGACGTAAAATATACACTTTTAAAAAAAATCTCAAATTTTGAAATAAACTTTATAACTAAGTCCTAAATGACTTAAAACCATCCCGAAAAATAATCATATGACTAATTACCTCATTCGAGACCTCTAAATGCTAAACCGTAAATCCTAAAAAAATACACTATTACTATAATACTTATACGTATATGTAAACACCAAAATATCACCATTTCATTTCATAGTCACTAATTGTGAGCTCATGAACATGAAATAACCGTTCCTCGATTTACTTATGAGTACTCTATACTCATAAACGATAACCACACCAACCTCATTCACACAAAATAACCACGTAAACACACAAATCAAGTAGTCACACATAGAATAATCTATAAAAATAAGACCAAGTGACGAACCTCAAAACCACGGTTGTCACATCACTCCCTCCTAATAGAAATCTCGTCCCGAGATTTACAAACAGCTGAGGATACTTATTCCTCATAAACTCTTCCCGTTCCCACGTGAACTCCGGTCCACGTTTAGAATTCCACCTAACTTTAACTAACGATATCTTACTTCTTTTCAAGGTTTTAACTTCACGGTCCATAATCTCTATCGGCTCTTCATCAAAACGAAGGCTCGCATCTATACTAATATCGTCCACTGACACTTGCAAGTCAGTTCTTGCTAAGCATTTCCTCAAGTTTGAGACATGAAACACATCATGTACACTACTCAACTCTTTTGGTAATCTCAACCTATACGCTACTAGCCCAATCCTTTCAAGGATTTCAAATGGACCCACAAATCTAGGTGCTAACTTTCCTTTCTTCCCGAATCGCATCACCCCTTTCCATGGTGAAACCTTTAGCATAACCTTGTCCCCAACCTCAAATTCCAATGGCTTATGCCTCTTGTCTGCATAGCTCTTTTGTCGATCTTTAGCCGCCTTTAATTTCTCCTTAAGCACGGTTATCGCATCCGTAGTCTCCTGTACCATCTCCGGTCCAATTAGTTGACTACTTCCTACCTCAGCCCATAGCAACAGTGACCTACACTTCCTACCATAAAGTGCTTCAAACGGTGCACACTCTATACTAGTATGGTAGCAATTATTGTACGAGAATTCTGCCAATGCCAGATGATTCTCCCAACTGCCTCCAAAGTCTATCACACACGCCCTCAACATATCCTCTAACGTTTGTATAGTCCTCTCACTCTGTCCATCCGTCTGCGGATGATACGCTGTGCTCATATCCAGTCTCGTTCCCAAGGCTTTCTGCAATAGCCCCCAAAACCTAGACGTAAACCTGCTATCCCTATCCGATATGATCGACACCGGCACTCCATGTTTTGCCACCACATGTTCCAAGTATTTCTTGGCAAACCGTTCCATCTTATCATCCTCCTTCATTGCCACAAAATGGGCAGACTTAGTCAGTCTGTCCACTATTACCCAAATAATATCATTACCACTGTTAGACCTTGGGAGTTTTGTAATGAAGTCCATGGCAATATTCTCCCACTTCCACCTAGGAACCTCTGGTTGTTGCAGTAACCCTGATGGTCTTTGATGTTCAGCCTTCACCTTGGCGCAAGTCAAACATTCACTAACGTACAAAGCTACATCTTTCTTCATTCCCGGCTACCAATACATATCCCTCATGTCCCGATACATCTTATCAGCTCCTGGGTGTATCGAATACCTCGACGTATGAGCTTCATCCAATATAACCTTCCTTGTATCGCCAAACAACGGAACCCAGATTCTATCCAAGTAATACTTGCAACCATCTCCTCTTTCTTCCATGTACTGATCCATAGTATGTAGATTTTCCTCCACCAGCCTCTCCTCCTTAACGGCCTCTACTTGTGCTGCTCGTATTCTATCTCTAAGGGTTGTCTGAATAGTTATGCTCATTAATAAGTCTGTATACACTTATCCTTTTGCCACTAAAATCAAGGAAAAACAAGACCTAATCGTGTGTTTAATATCGTAAATGTCGGAATTACGCGTGGTTTTATGTTTTTGTGTTAAATAGGTACAAATGATCAAAAGAAGAGAAAACACAGGATTTCACGGTCAAATGTTGAAGAAAAATCCAAAAAGAGACGAAGACAAAGTCAAAAGATCAAAAGTGTGCCGAAGATCACGAAACCCGGTAAAATTGATACAATTTGAAGAAAAGACCAAAAAGCCGAAATCAAACTCAATTTTAGCGGATTAAATCTTTTTGAAGATATTCGGGCAAAGTGGGTCCCACATTTGGGTATTGGGCCTAAAAGCCCAATAACCATTTTTCTTTATCAATTAATTGAATGGGAGTTGTTTAAATTTGGCCAAAGCCCAATTAACAATTATCCAAACGGATGTAAATGAAACATATTGGGCCCAAGCCCAATATTTTGCACAAGTTGGGACGGATGAAGCAAAATGCTTGGTCAAATATTGGGTCAACTCATCACAAACGTATTACTCTACTTACGGTCAACCCAATTCCCTCACACAATAAATGAAACCTTACCTACCTCACGTTTTTCATATTTATATTTACCCCATTTACTCCATTATTCGTTACAAACAAAGCAACTCTCACCCACTTCATCTCTCTCCCCAAAAACACGCAGACTCCATCTCCATTTTTTACCCTTTTTACCAAAACCCTAATTCATCCCATCACACAAAATTAACCACGAAAATTGGGGCTTTTAATCCAAACGTGTGATTCACACGAGTTTGGATTAAATCCCCACATGAATCGGAAGTAAACACTAGTGAGTGGTCCTCAATCCTATCCTACGTGGCTCATCTTTTGGTTTTGATTGGTGGAAACAAATCACCAATACCAATCCCTCCAATCAAGAGACTCCACCTCAGCACTCAACAAACACAAGAAGCACAAGAATGCCATCCTGGCAATCCGTGGCTCTCATGATTTATTTTTAACCGTTGATTTGAAGAGAAGAGAGAGAAGAGAAGATTTAAAGGCCAAGATTTGTTGCTTAATTTTGAAGCCATCAAGAGGGTTTCAAGGGTTTTGCCTATAAAAACCCCCTCCAAATCTGTAATCAGTGGCACTTTTATTTATTTTTTTAATTTTCAGTAAATTAGTTTAGGTTTAATATTGTATTTTTAATTATCAGCATTTGTAATTTTTTTAATATTAATGAAGAGTTAGTTTTAAATTAATTCGTCTCTTTCAATTTAAGTTTCTGTCATTTTTTATCTTGAATCTACCTTTCTTATTTACTGTTCGTCGTTATTTTTATTTCGATTAAAAAAAAGAAATATAAAGAAAAGTGATTAATATATTTTCCCCATTGGAAAATATAAAAGTACTTTTCGTTTGGAATTTCTTTTGGTTCGGGTATTGTTACTGTCATTGGTTCGGTACTGTTCGCAAGTTTTATTTGGTTCGAGAGGAGTACTTGGGTCGAGATGGTGATATTGATGATTTGAGGTGGTGTTTGGTTTGTTCACAAAGATGGCTCAGCGCCGATCTTCATCTCAACGGTTTCGTCATCAAGGTTCTATTCTTTTTCCTCTTTTAAGTTTTATTTTCTTTGATTTATCTGCTTATTTGATTTGTTTTATGTGTTTGTTTTATCTGGATTTGGATATTTTGTATTTGTTTGAATCTGCTTATTGTTTTTTTAGTTTATTTGTTTTGTTGCATAGCTTATAATCTGCTTTTTGTCTGCTTTATTTTGGTTAGATAAAGTTACTGTTTAGCTTTCAGTTTGGGACTGTTTGGAATTGAGTTTTATTTGCTGATTAGTCTGTTAGGATTTGCTTATTTGGTTTGATTGTTTGAGTTTATCTGCTTATTATTTATCTACTGTTTTCAGTTTTTTTTACTGCTTATTTGATTTTTCAGTATTTGTAATTTAGCTTATTTAGAATTTGCTTTTTAGCTTAGTCTGCTTATTTGTTTCATATTTGCTTATTTTCTACTGATTTGCTGTCTTATTGTATCAACAGACTCAATTGGTCTGTTGATGTTATTTTTGTCCAAAAATATAAAAGCTAAAAAATATATTAGCAAAAACGTCTGGCCAGGGTCTCGAACCCCTGACCTTTCGCATAACCACCATACGCCCTTACCACCTTGGCTGGACACCCTTTTGTGTTTACTTTCGCATAGTTTAATTAATATAGGAAATTTTAAAACTGACAGTTTTATATAAATAGGTTTAATTAAATGTTTTAAGTTTTTATTTAGTTTAATTAATCTTTAATTTTAAATTCCGTTTTTATTTACTTTTCAAAAATATAAAAAGATAAAAAAATATTTTATTTAAATTTCTTTAATAATTTTAAAATAGTTTTTATAGGTTAAAAATAGTTTTAAATTCTTATTTAAATTTTAGTTTTAAAATTAGTTTTCAATTTATATAGTTTTGTTTAAAAATAGATTAGATTAAAAAGTTTTTATTTCAATTAAATTAGTTTTTGTTTAAGTTTTAAAATAGTTTTATTAAAATTAGTTTAAATTAGATTTTGTTTTAATTAGTTTAAAATACAAAAAGTTTTTAGACACATTACGTTAATCCGATTTCAATTTCGAGTGAGTCGAGGAACGAAAATAGATCTAAAAAGAGTTTGCAAAAACACTAGTATTAAAATGGCGCCGCTGCCGCTTCGCTCGTTACGATTGACGATTTGGATTTTGGGATCCGTTCGATTTTGAACGTTATTTTTTTCTTGTTAAGAAAATCTAAAACATAAAAAATCAAAAATATAAAAATACAAAAAATTAAAAAATCATCTAAAGCAAATTCTTTCCTAAGATTTGCACCAAAAAATTAAAAACATCCAAAAGTAATACTTTTCCTAAAGTATTACACCAAAAATATTCTTCTGTATCCTTTATTGTGTTTAATTCTTTTCTCTACCCCTCTTATTTATAATTCTTCATGGATTTGTCTTGCGTTCGGTGTGGGAGACCATGGCTTGGTTTTCCAATATGTCCATGGTGTACTTGTGCAAAGTGTGGTTATGATATCGACAATACACAATTTGGATTTTGTCCATTGTGCAATTCAAGAAATTCTACTTCTCATCTTACACAAATTTCTCCCCCCCCCCCCTCCCGTCTATGACAATCCCTATCCGCAACATGCACCGGGTTTTTCTAAATACCCGTGTTGCAATCATTATGGGGGCCCTCACGATACTTCTTATTGTCAACAGATGAATTATGAGCCACATCCGTGCTATAATTCCGGTTTTCAAAATTTTGAACCCCCACAAAACTCCGTCGTTCATCAACCTTCTTTTAAGGAACAAATCACTAGTTTGGATGAAATTCTAGAAAGCTTAAAACAACTCAAAATTAGCTTGCATGACGAAAGACAACAAGAGCAAGTATCTACTCTTAGTGTTTCTACTCCTCCTCTTGTGCGTTCTTACTATTATGATGATGATGACAATGAGAATACTATTTCTTGGAATGATCTTTGTGCTCAATGTCCTAGTGCAATTGTAATTCCTTCTCTCGACTTGCCGGCTCTCGAGCCTAAGGATTCAACCATCCTAGGGGATGAGGATCTTAGCACAATTCCTTCAACGGAATCTGACGAATTCATAAAGTCTAGTGCTGATAACCTTGTCCAAATTCTAAGTGAATCTGAGGCGACATCCGACAATGACGATGAGTGTGAATCTCTTTCTAGTGATGATTCATTACCTCCCACCGACATCTTGGGAGACGATTCTTTGGCTTTCTCTAATCCCCTTTTTGATCTCGATGATGATTTTACTTCTAGTGATGACGAGTCACTATCCGATGAAGACGTTCAGAAGGAAAATTTCAAGATTTATTCGAACCCTTTATTCGATTTTGATGACGCCTACATCTCTAGTGAGGTGAATCCTCTCTTTGAAGAGGGGATTGAGGACATTGATAGCTCCGACTCTATTGCTATTGATGCGCATTCTTTGTTAGCCATGCCACCTCCCATCGTAGAGGAGGTGGAGAGATTTGACCCTACCTTCCGTTTGATTCGGTCTGGTGAGGTGACGCGGGTGGTAGATATGTCTTCTGATATTTCTCATATTATGTTGCCACCCCGTCCTACCGCGTGCACACCCAAGCAGGTGATGTATCGCTTTTACTCTCCTCATTTCATACCGGGAAATGAGGATGAGTGCTTTGACCCGGGAGGTGACATTGACCATTCCATGATTGATACCTTTACGGCTTTTCCGATTAGTGACCATCCTATGTCTATGGGGGATGACAATTTGTCTCCTTTACCCACCCCACCTCCCGTGGATCACGACCTCACATACTTTTCGTATGTTGAGAGGACTTTTCTACCTTTCATGACTTATCCTCCTGCCTCTCATTTATTATGTTCCTCCGGGACCGAGGATAAGATTTTTGATCCCAGTATTACATTCGAGGCTTCCCCATGGACCATTTAATTCGGGGTCGAGTCAGGCTCGTGACTCGGTTAACAAAAACAAGCGCTTCTCGGGAGGCAACCCGATTATCTATCTTTTATCTATTTTCTACAATAAGTGTAGGGGAGCCGTGTAGGTTGTTTGTTTTCTGTGTTGTGATGTGTGCAGGGACATGTGCTTTAATGATCCACTTTTGGTGCTTTTGAAACGACCTGTGTTCCCGTGTTTCCCGTGTACCCGGTTCCTTCGATAAGTTTTTGCTATTTTGGTTCATACTTGTATATGAATAAAACACAAATAAATGTAATCACTTTAGTGTCTCTTCCTTAGCTCGATTTAAACAACGTACTCAATGTCCTAAGTGTAGGGGAGTTTATTCTCCCACATGCTTAAACATCGAGGACAATGTTTATATTAAGTGTAGGGGGATTTCTATCGAAATTTTAGTGGGCTTTTCCATGAATTTGACCTCATTTAACCGGAAAATTTAAAAAAATTTCAACGGTTTTCAAATTTTTGATCTATTTTGGCCTTGTAGTATTTTTTATTTATTTTCTTTCCTTTTGTCATCGCATAATATTTATATTTTCCATTTCAAGAATAAAGTCAAAAATAAATAAATGAATAAAATGGTTTTAACAAGTTTAGATGTCTTTGATATATTAGGCCCGTCGTGAATATTTTGACTCAACCCGAGTTTACTTATCCAAATTTACTCTAGCTAGTATCCTTAACCATATGGACCTTAATTGGTTTATTAGGCTAAGCATCCACGAGTCTCATTCTTTGAGATTTTAAATTATGGAGAACGAGAGATGATAGAGTTGATAATAAGTTTAAGGGTTAATTTTTGCTTATATGGTTTTTGTGGCTCTTTCTTCCCGCTTGTATATTTAATTGCTTAATAAATGAGGATTTTTGCGGTGTCGATTCGATATCTTAACTCTTAGCCAAATCTTTATTCTCCTTGTAATTAAAGCATGAACACATTGAGGGTGCCAGCGTTGTGGACTTCCGACTAAGGTGGCTCATAACCACTAAGTAGGAGGTATTCAAACCATGGGACCGCGGAATTTGGCCTACTATACATATCATAAATAAATAAAGAATAAGATTAAAACATGACCTCAAGGAGCCTTAGGGTGTGGGACATGTAGCACGAACCTTGTCATTAGAGCCTTAGGGTGTATGGCATGGTAAGTGTTGAATAAAAATTGATCAATAAAATCAATTCCCTCGTTTATCGTTCAAGGAGCCTTAGGGTGTGGACAATAGACGGGGAGCATTTTTGCATCTTAAAGAGCCTAAGGGTATATGATGTGAACTTGCTAAACTCCACATAAAGTCAACATGACTTTGGAGGAAATAATTAATAAGTAGTACTATTTGGCCAAATTTTGGATCCGGGAATTCATTCCCCAAATCGTGTTAAATCATCCTTGATGTGGGCTTACTTTAGTGACAACGTTTTTTAGGATGAGGTTAGGTTTTGAGCGTCGGGTTTGCACCGTTTGGCCTTCATTTTTGGAATAATAATTATCAAATAAGTCAAATGAGCCTACGGGTGAATGACAATCAATAAAATCTAGAGATACAACGTAGGAATTGGAGAAAGAGTATTACACAATTATCTTATATAAGTGGTTTTAACTTAAGGACTTATGGTAAACAATGATCTCGCTTTTAAGCTTGGTATGGGGAACGTGAAACTTGAGGGTGATTTATATTCATGACACCAAAGCCCTAATTTAAGTCTTATATTTCTTTACAAGTTTCTTCCATCAAATAAATAAATTGTTATAACTTTTGTTCCCTTTTAAGTTTTTATCTTTTCATCGTAGTAATATTAATAAAGGCCGAGATGGATTAATAATGAGAAAAATGTAACTTTATGCTTTAAAATAATGCATTGCATGGGGTCATTGCAATGGTCAAAGGGGATTTAATAAGTGTGTAAACACTTATCCTTTTGCCACTAAAATCAAGGAAAAACAAGACCTAATCGTGTGTTTAATATCGTAAATGTCGGAATTACGCGTGGTTTTGTGTTTTTGTGTTAAATAGGTACAAATGATCAAAAGAAGAGAAAACACGGGATTTCACGGTCAAATGTTGAAGAAAAATCCAAAAAGAGACGAAGACAAAGTCAAAAGATCAAAAGTGTGCCGAAGATCACGAAACCCGGTAAAATCGATACAATTTGAAGAAAAGACCAAAAAGCCGAAATCAAACTCAATTTTAGCGGATTAAATCTTTTTGAAGATATTCTGGCAAAGTGGGTCCCACATTTGGGTATTGGGCCTAAAAGCCCAATAACCATTTTTCTTTATCAATTAATTGAATGGGAGTTGTTTAAATTTGGCCAAAGCCCAATTGACAATTATCCAAACGGATGTAAATGAAACATATTGGGCCCAAGCCCAATATTTTGCACAAGTTGGGACGGATGAAGCAAAATGCTTGGTCAAATATTGGGTCAACTCATCACAAACGTATTACTCTACTTACGGTCAACCCAATTCCCTCACACAATAAATGAAACCTTACCCACCTCACGTTTTTAATATTTATATTTACCCCATTTACTCCATTATTCGTTACAAACAAAGCAACTCTCACCCACTTCATCTCTTTCCCCAAAAACACGTAGACTCCATATCCATTTTTTACCCTTTTTACCAAAACCCTAATTCATCCCATCACACAAAATTAACCACGAAAATTGGGGCTTTTAATCCAAACGTGTGATTCACACGAGTTTGGATTAAATCCCCACATGAATCGGAAGTAAACACTAGTGAGTGGTCCTAAATCCTATCCTACGTGGCTCATCTTTTGGTTTTGATTGGGGGAAACAAATCACCAATACCAATCCCTCCAATCAAGAGACTCCACCTCAGCACTCAACAAACACAAGAAGCACAAGAATGCCATCCTGGCAATCCGTGGCTCTCATGATTTATTTTCAACCGTTGATTTGAAGAGAAGAGAGAGAAGAGAAGATTTAAAGGCCAAGATTTGTTGCTTAATTTTGAAGCCATCAAGAGGGTTTCAGGGGTTTTGCCTATAAAACCCCCCTCCAAATCTGTAATCAGTGGCACTTTTCTTTATTTTTTTAATTTTCAGTAAATTAGTTTAGGTTTAATATTGTAGCATTTGTAATTTTTTTAATATTAATGAAGAGTTAGTTTTAAATTAATTCGTCTCTTTCAATTTAAGTTTCTGTCATTTTTTTTATCTTGAATCTACCTTGCTTATTTACTGTTCTTCGTTAATTTTATTTCGATTAAAAAAAAGAAAAAAAAGAAGAAGAAATATAAAGGAAAGTGATTAATATATTTTCCCCATTGGAAAATATAAAAGTATTGTTCGTTTGGAATTTCTTTTGGTTCGGGTATTGTTACTTTCATTGGTTCGGTACTGTTCGCAAGTTTTATTTGGTTCGAGAGGAGTACTTGGGTCGAGATAGTGATATTGATGATTTGAGGTGGTGTTTGGTTTGTTTACAAAGACGGCTCAGCGCCGATCTTCATCTCAACGGTTTCGTCATCAAGGTTCTATTCTTTTTCCTCTTTTAAGTTTTATGTTCTTTGATTTATCTGCTTATTTGATTTGTTTTATGTTTATGTTTTATCTGGATTTGGATATTTTGTATTTGTTTGAATCTGCTTATTGTTTTTTTAGTTTATTTGATTTGTTGCGTAGCTTATAATCTGCTTTTTGTCTGCTTTATTTTGGGATAAAGTTACTGTTTAGCTTTTAGTTTGGGACTGTTTGGAATTGAGTTTTATTTGCTGATTAGTCTGTTAGGATTTGCTTATTTGGTTTTGATTGTTTGAGTTTATCTGCTGATTATTTGTCTCCTGTTTTCAGTTTTTTTTTACTGCTTATTTGAATTTTCAGTATTTGTGATTTAGCTTATTTAGAATTTGATTTTTAGCTTAGTCTGCTTATTTGTTTCATATCTGCTTATTTTCTACTGATTTGCTGTCTTATTGTATCAATAGACTCAATTGGTCTGTTGATGTTATTTTTGTCCAAAAATATATTAGCAAAAACGTCTGGCCAGGGTCTCGAACCCCTGACCTTTCGCATAACCACCATACGCCCTTACCACCTGGGCTGGACACCCTTTTCTGTTTACTTTCGCATAGTTTAATTAATATAGGAAATTTTAAAATTGGCAGTTTTATTTAAATAGGTTTAATTAAATGTTTTAAGTTTTTATTTAGTTTAATTAATCTTTAATTTTAAATTCCGTTTTTATTTACTTTTCAAAAATATAAAAAGTTAAAAAATATTTTATTTAAATTTCCTTAATAATTTTAAAATAGTTTTTATAGGTTAAAAATAGTTTTAAATTCTTATTTAAATTTTAGTTCTAAAATTAGTTTTCAATTTATATAGTTTTGTTTAAAAATAGATTAGATTCAAAAGTTTTTATTTTAACTAAATTAGTTTTTGTTTAAGTTTTAAAATAGTTTTATTAAAATTAGTTTAAATTAGATTTTGTTTTAATTAGTTTAAAATACAAAAAGTTTTTAGACACCAAAAACAAATATAATCTTACGTTAATCCGATTTCAATTTCGAGTGAGTCGCGGAACGTAAATAGATCTAAAAAGAGTTTGCAAAAACCCTAGTATTACTCATTGTCCTTACTCTTTTAGGTTTTAGCCTCTCCTTCCTACTTAGAGCATCCGCCACCACATTGGCCTTTCCAGGGTGGTACTTAATCTCACAATCATAATCACTAAATAACTCCAACCACCGCCTCTGCCTCATGTTCAAATCTTTCTGATCAAAGATGTGCTGTAAGCTTTTGTGATCCGTATAGATCACACTTTTTGTCCCATACAAGTAATGTCTCCATATCTTAAGTGCAAAGACTACAGCTCCTAGTTCTAAGTCGTGTGTGATGTAATTCTTCTCATGGTTTTTCAACTGTCGTGATGCATAAGCTATGACCTTATTTCGTTGCATAAGAACACATCCTAAACCATGGTTGGACGCATCACAGTAAACCACAAAATCTTCCACCCCTTCTGGTAAGGACAATATCGGTGCATCACACAGCCTATCTTTTAGTGTCTGAAACGCCTGCTCTTGCTCTTCGCCCCATTCATACTTCTGATATTTTTGGGTCAACAACGTCAAAGGCTTTGATATTCTAGAGAAATTCTCTATAAATCTTCTGTAATATCCTGCCAAACCTAAGAATGACCTTATTTCTGACGGTGTAGTAGGTGCCTCCCAATCCTTCACTGCTTCAATCTTCTTTGGGTCTACATGTATGCCATCATTGTCGATTACATGTCCTAGAAATTGTACTTCTTACAGCCAAAATTCACACTTGGAGAACTTCCTATAAAGTTTCTCCTTCTTGAGCAGCTCTAACACCGACCTTAAATGTTGGTTGTGCTCCTCCTCCGTCTTAGAGTAGATAAGTATGTCATCAATGAAGATTATGACAAACTTATCTAGATATGGCTTGCACACTCGGTTCATTAGGTCCATGAACATTGCTGGCGCGTTTGTCAATCCGAATGGCATAACGGTGAATTCAAAGTGTCCATACCTTGTTCTGAACGCGGTCTTTTGTATGTCCTCCTCACAGACCCTTAGTTGGTGATAACCGGACCTAAGGTCAATTTTTGAGAAGTACCTTTCTCCTTGCAGCTGATCAAATAAATCGTCAATCCTTGGGAGAGGACAACGGTTCTTAATGGTCAGCTTGTTCAACTCCCGATAATCAATACACATCCGGAATGATCCATCCTTCTTCTTAACAAATAGCACCAGTGCTCCCCATGGAGAAGAACTTGGTTGAATGAAACCCTTATCCTACAATTCCTTGAGTTGCTCGGCTAATTCTTGCATCTCTGACGGTGCTAGACGATATGGTGACTTCGCTACGGGTGTTGCCCCGGGTACTAAGTCAATCTTAAACTCTACTTGTCTCACCGGTGGTAACCCCATCAAGTCATCCGGAAACACATCAACGAACTCTCTTACTACTCGAATCTTATTGATTTGTGGCTCCTCATCCTTGGCATTCATAAGGAACCTGGTCTTCTTCTCCTTCCTTTCTCCGTACACGTATAACACCTTATCATCACCTATGGGGATCTTAACAATCTTTTCATGACACATTAGCTCAGCCCTATGCTTCGATAACCAATCCATCCTAATGATCACATCGAAGCTCCCATGTCCTAGAGGGATTAAATCTATGGTAAACTTAAATTCCCCCAACTCTAATTTGTAGTTAAAAAATATCTCATCTACTTCTTCTTGCTTACCACTAGCTATTTCAATCACATATCCTGGTTTCGCTACACTAGGGTTCATATTTAACCAAGGCACAAATTGAGAAGACACAAAACTAAAATCTGCCCCAGAGTAAAAAAGAATCGTAGCGAGGTGATTGTTAATAGAAAACGTACCCGTTACTGCATTCGGGTCCTGAACTGCTTCTACTGCATTTGCAAGGTAAACCCTGTCTCCATTCCGATTTCCCTTATTCTGATTTCCCTCGTTCCTGTTCCAATTCCGATTCCCAGTGTTTCCATTGTTGCGGTTAGCATTGTTCCGGTTTCCACCGCCTTGGTTTCCTCGATTTCCTTCCAAAGCTAGCTGGCCACTGCCCTGGTTGGTTGCTGATAGGTGTGTAAACACCCATCCTTTTTACCACTTAATTACAATAATAACTGAGCCAAACGTGTATTTTATGTCTTTTTATGTCAGAATTATGCGTGGTTTGTGTTTTTGTTGTGATTTAGGACGAAAATGTGAAAAGTGGAGAAAACACGGGCATTCAGGGGCATTTACAGACTTTTATTGAAGAAAAAGATGAAATATGAAGTCGAGAAGTCAAGAGTGCAAAAAGAACGGAAGTCCAAGACCAATTCTGAAGATTTATCGAAGAAAAAGTCGAAAGACGGAAGTTTACTTAAAGCCGAAGAACTCAAGTCTATTTTATTGAAGAATTGAAAGACGAGTTCAAAGAAATCCCGAGCCAAAAGTCATTAAAGTCCAAGATTAAAGAAGATTTGAAGGCTTAAGGACTAATGGTGCAATTAACAAAGAGATTAAGAAGGAAGGGCCTAATGATGCAATTAAGAGAAAAGGAAAGAGGAGAGGAAGCTTCCTAATCCTCCCCTATATATAGATTAGATGTTAATCACTTTTTCTTTGTTGGCTAATAGTGACAATTAGTTCTTCCATTTATTTACCTTGCACCTTTAAATTCATGTCAATTTAAATACTTGTCAAATTTAATTACCTTGTCTTGCACCTTAAATTCCTTTAATTTCAAGTAAGTTTCCATTTAATTCTTGTCAATCTTTACTTTATCTTGTTAATCTCCTATCTACCTTTCTTGATCTTTGATTTTTATGTTTATGTTTATGTTCATGTTCATGTTCTTATTTTGATCAAAGTGGGTTTTGATTATTGTGGTTAGATTTGTTAGTTTTATTGATTTGGATAGTTTGTTTATGATTATTGGATGTTTTGTGATTAGTTTGATTTAATCTTGTGTTTGATTTTGGTTAAATTGTGATTAGATTCGTGTATACTGTGTTCCTTGTTCTTCGGGGTGTTTGTTTTCCTGTTACTGATCTTTTCCCAGGTAAGTTCCGGATCAATACCAAGTGTTTCGAACCAACTTCTTGTTCAGACAGAATTTCTTCCGAACCAAGAAGTTCCGGATCAACATCTCGTTCATTCAGAAGAGTTCCGAACCAGGAAGTTGAGCTTCATTCGGAACATTCAAAAGTTCCGAACCAAAGGTTCCGAACCAAGAAGTTCCGAACGAAGGCTTGGGATTAAAAAGTTCCGAACAAGCAAAGACTTCCGAATCAAGACTTCTAGTTCACTCGGAAGAGTTCCGAATCAAGAATTCTTGTTCACTCTGAAGAGTTCCGATTCAAAGTCTTCCGAACCAGGAGTTGTTCATCCGGAAAAGTTCCGGACCAGGTTTCTTGTTCATTCGGAAGAGTTCCGGATAAAGAACTTCCGAACCAAGGCTTTGTTCCAGTTGAGTTCCGAATCAGTAAAGTTCCGAACGAAGGATTGTTTTGGATAAGTGACATATTCAGAATAATTGTTGGGTCAAAAAGTTGATGTGGCAGAAACTCAAAAACGAAGAAAACATCAAGATATTTGTTCAGGCGTTGACAAGAACAAATTGGGCGTTGACAAGAGCAAATTGGGAGTTGACAGAAGTCAACAAAAGTCAAACGCAGTCAACAAAGTCAAACGCTGATGGATATTGAAGATTTGATGGAGAATTCTATTTAGGGAATATATTGAGTATATTATTTATGATATACACAATATATAGTTTATCTAAATAGAATATTTAGATGTTTATTTGATTTGATCTCTTGTAGATTCTGTTCCTTCCACTATAAAAGGAACAAGAGTCTTAGGTTTTATTCATAACTATCATTCACAATGTAAACCTAAAGTGTGTGTCGCACTAGACGTGGGATTCAATGTATACACGTCTAGTGGTTGTTTATTATTAATATAATGAACAATCGTTGAGTATTTTATGTGTCTTGTGCCTAAACACCTTGTTATGATCATTGTTCTTTTCCGCTATGTTATCATATGAACGATGATCAACCTAGATATAATGGTTCATAACCATTGAGTCTAACGATCAATGGACTCCACAATTGGTATCAGAGCCTAAGGCTCTTGATATCTAGGTCCGGCGAGGTGTTCGTGTATGGTGAAGAAAAGAAAAATCCGTATGAAGTTTTTCTGGACGTTTTTGTGTGCGCAGCAGTATTCAGAAGGTCATAACTTTTGATTGAACCGTTGGATCGTCACGAAATTTTATATGTGTGTTCTACATACATAGATCTAAACATCCACCGAAGGGATTGTCAAGTTTTATCCCCAGGCAAAAGTTATTAAGCGTCAAAGTCAGCAGTGAGTGAATGCAGTTTTCTGTGGACAGCCATGTTCGAAACACGATCTCTCCTTCGTTAACCGTTGGATCTTCGTGATTTTTGAACTGTAGGTTCTTGGCACTTGTGTCTGGAATCTCACCGAAGGGATCTTCGATCTAGGCCCTAATGAAGAAGTTATTCATGGTCGAAGTTCGCTGCAGTAAAGGTATTAATGTTTTGCTTTCACATAAAATCATGACCTAGGGTTTCTCAAACCCTAGATCTACCTAGAAAGCAGAATGTTATGATTGGTGGCTGTTAATTCAGGATCTATGGTTAATCTACAAACCCTAAGTTAGGGTTTCGATGTTTAACTTTCCAAACCCTAGATTCATATTCTGGTTATAAGGTTTCATGTTATTGAAATCGTGACTGGAAGGGATTTGATATTGCACACGCAAGAACAAAGAAGCACCAGCTAGAGATAAATGATTCTGTTCACACGAAAATATTGTTCCTATTGGAGGAAACATGCTGGTGTTCACACGATCAAGGAGCTTTGCGTTCACATGGTCAGCCAAAATAAGATTAATTACTTTCCATGTTGCGTAATGGAGTGTTCACACGATGAATACTTTCTCATTGGTTCCTGATCAAGATATGGTATTCGATTGTCTATTCATTCTATGTTCACACGGGGAAAGCATTCTAATTGGTGGACAATTGGTGTGTTCACACGACCAACATGGTAATTGAATGCAATATTGCTCTCCACGTGAAAACAATATATTGAAGAAAAAGTTATCCGCTGACACGTTTTGGTCCGACGCTGACAAGAATAAGTCGAGCGCTGATAGAAAGCGCTGACACTTGTTGTCCGATATATGGTTTCTCAAACGCTGATAAGTGTTGTCTGATATTGGACATCACACAACGTTGATATCTTGGACAGTAAAAGATATTGGACAACAAAAGGTTTGCTGCTGTTTGAGAAAATAGGTACGTTTTGAGCACACAAAAAGGAGGAATTTACACACAAAGGTACATGGAATCTCCGTTTTAATTTAGAATATCATGATGATATTTATGGCTCGGATATTTTTGAAAGGGATTAATGATTTTAAGGTGAGTTAGCAACCATTCATGGAGTTATTTATTGGAGTATGTAATCGGGATAACCTTGTAGTTATTCGTTAACATCTTTTACATATGAAGATATTGACTTGTCATGAAGAGGTGTTAGCTTAAGGGGAAGAATTCGTATGGTAAGTTTGATGATTGAAGAAGATTTTCGCGAGTTTGTGTTCTATCATATCTTAAAGTCGTGCACTTCCAGTCATGGACTTTTAAGGTAACTTGTTCGTGCTTACATGGTTGGTGATGAAGACTTGTCAAAATCTAGCAGTAGTAGATGCTATCACTTGAAGGAGTTACATTATCGTGCTCAGTGTCTCACATAGGATGAGGATTTTTGACAAACGGATCGAGGTCTACTTATACTTTGTACCATGAGTATAAGTTCTTCATCACATAGATAGTACAAGACATGGAACATATGTTTGGGTTACTCTACTTCTACATCAAGAATACTTTATTAATTGTTCTTCAAGATCATTACACAGAGCCTACTTTTGGAGAATCTTCAAAGATTGCGTACATTGTTTACTTTCCTTGTTGATGTGACAAAAAGGGGAAGATATACATGCTACACTTGAGGGGAAGCAACTTGAAGATCATGTATAACTTACAAGAGATATATATAGAGTTTTGCCACTATCAACTAGGGGAAGATTGTTGGGTCAAAAAGTTGATGTGGCAGAAACTCAAAAACGAAGAAAACATCAAGATATTTGTTCAGGCGTTGACAAGAACAAATTGGGCGTTGACAAGAGCAAATTGGGCGTTGACAGAAGTCAACAAAAGTCAAACGCAGTCAACAAAGTCAAACGCTGATGGATATTGAAGATTTGATGGAGAATTCTATTTAGGGAATATATTGAGTATATTATTTATGATATACACAATATATAGTTTATCTAAATAGAATATTTAGATGTTTATTTGATTTGATCTCTTGTAGATTCTGTTCCTTCCACTATAAAAGGAACAAGAGTCTTAGGTTTTATTCATAACTATCATTCACAATGTAAACCTAAAGTGTGTGTCGCACTAGACGTGGGATTCAATGTATACACGTCTAGTGGTTGTTTATTATTAATATAATGAACAATCGTTGAGTATTTTATGTGTCTTGTGCCTAAACACCTTGTTATGATCACTGTTCTTTTCCGCTATGTTATCATATGAACGATGATCAACCTAGATATAATGGTTCATAACCATTGAGTCTAACGATCAATGGACTCCACAATAATTTGTTCCAGATCAAGGATTTTGGTAATATTCCAAGCGAAGAAGAATCATTCCGAAAGAAGGTGACATTCCGGATGAGTGATTGTTCCGAACGAAGGATTATTCCGAATGAGCTGTATTCAGGTTCTATTTAGTTTTTGTCTTTGATTTTTAATTTCAAGCTTTATTTTTCCCGTTTTTTTTCATTAGACGCACTTTAAGTTTAATTGCCTTAGCTTTATTTTTAGCCTTGCCTTAGTTTAAGTTTTAGTTGCATTTTAAGATTATCTTAGATAGATTTAAGCTTGCGTTATTTACTTTAGTGTCCTTTAATTCTCGTCACGCTTTTAAATACTTGCACCATTACTTTTAATTAGACATTAGATTTACTTTAAAGTCATTTTACTTTAATTGTTCTGCACATTTTTAATATACTACAACGACACACTTTTGTTTCACCAAAGACAGCTGAGTCGCACACATAGAACCTAGATCAATTCGATTAGATTGGTACAACGATAATTTTCATACTAGGCAAAAGCCTAATATTAAATAGCGCCGCTGCCGGCTCTTTTCGTGAGGATTAAAGGTTTTTTTTTAAGAGACGCGTTGGCTTTTGGGATCCGTTCACTCGTGAATGTTATTTTTCGTGTCAAAAATTTTCAAAAATCCAAAAACATTTGAAAAATCATAAAAAGCATTTCTTTTTCAAAGTTTTGCACCAAAATATTCTTCTTGCTTATCTATTTTTCTTTATGGACTTTTATGTCCATTGCGTCGGGTGTGGGAGACGATTGTACGGGAAAGACTCATGTCAATGGTGTACATGTGAGCGGTGCGGAAACGATATCAACAATACACAATTCATATGCGGATTTTGTCCTTTGTGCAACTCGACTAATTCGTCCTTTTTGAACCCACCTACTCTTTCCCCGTGCATCTATTGTGGAAGCGATTCTCATTGGCATGTTTCGTGCCCGGTTCGATACCCGTATGATCACGGGCAAGAACCGGGGTATAATTATGACAATGATAATAGCTATCCACAAGACGCACCCGATCTTTCTCCTTACCCATTTTGCAACAACTGTGGGGGTCCTCATGATACCTCTTATTGTCAACCAATGAATTATTATGAGCAAAATTCGTGTCCTCAGTTTTCTTCACCAATGGATTATTATGAACCAAACCCGGTTTCTAATTTTTCTCAACCGATGAACTACTATGAGCCACACCCATGCTATAATTCAGGTTTTCAACATTTTGAACCCCCACAACACATCATCGATCATCAACCCTCCTTCGAACAATTGAGCTCCCATGAACAATGGGACACTCTTGTTAAGCAAAGTCAACAAATTCAAGAAGCTTGCAATAAGATCATCGAAAAATATCAAGAGGATCAATGACGTGAGCAAATATCGAATATCGAGACTTATACTCCTCCCCCGGTGTATCCATACTATTACGATGATGATGACGATGAGCCTACTATTTCTTGGAATGACCTTACTACTCAATGTGCTAGTGCAATTGTCATCCCTCCTCTCGATATCCCAAACGTGTCTAAGGATTGTGATACATTGAGTGAGCTTAGTGAGTTTGGTCTTGATAAATTGTTTGATGATGAGGTTTGTGACATACCGGCTGCTATGGAGCTTGAGGACGACGTTGATCTTACGGAAGAGGTCGATCCTAATGATGACGATTTTTCTCCTAGCTGTGAGAATTTCACTTTTGAAATTTCTCAATCTCCACGGGAGATGCGGGTGACGACGATTTATTCTCTCCGGTTTACGAGAAGTTCACCGATGAACATGATCTTGTGGATGAGGTGGAAGACGTGCTTCTTCGCGATAGATTACGGAAAGTGCACCTTCTTATTGCTCAAATCGAAGCGTTGACTTCTCCTCCTCTTTCCGCGTCTTTGCCTCCATCTATTCCTCTCGTTGAAGATAATGACCCATTGCTGGAAGAAATCGACATTCACTCCATACCACCAGGTAATGATGACAATGACATGGAGGGGGATATTATTTTTGATAATTTGCTACTTGAAAGTATTGACCCAAGTCCCCCTCCCGAGCACCTTTCATCCACTCCGTTAGAGACCATCACGGAGGATGAGTGCTTTGACCCGGGAGGTGACATTGATTATGCTATGATTGATAACAATACGGCTTTGCCGCTTGCTCAGCATCCATTGTCTTTGGGGGAGGACAATGTGCTTACTTTACCCACCCACCTCCCGTGGATCTTGATTTCACATACTTTACGTATGTTGAAAGAACCTTTCTCCCATACATGACTTATCCCCCCGACTCTCCTTTGTTGATGTCAACCGTGAACGAGGACAAGGTCTTTGATCCCGGTATAACATTCGAGGCTTCCCCATGGACCATTTAATTCGGGGACGAGTCAGGCTCGTGACTTGGTTAACAAAAACAAGCGCTTTTTAGGAGGCAACCCGATTATCTATCTTTACTTGTTTTCACCATAAGTGTAGGGGAGCCCCGTTGGTGTTTCTTGCTTTCTTTCTTATCATGTGCAGGGATTAGAGCTTCAAAGACACACTCTTGATGACTTTTGATGAACCGTGATTCCGTGTTCCCTTCTTCCCGGTTCTATCCTAAACTCTTTTTGATTCTCTATTTTATATTTCTCAATATTAAAATAGGAATCTCTTTAGTTGTCTCTTCTTTAGCAAGATTTAAACAACGTGCACAATGTCCTAAGTGTAGGGGAGTTTACTCCCACATGCTTAAACATTGAGGACAATGTTTATATTAAGTGTGGGGGGACTTCTATCGAAGTTAAGTGGCCTTTTCCTTGTATTTGTCCTCATTTTAACCGGAAAATTTGATTTTTCGACATTTTTCAAAATTTTTAATCTATTTTGGCCTAGTTGTATAGTTGTTTTACCTTTGTATAGTTATTTTCTTTCCTTATTAGAATATATTTTTAATAAAGTGGTTTTAAATTTTCAAACGTTGGGGAATCTTTTGACTCAACCCGAGTTTACTTGTCTAAGTTTACTCTAGCTAGTATCCTTAACGTGTTTAAGTCAAGTTTTGCTAGGCTTTTATATAGGGAGCTATAAAACGCGAAAGTCTTAACTCTCACGGGTTAAGAACAAGAACTTTTCGCAAGTTCCTATAATTGATCCTAGAGAGTCGTTTATCAAGGGAACTTTAAAATGCGATTTCTAAACTTGAAAAAGTCTAAGAATTTGCAAGATCCTATAGATGACTCGAAAACCCAAAGCTTTGATTTAATAGGCTAAGCATCCACGAGTCTCATTCTTTGAGATTTTAAATTGTGGAGAACGAGAGCTGATAGAGTCAATTATAAGTTTGGTATTCTTTCATGAATTTATGTGAGTTAATTATAAGCCTATTCTCCCATCGCTTGTTAATAAATTTATCTGCAATAAATAAGGTTGTACGATTTGAAAAGTTACTTAGCTTCTAGCCCAAGATCGTTTAAAAGTTGCTCGATATGGATTAGAGTTCATAGCCAAGGCATAACTTATTGAAGCGGGATGCGAAGATTGGCGAGTCCAAAAAGGACCTAACAAGGCATGAGGGCTACATTTTGTTGCTAAAGATCCAAAAGTGATGTGAAGAATCATTTATCAAAAATCAATATGAAGGATCGAGACACACGACGAAAAGCAAATACTCCCCAAAAGTCATGGAGAAGTGTATCCGAAAAGACCCTAGCAAGGTATGAGGAGAAATAGATCCAAGTCAAAAATGAGGCGGATCGTTGTATATCAAAATCTAAAATAAAGATTGGAGAAAAATGAAGAAGTCGTGGTCCAAGTATGAATCTCTCAAAATTTCAAGTGAAGAAATTCCATTATGAAGAGAAGACCATAATTTCATGAACGTCTCTCAAGGTTTGAAGTATGAAGTCGCTGCCAAATATCGGTCCGAGAAAGGTCTCAAATCGCGAAGCGAGTTATGCCAAGATATGAACTTTATGTGGTCCCGAGAAGCAGTTTTAAAAGATTTTGTCCTTCAGCTAACTATTGATTAAATCGTTCACTTTATTTTCGGCCTAAATAACTATCGAAATAAGTCAACAATGCATCCTCGTGATCATTCAAGACAATAATAAAATATAAGAGATATCCTAGGAATAAGGGAGTCTAAGTGAATAATTGGCCCACATGAGTTCGTGTTAGTTTACTAACTTATAATAACAATGATCTCGTTTTTAAGCTTGGTTTGGAGAAAGTGAAAAATTGAGGATGATGATTATTCATGACATTTCCAGAAACCAAGGTATGCTTTTGATTTCTTTACTTTGAATGTTTATAGTTTCTATCTCTTTAATAAAGGCCAATGTGGATTGATTATGATGAAAAGTGTAATCTTGCTTTGTAACTAATGCATTGCATGAGGACATCGCAATGGTCAAGTGTAGGGGATTTGATAGGTGTGTAAACACCCATCCTTTTTACCACTTAATTACAATAATAACCGAGCCAAAACGTGTATTTTATGTCTTTTTATGTCGGAATTATGCGTGGTTTGTGTTTTTGTTGTGATTTAGGACGAAAAGGTAAAAAGTGGAGAAAACACGGGCATTCACGGGCATTTACGGACTTTTATTGAAGAAAAAGATGAAAGATGAAGTCGAGAAGTCAAGAGTGCAAAAAGAACGGAAGTCCAAGACTAATTCGGAAGATTTATCGAAGAAAAAGTCGAAAGACAGAAGTTTACTTAAAGCCGAAGAACTCAAGTCTATTTTATTGAAGAATTGAAAGACGAGTTCAAAGAAATCCCGAACCAAAAGTCATTAAAGTCCAAGATTAAAGAAGATTTGAAGGCTTAAGAACTAATGGTGCAATTAACAAAGAGATTAAGAAGGAAGGGCCTAATGATGCAATTAAGAGAAAAGGAAAGAGGGGAGGAAGCTTCCTAATCCTCCCCTATATATAGATTAGATGTTAATCACTTTTTCTTTGTTGGATAATAGTGACAATTAGTTCTTCCATTTATTTACCTTGCACCTTTAAATTCATGTCAATTTAAATACTTGTCAAATTTAATTACCTTGTCTTGCACCTTAAATTCCTTTAATTTCAAGTAAGTTTCCATTTAATTCTTGTCAATCTTTACTTTATCTTGTTAATCTCCTATCTACCTTTCTTGATCTTTGATTTTTATGTTTATGTTTATGTTCATGTTCATGTTCTTATTTTGATCAAAGTGGGTTTTGATTATTGTGGTTAGATTTGTTAGTTTTATTGATTTGGATAGTTTGTTTATGATTATTGGATGTTTTGTGATTAGTTTGATTTAATCTTGTGTTTGATTTTGGTTAAATTGTGATTAGATTCGTGTATACTGTGTTCCTTCTTCTTCGGGGTGTTTGTTTTCCTGTTACTGATCTTTTCCCAGGTAAGTTCCGGATCAATACCAAGTGTTTCGAACCAACTTCTTGTTCAGTCAGAATTTCTTCCGAACCAAGAAGTTCCGGATCAACATCTCGTTCATTCAGAAGAGTTCCGAACCAGGAAGTTGAGCTTCATTCGGAATATTCAAAAGTTCTGAACCAAAGGTTCCGAACCAAGAAGTTCCGAACGAAGGCTTGGGATTAAAAAGTTCCGAACAAGCAAAGACTTCCGAATCAAGACTTCTAGTTCACTCGGAAGAGTTCCGAATCAAGACTTCTTGTTCACTCTGAAGAGTTCCGAATCAAAGTCTTCCGAACCAGGAGTTGTTCATCCGGAAAAGTTCCGGACCAGGTTTCTTGTTCATTCGGAAGAGTTCCGGATAAATAACTTCCAAACCAAGGCTTTGTTCCAGTTGAGTTCCGAATCAGTAAAGTTCCGAACGAAGGATTGTTTTGGATAAGTGACATATTCAGAATAATTTGTTCCGGATCAAGGATTTTGGTAATATTCCAAGCGAAGAAGAATCATTCCGAACGAAGGTGACATTCCGGATGAGTGATTGTTCCGAACGAAGGATTATTCCGAATGAGCTGTATTCAGGTTCTATTTAGTTTTTGTCTTTGATTTTTAATTTCAAGCTTTATTTTTTCCGTTTTTTTCATTAGACGCACTTTAAGTTTAATTGCCTTAGCTTTATTTTTAGCCTTGCCTTAGTTTAAGTTTTAGTTGCATTTTAAGATTACCTTAGATAGATTTAAGCTTGCGTTATTTACTTTAGTGTCCTTTAATTCTTGTCACGCTTTTAAATACTTGCACCATTACTTTTAATTAGACATTAGATTTACTTTAAAGTCATTTTACTTTAATTGTTCTGCACATTTTTAATATACTACAACGACACACTTTTGTTTCACCAAAGACAGCTGAGTCGCACACATAGAACCTACATCAATTCGATTAGATTGGTACAACGATAATTTTCATACTAGGCAAAAGCCTTGTATCAGTTGCTCCAACCAATCTAGGACACTCCCTCTGAAAATGCCCAGGTTGTCCACACTCAAAACAATTTCCCCAGGTGACATTCATCCTCACAGACTGGATTGGTGTTGCGTTCCTGGTAAGTGCTTCACAGTTTCTAGCAAAGTGTCTCGGTTTCTGGAAATTGTAGCATGTCTAGCATGGTGTACCTCTTGGATGGAACCTAGAGCAGGTTCGGTAGGCAGCGTTGTTGTTGTTCGGATTTCCAGAACCTTGAGGTACCCTCATGGCAAAATTTCATCCATCTTTTGCCTTCTTAACATTTTTCCAGTTGGTGTCAGACGATTTCGCGGCTTCTGGCTCCTTTCTTTTATCCCCCGCCTTTACCAAGGTTCCACTAGATACCGCCTCCTCAACAAGTATTCCTGCTGTAAGTATAGCTTGCTGTATCGTGTTAGGTTGAGTAGCCTTAATCATTCCCCAAATCTGAGTAGGTAATCCAACAATGTACCGCTTGATTTTGTTTGCCTCAGGGGTAACCAAATGGGGAACCAACTTTGCCTATTCATGGAAGCGATCTGTGTAATCTGCATGAGCCGCTCCAACCATAGCATGTCCCCAAAACTCGTTTTCCAGCTTCTCCATCTCATTGCTTGGACAAAACTCCGTAGTCATAAGAGCCTTAAAATCGGCCCAAGCCATAGCATTTGCAGCAACTCTTCCCCTTGCTTGAACTTGAGTATTCCACCAAGTTAAATCCTTCCCTACCAGTGAACCGGTTACATACATGACCATTTGATTGGGTAAACAACCACTCATCTGAATCACATTTTCCATCTTCTCAATCCATTGGGTAAGTACTACCGCGCCGCCCTTCCCATCATACTCTCTTGCACCACAAAAAGTGAATGCCTTATAGCTACAACCATTGTTTCCACCTCCTCCTTGACCATTGTTGTTGTTATTGTTGTTCAGGTTGTTAGTCACCTGTTGAAAAATGGTTGGTATTATGTTGGTCATTTGAGCAGCAATCAAAGTAGCCAAATCAGGATTTCCATCACCACCACTTCCACCAGCACCATTTCGCGTGTTCACCATGCTATAGTAAAAACATGACACCCGTTAACAACTACCAAAATACTCAATATAGTATACTTACCACCATACGTACGTCTAACATAACCATACATACTACCAACATATACTATACAAGCATGTATCAACTCTCTTTCATGCAATCATACTTGAAAGTCCAGTGGTGTTGTGGCACATATATAATTATGTAGGCCTCCATAATTATACATGTTCCCTTTCACCCATGTACTCCCTCCTATGATGACACTTATAAGATATTAATACTACACATAACACATAATCCATCAACTTACAAGCACATAACCACACAAAATAAGATCCAAAACTCCATTTATTAAAATAACATAGTCAAAACTTGAAACATCACAAATCCATGGTCTAGCTAAACTAGCGTAGAGATAATCCAAACGAAAACATAAATAATTTTAAGGCATGTCGTCCATAAGAGTCGTAAAAATTTAAAACAAATAACTATTGGATGTAGTGGATTCGGTATCAGATTCAGTATCGGTTTCTTCTCCTTCACTATTGTTATCCCATGGATAAACTGGTTTGGTCTTGACAGTCCTCAATAGTACCTCCTTATTCCATTCCTTAGCCGTTATCGTTAGGACTGTCTTATAGACCCATACTTTGTTCACTTTCACCTTAGACATGTGTGCTACCGCCTCACATGGATACCACTCATGTGGAATTGTCCTCCTATAGTTTGTACGTATGTGGCATTTTAACCTCGTAATTCCAGTGGCTTGCACCACTACTTGTCTCTCAGGGGGCATGACTTAAACATTAGAAGAAAATATCACTCATCAGATACATAGTATAACACAACAAAAGGCAGATGCTATCATGCATTAAATCGTAAATTATAACATACATTTTCTAGCAAAGTACAAAGATGACTAGCGTGGACGATGGTAGTTAAACCCGCACTAGTCAAAACCCGAAAGGAAAATATTATGTGGTCAAGTATGAACCATATTAGTTCCTATCTTAACAACATCGCAAAATAACATCCAAACACATCAATTATAATAAAATGCACACATACTCCTATGACGCCTATATGTAGGGATCCTTAAGCTATAGACTAGGCTACGCGACTAGGCAACCTAATTCTCTATAACCATTGTCTCTGATACCATTTCTGTCACACCCCACCATGGCGGAATATGGGGCGCGACATATGGATATCATCACAACACTGCGTGTCTATAGAGATAACTATATGAAATAATAAATGTCATAAAATGGTGACACAAAAGTCATGACAATATCTCATCAAATGCAGGAGTCTAGGTAAGTAGGTAACAGTCCTACCTCTTACCCAAGACAAACAAGTAACATAACCAAAACAAACATATGTGTGCCACAGTATCACTTATTAAATGAACAAATAAAAAACTAAGAAGGAAACAGGGATATCCTTCTATATGCATTCCTACGCTCTCCAAATCCTAGCCACTTAAGTTCTCATGCCTACCCATAGCATCACCTGAAAGAGACACTAAAACACGTCAACATAAAGTTGGTGAGAGTCATAGGTTTAGACTCCAACGCCAAACAGTCATAAGCTGTGAATAACAAACATCACAATAACATATGGACAATGTGTTACAAGTATGCATTAACAACTAACAATTCAAGATCAAACATTTCAAACCAAATCCAAGGCCCTCAGCCTTACCAAACATCATGGTACCATAGATGATCACACTATGTACCTACCCCAAGGCCCCGCCTCTTCATTATCCATCGGTCCCATAGATGATCACACTATGTACCTCTCCAATCTAAATCATACACAAACAAGAATCACATAGCAGTTAATCACATAATGTACACACAAGTCCATCTCAACCCTTAAAAACATTCACAACATCAATTTATAAAATAACTCAACACAGTGTCTCTTCCATCCCATCTGGCAGTCAAAATCAATAATAAACATGGGACTATGAAACTCACCTGATCGCTTCTTCACAAGTCCTCGCACTAGCAACAAGCTAACAAACCAAAACACGCAATCAATACATGAACCAATCACTAAGATGGCTCATCAACCTATGATGGACATCTAGCCTATTCCCATATAAATACCTCATTGATAAGCTCTAGTCACCCCATTACCCTTCCCTAACAAGTCCTTAACTTGGTTAAGTTTAATAACCATCCCGTTCATATTTTACACAAAACAGTCCCAATTTTAGGTCTCAAAACTTTAAGTCAAACGTCCATTTAAACATATCCATGGTTTCGGTAAAATGAATATTCATACCCTTACATATGTTGGCTAACACCTCCCACTTGCCCTAACCTTAAGGCTACTATTAAGGCCCCGATATATATATATATATATACTTTTGTCATTCCAGATTTCCTGATTTTAAACATACTGAAAGTTTGTTACAACTAAGGGGTCTTACCCTAACCCACAACCTTAGCCCAAGTGCAGATACTTACTACAATATATAAACCATCTCTCATGTTCGTGAGAAGATCCCAATGCAACCCTAAGTACCCCAAACAACCCAAAACTTAAAAAGAAAACAGGCTGATTACAAAACTGTTTTGACCTCTGACTGTTGTAACATGTTTCTGACCCACTTCCCGACCTCCAATTTAGTTCTCGTTACTTGCATTGGAAAGCCACTTCAATTACCTTTTCAGGGATATTTGGATCGTAAAATAAGAGTTTGTAGAACTCCCAATATGATCAAAAAAATTGACTCAAAATTCTGTCCTGTTTTTAAAAACGGATTTAATCAAATTAAACTAATTAATCACCCATAACCCCAGTTAATACAAGCCCTAGTTTATGTAATCATCATATTATGATTAATATAACATTAATTTACTGTTTTTAAATTAACCCTAACCTAAATCCATCATAGATGATTAAAGAAAACATAAAGAAACAATTTAATTAAAATGGTTTAAGAAGGTTTTACCTTTAATCCAATGGAAGATAAAAAAAATACTGAAAACCCTAAAAACTTTCTTCTGCCGTCGACTTTTTTGTTCCAGGAAGAAAATATGGTTTTTTTTTTTAGTTAATACATTATATAGGGTATGGGTGAACCCAAGTCCAACCCATAACCCATTACACTTTCCATTTCCTATTTTT
Organism: Glebionis coronaria; assembly: GCA_025667525.1. Lineage (NCBI taxonomy): Eukaryota > Viridiplantae > Streptophyta > Magnoliopsida > Asterales > Asteraceae > Glebionis > Glebionis coronaria. The sequence goes on along the minus strand of CM046880.1, from coordinate 33,507,433 downwards.
TAAAACCAATCGGCCTAAAACCGACTTCCTATGCATTTTTTTTCTTTTTATTGATTAATAATATACTACTGATATTAACTTAATTTGTCTTAATTTATTTCAGCTCCTAAAGCTTCCAAAACCTCAAAACCGTAAAACTAGTCAAATTTACGCGTTTTACCGTAAAAGACGTAAAATATACACTTTTAAAAAAAATCTCAAATTTTGAAATAAACTTTATAACTAAATCCTAGATGACTTAAAACCATTCCGAAAAATAATCATATGACTAATTACCTCATTCGAGACCTCTAAATGCTAAACCGTAAATCCTAAAAAAATACACTATTACTATAATACTTATACGTATACGTAAACACCAAAATATCACCATTTCATTTCATAGTCACTAATTGTGAGCTCATGAACATGAAATAACCGTTCCTCGATTTACTTATGAGTACTCTATACTCATAAACGATAACCACGCCAACCTCGTTCACACAAAATAACCACGTAAACACACAAATCAAGTAGTCACACATAGAATAATCTATAAAAATAAGACCAAGTGACGAACCTCAAAACTACGGTTGTCACACGGCCTCTTCTAGGTGATTCAGGTTGTGGTTGTGATTGTGAGGATTGGATTTGTGATTGTTCTTAAGAAAAATCTGGTGGTTTTGTTGTATGTTTTGGAAATAAAAGTTTAATTCTTGTTGTTGTTGGAAAAGAAAGAATTTTTTTATGGTGATAATAGAACTCGGGAGTGAATGGGAATAGAAATTGAGGATTGGATGACAGATTTAGTCACGAATCTTCATTAGGGTTAGGAGGATTTGTCGCACTGAGAAGGTTTAAGAACGAAGGATCATTGGGGTTAGGAGTGTTGCAATGTGTGTAAGTCATAGTTGATAGCATGGTTTTAAATAGCCCGCTAAGGCTCGCCTTTAGGTGAGCTAAAGCTTGAGACGCAGCCTTCACGCTACCCAATAGGTCAAAGCGTGCTACGACATGAAGTGCGGTGATTTTTTGAATTCAACTAAAAAATAAATATTATAACATGTAAGGAGAGTTTTCTAACTTTAGTTAATATGTATAACACTTATTATGAACTCAATATAAATATAATATTGATTTATGATAAAACAAATAAATATTTTTATATGTTGTGACGCCATAGCCACACTTTAAAAACGGTAAAGCTTCGTCTTATCCGCTAAAGCGTGTGGCTTGGACATGCCACCACGCGCCTCACGTTATTTCTAACAATGGTTGATATTTTATACGACAAGAAGTGTGTGGGCTTAAGGGGTCACACACTTATATATTTAGATCACCTTTTATTAAGATATACAATATGAACATTGTGTATACTTAATTTATCGATGTTGAATACTTAATGACAGTTAGTTAAAAATTAAAAGGTTTAACTGAGGACTAACTAATGAGGCTTTAAGACTTTAAAGTAATTTGTGTAATTACCATAGGATATACTAGAAGTAAAAAAGTCAATGTAAAGGATAAAAATTCCTATACATGGCCGGTTTAGGGACAAGGTAAAGACAAGGAGACAAAGTTTTCTGGAAGTTATTTTATGTTAAGGAATAAAAATCACTACGTGGCAGGTGTTTCGGCACACTAACCGTACCCTAAACCGACATAGGTGAATAAGTAGAATATACATAGATGAAACCTTACTTGCTAAAAATTACATGACAATTTTTGAGAATTAGGATGTCGGAAGCTCCCAAAGGAAACACGTTTTGGTCTAGGGTGTTGCACGAGTTTAATGGGAAAAAATTACAATAACGTAAGAAGGATATGTTGACTAGAAAATGGTATAAGTGAATGACAATTGCCAAAAGTTCAATCTCGTTTTCAAGCGAAGCAAACGTTTGGGAAAAAGTGGCGAAGATGACTTGGATGTTGTGAAGCGGGCTAGAAATGTGTTATATCTGAAAACCCGTCAAAGTATTATGTTTATTATAAAGAATAATACTAATATACTTTGTATAGAATGTATTGTTTTTTAAATGGTTAAGTTATAATTCATAAGTTAGAAGTGTATAAATGTAAAGTACTAGAAAATTATGTGGTCAAATTAAGAAGGATGAGACCTAAGAAACTATTTGTGTCAATTAGTGAAACTTAATTAAATAAAAGTTTGAAAAATTATATTCCCATCATTTTTCAGAAACTCTTATAGATAAGTCGGTCTTTAGAAAGAGATGGTAGAGAGAGAAGATCATCAAAATTCTAATTGAGCAAAGAAAGAGGTGTAAAAGCAAGTGCTATAGGATTTTACAACACTTCAGGAAAAGTAATTGTACGGTAAGTATTAAGTAGACGAAAATGTAAATACGTAGACGAAAACCGAAAGTCGATTTCGTTCCTCAAAGGGAGTGTTTATGGGTGCCAATTAATACGAGTTTGAATTAGTTACGGTCTTGGGATTCAAAGGTTTAAAAATAAAATACGAAGCTACACTACGACGGATAAAAATAAAATCGAATTACGTTGGCACGTAAAACGAGGCAAAATAAAAATAAAATAATACAAAATTCAAAAAATTTAAAAACTTGCAAACTAACTAGTTTTGACCTAAATAAACCAAAAACTAAATTAAAAATTCCAAAAATAGGTTTTGGGCCTTGAAATGGGTCAAAACCCAAAACAACTTACACTAATGGGCCAAAAAGCCCAATAAGAAAATATTTGGAAAAACTAAAAATAAAAAGCCTTTTCTGACTAAAAATTATATTCTAAACATAATTTTATAAATACCCAAAAGGTGAAACCCAACCAATAAGCCAGAAATAAGCTATAATCCACCTATTTGGCCCAATAAGCCAAAACCCAAGCTTATTGCCTACTTTTTGGCATACCTCAATATTTTAGGATTATAAGAACACTGTAAAAAGAATTTATCAAAAATATCAATAAATAAGCTCAAAATAAGCAAAAAGCCAAATACACTAAAAGACAAAATAGTCGATTTTGAGGATTAAGCCACTAGAAGACCTGGTTTTTTGCACAAAGCTTGGAAATAAGCTTACTAAGACAATCGAACTTGAAAAATTTTCAAAAAACTAAGTAGAAAAAGCTATAGAAGCCAGTAAGCATTTATTAAATAAGGTAACTTATTGGTTTTCTAATAAAACCTTAACCAAATTAAAAGCTGAGCTGGAAAAAATAATAATAAGCTGAAAAAATGAGGTTGCCTATAAAAAATAAGTTGTTTATGTTGGGAATAAATTAAGGCCAGATCAATTGAGCGCTGACAAGAACAATTCAAGCGTTGACAAGAGCAAAGCAAGCGCTGACAGCTCAAGCGTTGACAAGTTAAAGTCAAGCGTTGACACATTGAAGACAAGCACTGATGGAAGATATAATCTACACGTTTATTATATTCTAGAATACTTCTAGTAAGGATAGAAACGACAATGTATTTTCTATGTTTATCTTTACCTAGAATAGTTGATACGTAGCTTATTGTACAAGGCTTCTTGTATCTATAAAAGAAGGCCTTTAGGTTAATGTTTGATATAAGTTTTACATAAGTTTTCGTTCATAAACATCTTTCATTGTAAGCAAGTTCGATATTGATAATCAAAGTGAAAGTTTGTTTATATCTTGTGTGTTCTTGTTTAAGTGTTAAATTCCGCATAACACTTAGATTCACAAAGCATATACAAAGGTTTCTCTACGTGTATTACTTGATCTAATCTCGTATACACAAAGCTAAATGATCTAAGTTTGGGATCAACAAGTGGTATCAGAGCTTGTTGAGGAACTTTTGATCTTTGAAGAACACCAGAACCATACACGAACACCAAAACCCTAATTTTCTCAGAAACCCTAAAAACACCAAAACCCTAACAACATCATGTCTGAAGCAATAACCTCCTCCTCCTCAGCCTTACCTAACATCAAGATTCCCATGCTTGATGCAACCCACTTTGACTTATGGAAGTTCAACTTTGAACAATATCTGGGGATCTATGACTACACACTCTGGGAGATTATTGAATATGGAAACTCATTCAATAAGGCTCAAAAGATTCTTGATGCCATTACTCAAAGATCAGCTGTTGAAGGATGCCCTGATGAGGATAAGAAAGAAAAACCAGGAGATGGTAGAGCTGTAGGTGCTGAAGATATTGCAAAGAAAAGGGTTGACATGAAAGCCCTAAATATTTTAAAAGTCTCTTTGGGACAAGAAAACCAGCACAAATATAGAGGCTATGAATCTGCTAAGGATCTTTGGGAAGCACTTGAAGTTGCATATGGTGGCAATGCAGACACTAAGGAAGAAAAGAAAAAGCAACTTCTGCATGATTATGCTGTCTTCAAAGCTCAACCCAATGAGAAACTAAGTAGTGTGAGAAGCAGATTGCTTGACATCACAAGCAAGTTGTCCTTCATGGGGACACAAGTAGGTGATGTTGACACCAATGCTACCTTTCTTAAAAGTCTTGGTGAGGCATGGAAGATTGAGGCAAGATCTATTCTTGCCAACAATACTTACAAGAGCTCCTCGTTTGATGACATCTACAACAAACTAAGACTGTTGGAAGATGAAACTCTTTCAGATCATGGAAGCAAATCTAGCTCCAGCAACATGGCCTTCTTCTCTCATAGTGAAGGTCAATTCAATCAGAAGGACTCTTATATGCATCCAGTTACTGGATCATCATATGTCAGCACTGGAACAAGTCTTGTCAACGTCTCCTTTTCAGACGCTGACACATTCATGAATGACTCCCCAAGAGTTAAACCTGCTGGTTTGGATTTGGATACTGTTTGTGCTTACATTGCTTCTTTGCCCAGTGGTTCAGTGATTACATATGAGGACCTTAAGCAGATAAGTGATGAGCACTTGGAAGAGATGGACATCAAGTGGAACATGGCTCTTGCTAGTATAAGAGCAAATAGGTGGAACAGAAGGTTTAAAAAGAAGATGACCTTCAATGCTAAAGACACAGCTGGATATGATAAATCCTAAGTTGAATGCTACAACTGTCATCGTATGGGGCACTTCCTGAGGGAATGCAGATCTCCTAGAAGATCTGATGTTGGTAAACCCTCAAGTCAGATTGTTAAAGCTCAGGATTCCAAAGCTATGGTTGCAATTCAAGGAATTGATGGTACAGGATGGGATTGGAGCTATCTGGCTAAGAATGCTGAAGAGGATAAAGCTTTGGTTGCTAATATTGAAGAAGAAGAGCATGTTGAATATGCTCTCATGGCACACTCCTCCTCTTCATCTGATAATGAGGTATATGATGATGCTTTTTGTAGCAAAGGTTGTAGGTTAAACACTGAAAGACTTAACAAAGAGGTGTTAAAACTAAAAGATGATATGAGCACTGAAAGGTGTAAATTGTCTAATTACCAACTAGCTCTTATTGAAACTGAGAAAACCGTTTCCGAATACAAGAAAATGGAATTTGACTTAAAAGATAAGATCAATATCTTAAAACATGAGCTAGAGGGTAGCATGGATGTTAGGAACATCATGACAAAGGTTAATAGAGACCTACAGGCTAAGCTAGATGAGGCCATTAAGAATAAAGATAATGTTGACCTCAAAATTTAAAGATTTGATAGAGCCACCCAAACCCTAGGAGACTGTGTAGCTAAACAAAAGGATCCTAAGGACATGACTGGGATTGGGATGAATGATTACTCTCTGGTTCCACCACCAGCTGGTGACTTCTATGGTGTCCTTAGAAAGGACTTGTCTTGGACTGGTATACCAGAATGCCAAGAGGAGGAATTCATTCCTCCACCAAGAGTTGTCACTCCAGTGGAAGAGTATCAACAAAAATTGACTGACCTAAATGAGTGGAAGAAAGCTAACCCTACTTTATTTGTTAAGGGAGGTTTGCTGTGTAAAAGTCCCAATGAATCACCACTCATTAAGGTTACTCATCCAATCACTGGTAAAGCTGTTGACCTAGGCTCAAACACTGTTAAAAGACCTACCATTAAATATGCAGAGATGTATAGGAATAATAGGTCACCCAAGAGCCAAGTTAGCAATCATGGAACAGGTTTCTTCTCTTCTAGACCTAAGGGTGTGTCTAAGAAAGCCTGTTACACTTGTGGTAGATTTTCACATTTGGCATACAAGTGTGTCAACACTCCCAAAGCCAGCGCTGACAGGAACAATTTCAGCGTTGATAGGAAGAAAGTCAACGTTGTCAGGAAGTCAAACGTTGTCAGACCCAAACCTTGTGTGCAGAAAAGTCCACAAGTGATTAGACCTGCCCCATTATTTTCTAGAAGGTCTAACACTCATGGACAAAGACCTTTTCAAAAGACAAACACCTGGTGAAATAGGCAATGGGTTCCTGTAGCAAACCCTAGGTTCAACGCTGACAAGGGTAATTTCAGCGTTGACAGGACAAAATCCAACGCTGACAGAAACGTGATCAGACCTAAATATTTACAGCCACAAGGTAAGGGGTCTAAAGCTTCTTCAAGCTTAACATGGAGACCCAAGAAAGATCAAAACCCTAATGATAATGGGATTTCAATGACTTGCAATAGATTTAATTACATTTCAAAGGTCATTACAAAAGCTATTGGGGTTAACTGGGTATTTCATCCTAAAAAGGATGAGAATGGGGTTGTTGTGAGAACTAAGTCTGTTCTTATTGAACAACCAGATGAATCCAAGTCTTCTGAGACTTGGGTTCCCAAAGAAAACTAATTTGTTTTCTTTATGTGCAGGGCATTCAAAGACAGATCAATGATTATGGATATTGGGATAGTGGATGCTCAAGGCACATGACAGGGAAGGAAGACTATCTGACGAATTTCACTCCTATTAAAGATGGTGATAAGGTATACTTTGGAGGTGGCTATGGCACCATTACAGGCAAAGGAACCCTTCTCACCAATAATCTGCGTTTTGAGAACGTCTTCCTGGTAAAAGAACTTGATTATAATCTGTTTAGTGTATCACAAGTTTGTGATAACAAAAATAAGGTTCTTTTCACTAATACTGAGTGCTTGGTGTTAAGCAAGGATTTTAAGATCCCTGATGAGAAATATATTGAGTATAGAACACCTAGGCATAAGGACATATATAATGTGAATTTAAATGGGATTAAAATGAATACAAATATGTCTTGTTTTTATGCTAAGGCCTCAGTAGATGAAAGTAATTTGTGGCACAGGAGACTAGGGCACATAAATTTTAAAAATATAAATAGACTTGTGAGGCTTGGTTTAGTTGATGGTTTGCCTGAGAAGGCCTTCCACAATGACCACTCTTGTGTTGCATGTCTTAAAGGCAAGCAGCACAAGGTCTCATTCAAGTCCAAGCAGGTGCATACTAGTTCCAGACCTCTTCATATGCTTCACATGGACCTCTTTGGTCCAACTAATATAGAAAGTTTGAATGGCAAGTCATATTGCTTTATTGTCACAGATGACTTCTCTAGGTTTACTTGGACATTCTTTCTAGCCATGAAGAGTGACACAGCTGATGTTCTTTTTGATTTTATCACTCAGATTGAGAAAAGGTCTGGAAATGAAGTTAAAATGCTTAGGAGTGATAATGGTGGAGAATTTAGGAACAAGAAGCTAGATGATTTTTGTGCCAGGAAAGGAATTACTAGGCAATTCAGTATTGCTAGAACCCCACAACAAAATGGGGTTGCTGAGAGGAAAAATAGAACCCTAATTGAAGCAGCCAGAACAATGTTGGCTGATGCTCACTTTCCTGTAGCCTTTTGGGCTGAAGCTGTTAATACAGCATGCTATGTGCAAAATAGAGCATTGGTTAACAAAATCTAGAACAAAACACCTTATGAGTTACTTTGGGGAAGAAAACCTAATATTGGTTTTCTCAGACCTTTTGGTTGTCATGTAGTAGTGTTGGATACTAGTGATGCCTTAGGGAAATTCAGTGCAAAAGGTGATGAGGGTTACTTCATGGGGTATTCAGTGCAGAACAAGGGTTATAGGGTTTATCTTAAAGAAGACAAACGTATAGTTGAGAGAGTACATGTTAGGTTCTTAGAGAATAAACCTAGTGATCCTGAAAGTGGTCCTAATTGGTTGTTTGATTTAGAACCCTTATCTAGAACTTTAAAATATATGTCTGTCACTAATCCAGACATTGTGAAGGTAACTTCAAATGTTGTGGAGGAACAAGTTGTTAATGTTTCAGGTACACAGGTTCATGAGAAGGTTGGATCACAAGCAGAAAAGGCATCTCCTACATTTGAATATGTCACAATTCCCATTTGGACAGATGCTTTTGCTGCTGCTGGACAAGATAATGGTGGTTTCCAAATACCACCAGATACAAACATGCATGGTTCTTCAGGCGCTGACAAAGGCAAATCTAGCACTGACAAGACCAATTCAGACGTTGATGGCTCAGACGTTGACAACAACATTTCAAGCGCTGTTAGCCCAGACGCTGACAACCAAGATTCAAACGTTGACAACACTTATGGGCATATTTTCTCTTCCAGTTTTGAACAAGGTGGACCTTCCAATGTTCATGAAGAGATTCCTGTTGATCAAAGAGAGTTTGATGAAGAAGATATTGGCAACATGGAGCGTGAAGTTGAGGACACCAGACTTTTTGAAGGAGGGGTTCTCACTTCCACAATGAAGAATCACCCCACATCTCAGATCATTGGTGATATTATGACTCCAGTTCAGACTAGAAGATCTCATCAAGGTCTTGGTGGGTTTATTGCCAATATACACAAGAAGATTGATACCCCTCTTGTGCAAGCATGTTTGTTTGCATGTTTTTTGTCACAAGAAGAACCCAAGAAAATATTTGATGCTCTCAAAGAACCAAGTTGGGTGGAAGCAATGCAGGATGAGCTTCACCAATTTGCAATTCAGGATGTTTGGGAGCTGGTTGATTGTCCTAGATATGTCAGACCTATAGGGACAAGATGGGTTCTCAGGAACAAAAGAGATGAAAGAGGTATTGTGGTCAGAAACAAGGCAAGGTTAGTGGCTCAAGGTTATACACAAGAGGAGGGGATAGACTATGAGGAGGTCTTTGCACCAGTTGCAAGGATTGAAGCCATTAGGATTTTTCTAGCCTATGCTTCCTGCATGGGCTTCACAGTCTATCAAATGGATGTCAAGAGTGCTTTCCTCTATGGAACTATTGTTGAGGAAGTATATGTCATGCAACCTCCTGGTTTTGAGGATCCAGAGCATCCAGATAAAGTGTATAGAGTCAAAAAGGCTATGTATGGCCTTCATCAAGCCCCTAGAGCATGGTATGGTACTCTGTCTACCTATTTGGTGGACAATGGATTCAAGAGGGGCACCATAGATCAGACACTATTTACAAAGAAGAAAGGCAAGGATGTGTTGCTTGTTCAGGTATATGTTGATGATATCATTTTTGGGTCTACTGATCCAAAGATGAGTGAGGATTTCTCCAAGCTTATGACAGACAAATTCAAGATGAGTGCTATGGGGGAGATGAACTTCTTTCTTGGTTTACAAGTTCAGCAGAAAGAAGATGGTATCTTCATCTCCCAGGACAAATATGTTGCTGAGATCTTGAAGAAGTTTGGCTTTTCTCCACATGAAAAGAGGGCTACTACTCCTATGGATAGAGAACACCCTTGGGGAAAGATTGGAGATGGGAAAGATGTTGATGTCAGGCACTATAGATCCATGATTGGATCCTTGATGTATCTTACTGCCTCCAGACCTGACATTATGTTTGCTGTGTGTGCTTGTGCACGCCATCAAGTGACTCCCAAAGAATGTCACCTTTATGCTGTGAAGAGGATCTTTAGGTACCTAAGATGTTACCCCAGTCTTGGTTTGTGGTACCCAAAGGATTCACCATTGGAGCTGATTGCATATTCAGATAGTGATTATGGAGGTGATAAGTTTGATAGGAAATCCACAACTGGTGGATGTTAGTTTCTTGGGAGCAGATTAATATCTTGGCAATGCAAGAAACAAACAGTGGTGGCTAATTCCACAACTGAAGCAGAGTATGTGGCTGCAGCTGCATGTTGTGGTCAAGTGTTGTGGATTCAGAACCAGCTGTTGGATTATGGGTATAATTTCATGCATACTAAGATATTTGTTGACAATAATAGTACTTTATGCATCATTAAGAATCCTGTACATCATTCTAAAACTAAACACATAGAAATTAGACACCATTTTATAAGAGATTGCTTTGAGAAAGGTTTAATACAACCAGATAGGGTTGACACTGAGGAAAATGTGTCAGATTTATTAACTAAACCTTTTGATGCTGGGAGATTTCAATACTTGGTAACAAGTATTGGAATGGTTAATCTCACATAATATGTGTTTTGGATTCTTTTTGTAAAAGTATGTAAAGGATGATGCATTATTATTATTGGCCTTATTGATGATTTAGATTTTCCACTATATTTTTGTAACACTGACAAAGGTTGCTTGAACGCTGATAAGTGTTTTTGCAACGTTGTCAGCAATATAATTGTCTAACGCTGACAAAGCTTCCCTCAACGCTGTCATGTGTTATCGGGGCGTTGTCAGCAACAATGTTAGTTTTGTGGTTTTTAATCTAAATGTGCAGATGGTGTTAGCAGTATACCATTGGATACAGAGTTGCTTATGGATCAATGGAGAAGCATTTGGACAAGTTTTATTTATGGATGATGGTTGGAATGTTTCATTCCTATCTTGACATAAATTTTTTATGTTCATGTATGATTTTAGCAAACTTTTTGTATCATAGTTTAAGGGGAGGTTTTAGGAACCTTTAGGATGTTTGGGTATCCATATGATACTCTTATCACAATTCTAGATTGTGTCCACAGGTGAGTATGGGTTAGTTTTACTAAACCATGAGGCACTGTAGCATGCATAGTATATCAACTTTGCATGCTGCCAAGACATTTTTGGCCTAGAATTGGTTGTGGTCTGTTGGGGGACTTGGGAATGATTTTGATATGGGATTTACCTGGGAGTAACAAGGATTTTATAAGGTAACTTTGTTGCTAAGAGTTTTTGTTAGCAAGGGACACTAGAGGACTGTTATGTCTATCTTGCTTATGCAAGTGTGCATAACTGGACAGTGCTTGCCGCCCTATAATAATTATCAGCTTTTGGTTATCTTCTCTAGGATAACTTACTTGTTAAGGTCATTTTTCATTTTTTAAAAAAAAATTTATTTTTGGACGCTGACAAGATTTTTCCAAGCGTTGTTGTGACCAAATTGGACGCTGACATGGCTTTAGGCAAACGTTGACAAGATTATAGCCGTTGGGCGTTGATAGGTTATTTTTGACCGTTGACACTCAATGGGACCTACCCAGTTGTTACTTTTTGACATATTTTCAAGCCGTAATTTTAGGAGTTGTTACTTTCATTTAATGCATGAGATAACTTATAACTTTTTCAATATTTTCATGATTAGTTTTTGAAAATCTTTGCCTATTTTTGGGCCAATCACATGCATTCTTTCACTCCTATAAATTTGGCTCCTATTTTACACAGGGTATCTATAATTCTTGTCTAACACTTTTCTCTTATCAACTTCATCTTCTACACTTAAAATTAACAGCTTTCATCAATGGCACCAAAGTTTAACTCAGCAGAATTGGAATTGGGGTTCAAGTCTCAACACAACATGATTGCTTATCTTGCTGCTGATGATACTCTGTTTCCTCAATACACACAAATGGTGGCGTATTTGAACGCATCCCCATTAAGGTATGCTCTTTCTCATGCACCACTCATTCCAGTCACACACATTAAGCAGTTTTGGAACACTGTTAGTTCCTCAACAGTTAATGGAGTGACCACATTAACTTATATTGTTCATGGGAGGTCTTGGGTGGTTACTGAGGCCTTGGTACGCCAAGCCTTGCATCTTGATGATGCTGATGGTGTAGCCATCCTTCCCATAAATGAAATAGAACAAGGGCTTAGGGCTTTGGGATATCCTTTTCCTGATGAAGGTACTCTTAATAAGTATCATAAGCAGGAATTTCCCCCAGCCTGGAAGTACCTCATCCACATCCTCCTTTAATGTTTGAGTCCCAAATGTACTGCACACAATGAGATCAATAGATCCATTGCCAGTGCTATTGTGTGCATTGCAACAGGGAAAAAATATAACTATTCTAAAATGATTTTTGAAGGGATGTGTAAAAACAAGGGGACAAAAATGACTTTAGCTTATCCCCGTTTTCTGCAAATGGTTTTTGATGATCAAGGTTACTGCTCAAGGGATCACAATGATTTTTATAAGATCCCTGAGCAAAAGAAAGCTATTTTTACGAAGATGAATTCACCACCCCATCGAGACTTACCTTTAACCCCAGCCATGCTTGCTGTTATTGCAACAGCACAACCCTAACCAGACCCCCAACCTCCAATTGACCCTCAACCACAACTTGAACCCATTCCTGAACCTTTACCCTCACCTGAACAAATGCAAATTGACCAAGAACCCATTGACGCTGACACATCAAATGTTGGCGTTGATGTGCCTATTTCCAACGCTGACACATAACCTTCACAATCCCAAACACCCCTTAACCAACCCACATCTACCCATTCTTCCACACCATCTTCCACACCACCTGAATATAGGTTGATGAAACGCCAAAGGACTACTGGAGTGTTCTCCTCTGGTGGTCCTAGCCATGAAGCAGAGAGAACCACCACCACAAGTGTGGCTGGTGACCTGGATGAGGCTGGGACTATTGGTTCTGGCTTAGATGTTGGCCAAGGCAGTCCCATCATAATTAAGTCCTCATCCATGCCCAATGAATCTGACTTGGGAGGTCAAATTCCCATTTCAGAAGAGGGCAGACTGGAACCAATGACTCTTTTGGAAGGCAGTCTGCATTAGCTTGCAAAAGCAAAATGCAGACTTAGTACAAATTGTCAGCTCCCAAGGCCTTGAACTCAAGCAATTGAGGGAGAGGATTGTTGTTTTGGAAAGTGATCATGCTAGGAGGGGTATGGAGGAGTCTTCCAAAGGGGAGGAAGATCAAAGAAATCTGAGTGATAAGGGCAGTCAAGATGGTCAATCAATGGATGTTGCTGAAGCCCTTACAACTTTGAAGGAACAAACAGGTTTTGATACGTCCTTAATCTCTCCAACCAATCTAAATTTATCATTTACAGCTATGTTGAGAGAGGTTACACAAGGCGCTGAGGGAAAATATTTGAGCGTTGACAAGACAAATTTGGACGCTGATAGAAGTATTTTGGGCGCTGATAGAGGAAATTTGGGCGTTGACAGACCTGCACATGAAGGTGATGTATCCCAGTCATCATCTATTATCAAGGACGTTCCTACTCAGGTATTACCATCTACCTTACCAACCATTGCACCATCAGATAAGGGTAAGGGTAAATTGGTAGAAGAAATTGTTCCAAAGGATGCAGCCCAAGTTAAATTTGATAGAAGATTGGCTGAACAAATGATGGAACAAGGTGAAAAGGAAAAGTCACCATTTGTTGTGACTTCTGAAGAAGAAAGTGATGGAGCTAGCTCAGACTCAAGTGTGATGATTATAGAACCTGAAAGGCTTGAGTATGGTGATGAGCTTGCTAGGGAAAAGTTGAGAGAATTGAAATTGCAGGTTGACTTTGACATGCCAGAGGTGGTTCAAATGTACAATTCTTGGGAAGAAAGCTGCATGGATAATCCAGACTTGACCATTTCAGATCAAATATGGGGTTTGGAGCTTCTTCTTAGAGTTCAGAAGGATTGTAAGGTGATTTTGAAGCACAAGGCAAGCAATATTCTCTCAGAGTTGAAAAGGGATAGAAGGGAGCTCTACTTTATGTTGCTCAGATGTCATGGAGTTGGATGGACATATCAGAAATTGAAGGCTTTGACATTTGATGAGTTGGAACATAGGGCTTATCCCATTTGGGTGAGAGTGCAGGAAGCAAACACTCTCAGACTTCTTTCAGATGAAAGAAAGGAGCAACTTGCAGAAGAAATGGAAATCAAGAAAGCTATGATGATTCCCAGGCCAGTGAAGAAGGGATTTAAATTTGAGTTTCCAAAAGATATGGATCCACTATATCCAAGTGAAGCAGTTATAAGAAAGAGCCTCAAGCTCTCCCCAATAGAAGCTTAAGATATGGTGCAAGTGTTACCATTAGATTCTAGGAATCCAATTATGAGTTATGATGAGGATGAATGTGGATTCTGGAAGATTGGCAGATTTGGCAAGGAGGTACACACTTTTACCACTCTCATATCTTTATTTGCAAGTTGTGATAGAGAAGACTTGGTGGACCTTTGGAGGTTGCTGGAGACCAAGTATGAGGCTGAAGCACCAACTTCAGCTAATGGAATAAAACTTTGGACCACATTCAAAAGAATGTGTGGGACAAAAGAGGAAGATCCTGAAATATGGAAGGATCTTGAAGATGACCTCAGTGGTCTTCAATGGAGGTTATATTCAACTGCTGGTGTATACCATTTGAGTTCTACAAAGTTTGCTGAGTATCTACTTGTGGATGCTCAGTATTTCATATCCAAGGCTGTTTTGGAAAAGATGAGGGACACCCAGCTGGAGATAGATTATTCAAGTGACGTGGCAAAGGATTTGATCAGATTTATTCATTACCAATATGAGAAGATTTGTCAGACTCCTCCTAGTTCTTAATGCTTATTCTGAAACTTGATCATAAGAGTGGATATCAAGTTTAGGGGAGGATTGTTGGGAATAAGTTAAGGCCAGATCACTTGAGCGCTGACAAGAACAATTCAAGCGTTGACAAGAGCAAAGCAAGCGCTGACAGCTCAAGCGTTGACAAGTTAAAGTCAAGCGTTGACACATTGAAGACAAGCACTGATGGAAGATATAATCTACACGTTTATTATATTCTAGAATACTTCTAGTAAGGATAGAAACGACAATGTATTTTCTATGTTTATCTTTACCTAGAATAGTTGATACGTAGCTTATTGTACAAGGCTTCTTGTATCTATAAAAGAAGGCCTTTAGGTTAATGTTTGATATAAGTTTTACATAAGTTTTCGTTCATAAACATCTTTCATTGTAAGCAAGTTCGATATTGATAATCAAAGTGAAAGTTTGTTTATATCTTGTGTGTTCTTGTTTAAGTGTTAAATTCCGCATAACACTTAGATTCACAAAGCATATACAAAGGTTTCTCTACGTGTATTACTTGATCTAATCTCGTATACACAAAGCTAATCGATCTAAGTTTGGGATCAACAGTTGAAAAAATGAGGTTGCCTATAAAAAATGAGGTTGCCGATCAAAAATAAGCCCAATTTTTGATGATATTTAATGTATTTTAACGTCGGAAAGGGGTATTGGATTCCGACAACTTCACTTATTCCGATCGTTGTATCGGATTAGGGATTTGAGATTCCGACAACTTTTCCCCCTTATTCCGATCGTGATTGTGATCGCTCATTGCGATCGTACATTGCGACGGGTCTTAAGGTTTTATTGCGACGAAGTGCTGCCAAAATTTCATCAGTAATATTCCGATCGTTGTCTATTTTATGCTTCCGATAGCTTAGTGTTTATTCATTCCGACAGGTTTGTTTTAATTTATTCCGATGGATTTCGTTTTGAGTATTCCGATAGGTGCCATTCCGATCCTATTCCGACGGATACACATTCCGATAGAGTGGTAAGTGCATTCCGACGGCTTACATTCCGATCGGTATTCCGATCGGGTTCCGATAAGAGGATTCCGATGGATTTGGTTTTGTTTTAATATTTTGTCTTAGTTTAATTTTTAAGTTTGCATTGTTTTAAGTTTTTAAATTTTCATTTTTATTACATTGTCTAATTTAATTTTTGTCGAGTTTTAATTCTTGTCATTTAATTAATTTACTTTTTAAAGTTTTAATATTGCACCATTTACGTTTTAATTAGTTTTAGTTTTAATTACCAATCATTTACTTTAAAGTCTTGCAATTTAATTTTACTACAATGACAAATCTATTTGTTTTCCACCAAAAGACGACTGAGTCGCACTTAAACCAGTAATCAATTCGATTAGACACACACAACGAACTTAATTTTTATACTTGGTTAATCCCATGTATTAAATGCGCCGATGTCGGCTCTTTTCGTAAAGATTAACGGTTTACAGTGAGAGACGCGTTGAATTTTAGGATCCGTTTACTCGTGAACGTTATTTTTTTTGCTCAAAAATTTTCAAAAAAACCATAAAAATTAAAAAATTTCAAAAATCCAAAAAGATTTTTATTTTTATTTTTACACGTACATATATATTCTCTATTTCTTTGGTATCTTTTTCTTTTGCTTTTGCAGGTGTATGCGTACTAGATCTTCATCTTATTCAGAGCCCGAGACTCGTGAAGATTTAGTTATGGCTGGTGTGCACAACAACAATAATCCACCCCACCCTAACATGAATAACAACAACAATGTTCCCCCACCCGATC
Organism: Glebionis coronaria; assembly: GCA_025667525.1. NCBI lineage: Eukaryota > Viridiplantae > Streptophyta > Magnoliopsida > Asterales > Asteraceae > Glebionis > Glebionis coronaria. Next base: position 33,491,016 of record CM046880.1, on the reverse strand, counting down.
TTCGAACGATGGAGGAGCTTTGTCAACCTACGATGAGTGGACGCGGAGGACCGATTGCGCCGATGCAAATCACGGCTCCAGAGTTTTTGTTGAAGCATCACATGATCCAACAAGTCCAAAATACTTGTCCATTTCACGGATTACCGGATGATGATGCCAACAAACACCTCGACAAGTTCATTACCGTTACTCAAAGCATGCAGTTGCCCGGTGTTACTATGGATTTTCTTCGCCTTCACCTATTTCCACACACCTTATCCCACCATGCCGAAAAATGGTTTGATCGTCTTCCGAAGAATTCAATTCATACTTGGGATGAGATGACTCAACGCTTTTTGTCACGCTACTTTCCACCATCCATGGTCACGAGCCTTCGGAATCAAATTAGTGGATTTACACAAGAACCTGATGAATCACTTTTTGATGCTTGGGAACGATATAATGTTTTGATCGATCAATGTCCAAACCACAACATGCTCCCCGTCACCTTAATTGACACTTTCTACAACGGTTTAACTTTTCGTGATCGTGATACGATTAATGCAGCCGCCGGTGGCACATTCATGAAAAGAAGACCCGAGGAGTGTCGAGAGCTTATCGAGAACATGACTACTCATCACAAAAATTGGGATTCATCCGCATCTTCAAGGAATAACCCGAGAATCAATGTTTCTTCTACTTCTTCAAATCCTGATATCACCGAATTGACCCGCGCAATGGTCAAAATGAGCAAGAATACGCAACTTTTGGCTACAAATCAACACCAACAAGTTAAAGCTGTAGCAACTTCTTGTGAGATTTGCGGGGGTCCTCATTCATACACTGATTGTCCTTCTACTCATGACAATCCGGAAAACGTGTATGCCGCTTATGGTAACTATTCAACGGAAAGCCATCAAGCTCGTCCTCAAGGTGATCGTAACTTGCTAAGTTACCGTTCTAAAAATTTTCTTTCACCCGGTTTTTCTCCTCAAAACCACAACCCCAACAACTACAATAGAAGTAACCTAAACATAACTCGAGCTTCTAATCCTTATCACCCACCCACTCAACAAGCACCACCCATTAATCATGACGTTGAAGCTTTCATGAGTACCCAAGGCGAGCTAGTTAAGAATCTACAAAGCCAAATCATCAACTTGAAAGGAGATATCACTAAGCAAGGGAATGATATTAGATCCGAACTTCGACATGATATGCAAACCTCCTTCAGCAATCAAACGAATGATTTAAAGAATATGATGGCTAGTTTCTTACCAACTACTCAACCCTCTACTTCGGGCTCTTTTCCTTCTAATACCGTCACCAACCCAAGAGCGAATGTGAGTGCTATTACTACACGCAGTGGAGCAACCTTAGTAGGACCATCTATCCCTCCCCCAGTTACTCCATCTACACCTCCTCCACCACCATTTATCCCTCCTACTCCCACGCCTAGTATTAGTTCTCCATTACCGTCTCCACCTCTGCATGACGTAGTACCCAAGGAACACCCTTCGCCAACCCCACCTTCCACCTGTAAACCTTCAACATCTCCTTCCACCTATAAACCCAACATCCCTTATCCTTCTCGGTTAGACAAGAGAAAATTGCTTACTAAAGAGGATGCTCAAATCAATTATTTTATGAAGATGATCTCTCAAATGAATTTCAACATTAGCCTCGTTGAAGCACTTGTCCAAATGCCGAAATTTGTGAAAGCATTCAAGGAATTTCTTAACAAGAAGGAAAAGATGGCTGAGTTTGTCAACACACGCTTAAATGAAAACTGTTCTGCAGTCATTCTTAAAGAACTTCCGGAAAAACTTGGAGATCCCGGTCGTTTCGTGTTGCCTTGCATTTTTAACAAAACCGAAGAATTTACTGCCTTAGCTGATCTCGGGGAAAGTATTAATTTGATGCCTTTAAGTGTTTGGAAAACACTATCATTGCCCGATCTTACACCAACAAAGATGACTCTTGAGCTATCAAATCGCACTCTCGCTTACCCCGTTGGTATTGCCGAAGATGTTTTTATTAAAGTTGACACCTTCACTTTTCTGGTCGACTTTGTTATTGTTGATTATGAAATGGAACCTCGTATTCCGTTAATACTTGGCCGGCCATTCTTAAGAACCGGAAAAGCCTTAGTCCATGTTGCCGAAGGTGAGTTAATCTTACGAGTCGGTAATGAAGCACAAGTTTTTAAAATGGGGAAGATCACAACCAAACCCAATGGAAGAGAATCAGCGAATATGATTAATGTGCTTGATGATTTTGTCATCTACAACAATCCTCTTTTCGATTCTTGCTATGATAATCCACTGTCCAAAGATGATGTGGATGATTCTCTCTCCAATTTAGATCCTCCACCAATTCACGAGTCTCCTCCAATCTATGATGACTATGATGATAATTCTAGTTCCGATGGGGATGACTATGATAATTTTGTTTCAGAGTATCCAGACATGCCAACTTTTGATGACTTTGATGATGTCGATACTCTCTCGAGTGATTCTTCTCATGACGACCTTACTCCTACTTTTGATGAAGATCCTCCACCAATAATGCTTGATCCTACTTTGGATGACTACTCATTTGAGGAAGATTTTGCTACTTTTTTCAACACTTACTTCCCAAATGAGAGTGACTCTCCTCCTTTGGACTTTGATGATGCTCTTTATCCTCCTTTGGATATGAAGAAACCCGTTTCAAAGGAGAAGAAGCCGGACGACACCGATATCCGTAGCACTTATGTTTTGACACCTCTCTATCCACCTTCTGAGGATGCAATTGTGCGATTAATGAACAGATCTTCTTCAAGGACTTCTGATCCTGAGTGTTATTTTCCCCTAAAGGAAAAGGTGTTCGATCCCGGTATTGCAATTTTTAAGCCATCTCAGTATCCATCTGATGAAATAAAAGGAAAGATTTTTGGAACTTTTGGAGATATGCTTGCACCTCGGTTAACAAAAACAAGCGCTTCTCGGGAGGCAACCCGAGTATCTATCCTTTTTCTTTTGTTTTTATAATATATAGGGGAGACCCTAGTATGTGTTTATTGTTTTCTTTCTTATCATGTGCAGGGATTCGATCTTTCAAAGATCCATTCTTGATGACTTTTGACGACCCGTGATTCCGTGTACCCGTCTTCCCGGTTCTATCCTAAACTCTTTTGATTCTCTATTTTATATTCTTCAATATTAAAATAGGAATCACTTTAGTTGTCTCTTACTTAGCAAGATTTAAACAAAGTGCACAATGTCCTAAGTGTAGGGGAGGTTACTTCCACATGCTTAAACATTAAGGACAATGTTTATATTAAGTGTAGGGGGGACTTCTATCGAAGTTAAGTGGGTTTTTCCTTGTATTTGTCCTCATTTTAACCGGAAAATCTAATTTTTCGACATTTTTCAAAAATTTTGATCTATTTTGGCCTAGTAGTTTTTCTTTTGTTATAGTTATTTTATTTCTTAGTTAGAATAAATTTTAATAAAGAGGTTTTAATTTTTAAACGTTGTGAATATTTTGACTCTACCCGAGTTTACTTATCTAAGTCTACTCTAGCTAGTATCCTTAACGTGTTTAAGTCAAGTTTTGCTAGGCTTTTATATAGGGGACTTTAAAACGCGAAAGTCTTAACTCTTACGGGTTAAGAACAAGAACTTTTCGCAAGTTCCTATAATTGATCCTAGAGAGTCGTTTATCAAGGGAACTTTAAAATGCGAATTCTAAACTTGAAAAAGTCTAAGAGTTTGCAAGATCCTATAGATGACTCGAAAACCCAAAACTTTGACTTAATAGGCTAAGCATCCACGAGTCTCATTCATTGAGATTTTAAATTGTGGAGAACGAGAGATGATAGAGTGAATTATAAGTTTGGTATTCTTTCGTGAATTTATGTGAGTTGATTATAAGCTTTTTCTCCCATCGCTTGTTAATAAATTTAATTGCAATAAATAAGGTTGTACGATTTGAAAAGTTACTTAGCTTCTAGCCCAAGATCGTTTAAAAGTTGCTCGGTATTAATTAGAGTTCATAGCCAAGGCGTAACTTATTGAAGCGGGATGCGACGATTAGCGAGTCCGAAAAGGCCCTAACAAGGCATGAGGGCTACATTTTGTTGCTAAAGATCCAAAGTGATGTGAAGAATCATTTATCAAAAATCAATATGAAGGATCGAGACTCACGAAGAAAAGCAAATACTCCCCTAAAGATCATGGAGAAGTTTATCCAAAAAGGCCCTAACAAGGTATGAGGATAAATAGATCCAAGTCCTAAAAGGAGGCGGATCATTGTATATAAAAATCCCAAATAAAGATTGGAGAAAAATGAAGAAGTCGTTGTCCAAGTATGAAGAATCTCTCAAAACTTCAAGTGAAGAAATTCCTATTATGAAGAGAAGACCATTATTTCATGAACGTCTCTCAAGATTTGAAGTATGAAGTCACTGCCAAATATCGGTCCGAGAAAGGTCTCAAATCGTGAAGCGAGTTATGCCAAGATATGAACTTTATGAGGTCCCGAGAAGCAGTTTTAAAAGATTTTGTCCTTTAGCTAACTATTGATTAAATCGTCCTACTTTATTTTCTGCCTAAATAACTATCGAAATAAGTCAACAATGCATCCTCGTGATCATTTAAGACAACAATAAAATATAAGAGATACACCTAGGAATAAGGGAGTCTAAGTAAATAATTGGCCCACGTGAATTTGTGATAGTTTGCTAACTTATAATAATAATGATCTCGTTTTTAAGCTTGGTATGGGGAACGTGAAACTTGAGGGTGATAATCATTCATGGCATTCCAAAACCCTAAGGTAAGTTTTTTTGATCTTTTTACTTGTTTTCTTCTTTTTGAATATTTTGTAATTTTCTATCTCTTTAATAAAGGCCAATGTGGATTGATTTTGATGGAAAATGTAAACTTTCTTTGTAATTAATGCATTGCATGAGGACATTGCAATGGTCAAGTGTAGGGGATTTAATAAGTGTGAAAACACTTATCCTTTTACCACTTTATTATAATAATAACCAAGCCAAAACGTGTATTTTATGTCATAAATGTCAGAATTATGCGTGGTTTGTGTTTTTGTTGTGATTTAGGACTAAAATGTGACAAGGGAAGTAAACACGGGCTTTCACGGGCTTTTATCGAAGAAAAAGACAAAAGACAAAGTCAAAAGATCAAGAGTGCAAAAAGAACGGAAGTCCAAGGCCTATTCTGAAGATTTATTGAAGAAAAAGTCTAAAGACGGAAGTTTAATAAAGTCGAAGAACTCAAGTCTAATTAATGAAGAAATTACAAGAGGAGTTTAATTAATCCCGAGACAGAGTCGAAAAAGTCGAAGAATTTAGAAGACGAAAAGACGAGAAAGAAAGAAATAAAGAAGGAGCAACACATGTTAACCTCCCTTCTCCCTATAAATAGAGAGCCTTCATCTCATTTGCTTCTTGTTAGCTAAATTGACAACTTAGTCTTTCCACCTTTATTTTTCATGTCACTTTAATTTCTTGTCATTTTAATTCCTTGTCTTGCACCTTAAATTTCTTGCCTTTAATTCCAAGTAAGTTAATTTTGTTGTTGAATCTTTACTTTCCTTTAATCAAGCTTTTCATTATCATTCTTATTATACTTTTCTTGTTTTGATTTTGATATCGATTCGGATTAAGCATTCATTTTGCTTGATCTTATTGCTTATTTGATTAAAAAGTTTATCTTTTTATCCCTATCTAGGCTTTGATACAATTTAAGCTTTAAGCTTGACATGCTTATTGGCTTATTTTGTATTTAGCTTATTAGTTTTAAAGTTTTCTTAAAAGTTTTATCTTTTTAAAGTTTACTTAAAAAGTTTGCTTATTTTGTGTCTTGAAAGTTTTTAAATTTGTGCTTATTTAGTTTTACTTATTCTTGTTTTAATTAAGTTATTGGTATTTGCTTGTTGTCAACGTGCTTATTAGTAATAGCTTATTTAGTTTTGCTTCTTTTCGTATCTCATTCCATCGGAAAGGGGATTTGGATTCCGATTGCTTCCACTTATTCCGATCGTGTATCGGGTTAGGGATTTGAGATTCCGACAGTTCTTCCCCCTTATTCCGATCGTGATTGCGATCGCTCATTGCGATCGTAAATTGCGACGGGTCTTAAGGTTTCATTGCGACGAAGTGCTGCCAAAATTTCAACAGCCACATTCCGATAGACTTTTCGATCAAGCATTCTGACGGTGATTCCGATCCGGATTCCGACGGATTTGTTTGACATTCCGATAGGTGAGTTGGTATTCCGACAGGATTACTTGTGCCATTCCGATAGACTTTCCGATCAACATTCCGATAGGTCCCAAGTTTGTTATTCCGATAGGTTTGAGTTTCTGACATTCCGATAGGAGTAATTCTGATGGGATTCCGATGGGATTCCGATGGGGGTATTCCGATAGGTTTAGTTTTATTATGTTGTCTTAGTTTTATTTTTAAGTTTGCTTTATTTTAAGTTTTCAAATTTTCATTTTTATTACATTGTCAAATTTACTTTTCGTCAAGCTTTAATTTTAAGTCATTTAATTAATTTACTTTTAAAAGTTTTAATATTGCACCATTTACGTTTTAATTAGTTTTAGTTTTAATTAACCGTCATTTATTTTAACGTTTTGCAATTTAATTTTACTACAACGACCAATAAACAATCTATTTGTTTTCACCAAAAGACGACTGAGTCGCACGTTAACCAGTAATCAATTTGATTAGACACCGAGAACGATAATAGACCAATACAACGAACTTAACTTTTTAACTAATAGAATCCTAGTTATCAATTGTTTAAGCTGGAATAAGCAAATAAGCCAAATGGCCAGTTTTGGTACACTTTGACCAAAAAGTCAACAAAAAAATAAAGGAAATAAACAAGACTTAGAAATAAGCTAGAAAATGTGATACTTGTGTAGTTGTTGAGGTCTTGAGGTCAAGACCAATGGACCTTGGTTTGGTCAGTTAGGCTTTTGGCTTGTTTTGTTATACAATAAGCTACCTATAAGCCAGCTGAGTTTATAGGGCTTGGAGTTCAAACAAAAATCACAAAATCACCAAAAACAAAGCACACAATCACAAATATAAGGCCAACAAAAAGAAAATGCAAGAAAGAATAAGCTAAGAACTAACAGTGCCTAGAACAAGTTTGTTCCAAGTTAATTGGTGGATTTTGGCTTACGAGTTTTGCACTAATAAGCTGTCTAAACACCAAACAACCTAAAAACAGATCAAAACAATAATGAGCTCTATCTAAATCCCAAGTTTTATAACCTAAAAACTTGAAATAAGAAAATAAGAGTAGCTGATGTGTTTGACCAGTTATAGGTACAATTTATTTGTAAGATAAGCTTCAAAACAAATCACATATATTCCTAGCATACATAGGCTCGTCAGATATGCATCTATATCTAAGATCACTGATATGAGCAAAATCTCATATCAATTAATCAACAAATCACCCTAAAACACATAGAAAATACCCAACTTTTATGCTATAAAGCAGTATTATGTTGTATGTTTTGTGTTTGTGCTTAAATAGGTAACAAGGATACAATTTCAAGCAAACAAGAGGAAATAAAGCTCATTTATGATGAAAAGACAAGAGAAGGATCAAAGATGACAAGTCATTTGAAGATGAATGACCTATCTTGACAAAATGCAAAAGTTGAGGGACTTAAATGCAAACTTTAGAAAAGTCAAGATTAAAGTCAAACTTGGTCAAAATTCAAGTCAACCAAGTCAAGGGAGTCAAATAAACAAGAATGCAAGTCAAAGGACCAAATTTGCCATTAGAATGAAGAATGGAGCTCAAATGGAGAAGCTGTTAAAGTCTAAGGGCTGAATATGTCAAAAATACACATACTTTGTGCTTGATCCATGTCACACTCTTTTCCACCAATCAAAACACAAGAAACAAGTGGTGCAGATTGCCAGCTCACTCTCTTTCATTTAATAAACTGGATCCAAGAACAGTGCAACGCACTACACTTTTCAACCAATAGAAACAAGACATGCAATAATCATTTATCCATTTTCGGATAATGATCCGTGTGATGAGACAAGGACTAATCAATTAATGCCACGTGGCATCTTCAACAACGAACAAGCCTGATATGGATTTGGAGCTACAATACGTTTCATGAAAAACTTTCTACATGAAATTTACTCGGAATGAGATGACAAATCCAACTACAAAGCTCAATTAGACTGAAAGTGTATGAATAAGAAAACCCCTTTGGTGTTCTTGGAGTAAAATCTACAATTCATCAGCTTGTGACACCTGGCACCTCCTCATTGGTTGAGACACATCAGACTACCCCAACTTATCATCATCAACCTCTATAAATAGTATCTTTTACTTTCATTTTCAGTGTGTAGTTAAGTGTGCAAAAACACACACTTTAGTTTTACTCTCTCAATTTTGTTTCTTCATTCAGTTAGTTAACAACTCTTAAGTGTTTGACACACACTTAAGAGTTTGTTAGATAGTTAGTTAAGCAGTTGTAACCACTTTTCCTTCATAAATCAATAAAAAAACAAAATTCTTCATTTCCTATTCTCATTTCATTACCTACTCAATCCTGCATACTGTTATGATATTGTGTTATCATTGATCATAAGTGATCATTGAAGTGAGTTTGATACGATTTTGGAAGCTATTCATGTTCAAGTCAGCCTAGAAGTTCATTCCAGTCCCATTGTAGCAGTTTGTAGAAGTTCTTATTGATTTGGTACAGAAATAGCTTTTGGAGGTGATTAATTGGTTAATGGTGGTGTATTGGTGGTGTTCTAGCAGATTATAGTTGGCTCAGCGCCACACTACTCCATCAATGGAGGCTTCTAGCTAAAAGGTTTCAGGATTCTGTTTTTAGGTTCCACTCAATTGAAGTTTGCATGCTAAATACTTAGTGTAATCATTATTTGCTGCTATGTTCATGTGTTTAGATCTGTTTTAGCATAACTGTGTTTGATTGATAGCATTTGAGTACTTTTGTAGCTTAATCTCAGTTTACTTGATTTCAGTTCTCATTTTCATCAGTTAAAAGTTTTAGAGTGCATTTTGTGTTCAATCTTGTGAACAAGTCTGAATTCAGTCACTTTTACTTTCATTTTACTCATTAAACAAGTTCAGATATCAGTCATAGCTTGGATCATTCTCTTACTGAATATTGCTTTGAAAAAGTTCTCAACAATCTTATTAAGTGGTGTTTGGATTTGTGAACTTTTATGATTAAAAATTGTTAAAACCCTGTTAAACTTGTTCAGTTACATTCAGCAAACCAGTGGTAACAATTGTGATTAGTTTTGTAGTCAAGACATTGGTCAAAAAGGCAAATGGTCTCAAAAAAGGTTTGGGTCAAGTTTTGTTAACATGTTCATTCACGAAACTAGCATAATTCAATCACTTGTCATGTATTCATTTCTTAACCAAATTGCCTGAAATCAGTTTCTAGTTGTAGTTTAACATCCAAAGATTCAGTGTGTGCAAGGAAAATCTACAGTTTTCAGATTTCAGCTAGAAATAAGCTTTTCAATAAGCCACAAACCAAACTCAAGTTTCTGTAAAGTGAGGCTAACTGTTTTCTTGAATCTCCAATTCTACTTCATAAATGTTCTAGTTTTCTTTCATAAATCTTGTCTAAATCATGTCCTGAGTAGTTTTTGAACTTTTCAGCTTTTTCATATTTTTTGGTCAACGTTGGTCAAGTAAGCACTTTCTAGCTTAAAATCATTTTTCAGCTTATTCAGTGAATTATTTTGAATAGGAAAGACATTCCATACTCTTATTGAGTTGTTTAACAAGATTGATCATTAAAATCTGATTGTGGATGTCTGGATTTTCAGTTTGCTTATTCTTGGCTTATTAGAATAAGCTAAGTTGAGTTTTACTTGTTTTTAAGCAGATTCCTTTAGCTGACCTAGCGAATTTTTCATTTTGAGCATTTTGAAACAAGTTAGAGCTTATTTGGTCCAGTATTGAGCTTATACGGTCTTATTTCTTCATTGTACCCGTTTTTGAGTTTAATTCCTAGTTAATTGCAATATGGTCCTTGAAGTTTTAAACTGTTTTAGTTAGAAGTTAATTTTACAAGTTTTTAGGTTTTGCAAGATTACAGTCCTTGAAGCTTCAAATTTTGCTAAATTCAGTTAGGAAGTTTGTTTAGTTTGTTAAAAGTTGTTTCAAGTTTGTTGGATTTTTCATTTTTAGTCCTTTTACTTTCTGAAATCTACATTTCAGTCCTTGTACTTTCATTTAGTTTACTTTTCAAGCACTTTACTTTCATGCTTTTACATTTTGGACTTTTGTGGATATTATTTGGTATTTGCAAAGTGTTTTACGGATACGTAGGTTTATATTTTTCACTTTTCACTTGTTGATTGAAATAGACATAGAATATCCAAATATCCTATCAACCAAGAACAATTAAAGACTTGAGATTTTTAGGACTTTCAATTTGTCAAGAATCGAGAGAAAACGAACTTCAATATACTCAATTTCAAATGGCGCCGCTTTCGGTTCTTTGACTTTACGAGAGACTATTCATTGACGGTTTTCATTGGCTTTTGAGATCCGTTCACCCCGTGAACGTTATTTTTACGTATCATAAATCAAAAACATAAAAAAAATCAAAAATATAAAAATATAAAAACTAAAAAATAACAAAAACAATTCTTTTCGTAAAGAATTGACCAAAAAAAATTAAAAAAAAATCAAAAAGTAATCTTTTTCCTAAGAGATTGCACCTAAAAATATATATTATTGGGTTTCCTCGGTTTTTACGTACATATAGTATTTTCTTTAAAAAAACCCAATAAATACAAAAATATTTTCTCTATATTATTAAATGCAGATACGTATACGTATACGAACAATCAATACACATATCTCCATAAGTATTGATTTTGCAATACACCGTGTTAGGGAGCGTTCCGGTCCTTGACACGTGTATCGATCAAATTTAATTAAGCAAGAATAGATAAATACTTCCAATAGGCAAGAATTCGAAGGTTACAAACTACAAAGTGAATAGAAAGGCGATGTGCTATAAAATGTCGTCTAAGGGTTAATAGGTACTTAAGTGCTTTGCGCCACCTAACCCCCCCCCCCCCCCCCCTCTCCCGTTCACTAGTGCGTATTCTAAGAAGGAAGGCTTGATTGGGGGTCTTGCACCCAAGTAGTACTAACGTATATTATATTTTCTTGTGGATATTTCATATTGAATCTCGAAGAGTATAATCCCTTCTTCTTCAAATTCGAACGAGAGCTTCTCTCTCACTCCTTGTATTGAGTTGCATGCTCACTCGCGGGCGTGCACAAATGCCATTTGGTGTACAACCCCTTCCTCCCAAAAGGAAGAAAAAGAGAAAGAGTAAAAACACCACCGTCCATCAAGCTGATCCCGAGAATCGTGCTTTGATCCACACACAACAAGAAGCCATGGCCGGCGTTGACACTCGACCTTTGATGGAGCACTTGCAATCCAATGTGCAAGGATATGCCGATGCTATTAAGATACCCGATATTCCCGTAAACACCTTTGAGCTTAAGACATCTATGATTAACTTGGTTTCAAACACACCATTTTTTGGGAATAAAAATGATAATCCACATGATCACCTTAAGAAGTTTCTTGCTCTTTGCAACACTATTAAGTACAATGGAGTTCCCCATGATGCCATTAAGTTGATATTGATACAATTTTCACTAGAGGGCAATGCCAAGTATTGGTTAGATACACAACCACCCAAGAGCATTACTACTTGGGATGGTTTCACTAAGAAGTTTTTGAACAAGTTCTTTCCCCCATCTAAGACCAGGCTTTGAGAAACATAATTATATGCTTTCAACAAATACCTAGTCAAACTTTTAGTGATGCTTGGGAGGAGTTCAAGGAGTTATTGAGAAAATGCCCAAATTATGGATTCGATGAAGTTCACCAAATCAATACTTTCTATAATGGATTAAGACCTCATCACCAAGATTCATTCAATGCTTCCACGGGTGGAAATATTCTTTCTAAATCCATTCAAGACGCTTGGGACATTATTGAGACCAAATCAATGGTGCAAACTAACACACAATTTGATGAAAGGGTTCATGTTGTACAAGATAGTTCTCAAACACCTTGTGATAACCAATTCCTCAATAGTCACCAAGAGATACTCAACAAAATAGATAGGAATCAAGAGATGCATCTTAAGTCAACTCAAGAGTTAATCCAAACCATTAAGGGCCTTTCCTTGAACAATTCCACCAATGATGTACATGATATTGCTCTTTCATGTGAGACTTGTGGAGATCCCCATTCCTATCAACAATGTGACAAAGTTCAAGGTTATCAAGTTGAGTGTTATGCTTACCAAGAAGAACATAGAGAACATTTTGAAACCCAATATCAATCCAAACAACCTTTCTTACAAGTCTCAAAACTACCTTGCTCCACCGGGATTCCCACCCCATCCACCCACCCTTACTCAACCCAATCCCCCTCAGTTGTTACAAAGGAACCAAGAACCAAGGCCACAATACCAAGGAAACAACTATAAGGCACCAAACAACTTTCACAATCAAGGAAAAAACTTTCATCCACCTAATCAAGGATTTAACCCACCACCACCACCCTTCCCAAATCAAGGATACCCTCAAGTTCCAAATCAAGGATATGGGCCACATGATATTCATGAGTATGTTGAAAGGAGAATTCGTGAAAGTGAAAAAAGAATGCAAGAGCAAATGAAACTTACAATGGAGGAGCAAACTAAGAGGCTTTTGATGGAATTTAATCAAAGACCACAAGGGGCTTTACCTTCTAACACACAAACAAACCCGAGGGCCAATGTCAATGCTATTACAACAAGAAGTAGAAAAAAAACTAATGATCCTTCACCTCCAACACCTTATATTGTTAATCCTACTATGATTCCATGTTGTGATAAGCCTTCTACATCTTCTTCACCACCTCCAAGCTCTACCACTTTACCACCTACACCTTCTCAACCTATACCCACTTCTCCTTTACCTTCCACACCTACCAATGATGAAGCTAACAAAGAGAAATCTTCCACTACAACACCTAATCCACCTACACCTAAACCAAACCTTGCTTGCCCTTCAAGATTGAGAAACGAGAAATTGAAAAACAAGGATGATATACAAGTCTCAAACTTTTTGAGGATGTTCAAGCAACTTAACATAAACATCTCCTTTGCGGAAGCTCTTGCTTATATGCCAAAATTGGCTTAGATGTTCAAAGATCTCCTCTCCAACAAGGAAAAATTGGTGGATTTGCCTAACACATCCCTTAATGAGAATTGCTTCGCCGTGTTGCTCAAAACCTTACCTACAAAAATTGGAGATCCGGGGCGCTTTTTGATCCCTTGTAATTTTCCTAGGGTGGAAAATTGCATGGCATTGGTGGATCTAGGGGCAAGCATAAATCTCATGCCTTTATCGGTTTGGCAAAAACTCTCTCTTATCGAGCTCACTCCAACTAGGATGACCCTTGAGTTATCCAATCGTACCATAGCTTACCTGGTAGGTATTGTGAAGGATGTGTTTGTAGGTGTGGATAAGTTTACCTTTCCGGCCGACTTTGTAGTAGTTGATTATGACATGGACCCGAGAGTTCCTCTAACTGTTGGCAGACCATTTTTGAGGACGGGTCGTACTCTTATAGACGTGGCAGAGGGAGAACTAATCATGAGAGTAGAGGATGAGAAAGTGGTGTTTAAGCTAGGAAAAGTGACTAAGAAGTCTCAAGCTTGTGAAACCATTAACATAGTAGATGTACTTGATGAAGTGTGTGATGAGCATTTCCATGACGCTTGTAAGAGTAATAGTGAAGATATGCCCATGTTGAGACCGTTGCCTCAATTGCTCCTTCCTTAACACCTTTTGGAGAGAGTGATTTCCTCTTGGAGGAATTTGAGTCCAACTTCCTTGGTAATGATGATTCTCCCATTAATTGGGAAGAAGACATTCTCACTATCCAAAAGTTGCTCAATGAGGACCCCATTCCTTCACCCATCCCACAAGAAGTAACCAATGATGATCCATCCATCGTGAAACCTTCAATAGAGAGTCCACCTATCCTTGAACTTAAGGACCTTCCATCCCACTTAGAGTATGCTTTCTTAGAGGGGAAAGACCAATTACCCGTGATCATTGCTAACGATTTGAGAGAGGATGAGAAAGAAAAACTCATAGAAGTCCTTAAGAAACATAAGCAAGCCATAGCATGGAAAATATCCGACATAAGGGGAATTGATCCAAATTTTTGTACACACAAAATCCTTATGGAGGATGATTACAACCCCGCTATTCAAAGCCAAAGAAGGGTTAACCCTAAAATCCATAAGGTCATTAAGAAGGAAGTTATCAAACTCCTTGATGCGGGCATGATTTACCCCATTTCTGACTCTTCATGGGTTAGCCCGGTACATTGTGTTCCTAAGAAGGGTGGAATCACCGTAGTGCCCTGATACACGACTTTTGCCTAGGTAAAAAAGATTCGTTGTGTTGGTCTAATCGAATTGATCCTGGTTAACTATGCGACTCATTCGTTCTTTGGTGAAACAAAAGTTGTGTCGTTGTAGTATATTAAAAAGTGCAAAACTTTAAAGTAAATGGCTGTAAAGTAAATCTAAATCTAATTTAAAATAAATGGCGAGAATTTAAAAGCGAGACGAAAATTAAAAGGCACTAGAAGTAAATAACGCAAACTTAAAACTATCTAAGGCAAACTTAAAACGCAACTAAAACTAAAACTTAAACTAAGGCAAGGCTAAAATAAATCTAAGTCAAATAAACTTAAAGTGCGACTAAGGAAAAAGGCGGGAAAAATAAAGCTTGAAAATTAAAGAATTAAAAACAGAAACTAAAAATAACCTGAACACAGCTTATCCGGAATAATCCTTCGTTCGGAATAAACATTCATCCGGAATGTCACCTTCGTTCGGAATGTTCTTCTTCACTCGGAATATTTACCAAAAACCTTGATCCGGAATAAATCCTTTATCCGGAATATGTCACTTATCCGGAATAAAGTCTTGATTCGGAATACTTAAGCTTGATCCGGAATAATGCCTTAATCCGGAATATTTTCCTTGCTGGTCCTTGATCCGGAATGTTGAAGATTCTTGATGAAGTCTTTGATCCGGAATAATTAATTATTCCGAATAAAGGTCCTTGATCCGGAATGTTTCCTTGATTCGGAATGTTCAGTTGATCCGGAATGTTCTGTTGATCCGGAATGTGGACTTGATCCGGAATAAAAGGCTGATCCGGAATGTTTGGTATTCCGGATGAAATGCTTGATCCGGAATAATAAATTATTCCGAATAAGCACTACTGATCCGGAATGTCTAGTATTCCGGATGAACAACCCTTGATCCGGAATAACCAAGAAACACACCTTTCACTCGGAATGTTTTGCTGGGCTTGATCTGGAACGTTTCCTGGGCAAAAGAAGCAGACAAGCGAAGAACAAGGAGAACAAAGATAATACGGATCTAATAAAACTAAACAAAATCAACCACAAGATTAAATCAAACTAATCAATAAACATGTATTAATCATAAACAAACAATCCAAAACAATCAAACTAACAAATATAACCAAAATAATCAAAACCCACTTTAATCAAATCAATAAAAACTCAATAACATGAACATGAACATAAAGCATAAAGATAAAAGATCAAACAAGAAAGGTAGATAGGAGATTAACAATAAAAAGTAAAGATTGACAAGAATTAAAAGAAAACTTACTTGAAATTAAAGGTATTTAAGGTGCAAGACAAGTATTTAAATTTGACATGAAAACTAAATGACAAGGTAATTAAAATTGGAAGAACTAATTGTCACTATTAGCCAACAAAAATAAATGAATGAAAATAAATCCTATTTATAGAGGAGATTAGGGAGGTGCTTAGGAAGCTTCCTCCCTCTTTCTTCTTTCTTTAATTGCATGCTTTAGTCCTTGATCTTCTTAATCCTTTGTTAATCTTCTTAATACTTGGACTTTAATGTTGTCTCGGGATTTCTTTGAACTCGTCTTGTAATTCTTCAATAAATTAGACTTGAGTTTCTCGGCTTTTAGTAAACTTCCGTCTTTTGACTTTTTCTTCGATAAATCTTCAGAATTGGTCTTGGACTTCCGTTCTTTTTGCACTCTTGACTTCTTGACTTCGTCTTTCATCTTTTTCTTCGATAAAAGCCCGTGAATGCCCGTGTTTTCTACACTTTTCACCTTTTCGTCCTAAATTACAACAAAAACACAAACCACGCATAATTCCGACACAAATGACATAAAATACACGTTTTGGCTCGGTTATTATTGTAATTAAGTGGTAAAAAGGATGGGTCTTTACACACCTATCAAATCCCCTACACTTGACCATTGCAATGTCCTCATACAATGCATTAGTTACAAAGCACGTTTACATTTTTCATCATAATCAATCCACGTTGGCCTTTATTAAAGAGATAGAAAATTAATAAAGAAATCAAAAACATACCTTGGGTTTTGGAAGTGTCATGAATAATCATCTTCCTCAAGTTTTCACTTTCTCCAAACCAAGCTTAAAAACGAGATCATTGTTATTATAAGTTAGCAAACCAACACGAACTCATGTGGGCGAATTATTCACTTAGACTCCCTTATTCCTAGGTGTATCTCTTATATTTTATTATTTGTCTTGAATGATCACGAGGATGCATTTTTGACTTATTTCGATAGTTATTAAGTCTGAAAATAAAGTGGGACGATTTAATCAATAGTTAGCTAAAGGACAAAATCTTTTGAAACTGCTTCTCGGGACCTCATAAAGTTCATATCTTGGCATAACTCGCTTCGCGATTTGAGACCTTTCTCGGACCGATATTTGGCAGCGACTTCATACTTCAAATCTTGAGAGACGTTCATGAAATAATGGTCTTCTCTTCATAATAGGAATTTCTTCACTTGAAGTTTTGAGAGATTCTTCATATTTGGACCACGACTTCTTCATGTTTCTCCAATCATTATTTTGGACTTTGATATACAACGATCCGCCTCCTTTTTGGACTTGGATCTATTTATCCTCATACCTTGTTAGGGCCTTTTTGGATAGACTTTTCCATGACTTTTGGGGAGTTTTTGCTTTTCGTCGTGTGTTTCGATCCTTCATATTGATCTTTGATAAATGATTCTTCACATCACTTGTGATCTTTAGCAACAAAATGTAGCCCTAATGCCTTGTTAGGGCCTTTTCGGACTCGCCAATCTTCGCATCCCGCTTCAATAAGTTATGCCTTGGCTATGAACTCTAATCCATACCGAGCAACTTTTAAACGATCTTGGGCTAGAAGCTAAGTAACTTTTCAAATCGTACAACCTTATTTATTGCAGATAAATTTATTAGCAAGCGATGGGAGAATAGGCTTATAATTAACTCACATAAATTCACGAAAGAATACCAAACTTATAATTGACTCTATCATCTCTCGTTCTCCACAGTTTAAAATCTCAAGGAATGAGAATCGTGGATGCTTAGCCTATTAAATCAAAGTTTAGGGTTTTCGAGTCGTCTATAGGATCTTGCAAATTCTTAGACTCTTTCAAGTTTAGAAATCGCATTTTAAAGTTCCCTTGATAAACAACTCTCTAGGATCAATTATAGGAACTTGCGAAAAGTTCTTGTTCTTAACCCGTGAAAGTTAAGACTTTCGCGTTTTATAGCTCCCTATATAAAAGCCTAGCAAAACTTGACTTAAACACGTTAAGGATACTAGCTAGAGTGAACTTAGATAAGTAAACTCGGGTTGAGTCAAAAAAATTCACAACATTTGAAAATTAAAACCACTTTATTAAAAGTTTATTCTAGCAAAAAAAGAAAATAACTATACAAAAGGAAAAACTAATAGGCCAAAATAGATCAAAAATTTTGAAAAATGTCGAAAAATTGATTTTCCGGTTAAAATGAGGACAAATACAAGGAAAAGGCCACTTAACTTCGATAGAAGTCCCCCCTACACTTAAGATAAACATTGTCCTCAATGTTTAAGCATGTGGGAGTAAACTCCCCTACACTTAAGACATTGTGCACGTTGTTTAAATCTCGCTAAGGAAAAGACAACTAACGAGATTCCTATTTTAATATTGAAAAATATGAAATAGTGAATCGAAAAGAGTTTAGGATAGAACCGGGAAGACGGAACACAGAATCACGGGTCGTCAAAAATCATCAAGAGTGGATCATTGAGCGCTCGAATCCCTGAATAGTAGAAGAGAGGAAATAGCAAACACCAACGGGTCTCCCCTACACTTAGGATATAAATAGCTAAAAGATAGATACATGGGTTGCCTCCCAAGAAGCGCTTGATTTTTGTTAACCGAGTCGTGAGCCTGACTCGACCTTGATTATCATAGGAAGAAGCATGAAACATATCCACCGGGATCAAAGACATAGTTTTCGTCCATCAAATAGCACAAGCTTAAGGCGAACAAGGCAAGCCAAAGAAGAATAGGCAAGGTTCTCTTAAGCAGCGATGGAGCACGGTGGGAGCAAGTATGGTGAGGTGCAAGCATATCTTCAATAGGTCCAAAAATTTTTCCTTTTATTTCATCAGGTGGATACTGGGATGGCTGAAGAATATCGATACCGGGGTCGAACACCTTTTCCTTTAGGGGAAAATAGCACTCAGGCTCAGCAGAATGTGAAGAAGATCCGCGAAGAAAATGCACAACCTCGTCCTCAGAAGGTGGACAAAGAGGTGTTAACTCATACGTGCTGCGGATGGTGGTGCCGTCCGGTTGCTTCTCCTTTGAAAGAATTTTCTTCAAATCCAAAGTAGGATCAAGACCATAATTATCAAAGTCCAAAGGAAGTGTATCACTCTCATGAGGGAAGTAAGTATTAAGAAAAGTTGAAAAGTCTTCCTCAAATGAGTAATCATCCAAAGTAGGATTTAGTGATGGCGGAGGATCTTCATCATGAGAAGAATCACTTCAAAGAGTATCGGCCTCATAAAAATCATCATAAATGGGCATGTTGGGATACTCGGAAGTAAGGTCATCATAATCATCCGAATCTGAGCTAGAATCATCATCATAAGCATCAAAGATCGGTGGAGAATCATAAATGGGTGAAGGTTCCAAATTGGATAGAGAATCATCCACATCATCTTGAAAAAGTGGATTATCAAAACTCGAATAGAGGATTGTTGTAGATGACAAAATCATCGAGCACATTAATCATATTCACGGATTCTCGTCCAAAGGATTTGCTTGTAAGCTTCCCCATTTTGAAAACTTGTGCATCATCCCCGACTCTTAAGATGAGCTCACCTTCGGCAACATCAACTAGAGCTCGTCCGGTTCTCAAGAATGGCCGACCAAGTATTAAAGGAATACGAGGGTCCATTTCATAATCAACAACCACAAAGTCGACCGGGAAAGTAAATGTGCCAACTTTAATGAACACGTCTTCGGCAATACCAACGGGGTAAGCGAGAGTGCGATTTGCAAGCTCAAGAGTCATCTTTGTTGGAGTAAGGTCGGGTAATGATAGTGTTTTCCAAACACTTAATGGCATGAGATTTATACTGGCCCCGAGATCAGCTAGGGCAGTAAATTCTTCGGTTTTGTTAAAGATGCAAGGCAACACAAAACGACCGGGATCTCCAAGTTTTTCCAGAAGTTCTTTAAGAATAACTACAGAACAGTTTTCATTTAAGCGTGTGTTGGCGAGCTCAATCAACTTCTCCTTCTTGTTAAGCAATTCCTTGAATGCTTTGACAAATTTCGGCATGTGGACAAGTGCTTCAACAAGGCTAATGTTGAAAGTAATTTGAGAGATCATCTTCAAAAAATTCGACACTTGAATGTCATCCTTTGTGTGCATTTTGGTCTTGCCTAAGCGAGATGGATAAGGAATATTGGGGTTGGGTGGTGAAGGTGTAGGTGTAGGGTTGAGATGTTGAAGGTGGGGTTAGTGGAGGATTCTTGGTGGGTGCTTCATCACGACGAGGCGGAGACAGTAATGGTACACTAATACTAGGTATAGGAGGAGTAGGGATAAATGGCGGTGGAGGAGGTATAGATGATGGGGGCGGAATACGTGGTCCTACTAAAGTGATTCCACTACGGGTAGTAATAGCACTCACATTCGCTCGCGGATTGGTGACGGTGTTTGAAGGTAGAGAACTCGAGGTAGAGGGTTGAGTTGTGGGCAAGAAACTAGCCAGCATATTCTTTAAATCATTCGTTTGATTGCTGAAGGAGGATTGAATATTATCTCGAAGCTCGGATCTTATGTCATTCCCTTGCTTGGTGATATCTCCTTTCAGGTTGATAATTTGGCTCTGTAGATTCTTGATTTGCTCACCTTGGGTTCTCATCAAAGCTTCAACATCTTGGTTGATGGGTGGGGCTTGTTGAGCGGGTGGGTGATAAGGATTAGAAGCTCTTGGTGGGATTTGGTTGCTTCTATTGTAGTTGTTGTTGAGGTTTTGGTTTTGAGGAGAAAAACCGGGTGAAAGGTAGTTGTTTGACCGGTAACTCAGCAAGTTTCGATCCCCTTGAGGTCGAGCTTGGTAATTTTCCGGTGAATAATTACCATAAGCTGCATACACGTTTTCCGGATTTCATTGAGTAGAAGGACAATCAGTGTATGAGTGTGGACCGCCGCATGTTTCACAAGGATTGGCAACCGCTTTAACTTGTTGTTGTTGGTTTGTAGCGAGAAGCAAGATATTTTGTTCATTTCGGTCATCATGCGGGTGAATTCGGTCATATCAGGGCTTGCTGAAGTAGAAGAAACATTGACTCTCGGGTTGTTCCTTGAAGAAGCAGAGGAATCCCAGTTTTTGTGGTGAGTAGTCATGTTCTCAATAAGCTCTCTACACTCCTCGGGTCTCCTTTTCATAAATGTGCCACCGGCGGCTGCATTAATCATATCACGATCACGAAAAGTCAATCCGTTGTAGAAAGTATCAATTAAGGTCACAGGGAGCATGATGTGGTTTGGGCAACGATCGATCAAAACATTATATCTTTCCCAAGCATCAAAAAGAGATTCATCGGGTTCTTGCATGAAACCGCTGATTTGATTGCGAAGGCTCGTGACCATGGATGGTGGAAAGTAGCGCGACAAAAAGCGTTGAGTCATGTCATCCCAAGTATGAATAGAATTCTTCGGGAGACGATCAAACCATTTCTTGGCGTGATGTGATAAAGAATGTGGAAAGAGTTGAAGGCGAAGAACATCCATTGTGGCACCAGGCAACTTCATGATTTGATTGATTGTAATGAATTTGTCGAGGTGTTTGTTGGCATCATCATCAGGCATTCAGGCGAATGGATTAGTTGGCACTTGCTGAATCATGTGATGCTTCAACGAAAACTCCGGAGCCGTGATTTGCATCGGCGCAATCGGTCCTCCTCGTCCAAACATGGTAGGTTGACAAAGCTCCTCCATTGTCCGAAGATCGGGATGTGGAAGAACATTGTTGTTGTTATTAAGGTGTGGTGGATTATTGTTGTTGTTCACACCTTCCATACTTAAATCTTCTCGAGTCTCGGGCTCTTGATAAGTAGAAGATCTAGTACGCATACACCTGCAAAGGGAAAAGAAAACAATACCAAACGCAAAGACAATATATATACACAATAAAAATAAAATCTTTTTGGATTTTTGAAATTTTTAATTTTTATGTGTTTTTTAACAATTTTTTAATTTTTATGGTTTTTTGAAATTTTTAAGCAAGAAAAATAACGCTCATAAGTGAACGGATCCCAAAAAGCAACGCGTCTCTCACAGAAAACCGTTAATCTTTACGAAAAGAGTCGGCAGCGGCGCCATTTGATACACGGCTTTTGCCTAGGTAAAAAAAGATTCGTTGTGTTGGTCTAATCGAATTGATCCTGGTTAACTATGCGACTCAGTCGTTCTTTTGTGAAACAAAAGTTGTGTCGTTGTAGTATATTAAAAAGTGCAAAACTTTAAAGTAAATGGTTGTAAAGTAAATCTAACTATAATTTAAAATAAATGGCGAGAATTTAAAAGCGAGACGAAAATTAAAAGGCACTAAAAGTAAATAACGCAAACTTAAAACTATCTAAGGCAAACTTAAAACGCAACTAAAAATAAACTTAAACTAAGGCAAGGCTAAAATAAATCTAAGGCAAATAAACTTAAAGTGCGACTAAGGAAAAAGGCGGGAAAAATAAAGCTTGAAAATTAAAGAATTAAAAACAGAAACTAAAAATAACCTGAACACAGCTTATCCGGAATAATCCTTCGTTCGGAATAAACATTCATCCGGAATGTCACCTTCGTTCGGAATGTTCTTCTTCACTAGGAATATTTACCAAAAACCTTGATCTGGAATAAATCCTTTATCCGGAATATGTCACTTATCCGGAATAAAGTCTTGATTCGGAATACTTAAGCTTGATCCGGAATAATGCCTTGATCCGGAATATATTCCTTGCTGGTCCTTGATCCGGAATGTTGAAGATTCCGGATGAAGTCTTTGATCCGGAATAATTAATTATTCCGAATAAAGGTCCTTGATCCGGAATGTTTCCTTGATTCGGAATGTTCAGTTGATCCGGAATGTTCTGTTGATCCGGAATGTGGACTTGATCCGGAATAAAAGGCTGATCCGGAATGTTTGGTATTCCGGATGAAATGCTTGATCCAGAATAATAAATTATTCTGAATAAGCACTACTGATCTGGAATGTCTAATATTCCGGATGAACAACCCTTGATCCGGAATAACCAAGAAACACACCTTTCACTCGGAATGTTTTGCTGGGCTTGATCCGGAACGTTTCCTGGGCAAAAGAAGCAGACAAGCTAAGAACAAGGAGAACAAAGATAATACGGATCTAATAAAACTAAACAAAATCAACCACAAGATTAAATCAAACTAATCAATAAACATGTATTAATCATAAACAAACAATCCAAAACAATCAAACTAACAAATATAACCAAAATAATCAAAACCCACTTTAATCAAATCAATAAAAACTCAATAACATGAACATGAACATAAAGCATAAAGATCAAAGATCAAACAAGAAAGGTAGATAGGAGATTAATAATAAAAAGTAAAGATTGACAAGAATTAAAAGAAAACTTACTTGAAATTAAAGGTATTTAAGGTGCAAGACAAGTATTTAAATTTGACATGAAAAGTAAATGACAAGGTAATTAAAATTGGAAGAACTAATTGTCACTATTAGCCAACAAAAACAAATGAATGAAAATAAATCCTATTTATAGAGGAGATTAGGGAGGTGCTTAGGAAGCTTCCTCCCTCTTTCTTCTTTCTTTAATTGCATGCTTTAGTCCTTGATCTTCTTAATCCTTTGTTAATCTTCTTAATACTTGGACTTTAATGACTTTGTCTCGGGATTTCTTTGAACTCGTCTTGTAATTCTTCAATAAATTAGACTTGAGTTTCTCGGCTTTTAGTAAACTTCCGTCTTTTGACTTTTTCTTCGATAAATCTTCAGAATTGGTCTTGGACTTCCGTTCTTTTTGCACTCTTGACTTCTTGACTTCGTCTTTCATCTTTTTCTTCGATAAAAGCCCGTGAATTCCCGTGTTTTCTCCACTTTTCACCTTTTCGTCCTAAATTACAACAAAAACACAAACCACGCATAATTCTGACACAAATGACATAAAATACACGTTTTGGCTCGGTTATTATTGTAATTAAGTTGTATAAAGGATGGGTGTTTACACACCTATCATGCCCAATGAGAACAATGAGCTTATTCCTACTAGACTTGTTACGGGTTGGAGAGTTTGTATTGATTATAGGAAGCTCAATGATGCTACTAGGAAAGATCATTTCCCATTGCCTTTTATGGACCAAATGCTTGAACGCTTAGCGGGAAATGAGTACTATTGTTTTCTAGATGGATACTCGGGTTATTTTCAAATACCAATTGACCCTAAGGATCAAGAAAAGACCACATTCACTTGTCCCTACGGTACATTTGCTTACAATAGAATGCCTTTTGGCTTGTGTAATGCACCGGGGACATTTCAAAGGTGTATGATGGCAATTTTACATGACATGATTGAGCAAACTATGGAAGTTTTCATGGATGATTTCTCGATTTTTGGAGATTCATTCATTTCTTGTCTCTCCCATAGAACGTATGCTAACGAGGTGTGAAGAAACACGTCTTGTTCTTAATTGGGAGAAGTGTCATTTCATAGTCAAAGAGGGGATAGTCTTGGGACATAAGATATCCAACAAAGGTTTAGAAGTGAATCGTGCTAAGATAGATGTGATTGCTAAGCTTCCCCCACATACCACGGTGAAAGGAGTTAGAAGTTTTTTGGGTCATGCGGGGTTCTATAGACGTTTTATACAAGATTTCTCTAAGATAGCAAGACCGATGACCCACCTCTTAGAAAAAGAGGCTCCTTTAATTTTCAACCAAGAGTGTTTGGACTCTTTTGAGATACTTAAGGAAAAGTTAACTAAGGCTCCCGTTTTGGTTTCTCCAAATTGGGAATTGCCTTTTGAGCTTATGTGTGACGCTAGTGATTATGCCGTGGGGGCCATGTTAGGACAAAGAGTGAATAAACATTTTCAACCTATACACTATGCTAGTAAAACCATGACGGGTGCACAACTTCACTATACCACCACGAAAAAAGAGTTGCTTGCTATAGTCTATGCCTTTGAGAAATTTAGACCTTATCTTGTGTTATCCAAAACCATAGTGTATACGGATCATTCCGCTCTCAAGTACCTCGTGACAAAGCAAGATGGTAAGCCTAGACTTTTGAGATGGGTCTTATTGTTACAAGAGTTTAAGATAGAGATTCGTGATAAGAAAGGAGCCGAGAATTTAACGGCGGATCATTTGAGT
Organism: Glebionis coronaria; assembly: GCA_025667525.1. Lineage (NCBI taxonomy): Eukaryota > Viridiplantae > Streptophyta > Magnoliopsida > Asterales > Asteraceae > Glebionis > Glebionis coronaria. The sequence goes on along the minus strand of CM046880.1, from coordinate 33,466,124 downwards.
AGACTTGAGCATCCTTTTCAAGGAGATTTGCCTCATAAGGAAATCAATGAATTCTTTCCATTAGAGGAGCTCATGTCTATCTCTTCTCAAGAGGATGCCACCCCTTGGTTTGCGGATATTGCAAACTATCTTATGGGGGATGTGCTAATAGAGGGTCTCACTTCCCAACAAAAGAAGAAATTTCTTAAGGAAGTGAAATACTACTTTTGGGATGACCCTTACCTCTTTAGGCAATGTGCGGACCAAATCATTAGATGGTGTGTAAATGGGCCCGAGGCATTTAAGATCTTAGAATGTCATAAGGGACCTACGGGTGGACATTTTGGGCCTAACTATACCGCCAATAAAGTCTTTGATTCGGGTTACTATTGGCCTTCCATATACAAAGATGCCCAAGAGATGGTGAAATTTTGTGATGTATGTCAAAGACAAGGAAAAATTACTCAACGAGATGAGATGCCACAAAACTTCATACAAGAATGGGAGATTTTTGATGTGTGGGGAATAGATTTTATGGGACCTTTTCCATCTTCTAAAGGAAATAAATATATACTCGTAGCGGTGGATTATGTGTCAAAGTGGGTTGAGGCCAAAGCCTTACCTACTAATGATGCTCGAGTTGTAGTGAAAATTTTGAAGCAATTATTTGCTAGATTCGGTGTACCTCGGGCCATTATAAGTGATCGTGGTACTCATTTTTGTAATGATCAATTCACAAGAGTTATGAAGAAGTATGGTTTTAACCATAGACTTTATACCGCGTGTCACCCTCAAACCAATGGTCAAACCGAGGTCACAAATCATGGTTTAAGAAGAATTTTGGAAAGAACGGTGGGAGAGCATCGAGCTTCTTGGTCGGATAAGCTTGATGATGCTTTGTGTGCTTTCAGGACGGCTTTTAAGACACCAATTGGTTGTACTCCATATAGGCTTATCTATGGAAAAGCATGCCACATCCCATTCGAGTTAGAGCATAAGGCTTATTGGGCTCTCAAGTGGGTTAACTTTGATTTAAATCAAGCCGGCTCACATAGAAAGGACCAACTAAATGAAATGGATGAATTGAGAGCCAATGCTTATGAGAACTCATTGCTTTATAAGGAAAAGACTAAGCAATTGTATGATGCTAAGATTAAGAACCGTGAGTTCAAAGTTGGAGATTCGGTTCTCCTCTTTAACTCAAGGTTGAAACTCTTTGCCGGCAAGCTTAAGTCAAGATGGTCTGGTCCATTCACTATTGCTCAAGTCAGCCTAGAAGTTCATTCCAGTCCCATTGTAGCAGTTTGTAGAAGTTCTTGTTGATTTGGTACAGAAATAGCTTTTGGAGGTGATTAATTGGTTAATGGTGGTGTATTGGTGGTGTTCTAGCAGATTATAGTTGGCTCAGCGCCACACTACTCCATCAATGGAGGCTTCTAGCTAAAAGGTTTCAGGATTTTGTTTTTAGGTTCCACTCAATTGAAGTTTGCATGCTAAATACTTAGTGTAATCATTATTTGTTGCTATGTTCATGTGTTTAGATCTGTTTTAGCATAACTGTGTTTGATTGATAGCATTTGAGTACTTTTGTAGCTTATATCTCAGTTTACTTGATTTCAGTTCTCATTTTCATCAGTTAAAAGTTTTTAGAGTGCATTTTATGTTCAAGCTTGTGAACAAGTCTGAATTCAATCACTTTTACTTTCATTTTACTCATTAAACAAGTTCAGATATCAGTCATAGCTTGGATCATTCTCTTACTGAAAATTGCTTTGAAAAAGTTCTCAACAATCTTATTAAGTGGTGTTTGGATTTGTGAACTTTTGTGATTAAAACTTGTTTAAAACCTGTTAAACTTGTTCAGTTACATTCAGCAAACCAGTGGTAACAATTGTGATTAGTTTTGTAGTCAAGATATTGGTCAAAAAGGCAAATGGTCTCAAAAAAGGTTTGGGTCAAGTTTTGTTAACATGTTCATTCAGGAAACTAGCATAATTCAATCACTTGTCATGTATTCATTTCTTAACCAAATTGCCTGAAATCAGCTTCTACTTGTAGTTTAACATCCAAAGAAAATCTACAGTTTTCAGATTTCAGCTAGAAATAAGCTTTTCAATAAGCCACAGACCAAACTCAAGTTTCTGTAAAGAGAGGCTAACTGTTTTCTTGAATCTCCCATTCTACTTCATAAATGTTCTAGTTTTCTTTCACAAATCTTGTCTAAAACATGTCCTGAGTAGTTTTTGAACTTTTCAGCTTTTTCATATTTTTTGGTCAACGTTGGTCAAATAAGCACTTTCTAGCTTAAAATCATTTTTCAGCGAATCATTTTTGAATTGGAAAGACATTCCATAGTCCTATTGAGCTGTTTAACAAGATTGATCATTAAAATCTGATTGTGGATGTCTGGATTTTCAGTTTGCTTATTCTTGGCTTATTATAATAAGCTAAGTTGAGTTTTACTTGTTTTTAAGCAGATTCCTTTAGCTGACCTAGCTAGTTTTTCATTTTGAGCATTTTGAAACAAGTTAGAGCTTATTTGGTCCAGTATTGAGCTTATACGAGCTTATTTCTTCATTGTGCCCGTTTTTGAGTTTAATTCCTAGTTAATTGCAACATGGTCCTTGAAGTTTTAAACTGATTTAGTTAGAAGTTAATTTTACAAGTTTTTAGGTTTTGCAAGATTACAGTCCTTGAAGTTTCAGAATTTGCTAAATTCAGTTAGGAAGTTTGTTTAGTTTGTTAAAAGTTGTTTCAAGTTTGTTGGATTTTACATTTTTAGTCCTTTTACTTTCTGAAATCTACATTTCAGTCCTTGTACTTTCATTTAGTTTACTTTTCAAGCACTTTACTTTCATGCTTTTACATTTTGGACTTTTGTGGATATTATTTGGTATTTACAAAGTGTTTTACGGATACGTAGGTTTATATTTTTCACTTTTCACTTGTTGATTGAAATAGACATAGAATATCCAAATATCCTATCAACCAAGAACAATTAAAGACTTGAGATTTTTAGGACTTTCAATTTGTCAAGTGTCGAGAGAAAACGAACTTCCATATACTCAATTTCAATCACACACAACCAAACAACGACATATATTAGGCAAAAATGAAAATAGCTATATCAGTCAAGATTAACTAATGTTATCAGACAACTAAGCAGAAAATTGGAAAAACACACAAAATGAAATTTTATTAAAGAACACTTGAAACTAAAAGCAATTTTAGACTAATTTATACTAACTAGAATTGACTGCAATGGACTAAACCCAAAAAGAAAGTGGAACCTACTTATGTGTTCAATCACAAACACCCCTTAATTTAAGTAGTTAAAAAAATTACAAAGACATTTTTAAATAGAAAGCAAAATAAGCAATGAGCAAAACATGAACTAGTAACATGAGCACAAAGGACTGAAAGTTAACAACTAAAACAAGAAATTAGGCAGTCATGAGCTAGCACTAAGCGCACCAGATAGCTTTATCAAACAAGGATAGATAGAACAAAGATTTGTGAGTTCAAAGCTTTATACCTAGTGACACCTATATCCAGGCCCCACCAACAGTTGATGCAAACAAATTTTGCAGCTCAAATGGCCTGTTGAGCTAATGAGGAAGGCTTGTGAACAATGGGACTACAACAGTCCTATTGCAAGACTAATACAGTCTTGAAACAATGAGAAGGAGTGAAATATCTTGCTATTTGAAACCTGCACAACACAACCAACAAACACAAGTACCAAGAACTTAACTAATAAGCTTCTTTTGTTAGAAGAGATTATTAGAAGCTTTTGGTACAGTAAGTAAAAGCAACAACCAAAATAAACTAATTTTTTAATAATCTTTTGGAACCAAAGAATTTTTGCAAATAAACTGAAGTGAACAAGAATGTAACATAGACTATAACCTTGAATAATAAGCTCAAGTTGTTAGCTTAAGCTTATCATCATCTTATAGCTTACGGGTCTCAAAAGAGTTTCGAAAATTTCTGTTAAAAAACTTTTTGATAAAAAGTAAATAACAAGTGCAAAAAAATAAAAGGGGCAATATTTAAAAAGACAAGTTAAATTAAAAGGAACTCAAATCAGTGCATTGTTTAAAAATTTCATTCATAAAAAAAATTAATTACAAAGATTTGGAACGGATTGCACTATGGCATAACTAAACTATATATACATGTAAATGGAAGCTACTAGAACTGAAAACCCTAATGCTATAAACCCTAAACTACACTTGGATCTTTACAACATCTTTGAAGAATCATGGAAATTTTAAACTTAGTCAAATGGTGTTCATGTGATGGTTAGTGCTCCCATGTGATAATGCCAGCTTGAAATCTGATCTACACCCTTCAATTTGTTGTGGAGACCACGTAATCATTGAGAGTCATTGATTTAGTCATAGTATCTGCCAAAGTGAAAGTGACGTGGTGTATGGCATGTGGGTGTAGGGACTTTGGGTGATGAGGTGTCACAATACTTCACATGGATGACTTAAGAATATGTTAAATTGTGTATCTGGAAACATTGGGTGAAAAGCCCCTTGATTTGATCAATCTATTCCTGGCAATAGATTTAGGGTTATGGTGAGCGAATAGTGGTGTTTAGATCTACTTTGGGTTTAATCTTTATGTTACCTGCCTTAATTCTCATTTAAAACTTAAGCTATTAAACAAAACGGGTAATAAAATTAGGCTTGGGGTTATGTTGGTGGGTTAAAGTGAAAACCGGGTTGTAAGTTTGGCAAGATGGCAATATTAGTCCTTTACTCAACTATCAACAAATTACTGAAAGACCCTCCTCATTAGTTAATATTCAACACAGCTTAATAACATTCATTGGAGTTTTGGATTTGGCAATTTTGGTCCTTGTGTTTTGAAAAAACATGATAAAGATTGATTTTGCAACTTTCTTTAAACTTCAAGGGCTGATCTTGTACAAACTTGAGACTGTAAGGACCATTTGGCATTTTTGGATATCTTAGGAGTATAAAGAACTTTTCAAAGTTGAGGGACCATTCTTGTAAATCTTCAATTCTTCAAGGGTATTTTGGTAATTTCACGTCCAACTTTGGTTCTTTTGTACGGCTTCGTTTCCCGTGTTTATTTTTGCTTGATTTATTGATTTCCAAGTGAATTCTCGATATTCGTGCATGTAAACACACAAATAAACAATACAAGGGTATTTGGCACATTTTTTATGATATTATATTTGTTTTAAGTCTAATTTGGGGTATGAAAACATATATAAAACGAGTCTCATCAGCAAGCCTTATAAGTTTTTAAGCATCCAATCATCACAAGTAAGTAACCGATAATTTGAAATTAGGGTTCATATGAATGGAATTTAGGGATAGTGATTTAGAATGTTAAATTACTATGTTAGTAATAAGTTAATCCCTAATTGATGACATTGGCATCATAGGAACAAAGAAATGAGCTTGTAGCAATTCAAGTAGGAGTGGTGATTAGAGGGAGTAAGGTAAGTATATGGCTAAAATTGATTTAATGATTATAATGTTAATTTTATTAAATTATGATGATTATGATATGATTTTGAAGGAGCTTGTTAATGTAAGTATCTTAGATCTAATGCTAGTAATGTTTAATGTTTTATGATGATATTCGATGACGGTATGTTAAATATTATGAATGTGCTCCTTGAAAATGTTAAAGGCTAATGTATTTCGTTAGTCTATTTATGATAAAGTATGTTTATGCCATATTCTTACTAAAGTTTCTCTTACATGTTTGAGTTAATGATGTTCTTGTAGCTTCTAGTGGTGGAAGTAACGGTAAGAGAAAAGAATAAACGATTTTCCTTTGAAGTTAGTAATAGAAGATCTTTGACCAAGTGCAAGAAAAGTTGGAAGCCCCAAAGTCAAGTCTTATTTGGTATAATCTTTTGATATGGGTCATGTTTTTAATTGTCTTGGATTTTATGTTGTTTGGTCAAGTCAAGTTATGAAGATCTTGTTAGTAGATGTGAATTACAAAATAGATAAGTTGTTTAATGTTTAAGTGTGAATGGTTAAGGGTGTTTGGTATTGAACTAAACTTACTGATTTTGATCTATTTTCGGATGTCATTGGGTCAAAACGGTTGTTTGGAAAACCCCGAAAGGCATGTGACCATAGGTCCTTTAGACCGCAAATATTTATGAAAATGATGTATTTTAATGTTTTATTAAGTTCTAGAAAGTTTCGTAAAGTTTCGAGTTGTGGAAGTCATTTTAGGAAAAAAAAAATGTGAAATATGCAAGGATGGGAAAAACTGGGCTCGGCCAGTGGCCGTGCCTACTCGGCCAACGGCTAAAGGCCACTGGAGGGTCGTAACTGGGCTCGGCTTGCGGCCGTGAAACCCTCGACCGGCGGCCAAAAGTCTATGAGAAGGTTTAGCCTGCGGCCGGGAGACCTCGGCCCGCGGCTAAGTGCTTTAGAAATGTCGTAACTTGTTTTCTTCATATCTTTTGATCCATAATGAGTTAGAACTCGTTCTTTATATCGAATCGAGGTAATCGAGACTACTTTCTTTTAAGATGCTTTCAAGGTCTAAAGGTTAATGTGTTTTTTTCAGTTTGTTAAAAAGTAACATGGTGCTTGTTTTGGTAAAGTAGTTTTCTCGAAAAAGGTCAAAATTCTTATGTTTTTGGTCAAGTCGGGAAAGGGGCGTTACAAAATATGTTTGGTGACGAGCATAAAAGTGGTTAGTTTACTAAAGAAGACGCTTGAGAAACTTTGAAATCCCATGCGAAATTGGCACACTTGATTTGATTTATCTAAACGGAGACGCCCCGAGACTAATTAAGATGATATATTCGGTCTGGATACAAGACTACGTCTCAAACGGAAGTAGCAAGATCAAGCCAATTCGGGAGTTTAGGACGAACAAGCTTCGTCTCAAACGGGAATTTGCCGAAAAGGTATACGATGTCATCTTGGAGAAAGACCGTATGGTGATGCGTTTGGAAAAGCTTACATTTCTCACTTTAGCATAAGAGATTTGTCGGATGAAAACGTGTATGCTAATAATAAGAAGAAAAAAAGGCAATCAAATACCGATTTAATTTGAGCCGTAACTAGTAGTTAAGGCTTATGTTTTTTTTCGTACGTGTTTTCACATATTTTTTATAATTTGAATGGTTTTTGTATTTGTTTGTTTAGTCTTTTTATTAATTCCTGTAAAATTAAAGTGTGTGTAAAAATATATGTTGTCTGTTTGTAGACGGATATATGATTGTTTGTTTTGTGTGCTGAATATAGAGTCTGAATCAGAGAAGTTTACTATTGTGTCCTTTTAAATTAGTTAAGTGAGGAAGTTAGAGGGTAAATATATAAAATAAAGATAATAAGTCATGACTTAATACAGAAAGCACCATCCTGCTGGTTTTTTCTAAAAAGTCGTTAGTTTATTTTAAGCACAAAACAAACAAACTACTTATGACTTAATATATATTCATATATTTTAATTAAGACTCTGTAAGTCCTTATCAAATACTCCTTAGTGTTATTATAAAAAGTTCTTTTAGTATATATGTTAAGTTGATGTAACGATTACATGACTAATTTTTATTTTTATTTTTTGACATTATTGCAATTCTTGGCTAAAAATTGAGTAACAAAAAATTACATCACAAATGTGCCGTATAAATATTACATGAGTAACCCTGTGTTAAACTAGGTCCGCCTCTACCTATCAACACAAGATAACACACATTTGTATATTACTTCATAGTTCATACCACACCTAATTAACGGAAAGTTATAACAGAAGATGCTTGTCGATGATCTTTTATTGCAAGAGGTAATTTGTCGATAAAGAGCACTTTTCTCATAATCGCATCCATCTATGATAACGTCACACATTTCTTTTGCGGTACTTCTATTGGTAACCCCTACCCAGTAAAAAGGTTTTTCAGGTTTTTTTCGTTTTTTTTTTTTTTCAGTTTAACAGGTTTGATTTTAAATTTTATTTTTTTAATGTATTTTTTATTTACAGTTTTATAACAAAATATAAATAAAAAATAAATAAAATAAAAATTCAAAAGGAGTATTAGATGGGATTTTTTGGGGTCTTAATACCCTTCTTTTGCATGTACAAGAATCTACATCGGTCGTTTTAGATATGTGAATGCGTCTAACGTGTTGTATACTTGTATCATGATCATGAGCTGTTCGCAACAATTAGCGTGAACACTATCATTTTCACACATTATGGCCATGTTCAATAAAAGTACAATAATTATTGATGTAATTTCAAATGTATAATCGAAAAACATTTGCTAGCAAAAAAATCACCCAACTAATATCACATAATTTAAAGAAGAAATGTTCAACTTAGAGGTGGGTAAACCGGTTTTTTTAACCGATGCGGTTTGAGTTAACCGGTCAACACACTGATTCGACTTAACTCAGATCGATTTAAAACCGGTTTTTGGTTAGATTTTTACCTTTATTTGCCCGGATCAGTTTTGTTTCAACTCGTTTTAACTGAATCAGTCTGGTTTTAACCGGTTAACCAGTTCCTAAACCCATTTTATTAAACCGGTTACGAATCGTGTTTGAGAAAAACCAACTTTTTTAAAAAAACAGTTTCTTGTTTTTCAGTGATGATAAACCGAATTTTTTTTTTGGGCAAATTACTTAAAAATGCATCTAACTTGACATTTTTTTGCGTTTTGTGTAGCCATCTTTTTTCTTTCCCATTATATTCATCAAACTTTCAAAAGTCAGTCATTCTGTGTATTTTGTGACCATTTTACCCTTATTTTTTTGAATTCTTTAAGGGTAAAATGGTCATTTTATATGGTAACATAGTAACAAAATACACACAATGACCGATTTTTGAAAGTTTGATGACCATAGGAAAGAAAAAAGATAGGTACACATAACGCAAAAAAGTGTCAAGTTAGATGCATTTTTAAGTCATTAGCCTTTTTTTTTCACACCCCTAATTCAACTATAAAAGTGAAGATTACACTTGTCTTAGTTATGGATTATCTGCCCGAACACAAGAAGAATCTCATAGCTTATGTTCGTAAACCATAAGCAGTCCAAGGCCTACGAGCAAATGCTGAAAAGACAAACACGCTCGAAAAAAAAACTAGCAGATGTAGTCATCTAACTCATGGAAATCACCATTTTACTACTGGTACTGACTGCACATAAAAATCAATATATAATTTACCAAATTCTAAAATCATTATCTCCAAAAGATGCAGAAGTAGCAAGAAGCAAGGTCCATCTGTGACCTTCCAAATCCAAACTAGCAAACTGCTTAAGTAACCTTTAAATAAGCTTAAATCATGATGATAAAAAGCAAATAGTACAACTTGACATTCTAACTAGCAAGCGATCTAATACGAATTAACATAATAATTGCCGGAGTGCATAATATTTATATATGCTCCTAAACCTTCAAACAAAAAGAACACTTAACAATCTTCACAAAATACATGGGGGCGTGGGTTTCAAATGGTTCGATATCATATACTAGAAGCTCTTTGTGGTGGCCTATAATTCGAATACTTACTTCGAGCAGTCTCACTTTTCTGTTTGATATCTTCATACATCTTCAGTGAAGCCTCAGAAAACTTAGTCAGCCCATCAAGAACTTTGCTCAAACTCGAATGCATTGACTGCATGATCAATGGTGTTTCACTAGCATTCTTTGTTTCTTCATCTTTCTCGTCCTCTTCATTTGAAGTCGGTGGTTTCTGGTCATGTTCGTTGAGCTCATGGAGATGAGACAAAAAAGCTTTAATGGCGTCACTCAGTTGTTCAGCTGGCAATGTTTGGATACCAGCTGACCAATCACGACATATAACGAACATAGGGGGGGCCACAGATCTTCGAGGAGAAAGGGCTTTTCTTCTCATACGTTCTTTTGGTTGTATGATGCAGTTTTGGAGCCAGTTGTTGATTGATTCGACGTATGAAGTTTGACTGTTGAACATGTTTGTAAAGCTTAACCCAAAACATTCTATCTCACCTTGAAGTTCATCCATAATCTGCTTCTTTGATTCGTCTTGCTGAATTCCATTATTTGAGTTCTTTAAATGGTAAGCTAATGAGATGGTTATATACTGTGTGTGATGGCACTCGAGCATCGCCTTCCACATTCTGTTTAATCTGCAAAAGAATTATGTGACATCCCCAATAGTCATAATATAAGACAGGCTGTAGGAGACATCCTTGAATCATATGTTTTAATGTTTGGCAAACTCTTGTAATGAGAATATACCATAAAAAATGATTTTAAAATAATAACCCAATTATGTAAAGGGTTTGTTTGATGGAAATATATTTCTAGAGCGGATCGGAAAGAGGGGTGTATATGTAATTTTCATTTACCGTTAGTTTTGTGAGAGAGAGCTTATTAGAACTGTATAAAGAGATAACTAAAAAGCAAACAACTTTATTCAAACATCATATGGAAAAAGATTGAGATGACTAAAATGTATGCCTAAGATTGGAAAAAGATTGATTATTGTAACTACAAAAAATCACTTTTTTGACATGAAAATCCAAACATACCCTAAAACCTGTTTTTTCAAGAAGTATCCATGTGTTCGTGTTGAACTTCAAGATTCATACAGTACTACTTTTTATTAATTAGGGAAAATGATTCGTACCCTTGAATGAGTTCCAAGAGTTGTGGTTGCAACTCTTCATCCCTCATTTTCTCGATCCGTTTTGATATGGAATCAACCGTATGCAGTGCAACGATGATCCTTGAATGAAGATCTTTCACCAAAGATCGAGTTTTATCTATCATATGAGATTTGAGATCTTTCGCAAACTGGTGTCTAAGCTGGTCACACTTTTTGTCATACTCTTTCCTAATAGATTCACTGGCCTGCAGATTTCGCAGGAAAAACATCATATGATAAGCCATTGTTATTTAGTCAACGTTCAGCAACAAAAGGAGGACTCTGCACAACTCAGTTTAAGATAGTTTTTTGGATAATGGTTCTTAATTGACGATTTAATTTGGTGGCCAAACTCGTGTTTTCATCTTTTGAAATTTTAAAACTCCAAATGCCCCTATATAAGGCTTCTTTATCAAACTCAAACAAACCCTGGTATGTATTGAATCACGGCTGGTACACTGGTTTGCAACGCAACTGCTATCTCAATCAGGTTTTTTTAGGTTCCGGTATTATCTAACCAATCTCCATCATAGCAATAAATGATAAATCTAATGCAGCGTCACTTTTGTTTTTTGAAATAGTCTTTAATCTCATGAGGATCCATATGGCTAGCCTATCCCAAACTAGTTTTACAGAGAGTATTTGTTGCCTTATCAAAGTTTATTCCTGAAATTAGGAGCATTGTTCAACTTTGAAATTGATAAATAGGCAGGCAAATTTTTTCAGTTTCTTATAGATCTTATTTTTTTTACTACTTAAACTATATCTATCTATTAAAACTGTATGCATGAAACCAACAAACGATGTTAAGGGAATACCTTCACTTCATCGTAGAGCTTCCTTTCCCATGCATACAATCTATCAAGAGTAGAAGAATGGCTTCCAGCAATCATACAAAATTCCTCCATGAAATCACTTCCACTGTCATCATTATCTTCTTTTGATGTTGGTGCGAGAGGGTTTCTTGAAGATGATGAAAGTGATGATGTTGATCGTTTCCATGTAATGACTTTCGTCACATGCGGAGGTTCTGCACATAAAAACACCTGAAGTTAATAAACAAAGCCAGCATTTTCTTTGATTGTATAAAGAACATTGACACCTTTGGAGTTAGTCAAAACAGGCAACAGTTTGGCACAGGTCGTACAGTTAGAATTGGGCCAGGACGAGTCGGTCGGACCCAAAAGACTTGTCAATATTTTTTTATCATTTGTTTGATAATTTGTGCAAATATGATCAAGTAATTACGTTTTTTTATTATAATTTGAATTGACCATTTGTCCCGTTAGAGAGAAAACATAACTTGATTTGACAGTTTAGAACAGATTTATTAGCTTTTAGTCTTTATACACATCTGGCATCAGGGCCACCTTAGTGTGCACTACCATTAACTAATTAGTCCTAAACGGGATGCAAAGGAATATAATGTGTTGATTTTTCTTTTTATGCACTTCAAAACATTATAATAAAATTATAAGATTACCCTCCTTATGTGGACTATTAGTGAATTCTAATTACACCATCCATCAATTGTTGAGTATCCTACCGGCCTTAACAACAATATCACATCAATTGAAAACAAAGCTACAATAACTTACCGTGTGAAACGAGTGCTGTTTTTCCTATACAACAATTAGCGCACAAGAACGATGATGCATTCGAGCCTCCTGCATAGGACAATTACAACTCTTAAATTAACAAGTAGCATTTACAAACATATCATCCGGTTCAAAACAATAACATACCTTTAGCCTCAGAATAACCAACCCTGATTTTATCTGCCTCAAGCATTCTCGAAACTTCTTTCCCACATTCAGACGCTCTAAAAAACCGGCTCTCGATATCTTTAATGCTAGAAAGAAAATCTTTGGCCCTATGCGTAATAAAGTCAGTAGCATCCTCCCTATCTCCCTCAGTCAAACAACTATCCTTAATAGAATCCGTTTGAGAGTTCCTACAAATCAAAGCACCATCGCCTCCATCACCCTCATTATCAAATTCCATACCTCCCACTTCACTTTTCTCATCAACTCTACCCGTTTCAAGACTCCTCACAAACCCTCCACCGACATCCGTTTCCTTAACACTCTCCTCCTTAGACACACTCATATTACTAAAATTAACATGAAAACCATCATGACCCACAAACCTAAAACTCTCGCTAACACCAGTAGGATCAAAATAATCCCAGCCTGACCCGGATTCAGGCGGCGGAGGGGGCGGGGGTAACGGCATTGCAAAAGACATAGAATCAACATCAACATCAACACCATCAACATAAACACTACTAGCACTTGGATTCACACTAACAGTCACTGCATTAGTCCCACTAGACCTCATAAAACTTACCTTAGACTGAGACTGACTAGACTCAGGTGGGCCCACACCACCATTTTCAGCACTGGTCCCACATGGGTCTAATAAAACATAAGCTTCTGAGAATCTACGTAAGGAAATACCAAGATTATGAAGTGACTGAAGGTAAGAACAATGTGCAGCTGCAAAATCATACCTTGAATCAATTGCTTTTTTTATAAATTTTTTCCTTTCTTTGCATAAACGCAATGCTTCACAGCTTTCTTGCTTTGAATTAGAAAGACCCATTTTGGAAAATGTAGCTTTTTTTAAAAGCTGGATTTAGATTAAAATGGTGAAGTGAAGAAAACCCATTTGAGTGTGCTTGAAAATGAAATGTAACCTTTTTTGTTGTTGTTAGGGTACAAAATGGGGGGTTTTAGTCAAATATTGATATGATGGAAAAAAAGAAAAAAAAAAGACCAGAATATGCAAATGGGGGATATCCGGAAAAGGGGCCTTGGGCTTTGTAATAAAACATGTACTCCTCCTATATGTTTGTCATTAAAACATTCTTTAGTTTAAATTTGTATATTACTTTGATTTTGTAAGGAGCGTTTGGTTCGCAGTATATTTTGAAAAAGTGTTACAGTAATAGTTAGGGCTCGTTTGGTTTGTAGAATGTTTTTGATGGAATTAGAATTTATTTTAGGAATTAGAATGTGAAGGAATGGAATGTTGAAAAATGGAATCCTTATGATTTCAAATCCCATGGAATTGGAATTTGAAAAGACTAATTCGTGTTTGGTTGAAAGAAAATAAATTGAGAAACATTATATTTAAATATATTACTTTAATTAAATTTTAAATAATATAATATTAACTAATGTACTAAATAAACAATATTTAAAAAAAATATAATTATATTTTTTAAATAATACTATATAAACTAATATATACAGCTTTTTTATATGGACTATTTTATACTATTTTATTTAAAAACTCTATTTTTAGATAAAATATTATTTTATTATTTTATTAACATACAAAATAAATTAATTTATAAGAATTAAAATTAATTAATTTAAACAAATAATAATTATTAAAAAAACAACTAATAAAAATAAAATAATAAAATAATAAAAAATTAAAAAAATTAAAAATTAAAAAAAATAAATAATAGAAAATAAATAATAGTAATATTAAAAAATAAAAATAAAAATATAAAAAAAATAATAAAAATAATGAACATAATAAACATAAAAAATATAAAATTAACAAAAAAAATTAAAAAAATAAATAATAACAATAAAGTTAAGAAATAATTATTAAAAATTACTTAATTAATATTAATGTTTTTTATTTTTTGATTTTTGTTTTTTATCTATTTATTTTTATTTTTAATATTTAATAATTTTTATTACTTTTATTTTTAATATCTTTGTTATTATTATTTATTATTATTTTTGTAATAATAATAATAATAAATTATATATTTTTTTAATATTATTATTACTATTACTACTATTTTTTTCCTTTTTTAATTTATCATTATTAATATTATTATTATTAATAAAAATAATATTAGTAAAAAAAATAATGTTAACATTCCTCCCCCCTTTGTCATGGAATGTTCAATTCCACATATATGGGATTTTGTAGGATTTTAATTCCATCCCACTTGTTAACCAAACACATTAAGGAATGGAATTCAGATTCCAAATACATTGAATCTGCCAACCAAACACGTTATAGAATGGAATCAGATTCCAATTCAATCAGAATCCTTAGGATTCCATTGAACCAAACAGACCCTTAGTTATTTAAGCCTTTAAAAGTATTCATTGAGATTTCTCTAAAAAAATACTTTTCTAAAGTTGTTTTTGCTAGTCAACTAAGCTAGCTTAGTTGGTTTTAAATAAATTGTTATTGAAAAACTTATAATGTGTTGAAATTAAAATTGATGTATTGTAACACTGTTTTTTGCTACATCTCAACGTAATATAATTAAATAAAAAATTTCTATTTTAAAAGATAATAATAAATAAATAAATAATATTGTAATAAATAATTATAATAGAATTAATAAATAATAATAATAAATATTTGTATTAATGATAAATATATAAATAAATAATAAAAATAATAATAATAAATAATTATAAAATATACTACGTATTAGTATTAATAATAAAAATATTAATATTTAGATTTATTAATAATAAATAAATAAATAAATATAATAATAATAATAATTTAAATATTTACATAATAATAATAATAAAGTTTCTAATGAAAATAAATTATAATAATAATAAGCGTCAACGTCAGAAAGAGTGTATCAGTAATGTCATTCGATCTTGGGGTATGTCGGGTGGCAGTTTACAGCTTTTGAGAGTAACTTTTGCTTAATCTTCTCATTCTGTGTAAGATGTTGTTGACGATGAGCTTGATTTGGGTGAGCGGAATATCAAGCAATGCTGGAGCAAGATTTCAGATGGGCATTATACTACGGCAGACTGAGTTCTATTCTCCTCTAGTGTTGCTCCTTATAGTGTTGATACTCTTAAAGACTTAAAGACTAAGCACCCATTTCAACCTGCTCCCTCCTTACCATATATACCTATCGATCATCATCCTCTCGGGACATCCTCGACTGTGGTTCTAGAACGAATTAAGAGTTTCCTTCGCTGTGCGTCTTCTGGTCTGGATGGGTTATGTGCCCAACACCTCATAGATTGCTTGAGTGGAGCCGTTGTTGCTATTTCTGATGAGTTGGTCTCCTCTATCACCCAAATGGTGAACCTCTTTCTGATTGAGAACTACCTTCGGATGTTAGGCGAGTATATTGCTAGTGCTCCTCTCACACCGCTGGTTGACCAGGTAGTAGTATTCGTCCTATAGATGTGGGTACTGTCTGGAGGCGTCTGGTATCCAAGGTTAGTACTATAATGATTGGTAATTCTTTGGATAGTTATTTGGATGGTCTTTAGTTTGGTGTTGGGGTGGCGGGAGGTACTGAGGTTATTCTTGATGTTGTGAATTGTCTGATTAAGGGCTATGTGGATGATGTTGGTCTTTCGATGTCGTTGGTTGATTTTAAGAACACCTTCAACTTGGTAGATCGAGAGAGGTTATGCTTCGGGAAGTTCACCTCCGTTGCCCTTCTATCTCACGCTGGGTAGAATTTTGCTACTCTAACCCAGCTAGGTTGTATTACGGGGAACACACGTTATGGTCGTGCCAAGGGGTGCAACAGGGTGACCCTCTTGGTCCTTTGCTTTTTTCCCTTGTGTTACATTATTTGATATGTAAGATTCAAGACTCTTTTAACCTTTCGTTACATGTTTGCTTTTTGGATGACGGTACTGTTAATGCAATGATGCCTAAAAACATTACTTGCATTTTTCGGTCTCGCTTTGTTTTGATTACAACAATATATAAAAACAAGCATTTACGAAAACAACGAAAATCGAATTCTTGTGTTCAAGTATTTTTCATTTCATCCATTATCACTTAAGGTATGAATAAACAAGTTATCAACCTAAGAAATTCTTGCCAAGAAGGAAAAAGATAAAGGTAGGAAAACTCAAGCTTCACAGCCCAATAAAGGTATTATCATTCAACAACAATCAAATGAAGATGAAGAAAGAAGATCTTCAAGATTATTGAAGAAATTACCTAAGATAAATCCAAAGGATAAGGGCAAAAAGGTATTACAATCTGAATTTGAAGAAGAAAGTGATTCAGATAATGATATAAGCAAAGTCATGAACAGATTTCATCAACTAGAGCATGATGAAGAAGTAGCTTTCAGACTACAAGCACAAATGCGTGAAGAAGAGCTACAAGAAGAACTCGCAGCAAAAAAAACAATTTTTTGAAGCCTAAAGAGTGCAGCAAGAATGGAACATAGCAGAATATGATAGGATTCAGCCTAAACTTAAGGCAAGTGAGCTTCTTGCAGAATCGTTGCTAGCTGAAGAAAGGGATGCTTATGATGAAGAGGAAAAAGACAAATTGATTGATGATTTAGTGATGGAGCAACAAAGATTCTTTGCAAAAAAGAGAAGAAGAGAAAGGGTTAAGCCTCCAACTACTATGCAAATTAGAAATCAGATGATGTCATATCTCAAGAAAGTTAAGTATTTTACCCATGCTCAATTGGTCAGAAAAACCTTTGATGAAGTGAAGGCTTTGTATGAACAACACAAGAGGACCAAGTTGAATTTTGTTGAAATTGGATCTGAAAAGGACACGAAAGATATTGAAGATGTAAAGAAGCATCTCCAACAACAAAGACAATTTGGAAGTACCACTAGACTTGATGCAAGTACTGCTGGACAAAAAGAAGCATCTCCACCTATCAAGACTACATATGTTAGAAAGAAGAAAAGAGTGACAGAAGTTTCAAAAGAAGCAAAGATTAATCAAGAAATGGATGAGGGAAATACAACTCATGGTGTTGACAAGGAGATTGGAAATGTACAAGCAGTACATACACAGTCAATAGTACTTGAGGAAACGGTACATACTAATTTGGAGGAGGGGTCAATAGAGTTTGAAGGAACCTCCAAAGGTATTAAAAGGAAAAGATCAACCAAGAAAAAGCTAGAAGGTAAGAAAAAGGTGAAGTCTACAGATCAAGATAGTGATGATGATGAAAGCAGCAGAAAGCACTTAAAGATAGTGAACTTTGAAGATCTGTGTATTGACACAGAAATCTTTGGAAAGAAGTCAGATATCATAAGATAGACAAGTGCTATGAAACAAGGATTAGAAATTCATGGAATCACTAGATCAGATGGAACATTTAGGATGTTCAGATTGCTAGAAGAGATTCTACATATCCTTGACAGACAAGACATTCACGACCTTAACAGATTTGTTGAAGGTGGAAGTGAAGGTCAAGCAGAAGTCACACTATTGAGAAATGAATTGAAGTTTATGTATGCACCATACAACAGTGATCAAAGAATATTGAAGGACTTAGTGAATCAGGTTCCTACTTACTGGAGATATTATAGATCATGTGAAATACATACTTTGGATATACATGATATAACCTACTACATGCTTCAAGAGAAGAGATACCCTTTTGGAAGAAGATTGTTGGAAAGGATGTTAGAGCAATAATTCGAAGTTTCAAAAGAGTCTGCTAGTGCTTTGGAGTTGATCAGAATGTTTAAACAGCAAATTAAGGATTTGGAGCAAGAAGAAGAAGCTGAGAAAGAGCCTTAAGTGTTTGACTTTCAATCACACTTCACAAATGGTTCTCAGTTCACCATGTCTAACACACATAAGAACTAGCTAGTCCATAAGCAAACGGTTTGGGGTAAAGACTTCTCAAATCCGTTAATGGCTGGTAGTTTGCTAAAAACTATATGGTTCTAACTCACCATGTTTCGAGACAAAGAGTTGGCTAGTCCCTAGACAAACAGTACTAGGTAAAGACATTATCAAGTCCGTTGATGGTTGATGGTTGACAGTTTACCAAAGTTGTAAGGTTATCAGTACACCTTATTCTTTATGAATAAAGTATTGGCTATTCCAGAGTGTACGGCTAACTGGTAAAGAATAAATCAAATTCGTTGATAGCTGATGATTTGCTAAAAATCATGATGCCAATACAGATTGATTTTTGTTGTTACCTGTTTTGTTTTAGGAATGAAGATGCAAGCACAGGAGTATTAGTTTCAGAGATAGATTGAAGAAAGAATACTCAGAAGGTTTTGTCTCATCAAATCAAGAAAAAGAAGTTCATGATTCAGAGTTCACAGATTTAACTCAAGAAGACAAATATTGTTGCTGTAAAACAAAATGAATGTTCACAAGACACAAGAAGATCATAATTTGAAGACAAATATGATATTCATGAGATTTAAAGATTATCTTATCAGAAGAAGATCTGCATAAAAGTGTTTGGCTACATTCAGTTAGATACAAATACAAGATTACCAAGCTCAATCCAAGTTTGAAGATAAGACTGAAGACATGTATTTTAATACATTCAGTACAAAGAGAAACAAGAAGAAAACAAGTTGTCATTCTTGTTTAAGGGCTGATTGTTGGGAATTATTTGTAATGTGTCAAGTACCGTTAGTGTAAGTGTAAGTACTGTTAGTGTTGGCAAGTACCGTTAGTGTTAACGCGGTACAAAACAAGTACTGTTAGTGTAAGTACAAGTACTGCTATATTTATTAGGACGAATATATCTTTGTAAAAGATATGTCATAGTTATAGTTAGAGTATATCTTGTGTGATATACTTAATAGTTTAGAATATTGATAAGATATCGTGTGTGATATACTTATCTTTATAGAATATTCTAAAGGTTATAGGGTTTCTTACTCTATTAAAGGAACATAGGTATGATTAGTCTATTGTACCTCATTCAAGTCGATTAATAAGAGAATCGAATAGTTAAAAGTTGTTCTTCTTTGCTTTATAAGTTAGATTCCGCATAACTTATTTGGTTGAGTAAGAGTTCTCAAAGTGTTCTAGTTTGATTACAAACTATTATACTAATTCTGAGCAGAATATAGATCCATTTAAATGGATCAACAATGGTCATTTTCAGCTCCTAAGTTTGCTATTTTTCAATCTTTATAACGAATATGTAGCATTTGTTAAATATAGCAAACGAGTTCCGTTTGTTCTCAAATATAGCCACGATACTATTTCAGGGGTAACTTAATACATAGTGTTTTCGTTTTGACCATAATGTGTTTTGAAGGCGTGTTTGTCTTTGGGGTTGACGAAATCAGAAGGTGTGTGTTACTAGTGTAAAAGATTTGTTTTCTATTTTAAACATATCAAATCAAATCCATTTGTCCTAATTTTTTGATAGTGTTATTATTTTAGGTGTGCATGAAGTTGTAGTACGCCTGTTTTTATTTATACAAAGGCCTAACTCCGGCTCTCTCTACGGGTGGAAGGAGGGGCAACAGCCTTGTCAAGGCGCGGGCCAAGCCCACTCAAAGTGAAGCGATTTATACCGAGCAAGAACCTACACTAGAATAGGAAGTGAGCCGCTCGACGATCGAGTTTACCATGGAGGTGACAATACACCAACAGGTATGTTATGCTTATTGAACTAGGCGAAAACCAATTTTCTATAGCTTGTATCTCTTTCACGATTGGTCTAAATTACGTGTTTCCAATTCCTATATGTTGTAAATACGTTTTTACGTATTTAGAAAGGATCGGTCACTCCAATGATATTGGGCTCGTGATCCAATATAGCCCATATAGCCCACATGTAGGGTGGGCTATATAAACCCCCCTCCTAGCATGTTAGGAGGGGTTGTTGTTGAACACATTCCTTAATCACAATCCATCTTCTTCATTCTCTCCTTTCTCTCTCTTCTTTCTCTCTCTAAGTTCTTCCACTTCTCCTTCCATATCAATAGGTAAATCAACAATGCCTAATCCTTAGAAAACATCGATCCTACAATTGGTATCAAGAGCATGGTTGATTCTTCGGATTAGCACGTTTTATCTTTTGATTTGGTGGTAAATTTTTCTCCTTTTTACAAGTTTCTTTCTTTCGTCTATTTTCTTTTTCTTTCTTTAAGCTTATCTTTATATAATATTTGCTAAAAGTCTTATAAAAAAATTTCTACTAAATTTTTCTACTAAAAGTTCTTATACTTCTCTCCAATTTCAAAATCTCTATAAAAAGTTTTTCTATTTTTATCAATTTTCGATAAAAAGTTTTTCTCTTTTGTCTTTCTTTTTATCCAGTTTTTCATCTTTTTTCTGTTTTGTCTTTTTTTATCAACGTTTTGTGTCTAAAAAGGGTTCTACGTTTCGATGCTTTTCTTTCATTTTGTTTTTCTCATATTCCGATAGCTTGTTGCACTATTCCGATAACTGTCTATATCGATCGCAATAACCCTCGGGTTCTACTTTGCGATCAAGTTATTCAGATTCCCTTATTCCGACGTGGGTTGCGATTGCACTTTGCGATCGTGATTGCGACGGGTTTAAGGAAAAGTGAGTCGAAACTCTGCCAAAATTTTCTTAGACACATTCCGGTGAAAAATTTGAACATTGCGATGGAGTGAGTAAGTATTGCGATGGAAAATATTTTAAACATTGCGATGAATGGACTCTATATTGCGATGACTACTGTTATTGCGATGATTTTTTGTTTAGTTTGACTCAATATTGCGATGACCTGATTCTTTATTGCGATAAAACCAAGATTTGACTCAACACAAACAAGACTCGAAAACCACTTGACACAGTTTTGAAATCAACTCACCAAACACGAGACTCGACTCGTAACCCATCACTCAAAACTCTCGTCTCATCAGCCTAGTCGACACTCGACTCACGAAAATCCCAACTCGACTCCAACACAAACACAAACACACCCTCACCTTCGCACTCTCACCCTCGACTCATACTCACCCTCACCCTCACACTCGAAACAACCTTACTCTAACCCATCACACTCTCGACTCAAACACAAACACCAAAAACCCTCACCTCACTAAACTGACTCAAACAGACTCACGACCCACACTACACTGACTCAACAACCCTCTCTTATCACCCATCCACCCTCGACTCAACACACCACTCAATCCACATACCCACTCGACACCCATCCACAAACTCTCAACACTCGACTCAAAATTGATCTCAGTTTAAAGAACCATCCTCGATCAAGACCATAACGAAAATAAAAAACATACGAATCACCTACCCGAGACCTCACATAGGAGACCTTGACGTCGAATCTTTGTGGTTCTTCGAAGAAGGAGTGATTTGATTTGCCGTTTACGACATAGATCAATTAATCTATTTGATTAGTGGGTTATATCAGCCAAAAACAAATCATTGTGATTCGTGATCTTGTTTGCATAGATTTGGTTAGTATTTAGATATAGGCGGTCAAAACTAGGATTTGGGTTGGGAGATCTATAGGAGACGGAGAAAACAAGGTGGTGTTTAGGATTTGTGAGTTTAGGCTTTGTGAGGTTAGGATTTGTGAGTGGTGATAAGTATTTGTGAGGATTGGTTTTGGGAAGTGAAGTAAAAGGAGGCGGATTTTACAAAGTGTGTGTTTAGGTTTTAGTGAGATTTTCTAGGGTTAGTTAACTTTTATAATCAAATATTCAGCCACGTAACAACTACACTACACGTTTTGAGTTAAAGTTATACACGTTATACGTGTATAGATTTTCTAAATAAAACGTTGTTTGTATTGTTCAAATATGCTAATTACATTTTATAATATTTGTTACGTTAAGTTATACACGTTTTGTTCAAACGTCTAGCTTTACAAAACTATTCACCAAGTTTGTGTTTGGACAAAATTTTTTGTCTAAGTTAAATTGGGTCGTGTCAAAATAATTAAGTTTTTGGGTCGAAAGGATATCAAGTTGTTTAGTTTATTAAAGAAATCATTGAGCCGACAACAATTTTTGAGCCGCGTAAAGAGTAATACCATCAAACGAGGATTGTGACGAAGTTTGACGGTTTATCAGTTGGTTGGTGTGAAATATCTCTCAAATTTGTCTTCACACGAATTGTCAAACCACTATTAGTTCTTCGACAACTAACACTTTTTCCTTCATCGACATTCAATGGAGTCGTTGAATTTGCCATCTCATGAGGGAGAATTGCATTTTTTGCAAGACAAAGCTAGAGAAAGTGGTATAATTTCATGTCGACTACTTCAGTCACATCTTAGGACTATTGCATGGGTTCAAGGAGGAAGCGAATTTGTGAGACTCTTTGGTCAACATCATTATACATTCATCGATTCACTATGTCTCAACTTGAACCACCTAGCTGAGCAACTTCACAAAGAAGACTTTAATCACTCTGCATCAGAAACTGCATATCAGGCTCTTGTGACACAACTCACGCCTTTCCTCCAATTCAATATCATCAAGTCTGACAATTCAGGGATATGCCGGTCATTTTTTTAATACACACAGAACGATGTTAAAGATTTTCGTGATAAACTGTTGAAATTTATGACATCAGTTTCGTCTTCGATTTATGAAAGATCCAGACTTCACCAAGTGTATGATAATGGAGTGCAAGAATCTATGATGCAAATACAAGAGGAGAATGGTCATACGGTTGACAACTTGGAGCCTAACAATGGCAAGAGCACGGAATCAGGAGGACAACATGATACTAGTGGCACGTCAGGCAATGTTCACAAGAACTATTTTGATGACACCTTACCCGTTAATGACGAAGAGCCTGCGGACATGGTAAAATGTAATGTTGATGATGTATATGCTGATGAAATACCGCATATTGAGCATTCTGAACCTAACTATGACAAACATGGGATGGAAAAGAGTGATAGAAATACCACTTCTGATTCATCCGATGTGAGTCATAATGGGGGAGAAAGTGTTCAAAATGCTAAACATCATGATAATTGTCTTATAACTGCTTCATTAACTGCTTCTGATTCCAAGATTAAAGAGCTTGAAACGATTTTAGCTTAGCAATCCAAAGAGCTTGAGGATGCCAAAATTGAATTTTCAAAGAAAACGGAAAAATTTGAAACCTATTTTGAAAAACTTGAAAAGTCAAACGTTGTTCTTGAACGAAAATTGGATCAAACTGTTCTAGATTCTAAAGCTGAAAAGGATAATCTTTTGAAACAAGTTAACTTGCTTGAATCTAAGTTAGCATCCCAAGATGAACTGTTCAAAGAAAATGAGATCTTAAAGGCTCAAGTTCAGGAAAAGGTCTTTGCTATAGCTGTGTTGAAAAACGATTTGAGGAAAACTAAAGGACCTAGTGTGGACACTAAGCTTGAAAAACCATCAATCTTGGAGAAACCGCCTGCAAATCAGTTCGTCAGACAACCGACTGTCAGACAACCTACTGCATTTAGATCCGAGCGACCACAATCCTCGAGACCGCGGTTTGCCTCCCAAGTTGATTTGGTTCATTTTCCTAGACCAGTCACTCCACCATCTAGGCCCAATGTGACTAAAACAGTTTTTACAAGACCTAATCACATGATTGCATCTAGTCTCCCTAGACATAGTCCAAAGAATACGTCTCGAACTAGTTCAAATGACGGTCGCCATACACTTGGTCTAAGGGAAGCTAAGCAAAAGACACAAGTAAGAGATATGAATTTCAAACCTAGTCAGATGCCTTCTAGATTACCCAACACTGCTAACCATAGCATGTCAAATCCTAGGAGCATCAATCAATCGTCCAGGAATTCTAGATCTTACTCAGACATTAAATATGCTACTTGTAAAACATGTAGAAAATGTGTCTTTACGGCTAATCATGATTCTTGTATCAAGAAACTACTTAATGAGGTGAACTCCCGTGCTAGACTTAAATCCCAGTGGGTGGAAAAAATCAAACCTGTTGGTAAAATGTGGCGCCCCACTGGTAGAACTTTCACCCTTGAAGAAAACGAGTGCCCTTTAACTAGGATAGTCTCCGATTCTATTAAGACTACTAAGGAGGAAATTAAAAAGGAGGATGCATCACCTAAGCATGAACTTAAGGTTTTCTATAAAAGGAAACGTTTACCAGCTAAGACAAGTGAATCATCTCCTCAGAACACCTCTGGCACAAGTAAGGCTTCTAAGATAGATATCACTAACCCTTATCCAAGCATGCAAATTCCTAATGAAAATGCAGGTACCAAAGAGGATGTTCCAAAAGAACGAAGCGGTCCAATCATTGTATACCATTCAATTAAGGACACTCTCAGAGTTTGGTTGCTAAAGAAGCTGATATCTAAGAAACAAGTGTCTCAGGGGATTTCAAGTTAAGCTTACAGTGCATAAAGGACTTATAGTCACATCACAGACTATAACTCGATCTTCAAAGAAAGGAAAGTTTGTCGCCGATGGTAAACGTATCCTAACAACGAGAAATTCATTTTTCTCGGGCATGAGCTTATATTAAAACATTCCAAGTTTTTAAGCTCATGCACTATGGCTCCTCGTTAAATGACAGACGATGACCCGGACTTCAGAGACAGGAAAGTTTATCTACGCAACGATAACTTACCCTCAAAACGAGAAATTAAGTTTTCTCAGACACGAGCTTACATTAAAACCATTCAAAGGTTTTAAGCTCGTGTATATGGCTTATCGTTAAATATCAGACGATAACCCGTGCATCAAAGAAAGGAAAGTTTATCGCCGATGATAAACTTATCCTTATAACGAGAAATTAATTTTTCTCGGGCATGAGCTTATATCAAAAAACATTCGAAGTTTTTAAGCTCATGCACAATGAATTACAGTTAAATGTCAGACTGTAACTCGAACTTAAAATAAAGGAAAGATTATCTTTTATGATAACTTATCCTCTTAACGAGAAATTCACCTTTCTCGGTCATGAGCTTGTATTAAAACATTCGAAGTTTTAAGCTCAGAAAGGAAAGTGTATCTTTTAAATAAGAGAACTTTTCCTCATAACGAGAAATTAACCTTTCTCGGTCATGAGCTTTCCGTTAAAACAGTCAAAGTTTTCAAGCTCATGAAAATGACTTCTAAGTAAATGTCAACTTAGGACTCGTTCTTCAGTTAAAAGGAAAGTTTATCGCCGATGATAAACTTATCCTTAACAACAGGAAGTTTACAACTTCTCGGACTTGAGCTCGTTTTGTAAGATATTCAACATCTTAAGCTCAAGTAATTGGTTTTCAAAACTTTGAACACAATTTTTCGAGAATTTCTCAAAAGGTTTTTCTAAATCTTTCAAAATTGTGTGTTCAAAAAAATGTTTTGATAAAAAGAGCATGTCTTCTGGAATCGATAATATTTACGATACTAGAAATGTCATTCAATAATGACACGGGGTTGTAAATAAAGTTCGAGCAGAAGTTCAAATGTTTTAAAACATGCTCAAATGGCTTGCTATTATTTCTGATAGTAACCCGCTTTTCATTTTAAAGTCAAGCATTTCACCGGAAAGCTTTGACTCAACAACGGGAATTAATTTTCTCGGGCATGGTTTACTTTACAACCATGTAAGGGATTGTGTTTACTTTATAACACAATCTAACACGAATTTATGTACGATTCAGTGCATTTATTTGTTAAAACAAGAGAAGTCTTGTTTTTATGAAGTTATCATCTCTACCAACCGTAGCAATTTACAATTGATATCTACATACTCGATGATGCGACTACTCAAACGGTGACTGCAGCTCTTTCAATAGAACACGGGTCAACAATCGAGAGGGAGCAATTGTCCAGCATTCAAAATCCTTGATGCCGAGAGTGCCAAGTTCACATATTGGTGTCAAGACAACGATATAAATCATACACATGGAGTCAAGAGATAACTTCAGACGTGACGAGGTGACCAACATTCGTGAACAAGAACCATGTGAATCTTTCATATGATGTTCTTCATCATTCAGGTCCAACCTCGTCAAATTGCTAATCTTGTGAATACATTTTCATATATGATCTTTGCACGTGATAAATACCTTACACTTGTGTTTAAAAGGTATTTAATTTACGTTTCAAGTACACCCTCATTAATTTGAGGGGGAGCTTGTATAATTCATGAAGATAATTGGATTTGCATTTTTCTTCCCAAATTTTACTTAAAATGCTATTAAATCAATTGATATTAAAAAAACATCGATTGGGTTAATATTTTTAATATGAGGGAGAAAATATGATTTAATATGAGAAATGATTAATCACAAATGGTTTATCTTAACGTGCTAGCTCATCCCGACATGTGCGAGATGTTTTCGAATATCGTTGCATATGTTAAGGGGGAGCAAAATGGATTTGCACTTCAAAATGGATTTCATGGTGACATACACTTACCCAAAACATCTCTATTCACGACGGTGAAGATTGTGGTGACATAAGGATGGTAGGATAGGTTAAAGTCCAATGATTCCTCTAGAACCGGAGGAATCTTCCCAAGGACATTCCATAGCTAGAAATAGTAGTCCTTAGGAAAGATGGAGAAAGATTGTGAACGTAGCTGAATGCCGACCAAGTACTTAAGTTAGCACTGGAACAATCACAACAAGGTGCTAGTGATGACGTATTGGTAAGCATTGAAGGGGTTGAAGAATGAAAAATAATTGTAAAGATAAAGGGTGTAAAGAAAGAAGCCCTCCTTACAACTTAGGCAGAAACCGGGTCAATACATATGCTATGAAGATCATTGTTTAATGATTCTTGATATTGAAGACAGACATCATGGACCCAGTGATGCAAGGCACAACCCATCCCAGCTAACTCAGATATCTCTTAAAAGATATTTGTTTTAATCACACGGAGACAACGCATTATCTATTGATTTATTCAATCCGAATAAATTGGTATTGAAAAGGTGGCACTCCTCTCCAGCCTCCGATAACTAAAATCCAAAGTGCAAGATCGAGTCTAGAGCCATTTGAGATCATTAAATATCTCATTAGGACACACTTTCATAATTCCTTGCTTCTTCATACACTGTGAAAAGTAAGAAAGATCTTAAGAGTCCTACGCAAAATCTTCATGATCTTGCCTGAACATCCGAGTAATACGAAAGTATTTACAATGAAGATGGAAATCCTTCTTGAACGAATATCAAAAAGCTCATGGTAGGTGACTTGTGCGATTCTTTATGAATCAAACTTGTGATAACTGGAAAGCAACAACTGTTTAATTCTTAACTGAATTTAAACACGTTCCAGGCCTCTACGCAATATCTCAGTGATCTTGCCAGAACACTCAGAGTGATAACTTTGTGTTCACGGTGATGAGTGGAAATCCTTCTAGTGTTAACCTCAAACAGAACTTGGTAGGTAACTTGCAAGATTCTATACGAATCAAGCTCGTGACAACTGGAAAGCAACGATGGTGCGGTTCTTAATTGAATTTCACTTGTTCCAAGAACATGAATTGACGGCTTCAAATCATGCGGATATTATTATCCAAATGATTCACTCTTTATGTTCGCAGTCAGCTTTGGACGGTCGAATAAAGAGAACGGGTTTACCCGCGAAATCCTGTCAGGAAGTTACTTAATTGAAACTATCCGTCACGGGTACGATATCTAATATCGTCCAACGGTCTTCACCGACCGGAGGTAAAATGCTACCGATTTAGAATGAAATGTTCAAAGCCATTTCTTTCGTGTCTACTTATGTTGCGACATTTGAAGACGGTGGCGTTGCGGAATCCAAGAAGAAGTCGTCCCCACATGCTTATACTGCATACACTCAGTACTTCAACGAATTCAAGAAAGTCTGAAGGTCAAGTCTTCCGCTGTATCAAACTCTGAAGCTTTCAAGAATTATAAAGGTATAAGTATGTGGAACATGAAGTCACGAAGAGGCGAATATCACAAGTGATGAATGCACAAGGTCAAGGCAAGAGAACATGCTCAAGACTAAAGTCAAAGATCTCATCAGCATATTCACAAGAACAAGATCGAAGACTCAAGCATAGTATGCTAGGTTTAAGATTTTGTAAAATGGTGTGACCTCCCTTTGGGGGAGATTGTTGGAAATACGTTTTTCCAAGGAAGGTCTCGGTCACATCATTATTAGCATAGATCACGAGCTATAGACTATTTAGGACATTGTAACTTGGAGTGACCTCCCTTTGGGGGAGATTGTTGGAAATACGTTTTTACGTATTTAGAAAGGATCGGTCACTCCAATGATATTGGGCTCGTGATACAATATAGCCCATATAGCCCACATGTAGGGTGGGCTATATAAACCCCCCTCCTAGCATGTTAGGAGGGGTTGTTGTTGAACACATTCCTTAATCACAATCCATCTTCTTCATTCTCTCCTTTCTCTCTCTTCTTTCTCTCTCTAAGTTCTTCCACTTCTCCTTCCATATCAATAGGTAAATCAACAATGCCTAATCCTTAGAAAACATCGATCCTACAGTATATGATCCTTAAAGTTCCAATTATAGCATGCCCCCATAACCCGACCCGTTTTAGTGGTGAAACAGTAACCTAAAGTCGACCCAGTTTAGTAGTGTCACACATAAACTAACGAATTCGTGTATGTTATTATGTGTGTCAAACGAACTCTGTTTGCCCTCGTTTTTGGTCGTGTTACCAAGTAAGGTATAACTTAGGCCATGGTGTTTTTATTTTCTACCAAGATGCATTTTAGACACACGTTTCCCAAGGCGGTGCATTATAGTAGTAAGTGGGTTTTTAGTGAGAGACTTATATTTTTCAAGCTACAAGATTATCAGTGGAATGCATACATAAACAATGGAAGGAAGACGTAATTGGTTAAACTTACAAAATGGTGAAGATGGTGCACAATATTTGGACCGAACGAGCAAACGAATGTTTGTGTAACCTAAATCTAAGACCAACGACTAAACCAAGATCATAGACAAACCAACGAACAAACAACCTAGTGATCACCATTCGACAAAGACGAGTAACAACATGACTTCATGTCGTCATTCTTCAGCAGCAGAATATTTGTTGTTGTATGATATCGTGACCAGAAAGAAGAAAAAACAACGAACCTTTGTTCGTCTCAACCAACGAATCAACTTTCATACTTGCGAAGCAAAGATGCAAAAACAACCTGACTCAAATTGTGTCTTGACTCATGTGAAAATGATGATAAAAGGAAGAACAAATGGTTGAGGGGAGTGAGTTGTTATGTTTCGTACTTTCGTCAACCAAAGAATAGGATCAAGGAAAATATGAGTTTGCATTGTGTTGTGTTTGAGCGTTGGTGCTAAGTTTTAATGAGCTTTGGAGGGCAAGTAGTTGAACATATGGGTTGAGTTTTGGTAGAAATATGGTTGTGGGAGAAGCCACGATATTCATTGGTTCTCCAGGGATGGTGATGATGCGAATATATTGAATGGATGAAAATGAAACAAGTTTGTGTTCAACATGTGAAAATGTGGGTTAACATATAATAGTATAGGAAGCAATAAGTAGTTTTTGTTTAATATAGGATAATAGTTTCTTTTTGTGAATTTTTGGATAGAAGCGGGTATTATTAAAGCTCGATATTTTAAAAGTTCTGTTCTGCGAAGATTAGACATAAACCACGAAAAGTAAACGCTTATATCATTAAAATTACAGTCTTCGAAATAGGTTAATAATTTATTTAAAGTTTATTTACGATGTATGTCTAATGACGGTATTTAAATAGATGTTCATTAAATAAATGATATATGACGTAAGCAGAATTATCAAAAATCGAAATGTTACAAATAGTGGGTCCTAATACTAGTATAACCAACATTTGCTTACACCATAACTACTATTTACAATTTACAATGGTATAACTAATTTTTTACAATGATATGAATGCATTACAATAATCAATAATATGATCTTGTTATGATGCTGAAGATGAGAAACAAGTAAACTTAGGCTTGATCATCTTTGATGAGGTGTGATTTTATACATATTTTTGGAGTCATTTTACCTTCATATTTGCCTAAATGTGCCTTAAAACGCCACAAATCTTTTTTTTTTGTCATTTTAGCAACTTAGAAGCACTTTGAGAATTTGAGGATGATTTGAAGATGTCTTCAAGCATATATAAATTATAGAAGAATTTGAGACAAGAATATACGAGTTTCTCAAGTCACTAAAGAAAGTGTTATCAGGAGCCATTGTCGTTATCCCCTCCCGAAGACGTCACGGTTAAAGCCTGATGATATCGCTACTTATCAACTGAAGAAACCTTAAGAATATTCGACGGCTAGAGTCATCGCGAATAAACTAGACGTCGTCGCGACCTGTATTCTATATATGTAACCCCTTGTAAACATATAGTCCGTGTAGAATTTTAAGGTTACTTTGTATAAATTACTTTAGGTCGATTTTAGGATTTCTAAATCCCTAGAAATTCCATTTTATCACCTATATCAACTAAAGGAAAGGTTTTACATCTATCATTTATCATGTCTATCTGTTATTTGATTATGTCTTTTATCTTTTCTTCTCTTCTTGTGCTTTGCTAAATTAACTAGTGTATGTCTATGATTGCATGAAACTTACAATGTGATTCTTATATGTTTGTTACTTCTTGATTGGTTGTGTGCAAGTTAGGCTACAAAAAACTAGATTAGATACTCATATCTTAACTGTCGGTATGTCTAGGGAAACGTGAGTGTATAAATGATGCCTCACCTCGTAGGTTTGTGTTATTGGTCATTGAGTTCCATTTTAGAGTCGTCAATTTCATTGATCTTGCGGCTTGTTATGGCGTTTTCATTTAAGTGTTTGTTAATGCATGTGTTCAAGGAGTAGATCTACGGTTCTTGGTTTATGATTTGTCATATAGACAATTATAGGTGCATGCGTCAAATCAGTAGGTTTAGTAAACGTCAACATACCACTATGCTAGATTCTATTTGCTTCGCGTATGACTTGTAATTAATACAAAAAAAGCACTTACACATTTAATCGACAAGGTGTGACCGTGTAAGGAGTAGTGCATGATTAAATGAACACGTTTGTTTAACTAAGTGATATTCTCGCCACCGTAACTTAGAGTGATAGTCAAAACCTCTCTGTAGAAACTAGAAGGGGGGGGGGGGGGGGTTGAATAGTTTCTAGTTAATTTTCAAAACATTTCGCTTATTCCACTGGCCGCGGTTCCTTAAATATCACCGCGGTTCCTTATCAATAAGGAACCGCGGGCTCAATAAAGAACCGCCTACAGTGGATGCCAAATATTGATATGTTATAAACCTTGAGAATCGTTTGTATCAAATTCTCGATTAAGATTGACTAGATATGAGATGTGTTTGTAATAGATAATAACTATATGTAAGGAAACACACAAACACATCAAATCAAGTGTACATCAAGCAATAGTCTAAACACTAAGCACACACGTACTAAGCCTTAGCTTTTCCGCAACTAAGATGTTTAGACTAAAGGATGCACACTTGACCATAATCTAAACACGAAGCACACACGTACTAAGCCTTAGCTTTTAAGCAACTTAGATGTTTAGATTATGAGATGCACACAACACACAACATATAAATACATCTATAATAGTAAAGACATAAATGTAAAGGAAAGTACCGACACGATGATTTATAGTGGTTCGGTCACGAAGCTCCTCTTCGCCCTACTCCACTCCTCGAGTACACCTTACTCGAGAGTTACTTCACTAGTCAACAGAACTCCTTTCAAGGCGGAGAAAACCATACACGTTGCTTACACAATTTCTGACACTAAGCTATATGTCGAGTCCTAATCTTAGGTAGGACCAATCTAAACAACGTTGCCCACTTCACCATTCAACGACACAAGGCTAGATGTTGAGTTCTAATCGAAAGGTAGAACCAATCTTCACAACGTTGCCTACTTCACCATTTTACGACACAAGGCTAGATGTCGAGTTCTAATCGAAAGGTAGAACTAATCATCACGACTCTTCACTTTGAAGCTAAGTGAGAACTTCACTAGATACAACTACATCACTTTATAGTTTAGTGAGAACTCACAAGACACAACCACATCACTTTATAGTTTAGTGAGAACTCACAACTCTTACCTATTACAACTCAATAAAACACATATCCAAGTGTACACATGTAACTTGGATCTAAACAACATAAATCCAAGTATACACATATACAATGGATTTACACAAGACTTAATCCAAGTATTCACAAATACAATGGATTAACATAACTAATCCAAGTATTCACAAATACATTGGATCTATACAATATTGATCCAAGTATACCCATATACATTGGATCTACACAAGATTGATCCAAGTATACACATATACATTGGATCTACACAAGACACAAATAAAAATGATGAACATGATGATCTTCATCAAGACTTCATCTTTAATCACATCACAAGTGTGTGAGAGATCTTCTCTTTGCACTTAAGAGGATGAGGAGATTGAAGGAGAGAATCACATCTTAAACAAGATTAATCTAAACTAACTAATCAAGGGTTTAAAGATGTATTTGAAGAAACTGTGCAAAAAGGGTTAAAAGAAAACCTGGAAATGATCCACTATTTATAGGACAACATTGCAACGGTAAAAAACACCCGTGGTTCCTTATCTCTACCCGTGGTACCTTATCAATAAGGAACCACGGGTTCCTTTAAGGAACCTCCGCGTTGGAGTCTGTGCAAATTTGTCCTTTAGTGGGGATATACCATCTAGGGTAGTTTATACCCTCAAAGGATATTCCTTTGGCATATGGAATATGCCAAATTCAAATTAAAGAATATTCTTTGGAATATACCTTAGGGAATATTCTTTGGAATATTCCAAATTCAAATTTCCATTTTTCTTTTTAAGAAAACGTTCTCTTAAAAATAAAGTTAATTAAAAATTACTTTGTCACTTTGTATAAAAGTGAGTTTTAAGAAAATATTAATCCTTGATCACTTAGTTAGGTTAATGACATGTTTGTAAATACCTTGAGTGATTCATGCCGAATGCGATCTTGAAGGTGTCGAGAGAAGTATACAAATGTATTCTTGAGTGATTACGAGTACCTTAACATTTTACATAATGCATTGCGAATTATACGTTTGTCATCAACAAAACATAAAGAGATTATATTGACAAAGCATCGTAATGTTTGCACTAACAATCTCCCCTTTTTTGATGATGACAAACAAGTAAACCGCAACACATATTAAAATGCATAAGTTACTCGTTTACACTTACTTCTCCCCCTTTTGTCGAATCAAAAAGGTAGTCTTCATTTGTAGAAGAGGAGGATTGACTTCGAGAGAACATGCATCCAAAAATCTAATCATCCATAGTGGTTGTCGTTTGAGAGGAGAGAATCCAAACCATAAACCCATCATACAAAAATATTGAGCTTGCGTCATCCTAGTGAAGTCTTCAATCACCTTAGGTTAACCAACTCCAAGCATAATAATATGCTTATTTACGAGTGTCCAAAATGCATTACTTGCAAGATGTTCGATGAATGCAATTTGAGTGAGTCAACGATCGCAAATGTAATGACTTGAACTCTTGAAAATGCTCCCCCTTGATATGAGCTCCCCCTTGCTTGAGGCACCAACAAAGCAAGAATAGTGACGAGCTACAAAAATGGGTTAGAAGTGTCCTACAAAACAAGGTTAGTAGACAAGAGCATATATAAAAAGAGATGTCACCCAAACGGGGATGATAAACAAGTCGTTTGCACAAACAATGACAAGCAAAGAAGTGTACATGCGATGCTATCAATCCGAAAACAAATCAAATGAGAGGATCTTGACAAGATCAATTAACAATTGTTGGAATAGAGATAGAAAAGAAACATCCATACCAATTGTAATGATAATATGTCAAAGGGTAAAAAGCTTAGAATTTTTGGAATCACCCAAGAAAATTCAAGATTTAACCATCAACTCTAAAAAAAACAAGGAGAGGATTTTGAGGAAATTAATTCAAAATTGTTGGAGTAGAGGTAGAAAAGAAACATCCAAGAATCTGAAGATATCATCTCAAGGGGTTAAAAACTTAGAATTGATGGAATCAGCCATACCAATTGTATTAACCGCAATCAACTTTCAAAAAGGGAACAAAAATATCTCAACCTAGAGACATTTTTGACCAAAAAAAATAAAGGAAAACCAAAAGCAGATAAATCAACGCTTTAAGAAAAATTCGGGATATAGGACATTATAGGCAAAAATGCGTATGAATGTCGACACCAAATGGTGTTTAGCATACGATAAACTGCATGCTCAAAGTTTCGTAGCTCTTCTCAATCATTATGGATGTTCAAAGAACAATTACATGATGAGGAAAGGGTAAGGCTCGACTCAACTTCGTTTAGAAAGACTAGAAGAAAGAGACTCGACTTAGAAGAGCATGATTAAAATGAATTGAGAGAGACTCAACAAAGAAGTTAAGGATAACTTCATGAAACTAGAGAAGAAACTCAAAATAGAAGAAAAGAAGGAATCTTCAAGAAAACTCGTCAAAAGAGAAAAAGACCAAAACAAACAAAGGGACTCAATGGTCGCGGTTCGTTAAATAGGTCCGTGGTTCATTATCAATAATGAGACCCAAGGTTATTTGAGGAACCGTGGACATTGGGTGTCCAAAACCGATTATCGACTCAAAGGAAAATCACTTGGTCAAACAGTTTAACATAAGATGCTAAATGGATTGAAGGTCAATGCTTCGGATATGACTTTTAACAATTGCAATTGAAAGTTAAAATACTTGAATATTTCAAAAGAAATATTTAAGTTGCTCTTACTAGGAGAAGAATTAGATATAAATCTAACCTTCCTTGACAACCGAGTGAGAAAATAAATAAGAAAAGAAAGATCACAAGAAAAACGAGATCCAAGACTCAAAGAAAAATCATGTTGAAAAACATGAAAGGAAATACAAGAGAATAAAGATCATACAAAGATGTATGAAAAAACAAGCCTAAAACTTAAGCATACTTTTAATCTTAGTTACACAGAATCCTAAGATTTGCTTAGATTGAGTGTCTTATTAATAAGCAATACACATGCTTGATTAGAAGACAAGGTGGTGGCGAAATTTGGTGGGGTAAAAGGTGAAGTCACCAAGGGTTCAACAAATGCATTCTCAAAGGGAATGCTTTGGATAGGTTGAGGTTGAGTAATCACATCCAAGAGAGTACTAGAAGTGAAGGGTGAGGTTAACTCATTCATTCTAGATTGGAATGAAGAGGAGGTAGAACCATGTGAATGGTTGGTACCATGGGTTGAGGTAGTCTTGCATGGTGCAAGAGGTGGTAAGGGTGATGAAGAGATGAGAATGGGCACAATATCATTCTTAGGTGTGGCAAAAGGGTGAAGAGTTAAGTTTGAGTAACTTAATCTTAATTTTGAGGTGCCTCTTTGAAGACGAGGTTTTGGATGAATTGAGGTTCTTGTAGAAACCATGGTAGTAATGGGTGGTTTAAGGGGTAAGGATGAATGGTTTGAGGTGTAAAGAACATGGCTAACAAGAAGGGTTTAAAAGGGTGAGGGGATGATCCAAACTAGTAAAGGGTTAAAAAGGGAAAGCCCAAGATATTTTGGGATTGATTATAGGTTTGAAACAAAGATTCCAAAGGGTGTTGGAACAATTGGGAAGTTTCAGAAAACCCGAATTTGAGAGCTTCTTCCCGCGGTTCTTTATCTCCACCGGCGGTTCCATATTGATATGGAGTCGCGGTCTATTTAAAGAACCACCTACAGAGGCTTGGTTTAGGTGGTGAATGGAGGATTTTCCAATTCAACAAATCCTAATATTCTAGTCTAACTTATCATAATGTCATGCTTAAGAGCAATAAAAACTAGAACACACACAAAGGAAAAACACATAGGTTCAATTAGCACGTACGAAGAAAGTTAAGAAAAACCTAATGGCTACAAAAGAAAAAGACTCCTAATGACATACAAAGTTCATCAAAGTAAACTATCATTAGTCATATATAGGAAGAGCCATTTAGCCAATTTAGAGAATGAGTATGAGACTATCACTAGTGGTGCTCAATTAAGGCTAAACACGGCCATTTTTACGTGTTATACACCAACTCAACTTCCCACATGGAAGTAATTCAACCGTTAGGTCAAATTAAGATCCTAGTGCATAAATTCTCTAGTAGTCATTCTCAAGTTAGACAAAATGTAATTCCAACATTTGCCTAATAAAGTTTAGCAAGGATGAAACTTGCATGGCGACACAATGCATGACCTAATGAGGGTTAAGAATGCACCATTGCATATCTTGTCAAACAAGTCTAGTTAAGGTTATTTACCTTAATAGAACTTGAGGCCAATAACTTTGAAGTGTATAAACAAAGTTTACACAAACCAAAGGAACACTCTTGATTGGTCTTTCGGAAATGACACATTTATAAATTACATAGCAATGTAAATTACTTGAGTATTTCGGATGAAACATCCAAGTTATAAACCGACTCTATTGTGCATTATAAGTAATTATTAAACAAAATATGTCTAACAATTTGAACAAGTAGATTCAATATAACACCATCAACACAAGTGTGAGTTATGATCCGATGTATATTATTAATAAACCACATTCATGTCTACACTAAAAAACATGTCAATTAGATTCAATAATGATATCAATCATAATTTGAATAATGAATTGATATATATTTGAAAACTTTCTTGATTCCCACTAACACTCCTTTAAGAGAAAATAGCTAAGATTTTCAAAGGGTGTTTCATGTTTTATAGTGAGACATTAATCTACTTGAACTAATAAGACAATGATCGAGTAAGACGACCCATATCAAAAGATTTGACAAGCTCCCAAAGCTTTCAAACCTAAAAGTGTTAAAGAACATGCCAAGGTGTACAAAATGTTTATGTAACATTTGTAAACCAAGAGATGTTAATCCTATATGCAATGCACACATAATGTTGCAACTAAAATGCAAGAAATCTAGCATACATCCTAATTAGGAAAAATTAGATACTAAAATACCAAGCAAGGCACAAGAGACTAGACATATAAGCAATACTACTACAAATAGCAAGGAACATTTAATAATGTCTACATATAATAATAACACACAAGGAAACACACACAAACAATTAGCTTAACACATAAAAGCATTCGTCCATGTTTTGAGTGTTAGATACAACAAAGTATTCATAGCTTAATTTTATTTGAAAATAATATTTGACCCATTTAATATTTAATTAAGTTTAACACTTTGTAAATATATCAATTTTCGAAGATATATCACCAAGAGATGTCCAACTTGATAGAAAAGAGGAAAACACAAGTTTTACGACAAACCGACGCTCAATAATTTGGACAAAGTATGCAACTTAGAAACCATCCAAATTTTAAAGTTTGAATAAAGGTTTGGAAACATTTTTAATTGAAATAAAATTCAATTACGTTCGAAATGACGGGTGGTACGACTTCTACGGACTTACGGTTGATTTTATATGATTTTTCAAAGTTTTCAAAAATATGTGTCGGACTGACCGCGGTTCCTTATTGATAAGGAACCGTGGGGAATAGATAAAGAACCGCGTCCAGAGGACAAAAATGGGGTTTTGGCCAAAATCATTTGGTAACTTTTTGGAAGGACTTAGGACTCTAAAAAATCATTTTAGACACATAGAACTCGTATTTTAGAGTTAATTATGACACAAAAGATTTTTATACTTCCAAATATGAAAAGATTTAATTCAAGCTATTATACAAAGTTTATTTAACACCAAAACTTGTATGAATGAAACAACAACACACATTTCATAAGTAATCACTCTTCATGAACAATTTGATACAAAGATCGTCTCTATTTTTAAAAACCGTTTTCTTTTTAAAAAACCATTTGTTTTAAAAAAGAGAGCAAAGATCGATCCAAGCTTTAAAGTACAATATACTTCAAAGATCTTGAGTAACCTCGGTCTGATACAAATTGTAGAAACTAGAAAGGGGGGGGGGGGGGGGTTGAATAGTTTCTAGTTCATTTTCAAAACATTTCGTTTATTCCACTGGCCGTGGTTCCTTAAATATCACCGCGGTTCCTTATCAATAAAGAACCAAGGGCTCAATAAAGAACCGCCTACAGTGGATGCAAAATATTGATATGTTTTAAACCTTGACAATCGTTTGTATCAAATTCTCGATTAAGCTTGACTAGATATGAGATGTGTTTGTAATAGATAATAACTATAAGTAAGGAAACACACAAACACATCAAATCAAGTGTACATCAAGCAATAGTCTAAACACTAAGCACACACGTACTAAGCCTTAGCTTTTCCGCAACTAAGATGTTTAGACTAAAGGATGCACACTTGACCATAATCTAAACACGAAGAACACACGTACTAAGCCTTAGCTTTTCCGCAACTTAGATGTTTAGATTATGAAATGCACACAACACACAACATATAAATACATCTTTAATAGTAAAGACATAAATGTAAAGGAAAGTACCGACACGATGATTTATAGTGGTTCGGTCACGAAGCTCCTCTTCGCCCTACACCACTTCTCGAGTACACCTTACTCGAGAGTTACTTCACTAGTCAACGAAACTCCTTTCAAGGCGGAGAAAACCATACACGTCGCTTACACAATTTCCGACACTAAGCTAGATGTCGAGTCTTAATCTTAGGTAGGACCAATCTACACAATGTTGGCCACTTCACCATTTAACGACACAAGGCTAGATGTCGAGTTCTAATCGAAAGGTAGAACCAATCTTCACAACGTTGCCTACTTCACCATTTTACGACACAAGGCTAGATGTCGAGTTCTAATCGAAAGGTAGAACAAATCTTCACGACTCTTCACTTTGAAGCTAAGTGAGAACTTCACTAGACACAACTACATCACTTTATAGTTTAGTGAGAACTCAGAAGACACAACCACATCACTTTATAGTTTAATGAGAACTCACAACTCTTACCTATTACAACTCAATAAAACACATATCCAAGTGTACACATGTAACTTGGATCTACACAACATAAATCCAAGTATACACATATACAATGGATTTACACAAGACTTAATCCAAGTATTCACAAATACAATGGATTAACACAACTAATCCAAGTATTCACAAATACATTGGATCTACACTATATTGATCCAAGTATACCCATATACATTGGATCTACACAAGATTGATCCAAGTATACACATATACATTGGATCTACACAAGACACAAATAAAAATGATGAACATGATGATCTTCATCAAGACTTCATCTTTAATCGCATCACAAGTGTGTGAGTGATCTTCTCTTTGCACTTAAGAGGATGAGGAGATTGAAGGAGAGAATCACATCTTAAACAAGATTAATCTAAACTAACTAATCAAGGGTTTAAAGATGTATTTGAAGAAACTGTGCAAAAAGGGTTAAAAGAAAACCTGAAAATGATCCAGTATTTATAGGACAACATTGCAACGGTCAAAAACACCCGCGGTTCCTTATCTCTACCCGCGGTACCTTATCAATAAGGAACCGCGGGTTCCTTTAAGGAACCTCCGCGTTGGAGTCCGTGCAA
Source organism: Glebionis coronaria (assembly GCA_025667525.1). Lineage (NCBI taxonomy): Eukaryota > Viridiplantae > Streptophyta > Magnoliopsida > Asterales > Asteraceae > Glebionis > Glebionis coronaria. The sequence continues at coordinate 33,426,219 of CM046880.1, read as the reverse complement.
ATTTGTCCTTTAGTGGGGATATGCCATCTGGGGTAGTTTATACCCTCAAAGGATATTCCTTTGGCATATGGAATATGCCAAATTCAAATTAAAGAATATTCTTTGGAATATACCTTAGGGAATATTCTTTGGAATATTCCAAATTCAAATTTCCATTTTTCTTTTTAATAAAACATTTTCTTTAAAATAAAGTTAATTAAAATTACTTTGTCACTTTGTATAAAAGTGAGTTTTAAGAAAATATTAATCCTTGATCACTTAGTTAGGTTAATGACATGTTTGTACATACCTTGAGTGATTCATGCCGAATGCTATCTTGGAGGTGTCGAGAGAAGTATACAAATGTATTCTTGAGTGATTACGAGTAACTTAACATTTTACATAATGTGTTGCGAATTATACGTTTGTCATCAACAAAACATAAAGAGATTATATCGACAAAGCATCGTAATGTTTGCACTAACACTCTCCTTTACCCGATAACTTTTATTGCTTTAATAAAATAATAAAAATACATAAAGAACATTGTGGTTCACTATTTGAGAAACATTGAACCAACTCCCCTCCTAACATGGCAGGAAGAGGTATTTATACTCCTTAGCCTTACAAGAGACGCATACGGTTTTCTCTTGGGTCGGGCTTGGCTTTGGTTGGGATTTTGGCTCTAAACATGTACAATATTAGCTTAAAGTCCAGACCTAGTACATGACTATTCATTATAAACTTTCTAACAATTAAAGACTGACAATATCTATAATGACTTACAGTTTCATTGTTTGACTTTACTATTTCTAAGGCAAAGAATCTTCCCAAAGGGCGGTCATTCAAATTACACTAAGCTTGAACTTTTATCAGAAAACACACATTAAACCTTTCCTTGGTGATTGATACCACTTTTTAGGCCCTAAAACAAATCCAGTTCACAAACAAAAATCGAGCAACCAAGTTGAAAAGTAGAGAGAGAGATACGAGGGGAGAGATATGTAAAGACGGAGAAGGAATGGAATGGTTGTTCATAATGTGATAAACAATGAACCAGCACTCCTCCTAACATGTTAGAAGGAGGTATTTATGCTCCTTACTTTTACAAAGGATGCATAGAGTTTTCTCTTGGACCGACTTGGCTTTGATTGGTCTTTTAATTAGCCCTAAATATATAAAATATTAGCTTAAAGTTCAAGTCTCGGTCCATGACTATTTTATTACATTCGTTACAAAGTTCCTAACACTTAATGGCTGACATTATCTATAATGATCGGTACTTTGTTTGAACTTATTATTTCTAAGGCTAATAGATGGTGAGTTCATTGAGTCCTGTTGTCATAGATCTACAAAGCCGATGAATAACCTGGATAAAAACAAGCTTACTCAATCAACAATTGCAACCAACATCAAGTTCCTCAATCATCTACAACTAGAATAGAAATGACATGTCACGATCGTGAAGCTAACAAAGAAGCCGCATGAAGTTGATTAGGATCGGCTGTAACAATAATGTGCAAACTAGTAATTAATTTCAAATATTTAGCAGTATGGAATAATCACTACAATATATGAACTACATTATGAAAGAAACATTAACATATCACTAACATTTGTAAAATAAATTCTATACAATACAAGTTCAGTAAGAATACATATAAACACGTGATACTCAAGCTTTTTGGACAATACTCAAATGCCTTAAACTTTCCACACATGCAAAGATGATATGCTAAACTAAAATAAACATATAACTTTCACCAACTTACAACATTACACTTCACATGTATAAAAACAAAGACAAATAAAAAACAAAGCACCATCAGACACTTCAACAATAGCCATGCAACAACAACCTATGATATTCAAGCGATTTCAAAGCTTCTCAACAAAGGTTATTAGAGTTTCATATGGCAAAGAACTAAACCACAAGAATGGAGTTAATATTTATAAAAGCAGAAAGACAAAAACTAAAATATTACTATATACATATACATCAATAATCATGCAACAATAGTCGTATAATTTTCAAACAATATCGATCTTTACAAAATATCTAAACATTAAAATCTTCCTAGAACATCTTAAGTTGACTAATAACTCTATAATGTTAAACAAATACGCTAAAAGCAAAGACTTTATTTAAAACATCAAACTAAATAATTTATATCTCAAAACAAAATTAAAGCACCAACATGTAAATTGAAGTTATACTAACCGCAATTTCAAAATTTTAAAAACACCGCTTGTAATTACATGATACTCTGAAAATTAAAGAAACACCATTTTAGTAAGTTTTGAATCACTTATGCATGAAGTTGGTGAAAATCAAAATACTATAAGTGATTTATAAGAAGGTACTTTTAAAAGGTGTCGCTTCGTCAAAATCAAAACACAAACGATTCCTAAACTACGTTGTTTTGGTAGCACCAATATTGCGTTGTCTTGACCTTAAATGCCACCGCTTAATGTCTAATAGGGTAATAAAACACCATCAATATTGCGAGAATGATTGTGGCTATAGCCTCTGGACCTTTCTCGCCTAGAGTCCGATCTTCAGGAATCTGGCGTGCGACTTCTTTCTCTGCTACCAAGTCTCTTGAAGCACTCCGATACTTTCTTTTTGAGCGGGAATGTACCCTAGATCAGCTTGAGCAATCATCTGTCTTACCCTTTTCCTTGCGATCGCGGTTACTGTTTTGTTCTGGTCGATCCTAGTTCTTGGGACTTCCTAGACAGTCGTGGGCTTGTGGTCGTAATCGTTTGTGGGAACTGATCCTCTCTTCACGAGTGCAAGGTTCCGTTCGTGAGGATTCAGATCGTGAACGTCGAGATGAGTCTCCAGTTTGGTAGCTTTTAGATCTGACACAAAAGTTCAGTCGTGCCCTCACGTCTTTCCATTTCTCCACGCGCATCTTTGTTGCCATTTTAGGTAGAAGCTCATCGTAACGCCTTTAAGCAAAATCTTGAACAACAGAGGTGTTATCCGAATCGCCTTCTTCTCCCTCTGGTTGTGTTTTCTTTTCACATGTGTTCCTAATAGTGGAAATCCCAAGTGTCTCATCGCATGGTTTACTCATCTTTGAGAATCGTTGTGAGTGTATGGTCCCATGGATGATTCCAACTTGTTAATACAAAATTCTGACTAGGTCTCTAGTGGACCGAATAGAAGACTATTCGGGTTTAGATGGCTTGATTCTTGTATTAAGCGAATGGGTGAAATCCTGCACAAGGCAACGAGCACCATTAATCTTATCGTGGGGACGTATCCCACGATTAGACTCTGTCGTGAGAGTAAGAAGACATGTCTATTGTAATCAGTGATCATAAGGGTTTATGAGATACCTATTATGATGTTAATGTCGTTATTTTTATAGCCAAGATACCCCTTAGGATTTTTCTAATCGTTCGGCCCACTTAATGGCCCGTAATACCTAAGATTTGTACTTATATGATCTCCTAAATAAGTCAAGTATATCTTCTACTTATTTAAGCTTATCTCATTCCTAAATACAAACCACCAGGATTCTTGTGATACCGCGTACGATATGACAATGACCCATGTAAACTGCGTGCGACCTACCCTGGACCAGGCTTAATGGGTTATCCCAATTTATTCGTGATATGGGCCAATAAGCCCGTAAAAATAATAAAAGGTCGGACAATCCATACCATACCTCATCAAATGGTATAAATAATGACAATTACTAACTAATGTGGTCATCATTTACTTAACATAGTACAAAGCATCCACATATTTTTTTAATTTTACAATCACTTATGTTAACTAAAGCGTAATGATCTTTTAACCACCTCAATAAGTTATGTGTAATAGCTATATAAAAATATTTTTATCTTTATCTTTGTTTATTTTATCTTTCTTATCTTCATGTTCTCTTTTATGTCTCTTGCTACATCTATAATCGTAAGAAACACTAGTTGAGTACCTATTAACATCACATCATGATACTATCCGCATTCATGATGAAAAACATATAATTAAAAAATAGTAATCATCGAATGTTTTGATTATAAGATGGTCTGCTGCCGCAACATAAAAGTACCTTGCTAGTTAATGAATACATATATAGATATTTGGATTACTAAACGGTAACCCATAACTTATTTACAGAAAAGTTTGCATATAAAAGAATAAATAAAAGAACTATGCGGACATCACGAAGACATAAGAGTACGTAAGTAATGATTTCATATTATCAGATGATGATGTAAATATGGTGAATGGATCATAAATAGCGTAAAACGCGGCATAGGGTATGATTAAGCATCACGCTTTGAGAGTCATGTATTTTTTATACGCTATTTAAAGCGGAACAATATATTCAGACTTATACTTTTAATCATATATATCGAGTTTAATAAATAGTGTTGCACACTAAGAATAAAATTTAAAAACTGTTTTGCACGTAATAATTTTTTTTTTCAAAAAGAGTGATTACCCGACTCATGTATAAAGTTGTAAAGATTTTGTAAAAACATCTTGTGACTTATCGCGCATTTTAATACTTCATCTTATACTATGTCTAAAACTAACGTCTATGTAGCGTGGAGGCTATGCTTCACGCCTTCACGGCACATGACACGGTTTTTAAAACACTACCTATAACAAAAATTAGTACCTCGATAACAAAGCTGAAACAGGTCCTCTTACGCCAACTGATGCCACTACCCGAATTGATATTATCCGAGAAATCACATCCTTGGAACGCGTTAAGGTCTTGGATCTTCGTCAGAAAGCCAACGTCAGATGGGCTATTGATGGAGATGAGAATTCACATATCTTCCATAGAATGCTTAACTCCAAATTAAATCATTTCAGAGTTAATGGGTTAAATATTCTTGGGTCATGGATCACAAATCCCGTTTTGATCAAGAACCACATCCGTCATATCTACGAGTCGAAATTTAAAGAGACCAACAACCGAGACCATCTTTCACTAGCAATCTCTTCAAGCACATTTCGGTATAAGAATCTTCTCTACTTGACCGTACCATTACCATTCAAGAGATCAAAGATGCAGTTTGGTATTGTGGCGGGGACAAAGCGCCGGGTCTGGATGGGTTCACTTTTAAATTCATTCAAAAACATTGGGAGATCATCAAAGATGACATCATTGTTTACGTTAAAACATTTGATACCCCAAAATCGATGATCTGCTCACTATTGGTGAATTTCGGCCTATTAGTCTCATCGGGTGTCAATACAAAATTATCGCCAAGATCCTTGCTAACCGTCTTTCCCTTGTCATTCCTTCGATAATTGGTGCGGTGCAAATGGCACACCTAAAAGGGCGTCAAATCATTGATGGTCCTCTTATTGTTGATGAAATAATCTTTTGGGCGAAAAAGTATAAGAAACGTATTATGTTTCTCAAGGTCGACTTTGAAAAGGATTTTGACTCATTGAATTGGTCTTTCTTATTCTTTATCATGGAATAAATGGGGTTTAGCCGTAAATGGAGGACTTGTATCTTGCCTTGTCTCAAGTCTGCTTTTGCATCAGTTCTTGTAAATGACTCTCCAACAAAGGAATTCCAAGTTGAAAAATGTCTTCGAAAAGGCGACCCCCTCTCACTAATTCTCTATATCATTGTAATTGAAGCTCTCAATGTTTCCCTCTTGAACGCTTGTAACAACAACATCTTTCATGGAGTCGAAGTGGGTAAAGACACCATTCGCATTTCACACTTCAGTTTGTAGGCGATGCACTAATTATGGATGAATGGTCATGGTTAAATGCAATGAACTTATCTATAACTTTAAGTTTCTTCAACCTTGCTTTTGGTCAATTAACTTCCATAAGAGTAAGCTTTAAGGCATTGGCGTGACCACTTTGGAAGTTAACTCTCTTGCATCTATGATAGATTGCCTTCCTCCTAACTTTCCATGCACCTACTTGGGTCTCCCAATTGGAATGAATATGTCCATGTGTGCTAATTGGGGCATTCTTGTTGATGTTATTCCCATATCAATCCATAACACAAGATTTAGTTGATATTTAGAGAGAGAAAGAGAAGAAATTAGAGAGAGAAACAAGAGAAAATTTGGAAGGTTAATCACTTTAGAGAGAGAAAGTAAAATGGTAACTAATACCCTCTTCCACACATGGAAGAGGGTTTATATACCCTTGGCATATGGGCCGTGGGTTTAGTATCCTTGGGACGGGCTTGGCTTTGTCTTGGTCTTACGCCCCTAACTTATACAATATTAGCTTAAAGTCCAAGCCCGGTTTTCCCGACTAACCTATTGCAATACAAGACCATTTACGACTAAGATGACCTATTACATTCTTGTTCGACTATATAAAATATATGGCTAACAATCTCCCCTAATGTATCGGTCATCTTTAAAATGCATAGGATGATTGAGTGAATACATTCTTGTTGAGGTGATCTTCCTTCTTTGGTCTTGTATCTTGGTCTTGATCTTGTTTATAACGGTTTTGTTCCTTCATGCCTTGTGATCTTTATCTTGAGCCTTTGTCTTTTGACTTTGAGTGCTTGAGATCTTCAGTCTATCATTGATAGTGTTCATCTTCTGCTCTTGTGACAAGATGACCTATTACATTCTTACATTCTTAAGTATCTTGATAATCGCCATCTTGTGCTCTTGTGACTTCTGAATCGACATCGGTTACACAACTACGCCACATTTTTTATATGCATCAACATATATAGACACGGACGATATGGATTTGAACATTTCACCCTAAATCGGTAGCGTTTTACCTCCGGTCGGTGAAGACCGTTAGACGGTATTAAATACCGTACCTGTGATTGAGTAGATTCGATTAAGAACCTTCTTTACAGGGTTTCCTGGCGGTAGTATCCGGTTCTCTTTACTCGACCGTCTCAAAGCAGATTGCGAACGTAAAGAGTGAATCATAAGAATAAATTATCCGTCTGATTAGAGTCGTCAACTCAGATTTCCTGGAACAAGTTTGATTCTAAAAGAATCGCACCATTGTTGCTTTCCAGTTTGTCACAAGCTTGATTCATAGAGAATCTTGCGAGTCACCTACCGCAGTGCTGTTTGATGTTGACACTAGAAGGATTTCCATTCGTCACTATGAGCACTAAGGAGTGTCACTCTGAATGTTATGGCAAGATCACACGGATTTTGCGAAGAAACATGGAATCAAGTTTGAATCAATTAAGAATCCAAACTTAGTTGCTTTCCAATTCTCACAAGTTTGATTCGTGTAGAATCGCACAAGTTACCTACCATGAGCTTGTTTGATGCTGGCTCAAGCAGGATTTCCATCTTCATTGTGAATCGTATCACTCAGATGTTCTAGAAATATCACAAGGATAATGCGTAGGACTCGATTATGTCCTAATGAAATGAAAGAAATATCTCGTTTAGCTCTAGACTCAATAAGTGCATTTTGGTAATCAGAGGCTGGAGCAGACTTCCACCTTTTCAATATTAACTAACTCGGAGTGAGAAAGTCAATAGATACGTGTTGATCTCCGTGACAATGAGACAAGTTTCTATTGAGAGAAACTCGAATGGCTGGGAAGGGTTGTGCATTGCATCACTGGGTCCATGATGACTTGTCTTCAATAGATGTATGGACCTGGTTTCTGCCTAAGTTGCATAGAATATTCAACTCCTTCAATGCTTACCAATATGTCATCACTAGCACCTTGTTGTGATTGTTCCAGTGCTAACTTAAGTAATTGGTCCGCATTTAGCTTCATTCATCTCCATCTTTCCTAAGGACAACTATTTCTAGCTATGGAATGTCCTTGGGTAGATCCCTCCGGTTCTGGTTGGATCATAGGACTTAGTTTCCTATCCTAAACCACCTTTTGACTCCAACGTTTCGTCGTGGATAGTAGGTTGTTTTGGGTATAGATCGTAACCATAAAACCATTGAAAACCATTCAAAGTGTTTGATAACAATCAAAACTTTTAACACTTTGAAAGTTTTACATTTCCGAAAATCTCCCCCTACACACATGCATCGATATACGAAATAGTTTAGCATGTGAAGGAAAGAGTTGCACTTGAGTCTTTAAGATCACATGTTGCGATATATTATATTTTAATCACATTTTCTCCCCCTATCTCTAATATAAAAACATAATATTAGAGATACCAATTTATTAAAATGTGACAATTTCTGAAAGAACCGACTGGGAGAGAAACATGTGTGCACGCATGAATCGTGGAACATTAAGTCGGGTTGCTTCCCCTCAACAATATATGTGTGTCTTGAGACAAAATTTGACAAAATTTTGGAAAAACTACACCACAAAATATGTTGAGGTACGGAGATGAGATGCCTTTTCCGATATAATATATTACATTTGACAATTTCATATCATTTTTGGAATGTGTTGGATACATAAAATATGACAATTTCAGAGATGTACCCTAACAACATTAAAGGCTTGATTTTAAAACGCTCCCCCTCATAAAATGATCAAAATAACATATGACAATTTTGAGATATAAGAACCACATATGAGGAAGGGAGTGTTGAACACACAATTTTGAAAGATTTAGAAAAACCTTTTGAGAAATTCTTGAAAAATTGTGTTCAACGGTTTTAAAATAATCAGGATAGAAGACTTCTCTTCTATTGCTTAGGGAAAGCGCACTGAAACGTACACTTCCTTGTCGGGTCCATTTTTTCATGAGCTCAAAAATTGGATTGTTTTGTGACTAGCTCATGACCGAGAAAAATAAATTTCCCGTTGTGAAGGATAAGTTATCATCCGTGATAAACTTTCCTTAAGTTGAAGTTTGAGGTCTAAGCTGACATTTACTTAGAAATCGTTTTTCATGAGCTTAAAAACTTCGAATGTTTTTATGAGAAGCTCATGACCGAGAAATATGAATTTCTCGTTGAAAAGGATAAGTTATCGTCCGAGATAAACGTTCCTTAGTTGAGGTCCGAGTCCTAAGCTGTGATGCGCTTAAAAGTCATTATGAGAGAATATCAAGCAACTTCATTTGCTAAAACCTCCAAGTCTTCTAGAGTCATATACTTCATACCAAGACGGCCAACGAGATATGAAACCTATTTTGAGATAGGGCTTTAGTAAACAAGTTTGCTATCTGGTACTCAGTTTTGACAAAGTATAATTATACGATACCACGTTCCACTTGTTCCTTGATGAAGTGATATCTGACTGCGATGTGCTTGGTACGGGAGTGCTGAACCGGATTGTAAGAGATGGCTATGGCCGAATTTGAGTCACAATACATAGGTATTTTATCAAAGTGGAAGCCATAATCCGTGAGTTGAGTTCTCATTCAGAGGACTTGAGCACAACACGTGGATAGAGCCACATATTCTGCTTCAGCTGATGAGAGCGAAGTGCAATCCTGTTTCTTTGACGACCATCTCACAAGCTTGTCTTCCCCTAGAAATTGTACGCTACCATAAGTGCTTTTTCGACTATCAAGGCAACCTGCGTGATCAGAATCTGAAAAAGATGTTAGATTAAAACCGGTTTCCTTCGGATACCAGAGTCCCATGTGAATGGTATTCTTAAGGTACCAAAAGATCCGTTTAACCTCTTTGAGGTGCTTTTGAGTAGGTCTGGCTTGATATCGTGCACAATAGCATGTGGCATGATGAATATCAGGCTTGCTGGCTGTGAGGTACATAAGTGACCCGATCATACTGCGATATCGCGTTTGATCTACGGGATATGAGGACAAGTCAGCGTCTAGGGATTTGGTCGACAATGGTGTACCAACGCGAGCACATGAGGTCATACCATGCTTTTGAAGTATCTCTTGAGCATACTTAGCTTGGTTAATAAAGATACCACGTGGGGATTGATGAATCTGGAGGCCTAAAAAGAATTTTAGCTCCCCCATCATTGACATTTCAAATCTGTTGTGCATTAAATTTTCAAAATGTTTTGAAAGTTTGGGTTCGTAGAACCAAAAATAATGTCATTAACATAAACTTGCACCAGCAGTATGTCATCCCCATATTTATTAATAAAGAGAGTAGGATCAATAGAACCTTTGGAGAATCCTTTGGACACCAAGAAGTTTGAAAGTTCTTCGTACCATGCCCTTAGAGCTTGTTTAAGTCGATATACAGTCTTCTTGAGACGATAGACTTCGTCAGGACGATGAGGATCGATGAATCCTTCCGGCTGATTCACATACACTTCTTCCTTCAAATGACCGTTGAGAAAAGCAGTTTTAACGTCCATCCGAAAAACCGTGAAGCCCTTATGTGCAACATAAGCAAGGAATATCCTAACAGCTTCCAAACGAGTGACTGGAGCGAATGATTCATCGTAGTCTATGCCTTCTTGTTGACGGTATCCCTTGACCACAAGACGAGATTTGTTTTTGATGATGGTTTGTTCTTCATCCAGTTTGTTTTTCCAGATCCATTTGAAATCTAAAATTGACATTCCATAGGGTCTGTCAACAAGTTCCCAAACATTTAGGCGTTCAAACTGATGAATTTCGTCTTGCATTGATTCAATCTACGCATGATCAGTCATGGCTTATTTGATGTTTGTAGGTACAGTAGAACTCACGGTGAGTGCATACATACACACATCGCCATCGGTGTCGAGTTGTCTGCGTGTTCGAACCGGTTGTGAAGGATTTTCAATGACTTGCTCCAATGGATTATCATGTGTCCAATGGTGAGTGGATGGATATCGTTGGTAGAATGTATGCATGTTGGACGGATCAACATGTTGAGTAGAAGACCCTCCGACTTCGCGTACCGGTGTACCAAATGGGTTGATAAATTCTTCTTCGTCAGGTTGTGCATCGACTGCTTGATTGTTGTTTCCTCCTTCAGCATTGACGGTTGGTGATGTTGGTTGTATGACAGTTTCTTGAGTTTGTTGAGTATCTAATGGAATTATCTCTTGAGCAACGGTTGCTGAAGTAGATGCAGTTGTGTCTTGTTGACTTTGTCTGGGTGCATCAACAGTAATGACAGCTGAAGGCTTTGACACAACTTGATTGTTTTCATAGTAATATTCAACAAACATTGGATCATATAAATCAACCAACTCATTCATTTGTGTCGTATCCGTCGAGTCTGCTGTAGGATTATTTTTTTGACATTCTTGCACGGGACGTACACTGTTTTGTGTAGGTGCCATTGTTGGACATTGATGTGCGGGACTTGAGCTGTTGTGTTCAAGTACCATTTGTGGCAATTCTTCAAAGTTCACATGAATTATTTCGACAATAATCTTTGTTCTCTTGTTATAGACCCGATATCCTTTCGACAATGTAGCATACCCCACAAAAATACATGCATCACCTTTTTCTTTCATCTTGTCGAGATTCTCACCGTCTTTGAGAATGTAGCATAAGGATCCAAATACGTGAAAGAATTTGACAGTAGGTTTCCTGCCATTGATGATGTGGTAAGGTGTTTTTTCATTTCTAGGGATAACGAGAGAATGATTCTGAGTATAACAGGCAGTTGCAATTGCTTCAGCCCAGAAGAATAGTGGTAATTTTGAAGCAGAAAGCATTGTTCGAGCTGCCTCAACCAAAGTACGGTTCCGTCTTTCGACAACGCCGTTTTGTTCAGGAGTTCGAGCAATAGACGTTTGATGTTCGATTCCTTCTTCTTGAAAGTAAGATTGCAAGTTCTTGTTCAAAAATTCAGTACCCCTATCCGTTCTTACGGTTAAGACTTGAGCTTGAAGATTGCGTTGTATCATCTTGAGAAAATTTTTGAGAACCTCTGGTGTTTCATCTTTGGACCTTAAGAAGAAAGTCCATGTGTATCTAGAGGAATCATCAACAATCACGAGAATATACTTTTTTCCCGTTGATACTCTCTACACGCATGGGACCACATAAATCCATGTGTAGAAGTTCCAATCGTCCTTTTGAGCTTGGGGTAGTCTTTGTTTTGAAAGACTTCCGTTTTGCTTTCCCCAACTCACAAGAAGAACAAAGATGGTCTTTAACGAATTTTAACTTAGGAAGACCGGTCACAATATCATTCTTCGAAAGCAAGTTGATGGTGTCAAAGTTGAGATGTGACAATCGTTGATGCCATAACCATGCTTGAGAGGATGAAGCTTTAGCCATTAAGCAAATTGGATTTGTTGAAGATGTGTCTTGAAGAGTTACTGTGTAGAGATCAGTACCACGAGAACCTGTAAGAAGGTCATTCCATCGTAGTCTCTAATATAGCAAGTAGATTTCCGAAAAGCCACTTCCAAATCCGCATCACAAAATTGACCAACCGAGAATAAATTATGATTCAGTCCCTCGACGTAATAAACCCGTTTGATAGTGAGATTTCCTTGAACCAAATCGCCATATCCAAGTATCGGTTCAAACTGATCATTTCCAAACCACACCGTACCCAGAAACTTCTCCACGAAGTTAATGAGAAGCTTGAGATTGTCCGTCATGTGCTTTGTGCACATGGAGTCCATTATGAATAGGATGATTTCGACGAGCTTTTCAAGTGGCTCAATATCAAAGATAGGTCCAGAAGTATCAGCAGTCTCTGGAAGCACTTCTTGAATCTTTTCCATGTACACATAATGTGCCTCCAACTCTTGATCATCAACTTCATCATCAGTGTCATCACGCCAGTCAACTTCATCTGCTGTGAGTGGAATCCCTGCTTCTTCTTTCTTACACAGCAGCATCTTTTCCTTGTGATATCCTGAATCCTTAACCCGTTTTGGCTTCTTGCATTCCCTAGCCATGTGCCCAAATCCCTTGCAATTGAAGCATTGAATCCCAGTCTTCTGCACAACCGGAGTGCCTACAGTATCTCTAGCCCCAACTTGATTTGGCATCCTCTGATTATCATACCTAGCATCACGATCAGACCGAGGTGCATGATCAACTTCTTTATATCTAGCATTGGATGATGATCTGAGGTTGTTGTTGGTAGGTTTGTAGATCTTCTTATAAGTTGTGGTGAGTAAAGACATGAGTTCTTCAATCTTCTTGTCCCTTGAAGTTTGTTCATCATCACTGTCTCCATCGGACTCGGTGTCATACTTTGGAGGTGGATTGGGGACAATTGCTTTTGCTTTGTTTCTAGCAGTAGCTAGAGGTTTGGTGGATGAGCTTGATGACCTTGAGGAATGTGTAGCTGGTTGTTTACGGGGAACGGGTTTTGTTGAAGTAGCAGCCACAAAAGCAATAGAGTTCGCAGATCTTTCTGCTTTTTCAGCCCTAAGTTCATTGACTTCTTATGATGTTGTTTCAATATATCATAAAGTTTGTGGTAAGATATAGTCTTGATATCCTCCCTTTGTTTGACCAAGGTCACAAACCTTTTCCATTTCGGTTTGAGTTGAAGTAGAAACTGAACATTGGCATGATGATTGGAGATGGTGCACTGATTTCTGACAAGCTCATTCATCATTTTGTAGAATATCGAGTAATATGAGTTAATGGATTCACCATCTTCGGATGTGAATTTTCCAAACTCCCAAAGCAGATTAGTCTCGAGATCTTGAACATTGATCGACTCACCTTGCTTCAGTCGATGAATTGCATTCCACATTTCCATTGCATTAGGACATGCATCAACCGTGGAATAGATATCGTTATCAATCCCAGTGAGTATGTTAGCTTGGAGGAGTTTCTTTTCCTCTGCAGGACATGTGTCAAAATTCTCCATAGCTCGTGTAGTTGATGAAGTACCATCCTCTGCTTGTGTGGTAAAAGGGTCTGAATTCAAAAACTGGAGGTGGGTTCTCAAGGCAATGATGAAGAGCGGTTCGGTTCTCCTTAGTATCAAGAAATCTAAGGAAGCGAGATCTCCACTGAACGTAGCAACCGGTAGTGAGCACAGGTGGGTTTCCATTGCCACCTTGTTCTAGACGAATTTGATTGGCCGTTGCATTGTTGTTGTTGTTGTTATTTGACATGGTGATTACTTGTGAGTGGATTAGGATCTTAGTCGATTTGTTGTGATGAGGTGTGGTTTAAAATTTCAAAGTGTTCCGAAAATTTTCAGTCCGACAATTAATTCCCCAGTCCGAAAAAATGGTAAGCCAAAAAAAATTTGTATCGCCAAATTTTGAAATTGAGTTAGAAATAGCCAAAAACTAGTAGGGAAAAATTTGAATTTACTTGACCTAAATTTTTTTAACTCTTCTTTTTTAATCTTCGTGTAAACTAATTTCCGAGACTAGTCTAGATAGTGGCTAAGTCTAAAAAATGCTCAAACAAAATTGATATGTCCATCGAAATGTCACCCATCGCAATACCCATCGCAATGTCACTCTTACCGCAATATCCCTTGTATCGCAATATGCTTCTATCACAATGTGAAGTCTATCGCAATGTGAAGTCTGTCGCAATACCTATCGCAATGATACCTATCGGAATATGTGGTCGCAATACCTATCGCAATGTTACCTGTCGGAATGTTGGATCGCAACACCTATCGCAATGTTCTCAAAATTTTGACAGAGTAACGTCGCAATATGCCTTATACCTGATCACAATGTACGATGCCAAGGGGTATCGCAATCCACGATCAGAATAAGTGAGCGGAATATATGATCGCAAAGTAAAACCCTAAGGTTATTGCGATCGGAATACCTGTCGGAATGATGTATCGCAATGTAAAACCCCAATGTTATTGCGATCGGAATATGCACCTATCTCGGACAAAACACAACCAATTCGAGATTTTGAGCTAAAAAGTGATCCAAACACCCAAAAATTTTGCGTTTTTAACCAAAGAAACAATACCAAATCACTACCAATAGTATGTAGATGATTTGTATCAAGAATAGACCATAAAAACAAAAAAAAAATTGTGACGTATGTTTTAGATCAAAATAGGCACGAAATCAAGAACACAACACACGAATCTTCAATCACCTATCCACTATAGGCTCTTGATACCAAATGTTATTCCCGTATCAATCCATAACACAAGATTTAGTTGATATTTAGAGAGAGAAAGAGAAGAAAGTAGAGAGAGAAACAAGAGAGAATTTGGAAGGTTAATCACTTTAGAGAGAGAAAGTAAAATGGTAACCAACACCCTCTTCCACACATGGAAGAGGGTTTATATACCCTTGGCATATGGGTCGTGGGTTTAGTAGCCTTGGACGGGGCTTGGCTTTGTCTTAGGCTTATGCCCCTAACTTATACAATATTAGCTTAATGTCCAAGCCCGGTTTTCCCGACTAACCTATTACAATACAAGACCATTTACGACTAAGATGACCTATTACATTCTTGTTCGATTATATAAAATATAGGGCTAACAGTTGACAAGTTCAATAAGAGACTCTCTAACTAGAAAGCAATGTCCCTTTCTTTTGGAGGAAGATTTACTCTTATCAAGTCCGTCCTTGGTAGTCTTGGTTTCTATTATTCTCCACCTCTAAATCTCCTATCAAAATACTCAATAAGCTTGAAAGCAATAGAAGAAAATTCTTCAAGGGTGGGAATACGGATGAGAATAAAATTGATTGGATTGCTTGGGACAAAGCAACGTCTTCTATATCAAACGGAGGTCTTGGCATTGGTACCCTCAAGTATTGTAACCTTTCTATGCTTAGTAAAGAGATTTCACACCAAAAATATTCTTTTTGGTGTAAAATCATTCGTTCTATTCATGGTGTAGATGGTGGAATAAATGATGCATCCTTAATCAAATCTAAATCGGGTCCTTGGTATCGTATTGCCAAGTTAAAAGACTATCTCAACAAGATTAGAATTGACTTACCTTCAATATTCAATAACAATATCGGTAACGGTTGTAGTACTCGATTTTGGCTAGATACTTGCTGTAACACCCCCATGATGGTCAAATGCAGCGGAATAGTACTTGGGGTGTTACTTGAATGGATCGATAGCACACAGTATATAGAGCAATGATCATAATAGTCATTTAAAACATATTACATGAATTAACTGTACACACTTAGTATCTTGTCTGTAAAACCACATTTATTATAGAACTGAAGTAAATATCCTAGGCCGATGGTAAACATGATGCTTCCTATAATACTGGAATCCAATGCATGAACATGCTTTATATTCCTGAGAAAACATATAGAGTAAAATGTGGGGGTCAACACGAAGTTGGTGAATTCATAGGTTTAGTTAAATAAATAAATTACTAATATACCAAACAACACGATCATAGTAGGACAATCACAACCCAATACAATA
Source organism: Glebionis coronaria (assembly GCA_025667525.1). Lineage (NCBI taxonomy): Eukaryota > Viridiplantae > Streptophyta > Magnoliopsida > Asterales > Asteraceae > Glebionis > Glebionis coronaria. The sequence continues at coordinate 33,410,082 of CM046880.1, read as the reverse complement.
GTAGTTCCTACTTCCCTGTAATAGAAGCTAGACAAATGATGCTCAGTACACCCATTTGGGTCTATCCTGATGATGTTCCCTCAGTCCGACAATGAAATAAACCTGTTTCTTGGCCTAAGCGTTTCGTGATAGCTAGTCACGCAGGCCGGGTGTTGTCAATACCCGAATAGATCTATTCATACATTTTGCGCTATACTATTAACTATGACAGTCCATGGGTATGGGGCAATAAATAGGCAATAAAATGTTGTTGTTATCACTGCGTGTTTGCATATTTAAATATATATAGTTTTTGTATGTTTTCTCCTCCAGTTATAAAATAGTAAAGATGGGGCCATGAACTCACCTTAGTGGTAATGATGTGGGGATGATGTCACTGAATAAACAGGCACAGCATGATCAGGAACTGGAGAAATTACCTAAGTAATTTTAAGTGCCTTAGTAAATGAAAAATAACAACGCATGATGAATGTACGGGTGAAAATGCATGATCACGAATTAATAAGCTATTACGATTGTTTAAGTGTTTACACTTATAGTGAGTTGTAAATATATATATTTTTAGTTTCTAAAAATATATATAAATTGACTAGTAAGAAGGGGTAATAAATTAAATAAATAGTTTTCTATTGCATTTAATTTATTGTAAGAAAATAAAATACTTATAAATTTTCTTAAGGCTTCAAAAATATAATTAACGTGATTTGTCAGTTTACAAGGTTTCGCGGATAAACTTAGTAATTTATCTAATTATCCAAATGACCAAGTTAATTCATCAATAAAATAATTTATTAATATTTATAATTAACTTAAATTTACACTTGAGTCCTTGCTGGGATAACAATTTACAAAATAACCTTTAAAGTTTCGTTCGTTAAATATATCGCGTCGTTAGTCCTTGTCCGTTTTATTTATTTTTCAAAAACGCCCCTAGGGCTTATAAAACTTTGGGGAAATGACAAAACACCCCCCTATGTCTCAAAAATAATTAAATAGAAGGTTAGGGTTTGTTTTAAGTTTTCAAAGTGACATTTTTGGTCCTTGAAGTCTCGAAATATTTAAATATAAGGTTAGGGTTTGTAATAAGTTTCCAAAAGTGGCAATAATAACCCTTGAAGTCTCGAAATATTTAAAAGGAAAACTAGGGCTTATATTAAGTTTCAATAATGGCACAATTAGTCCTTGTGGTTTTGTTTAGCTCACGGCTTCAACATACACGCACCCTATACTTTCAAAATTTACAGTTTTGGTCCTCCTACTTCTTAAAATCATGAAGTATACATATAAGTTTTATTAAGTTACATATTTGACCCTAACTTTCACCCATTGGCTAAAAGTGCACAAAAAGTCTCCAACTATAGGTTTTGGGCTTGGTTGGCCCAATAGGGTCTCGGCTTGGTTTATACGGGCCTAGTGGGCTTATTTAATTTACTTAATAAATTTTACTAAGTACTAGTAATTATGATTTATCTTTTAGGCTTATAGCTTAAGTTTTAATAAGCTTATAAATAAGTTTAGGGCTTATTTCCATTCGGCTTATTTATGGCTTATGGTGAGCTTATATGTCTCGGCTTATTTAGTGTTCTTAGGGCTTATATGAGCTAGCTTACACAAGTTTCTAAGTCTCGGCTTATATAAGATTTTAAGGCTTAAATGACTTGGCTTATATAAGATTTTAGGTCTCGCTTATATAAGTTTTTGGGCTTTTATGGCTAGCTTATATAGATCTATGCTTATATGACTTATGGGCTTATATAGGCTATGACTTATATGTTTTATGGGCTTTTATGACTAGGTTAACTATCTAGGGCTTACACTAAGTTCTTTAAGCATGTACTTACTAATCCTTAGTGTTTGCATAGTATTTGAAATAAATGGAAATGTTGTACAAAGAAAAATAGATGTGTGGTTTGGTTCTATCACACGTCTAAGGTAAAGGATGTGTGCTAGGTGTCTTGATTTCCTTATGCTTGCATAACTAAGCCTTAACATGTTAGTACATTCCTTTAATGCCCAAAAATGTACATACTAGGTCTTGGTTTTGGGTATGGCCGACGGTTTTGGCTTAGTCAAAGGAAAGGAGAGTGCTCAAATAGTGTATGGTTTAATAAGGTGTGTTGTAAAAAGTCTAGAAAGTCAAATTTATAATTGGTCATGGGTTTAAGTATGAAATGTTGTGTATATTGTGTACATTCGGCTAGTAAGTGAGCCTAAGGTAGTTTTATGTTTAAATCTTATGTCTAAGTATAGTTACTAGGTGTGTAGGTACAGTATTGTGTGAGTAGGTTTAAGTCTAGGTTGATTTTGGTTTAATTTTGGGATCCTTGGTGAAAGTATGGTCATAATTAAATGAGAAAATATTTTACTTTATTAAAAAGCAAAAAAACTTTGTTCAAATAAGTTAGAGTGGTTATAGGTAATGTTTAATAATAAAAACAGTTGATGTCGTATCGTAGTGTCATTCATGATGTGAGGAAAATATATAAATATATATTTTAAAGCTTAAAATAATTCTTAAGTAAATGTTATTAATTGTGATCATGAGTTTGGATTTTTATAAATCAATATGATGAATGCTTATGATTATAATTTCAGGTGACTTAGATGTCCAAAAGAAGTGATTGTTTACTGTCCCGCATGTCCATATAATGTAGTCATACAAATGTGGTTGTGTCCTTATGATTAAATACTCATAATCATAATGTAATGCTATGTGATCAAATGTTTCCATATTCTGATTTTTAAAATAATGTATGCTCATGTATGACGCATATGATTGCTCAAAAGTTTTCATGCAAAGGTGGTAATATATATACAGATATCATGAGGTGACGTGTACAATGATGACATAGTCAAAACCTGAAATTTACAGGTTTTACAGCATTAACCCGTTATTTTAGCTTTGTCCTCAAAGCTTAAGATGACGTTACTGATCAGGTGAACATGTGTGGGTACTTAGCTCTAAATGAGTCTTCGCGTTCCCAAGTGAACTCAGGACCTTTCCTGGAGTTCCATCGTATCTTAACTAACGGGATTTGGCTTCGCTTTAGCTTCTTGACTACTCTCTCCATGACTTCTACCGGTTCTTCTATGAATTGAAGTTTGTCATCAAAGTGGACTCCCTCCAACAACATGGCTAGCGGCTCATCTGCGTAGCATTTCTTCAGGTTTGAGACATGGAATGTAGAGTGTACCCGGCTGAACTGCTGGGGAAACTCTAAACGATAAGCGACTTCACCGATTCTGGAAATGACCTTGAAAGGTCCCACGTAACGTGGATTTAGTTTCCCACGTTTCCCCCAAATCGTACAACGCCCTTCCAAGGTGATACCTTTAGCATAACATGGTCACCTACTGCAAATTCCATAGGTTTCTGTTTTCTGTCTGCGTAGCTCTTCTGTCTATCCTGGGTAGCCTTAATTCGTTGTTTGATGAGAGTGATCTTCTCAGTCGTCTCTTGGATTAGTTCAGGTCCAGTCAGCTGAAATTCCCCCACCTCTGCCCAGCATACGGGTGATCTACACTTGCGGCCATAGAGGGCCTCAAATGGTGCTGCTTTGATACTGGCATGGTAGCTGTAGTTGTAGGAGAATTCAACTAATGGTATATGTTCGACCCATCCTTTCCCAAAGTCGATCACGCATGCCCTTAGCATGTCTTCTAGGGTTTGGATTGTCCGTTCACTCTGACCGTCAGTCTGCAGATGATATGCGGTGATCATGTCCAAGTTTGTTCCTAAACTTCGTTGGAAAGCCTTCCAAAAGTTTGACGTAAATCTACCATCTCGATCACAAATGATTGAGACTGGTATACCATGTCTAGTCACGATTTCCTTCAGGTACAACTTGGCTAGCTTGTTTAGAGAGTCATTTTTTCTGATGGGCAGGAAATGAGCTGATTTTCTGAGTCGATCAACGATTACCCAAATTATATCGTAACCGTGAGATGAAGTAGGAAGTTTGGTAATGAAGTCCATGGTGATGTTGTCCCATTTCCATTTTGGTATTTCAGGTTGGACTAACAAACCAGATGGCCTCTGATGTTCTGCCTTCACTCTGGCACAAGTCAGACATTTTTTCACGTATGTGGGAATGTCTGCTTTCATGTTCGGCCACCAATATAATTTCTTCACGTCCTGATACATCTTTTTAGATCTGGGATGTATGGAGTACTTGGACTTATGAGATTCGTGCATGATCACGTTTCTCAAGTCTCCGTAACATGGTAACCAACTTCTTACGTGCAAACATAACGTTCTGTCTGCTCTAGCTTCCAACTTCTCTTTGCTTAGGTCAGTCGTAAGCATTCCTCTTATGTCTTCCTTTCCGATTTTTTCAGGCTTCTATGCTTGGAGTTGAGCCTCTAATATCTGATTGGGTAGATCCAAGCTAATGGTCATAACTAGGGCTCGAACTCTCATGGGAGGATCAGTTCCTTTTCGACTTAGTGCATCTACAACTATGTTGGCTTTACCTGGGTGGTATTTGATGTCGTAGTCGTAGTCACTGAGCAACTCTATCCAACGACGTTGCCTCATGTTCAGCTCCTTCTGTCTAGGATATGTTGCAAACTCTTGTGATCGGTATGCACTGTGCACTTTGTTCCATACAAGTAGTGTCTCCAAATTTTCAAATCAAAAACTACAGATCCAAGCTCTAGATCATGAGTAGAGTAATTCTGCTCGTGCTTCTTCAATTGTCTTGAAGCATAGGCAATAACTTTCTGTCTCTGCATTAATACAGCTCCTAAGCCTTTGTGTGAGGCGCCGCAGTAGACAACGAAGTCTTCGTTGCCTTCTGGTAGGGCTAAAATGGGTGCACTGCACAATTTCTTCTTAATGGTTTGGAATGCAGCCTCTTCTTTTTCTCCCCAATCAATTTTTATGCCTTTCTGAGTAAGCTTCGTCATAGATTTTTCTATCTTAGAAAATCCTTCTATAAATCTCCGGTAGTAACAGGCAAGACCTAAGAATTGGCGAATCTCCTTTGGTGAAGTGGGTGATGCCCAATCCTTCACAGATTCGACTTTCGCGGGGTCCACTTGAATTCCTTTGTTATCGATCACATGACCGAGGAAATGCACTTTAGGAATCCAAAAATCACACTTTGAGAATTTTGCGTACAACTTCTCTTCCTTAAGTAATTTTAGCACTTGAGCAAGATGTTCTCCTGCTCTTGCTCATTCTTGGAGTAGATGAGTATGTCGTCGATAAACACGATCACGAACTTATCCGGATAGGGTCTGCACACTCGATTCATGAGGTCCATGAATATGGCTGGAGCGTTGGTCAGTCCAAATGGCATGACTTGAAATTCATAATTACTGTAACGAGTTCTGAAAGCTGTTTTCGGTATGTCTTCTTCCTTGACCCTCAACTGGTGATACCCCGATCGTAGGTCGATCTTGGAGTATACACTTGATCCTTGTAACTGATCAAATAGGTCGTCGATTCGTGGTAGTGGGTAACGATTTTTCACAGTTAACTTATTCAGTTCTCTGTAATCGATACACATTCGAAAAGATCCATTTTTCTTTTTGATAAAAAGCACTAGAGCTCCCCAAGGTGAGGAACTGGGTCTGATAAAACCTTTTTCTGAAAGTTATTGAAGTTGTTCAGCGAGTTCCTTCATCTCGGTTGGTGCTAATCGGTATGGTGCTTTAGCTACAGGTCCAGCTCTTGGTATCAAGTCGATTTGAAATTCCACTTGACGAGTCGGAGGTAAACCAGGTAAGTCGTCTGGGAAAACTTTGGGATAATCACGGGCAATTGGTACGTCCTTGATTTGTTTCTTCTTTGGTTCCTCTTCCTTTTCGGTTTTTGAAATATGTGCTAAAAAGATAGGGCATCCTTTTAGTATATATTTCTGGACTTTAGTGCATGAGATAACACTCAGTCTGGTGTAAGTTCTATATGAATTTCCTTCTCCTCGGACAATTAGATTTTCTTTTCCCCATGGTATACGGACTAGCTTTTCGTCGCACACAATGGTTGCGTGATATTTGGCTAACCAATCCATACAAATGATGACGTCGAAACTACCCAAACTTACAGGTATCAAGTGAATACTGAACGGATGATTTAGAAGATTTAAGGTACAACCTCTTAAAATATTGTTAGTTTCAATGATTTTACCGTCTGCTAACTCGACTCTGTAACAGTCATCTAACGGTGTAGGTGTGATGTCTAGTAAGCTACTAAACTCTGTGCATATGAAACTCCTATCGGCTCCCGTATCAAATAAAATAGTTGCATAGCGATTGTTTAGAAGGAACGTACCGGTAACCACATTGGAGTCGGGGTTGGTCTTGGTGTCTCCTATAACATAGACTCTAGAAGGTGCTCCTCCTCTGTTCTCATTCCTAATTGCTCGCTTTGAGAAATTAGGCTTGATGTGTCCGATTTCCCCGCAACCATAGCAACGAACTTCCCTACGAGCCATGCTACCGCTGCCAGTGTGCTGGCGGTTTCCCTGCTGTCCATTTCTGCGGAAGTTCTGACTGTTTCCATTGTGGGGCCTGTAGTTGGTACTGGAGTTGTTCCTGATGGCTGGAGCATGGGTATTGCCATGTCCGGGTCTTCGGCATTCAGCAGTAGAGAAATGATGGAAATTGCACTTGGAGCACTTTGGCTTGTTGCCTGCATATGGTGGTGGTGCTGAGGAAACAACACTACAGATCTGGCCCAAGTTTTGTCTCTTTGGTGGCTGGGCCTGATGATGATTACGGTAGTTCTACTCAACTTTTCTCTTGTACTCTGACTGTCTAAGCACATGATCACGTCCCCGTTTGTTCATCAACTCCGTGGCAAATTCTATGGCACCCTCGACCGTAGTGTGTCGGGATGCGAGTACACTGTCATGAACAGAGTCAGGAAGTCCACTGACGTACTTTTCTATCTTGTCCTTCACGTCAGGGAACATTCGAGTACACATCAAAGTCAGCTCCTGAAATATCTGATTGTAAGCTGTGATGTCATGATTTGAGCATTTGAGGTTCCACAACTCAATCTCTAGTTTCTTGATTTCACCATGAGGGTAGTATTTCGTGGTAAGTCTTTCTTTAAATGCATTCCAGGTCATCCCATAGGCTTCATCATGCCCACGGGTAGCAACTAGAGAGTTCCACCAGGTGAGAGCATGTTCCAAGAGAGTGCAGGTGGCAAATTTCACCTTGTTTTCTCCCGTGCAATCACTAATGCGGAACATTGTCTCGGTCCTTTCGAACCATTGCATGAGTTATACTACCCCTTCCTTGCCCTTGAAGTAGCTGGGCTTGCATTTCAGGAAGTCGGGATAGGTACACCCTCTGGCAGTTCGATCTCTGGCATTTGAGTTTTGGTTGTCGCCCTGGTTTCCGCTAGGGTGTGTTTCCCTGGCGGCTAGGGCATCAGCAATGCCTTGACCGATAAGCACTCTAAGTTGTGCTTCTAAAATAGTCGCTCAGGGAGTAGCGTCAGGATTCTGTCGAGTGACTCTTTGTGCCATTGTTCTATCATACACAAAGATGAGATTTGTCAGTTGGTCAGTAGGAGTATTATATTAAGCTGCATGAAAATGGGTATGCATAGAATTCACAACAAATTGGATAACCTGTCAAGAGTTCATGATACTATAAATTCAAACAAACAAGTAAGTGATAATATGTCAATACTGGTGAACATCAATATGATACAAATACAACCAATCTAAGACAGAGATACAACAATCCTGTCTGAGATAGTGGTACACATGTTTGTAGTACAACAAAAGATAACCTACCTACTAAGGTTAGGTGTTACGATACAGATACAACTGAAATGAAAATGTAAGTACAAAAGACCTAAATCATGCGAGCTGAGATGCAACTCAATGCTTGTCATGATGTACAAAGGAATCTAGCTTATACTAGTATGGCTGTCTGCAGGTGCGGGTGGTCCAGCTGGTGGTGTGAGTGCACGATCATCCTACATGTGAATCATCGCTCTCCTGGTCTCTCGGGAGAATCTCATGGTCTCGAGCAACTGGTGCTGGCGTGCAGTATCGACACTCCGTAGATGATCCGTCTCTGCTATGACTCCCTGGTGGTGAAGATCTGCCAGGTCTATGAAAGTCCGGAAGGTCTCCTCCTGCGTGAGGATGGCAGCCTGGGTCTCGTACGAGTGACCCTCTAGTGAAGCTAGCCGGTAACAGAGGTAAGCAACCTCATCCAACAACCACTGTATGGTCCCCTGGGTCATACCCAAAGAACTCTGAGTGGTGTGTGACTCACCTGCCACAGTCCAGTAGAGATAACTAAATCTCTCCTAAAGTACGGCGCGACCCTACTGGTCCACCTGTAGTAGGGCATGAATAAGTGTAGTATCTTGCGCTTTTCGGGCCACAAGTGCGTCGACCTGTGCCTGTAAGGCGCCAAGACTGGCCTGTCCAACTCCTGATCCCTCTCCTATCTCGAAGGTCGAGTCAGGAATAGAATCACGCCTCCTCTTACGAGGTGGCAAAGCACTGGTGGGGTAAATGTGATGTGTAGAAGGTGGTGGCAAAGGTGGTAAGGAAACCTGATCCATCTCCCTAGGAGAAGATGTAGGTACTACTAGAAGTGGTGAAGTAGGGGATACAGTAGGTGGTGATGGGGTAGGTGAATCCGAAAGTATAATGACTCCCTCTGGCTGGTCATCTCTGGACCCAGTGTCAGATGTAGGTCCAGCAAGTACCGATGTCGCCGATAATGGTGCGATGGTAGGAGCCATGAGCTCCTCGAATGTAGTCACAATGGTAGGTGTCGTCATGATATCTGAAAATAGCATTTCAAAGTTGAGTAAGTTTTTAGCTTACATAATTCAAAAAGTTTTAAAAGCATATGCGATGCGGTTTATGTCTTTTAACTATGCTCGCTAAAAGTATGAGTAGATACTAGGTGATTTATTAACTCAAAGGTTATAAATCTGTGTGAGGTTAGTTCATATAATATGTATGCTCTATATGCTATATGCCTAACTTATAAAGGTTCCCCAAAAATCAACTTTCTTTTTATTTCATTGATTTTTAAAATTTCAGTTATAGTCCATTTTAAAAATTTTATTTTATTTTTTAAAAACTTTATTATCAATCTGGTTCTCTATAACTATGCGCTCTGATACCATGTCTGTAACACCCCCATGATGGTCAAATGCAGCGGAATAGTACTTGGGGTGTTACTTGGGTGGATCGATAGCACACAGTATATAGAGCAATGATCATAATAGTCATTTAAAACACATTACATGAATTAATTGTACACACTTAGTATCTTGTCTGTAAAACCACATTTATTATAAAACTGAAGTAAATATCCCAGCCCGATGGTAAACATGATGCTTCCTATAATGCTGGAATCCAATGCATGAACCTGCTTTATATTCCTGAGAAAACATATAGAGTAAAATGTGGGGATCAACACGAAGTTGGTGAATTCATAGGTTTAGTTAAATAAATAAATTACTAATATGCCAAACACCACGATCATAGTAGGACAATCACAGCCCAATACTATAGTAGTTCCTACTGCCCTGTAATAGAAGCTAGACAAATGATGCTCAGTACGCCCATTTGGGTCTATCCTGATGATGTTCACTCAGTCCGACAATGAAATAAACCTGTTTTTTGGCCTAAGCGTTTCGTGATAGCAAGTCATGCAGGCCGGGTGTTGTCAATACCCGAATAGATCTATTCATACATTTCACGCTACACTATTAACTATTACAGTCCACAGGTATGGGGCAAACAATAGGCAATAAATGTTTGTTGTTATTAGTGCGTGTTTGCATATTTAAATATATATAGTTTTTGTATATTTTCTCCCCCAGTTATAAAATAGTAAAGATGGGGCAATGAACTCACCTTAGTGGTAATGATGTGGGGATGATGTCACTGAATAAACTGGCACAGTATGATCACGAACTGTAGAAATTACCTAAGTAATTTTAAGTGCCTTAGTAAATGAAAAATAACAATGCATGATGAATGTACGGGTGAAAATGCATGATCACGAATCAATAAGCTATTACGATTGTTTAAGTGTTTACACTTATAGTGACTTGTAAATATATATATTTTTAGTTTCTAAAAATATATATAAATTGACTAGTAAGAAGGGGCAATAAATTAAATAAATAGTTTTCTATTGCATTTAATTTATTGTAAGAAAATAAAATACTTATAAATTTTCTCAAGGCTTCAAAAATATAATTAACGTGATTTGTCAGTTTACAAGGTTTCGCGGATAAACTTAGTAATTTATCTAATTATCCAAATGACCAAGTTAATTCATCAATAATATAATTTATTAATATTTTTAATTAACTTAAATTTACACTTTAGTCCTTGTTAGTATAACAATTTCCAAAAATAACCTTTAAGGCTTCGTTCGTTAAATATATCGCGTCGTTAGTCCTTGTCCGTTTTATTTATTTTTCAAAAACGCCCCTAGGGCTTATAAAACTTTGGGAAATGACAAAACACCCCCCCATGTCTCGGAAATAACTAAATAGAAGGTTAGGGTTTGTTTTATGTTTTCAAAATGACACTTTTGGTCCTTGAAGTCTCGAAATATTTAAATATAAGGTTAGGCTTTGTAATAAGTTTCCAAAAGTGTCAATAATAACCCTTGAAGTCTCAAAATATTTAAAAGGAAAACTAGGGCTTATATTAAGTTTCAATAATGGCATAATTAGTCATTGTGGTTTTGTTTAGCTCACGGCTTCAACATACACGCACCCTATACTTTCAAAATTTACATTTTTGGTCCTCCTACTTCTTAAAATCACGAAGTATATATATAAGTTTTATTAAGTTACATATTTGACCCTAACTTTCACCCATTGGCTAAAAGTGCACGAAAAGTCTCCAACTATAGGTTTTGGGCTTGGTTGGCCCAATAGGGTCTCGGCTTGGTTTATACGGGCCTAGTGGGCTTATTTAATTTATTTAATAAATTTTACTAAGTACTAGTAATTATGATTTATCTTTTGGGCTTATAGCTTAACTTTTACTAGGCTTATAAATAAGTTTAGTGCTTATTTCCATTCGGCTTATTTATGGATTATGTCACACACGTGAATTTTAAATCTATTTAATTTACGTGAAACACGATAGTTCGGGTTAGACTTGTGTGTCTATTGACGTTCCCGATTGATTTCACGTAATTGTGTTATGAATTTAAATTTTGTGAATGACGTTCATAAGAATTTTTATTTTGATGAAAGTTAGTTTACTAACGTTGCGCGATAAGGACGATTTTTATAGAACCGACGTTTATTTATATCAACGTAATTTAATTTATTAGTTTACTACGTTTACGACACACTTAGAAGTTACCCATTTTCTCCTCAAACTAAATTTGTTAAACCACTACTAGTTGAGATATCCTAAACTTAAAAATTCTCATAATACGTCTAAACCTTTCACTACATTTTCAAATAAGTTAAACTTTACAATTTTTTTTTTAAAACAAAACTCACAAATAAACCTTTGGCTACAACACTCACACCGGTCCCCATGCCTTTGCTACAACCCATGTTTTTCTTTTGTACAATCCCACAATTTTGAATTCAAAATGAACACACACTCCAACAAATGCAAGTACTCTACTTTTCTCTTTTTCTTTCCTGCTACCCGTCGCCCTCACTGTGTTTTGTCTTTCCCATGCTTATCACAATAAACCATGGTACTTTCTAGTTAAGAAATTTGGTCCCAAGCTAACCAAAAGCCTTAGAAACCCTAACTAGGACTCGTTACTTCCCTTACTACGCTTACCCCCTATAAATAACAACTCATCTACACCAAAATACTCACACATAACATATACTACTCCTACCCACTGTTGAATAGCCCAGCCGCTGCCAAGAATGAATCGAAGGATGCCTTGCCGGGTTTAGTATAGTAATTGGTCGAGAGCTTTATTGATATCATCCCGGGTTAGAATAAATAATGTCCAGACTCGTTCGTCACATCGCTTGTGTAGCTTAGGACCCTTGTAAGTTTCTAAATACCTTGTTTATCTTGTTTTGGTTGATAATCATATACTTGCTACAAACTTTTGAGAACTAAAAACTTACATTGAACTAGTCATGGGTTAGGGTTGATGTGATAATCATCTGATGGCCAAAAACCAACAAGACTAATGACCTTCTTGCTATGTAACATATTTGATTTCATAGGGGAGTATCATATGTGATTTTTCGCGAGTTTATAAGTACTAAATGACCATTGTTGTTCATAAATGTGTCGAGTGATTCGTAAGTAACCATAAGAAAGCAAACGAATGCATAAAAACCCTAATACCAACAAACTTTTAAACCTTGTATACATGAGTGACTATGGTCTCTTATATGTGTTTGCCACGTGAATCCCCATGATCATGATATGTTTATTTGCTTACTTATTGGTACCATGAGGAACATAAGACATGAAACTATAAAGGTGTATGTGAATATAACGTCAAAAGGATCCAGGGTATCTATTGTGTGATCTTTATGATTGTCCATGCATGCATGTAAATGACCCCTCCTAGCCCACGCAACCAAGACATTGTGTTAAATATGCGTATGCTCAAAACAGTGGGTGTGGTATGCAATGTATATGTGACCAAAGCAGTGTGTGAATATAAACCCTATGAACGACCCCTAGCTAAAATGTGTGTATGTGTCCTGCGTGAAAACAGTAGCCGAGAAACAGTAAGCAATAAGAAAATAAGTGAGGCATGTTTGTATGCATGTTGAAATTCTGCGTATGAGAATGAACCAAGTATATGTGTGTGTTCGAGCAGGTGTGCGTGCGTGCGGGTGTGTAATCTAAACTAAATGGTTGAGTCAGCAGGTTATAACCATCCAATATAACTATGTAGCTAATATATGTGTGCATTTCGTGAGGGTACTCAAGGAAACCAGAAAACCACTGTTAAGTGAATGAGTTAGAGTAGGGTGTTGCGTGTTTTATCCTCCTTGTGTGTAAAGAGTATGTACTGCGTGTATGTGTGTGTGAAAAGTGAACACAAAAAGAGAAAGGAACAATGTGAATTATTATTGTATGATAGTGTGTGTAAGTAACATGCTGCGAGCAGTAAGCAAGCAACAGCCAATCCTCTTTCATCTTTCAAACGAGCCATATTCAAAAAGTACTTTGCGTGTCGTATGTATTAAAGGGTGCATGTACCATGTGGTATATATGAGTCTTGCATGCATGTAACAAAACTTTACATCAAAATGAATCCCAGTACTTAAAGTAGGGTGTGTGTCAAGCGTACTACCGAGAGTCAAAAACAAGCAAATAAAGATGTCTAAGTGTGGTACTTATGCGTTGCGTATGGGTCTAGATCAAATGGGTTTCACTTTGAAAATAAAATGTGCGCGTGGGTACATGAGCAACAGAAAACGAAATATAAAAACCCTCCTTTTGTTTATGTCATGTTTTTCGTGTGTATTATGCAGGAATGATGTGAACACAAACAAGTTTAGATACCAAAAAGGGTTGTCTTTTTCTTTTGGGTCTGTGTAAAGCAAGAAGATCAACAAACTGTTTCATCATTTTGAAAATAAGTATGTGTGACGATATTAAAATAAAGAGAGTACTACCCATTTGAGTAAGAATGAGAACTAATGACTAGCTAGTACTAGGGAGTGACAAGTAAATGGCCATATGACAAAAACTTGGACCATGGCTTGCGTTGGAACTGTTGTAACAGGAAAGAAGAAACAAAAACTTGTCCCCTCTCTATAATATAAAAGTAAGTAGAGTAGGGATAGAAGCATACTATGTAGAATGATTTAAATAGCAAGTGAAAACACAAAGTGAACTAAAAACATTTGTATTCCAAGTTTGATTATGTGTACACTTGGTTTAATAGTTCGACTCACATAGTCACCTTGGCGCCAGATTTTAGCTTAGCAAACGACTTCAACAAATTAAACTAAACATATGACATAAATGTCAACGTGGCCTAGTTTCCAAAACAACTTTCGGTTTGTCTTAAAGTTAAGTAATAAACCCGTAATAAATTTACAAAGATGGTCGATTTACACTTGTACAAAATTGGACCTTACTTGTTTTTGTTTACGAGTGAACTACTTTGCATAATTATTTGCTAGACTTAGAGACTTCATTAAAATGCGATATTTATCAAATATCGAATATCTCGCGGCCTAGTTTTTAGGATGCGAACCCGTTTATTTTTCGGACTATTATTAAACAAGTTATCGAGACCCAAAGTTGACCCCATGACTAAAATGGTTGAACGAGAAAAATGTATAAAAACATTTTATAAATCTATAGCAAGTATTAATTATCAACCAAGTGCATTGTACATTATTATTTATTGTATTTAGCCTAAGTACGAATATTTTACTTAGGTTACGAGTAGATCGTTCGCGCATTGTTTTGCGTGCCTTGATATTCCGTGCTATCCTTGTTGATCATATTTACCTACTTCATCGAGGTGAGTTTCATAGCCCCACTTTTAATTGTTTTAACTATTTTGGGGTGAGAACATTGCTTGTTTTAAACGGATGAACATAAGTGCTAAAACTTGATATGTTTGCCTACATGATGTCTAAGTAGCGATATCCCTAGATGCTTTAGCCCACTATCGTGAACCGTTAATTACTTTGTGTAAGCGCGAATGTTATGGATAGATCTATTGGGATTGACATCCCTATCTAATGTTGGTTGTGTGACCAAATTAGATACACTTACATTTGAGTCGTTACAAATGCTTTGGGATAGGCATTTGCTCGGGCTCTCATTATACCTTGTTGGTTGGTTAACGCTTCGGTGTCACGAGCTTAGACGTAGGAATACAAACGTATACTATTTTGATTATAGCCATGTCTTGGTTATATGCCGGTTGCCTTGAAAATCTTATGGTTCATCACACTATTTAAACTTAAACCTATGAACTCACCAACCTTTGTGTTGACGCTTTAGCAATGTTTTTCTCAGGTATCAAGACGGAGGAGTGACGTGGTTATGCATGGGAGATTTTTAAATGAAAATGGTCGTGACTAGTGTATGAATATTTGGATCAATGTGAAAGTCTTTTGAAACAATGTTTTATTACGATCTTGTGTAATTCGCTTCCGAAACAAGTTTTATGCTTTTAATTAAATTAAAACGGCTTTTAAATAGTCGTTCTTTGTATCTATGTCTTGTGATAGTCATGACCGTCGCACCCCATTGTGTTGTATTACTCTGATAAATTGGGGGTGTGACAGATTATTGGTGAGCTTATATGTCTGGGCTTATTTAGTGTTCTTAGGCTTATATGAGCTAGCTTACACAAGTTTCTAAATCTCGGCTTATATAAGATTTTAAGGCTTAAATGACTTGGCTTATATAAGATTGTAGGTCTCGGCTTATATAAGTTTTTGGGCTTTTATGGCTAGCTTATATAGATCTATGCTTATATGACTTATGGGCTTATATAGGCTACGACTTATATGTTTTATGGGCTTTTATGACTATGTTAACTATCTAGGGCTTACACTAAGTTCTTTAAGCATGTACTTACTAATCCTTAGTGTTTCGAAGCAAGGGTGTCCATGAACACCATATAAGCCGTGGGCTTATATGTTGTTAATGACTTGTCTAAGAGTATTATATGTATGCATGTATTCCTAGCTTCATTTTCATAGCTTTTACATGCATGACAAGTAAAATGAGTAAGGAAAAGGTTTAGGGAGGTCTCATACTTACTTGTTCTTAGAAAAACGTGGTAATGACTATGTATTAGGGCTTCTAGGCGTCGGCTTTTCTTACACGTGACCTAAGGAGATCTTGGACTTGTCTTGAATGCTAAAAATATCTTGTATACTTGCACTAAATGCTTGAGAAGACCATGAACATGTAGAAGTAAATGCTTGATTTTTGTCTAGGCGTTTTGTGGAGGGGATATCCGAATGTTGGAAGTGTAAGTGATATGTGAAGTTCAAGTGCTTAACTAAATATCTAAATGTGAGATTGAGGGGTGTGGTTCGGGGTATGTACACGCCAAGAGAGAGTGTATGGCTAATAAAGTGGATTTGATGTGTACTAGGTAAGTACAAGGTTTAATGAGCAACAATATGTACACTTGACCCCTAAGGCCTTCTTGCCGTCGCATATATGCATGACTAGGGGACTGTTGAACACGTAATTATTCGTGGTTTTAGTGCTAATCTCCCTTCGTTTATGGCATAATAAATAGCAAAAGTGTACTTTTAGTGCATATATCGTTTAAAATGTGTTATTTATTATTGTAGGTACGGATATGAAGAAAAGGAGCAAAAACGAAGCCAAAGAGCCAAAAACGAGCACAAGATATGGGAAGAGCACGAAAAATCGAGTTTGACGGTGCATTCATGTTTTATTGAGTCGGTCCGACACCATTTAAATGGGTCGAACCGACCCATTATTATACAATTAACAAGCTGCTGGCCCAAAACACTACAACCCATAAAAACAAGATCAGCCAAAATGCCTCAGGCCCAACAGCAGAATATGGATATGACGCAACAGCCCAGCAAGGCCCAAAATGGGAATGAAAAGATCAGATATGGTGGCTTATTCTCTACGCAGCATCAAAAAAAACAATAGATACTTTTCTACTTTTTTTTGGCTGCATTTTTTCTTATTAGTTTTAGGATAGTTTTTTTTCTGTTGCAATTTCATTTCTTTAATAACAAAACCTACGTTGAGCTTCATCTAATTGGAGGAATGAATCTTATCTTCACTTTTTTTTATCCCCTGCGTAGATATATTTTTTTTAGTTTAGGACAGAAAATAGTTTTTTAGTTTTTAATAGATCTAGTTTGTTTTTTCTTTCTGCTTTTTCTTTATATCCAATCCTTAAGATTCCAGATTTGGATTCAATTATATAAGTTGCAGGTTTTGTTTCGATTCGAATTTTGTTTATTTTTAGTTAATAGATTCATATTTTGTGGGTGAATTTTCGATGGTGTATATTAGAGGTTGATGATAATTTAGAGTTTTATATTGATTCGGTTGTGAGGAGGCTTCGATTCACTGTCTTCTTTTCTTTCCTCATTTCTAGTTGATATCATGGGTAAATAAGCTATTGTGACAGCTTATTTTGGTTGTTTAATGATGTTAAGGTAGTTTATATTTATTAGTCAACCACTCAATATAGCGAGTTAAAAAATACGTTATCAGTGGTCATTTGAGGTTTTATTTTGGAAAGGATTATAAGGAGGATTTAAATATTAAAACAAGTATAGTGTGAATGGGATTTGAAGTAACGCCTACTAGCTCTAACAATTTGTGTTTTTCCACTATGCTAGTTCTAATTCTTGCCATAATTTACATT
The DNA here is from genome assembly GCA_025667525.1 of Glebionis coronaria. Classification (NCBI taxonomy): domain Eukaryota; kingdom Viridiplantae; phylum Streptophyta; class Magnoliopsida; order Asterales; family Asteraceae; genus Glebionis; species Glebionis coronaria. The sequence goes on along the minus strand of CM046880.1, from coordinate 33,392,772 downwards.
TTCTAGTTAGTATTGGTAAGAACAACTAGTTAAAATAGTTAATATCTGTTTAGTTTAAATGGTTAAAGTTTTGAGTTTAAATTAGTTAAATAGTAAAAAAAAGGTATTTTAAATAATTTAATAAATTTGGGTTTTTAATAAAAATAGTTTTTAATAAAGTTTTATAATGTCGTTTATCTTAATTGTCGTTAACGTTTTATGTTTTATGTTATCTCGGCGTATCCGGTTCATATCTTTTGGCGAGGAGCTTTACGGGTCTTTTAGCTAGATTAAGTTTTAATGTTTAAAGCTCGATTTGTTTTTATCTCGTTAGTTAGTCGATAAAATTTACAACTTTATCGGCTAATTAGTTTGATAAAAACTTTGAAAGCTATAAGCTTTTGATTAAATTTAGTTATTAGATCGGGTGTTTAATTTTTCGTCTCCGGTTCATCATTCCGGGTTAAATTCTATATCTCTTTTATTGCCATTCATTAGTTTTTATATTATTATTATTGTTGCCTTGTTCATGTTTAGCTTTATTGTCGTGATTTGAGTAGTTTTGATTATAGTTGTTTAGTTGCATCTTTCTTGTCATTATTATTATTTTAGATATCTCTCGCTTTATAATTGTAGTTAAATTTTTATTCTTATCGCTTTTATATATTTTAACTATTTAGTCGTTTAAATTAGTTGATTTAAATATTAAAATCAAAACCCTTTTTATTCGAGCATCAAACTTTAGACATAAACGCGGATTTCCATTCACACTTCGCCGGAACTACGATAACCTTCGGGTTTGTACTCCAAAAGACTACATTAAAATGGCGCCGCTGCCGGCTTTGTGTGTAGCGATGTTTGTGTTGTGTTTTTAGTTAGTGACTTGAAGATCCTTTTTTTTTGAAAGTTTATTTTCTTATTTGTATATATATATAATAAAAAAAATTTAATATCAATATATATATATATATATATATATATATATATATATATATATATATATATATAAAATTTATAAAAACCAAAAATATTTTCTTATTTTATTTTATTTTCTTTATTGCTATATATATCATAAAAAAAAGTTTTAAAAAAATATTCTTCTTTATCTTCTATCGTGTTTAATTCTTTTTCTCAGCCCTTCTTATTTTTAATTCTTCATGGATTCATATTGTATTGGGTGTGGGTCGTCTGATAGTCAATCATGTTATTGGTGTTCATGCGAGCGGTGCGGTATGGCTATCCCTAATCACGAATTTGGACATTGTTCATTTTGCAATTGGACCAATTCATACTTCACCTCTAATGACACTATCTCACCCTCTTCCATATATGACGATCCGTATCCGCAACATGCACCGGGTTTTTCTCAATACCCGTGTTGCAATCATTGTGGGGGCCCTCACGATACTTCTTATTGTCAGCCAATGAATTATTATGAGCCAAATCCGTGTCCTCATTTTTCTTCACCGATGGATTATTATGAACCAAATCCGTGTTCTAATTTTTCTCAACCGATGAATTACTATGAGCCACATCAGTGCTATAATTCTGGTTTTCAAAATTTTGAGCCCCCACAATACACCCTCGATCATCAACCTTCTATTGGAATGTGTGAAGAAGAACGAGCCAATTTTTTGAATACACTTCAATACGTTCAACAAGAATTAGCTAGCATACGCGAAGCAAGAGAGGAAGAAAAGCGACAGCGACAAGAGCAAGTATCTAATCTTAGTGCTTTTACCTCTACGTCTCGTGTGATTCCTTATTGTTATGATGATGACGAGGATAATATTTACTATCTCAATCCATCATGTGAGACTACCACTCCTATTCTTGATTCTTCCACTACGGAGACCGATGCCTCTCTCATCATGGGGGATGAGGGTCTTATCACTATTCCTTGTGACGAGACTCTTATTCCAATCCAAAGTGAGCCTACTTCCGATAGTGACAGTGAGTGTGAATCTTTTTCGAGTGATGATTCATTACCTCCCACCGACATCTTGGGAGATGATTCTTTGGCTTTCTCTAATCCTCTTTTTGATCTCGATGATGATTTTACTTCTAGTGATGACGAGTCACTATCCGATGAAGACGTTCAGAAGGAAAATTTCAAGATTTATTCGAACCCTTTATTTGATTTTGATGACGCCTACATCTCTAGTGAGGTGAATCCTCTCTTTGAAGAGGGGATTGAGGACATTGATAGCTCCGACTCTCTTGCTATTGATCCCATCGTAGAGGAGGTGGAGAGATTTGACCCTACCTTCCGTTTGATTCGGTTTGGAGAGGTGACGCGGGTGGTAGATATGTCTTCTGATATTTCTCATATTATGTTGCCACCCCGTCCTACTGCGTGCACACCCAAGCAGGTGATGTATCGCTTTTACTCGCCTCATTTCATACCGGGAAATGAGGATGAGTGTTTTGATCCTGGAGGAGACGTTGATGTTGCTATTTCTTGTGATGTTTTACCGGTTATCCCATCAACTCTTGATTTGAGTTTCTATCAAGTGTCCTCGGGTGACACTTTGATATCTTTTTCTCCCACCCTCCCGCCCTTGGTGAAGATGAGTATTCTTAAGGATCGCCTTTATACCTATTTCTCGTATGTTATAAGAATCCTTCTGCTTTTCTTCACTTATACTGTGGATTCTTCTTCTTTATTCTCATCCGGTAATGAGGATAAGATTTTTGACCCTGGCATATCTGTTTTGAGCCAGTGGTGATTCTCTTGCTCCCCCATGGACCATTTAATTCGGGGTCGAGTCAGGCTCGTGACTCGGTTAACAAAAACAAGCGCTTCTCGGGAGGCAACCCGATGATTTATCTATTTTATCTATTTTTTAACATAAGTGTAGGAGCGTGCTTCTCTCCATGTGTGCTTGTTGGTATTTCTTTTTGTGTGCAGGGTTCCCTTGGATCGAGAAGACTTTCAGAGGGTTGATGTTGCTGTTTTCCATCATCTTCTCCATTTAGTCTCCGATCGATCTTCATGTCTATATCAGGGGAGTACTCAGTTCTCATCTTTATCCTTACATGTCTGATTGTGTTCTCCTTCTTACACTTGGAATTCTAGCATTAGCCTTTTGTTTTCTTAAGTGTAGGGGTGGCACCTTATCACTTTTGAACATTGAGGCCAATGTTCGGTTCTAAGTGTAGGGGGGTTTATATCATATTGATCATATTCATGCCTACTTGTTTGCCCTCTTGCATCCTATTTTGATCAAATGTCTGTTTGTTTTTATTTTATTTTATTAATCATAATAAAACGTTTTTGACCGTGCGTGATTGACTTGTCCCATAGGCTAGAACAAAGGGGATCCCGACTCTGCCTGAGTGTTGATCTGGCTGCTCCCTTAACTTTTAGACTGAGCTTTTAGAAATTGTGCAAATAAAAATGCTAAACGTGAAGTAGTTGGTTCTCTTTAGAGCTTATATGAATAACCTATGACTTTTCCTCCTAGATTATAACTAGATTAAATAAGTGTGTTTTTTTTCAAGCCTTTGAACGTTAAAAATTGTGTTGTTATGCAAAAATAAATTCTTATGCAATTTTGATATAGAGTCCTAGTTCAACTTTTTATTTAAATTTGAGTGAAAGCATACTTTCTTAAATTTGAAATAATGTTGCGTGAATAAATATGTTGAAAAAAAAATTGAAAAAAAGAGAAAAAGAAAAAAAAAGCAAAAAAAAAAATTTGAAAAAAAAGAAAAAAAAATATATGAATAAGAGTTTTATGTTTTTGTTTCTTCAATTATAATTGTGAGAAACTTGCTTTTTCTCAAATTTAAATCCGAAGTTGAACTAGAATTCGTCAATTTTTTATAAGAGTTTAGACGGTAATTGAGAATGTAGAAGTCAAAGGTCCCGTGAGCTCCGATACTATTCTCGAGGGTGTAAGAACCTAGCCTCCTAAGCTTTCCTAAAGGACAAGCTGAGAAGAAAGTCGCTACATGGAGTGATCTCTCCTTTGAATCTACAATCTCTAATTACCGTCGTTGTTTTTTCATCTAAGTGTCTTTTATTAGCTTAGCGGCGATTTCAAGATCTTTGATTTCAAAATCCCGCCAATCCCGGTACTATTCTCCGTGGGGTGTCAAAAGCCCGGGCACTTAACCGATTAGGTTGGGACGTCCCGAGAAGAAAGCCGCTACATGGGAAAGGCCATTTTTGAATCTTAAATCTCGTCATTTTCGGTGAGTTTAATAGTCCACTTAGATGATTAGCAACCATAACAAATGTCGATTTGAACGATCAAAACTTTGAAAATGAGCACACTTGCCTAGTCTTTTATAATTATAGGAGTAAAAAGTTATGTTTACATAGGTTATTAGTATAAGTAGTGTTAGCATTTTGACAAAATGTTTGCACAAGGAATTTTAGCTTAGTTGGGAGTAATAAAAAGAGGATGACGATCTTTATTCCCTGGCGACACCCAGTTTGCGTGTTTCCCGTTCTATGATCCTTATACCTTGAATAAAAAGTCGAGCATGGCGGGTCACTATGAATTTTTATTTTTATTTTGTTAACAAGTCGATTTCGAATAAAGAGGTTTTAATTTGTTTTTGGACTTAACATTTGTGATAATAGTTGCTTGGGGGCAAGCAATGTTTTAAGTGTAGGGGTGTGTTGAACATGTAATTATTCGTGGTTTTAGTGCTAATCTCCCTTCGTTTATGGCATAATAAATAGCAAATGTGTACTTTTAGTGCATATATCGTTTAAAATGTGTTATTTATTATTGTAGGTACGGATATGAAGAAAAGGAGCAAAAACAAAGCCAAAGAGCAAAAAACGAGCACAAGATATGGGAAGAGCACGAAAAATCGAGTTTGACGGTGCATTCATGTTTTATTGAGTCGGCCCGACACCATTTAAATGGGTCGAACCGACCCATTATTATACAATTAACAAGCTGCTGGCCCAAAACACTACAACCCATAAAAACAAGATCAGCCAAAATGCCTCAGGCCCAACAGCAGAATATGGATATGACGCAACAGCCCAGCAAGGCCCAAAATGGGAATGAAAAGATCAGATATGGTGGCTTATTCTCTACGCAGCATCAAAAAAAAACAATAGATACTTTTCTACTTTTTTTTGGCTGCATTTTTTCTTATTAGTTTTAGGATAGTTTTTTTTCTGTTGCAATTTCATTTCTTTAATAACAAAACCTACGTTGAGCTTCATTAATTGGAGGAATGAATCTTATCTTCACTTTTTTTTATCCCCTGCTTAGATATATTTTTTTTAGTTTAGGACAGAAAATAGTATTTTAGTTTTTAATAGATCTAGTTTGTTTTTTCTTTCTGCTTTTTCTTTATATCCAATCCTTAAGATTCCAGATTTGGATTCAATTATATAAGTTGCAGGTTTTGTTTCGATTCGAAGTTTGTTTATTTTTAGTTAATAGATTCATATTTTGTGGGTGAATTTTCGATGGTGTATATTGGAGGTTGATGATAATTTAGAGTTTTATATTGATTCGGTTGTGAGGAGGCTTCGATTCACTGTCTTCTTTTCTTTTCTCATTTCTAGTTGATATCATGGGTAAATAAGCTATTGTGACAGCTTGTTTTGGTTGTTTATCGATGTTAAGGTAGTTTATATTTATTAGTCAACCACTCAATATAGCAAGTTAAAAAAAACGTTATCAGTGGTCATTTGAGGTTTTATTTTGGAAAGGATTATAAGGAGGATTTAAATATTAAAACAAGTATAGTGTGAATGGGATTTGAAGCAATGCCTACTAGCTCTAACAATTTGTGTTTTCCACTATGCTAGTTCTAATTCTTGCCATAATTTACATTTTCTAGTTAGTATTGGTAAGAACAACTAGTTAAAATAGTTAATATCTGTTTAGTTTAAATGGTTAAAGTTTTGAGTTTAAATTAGTTAAATAGTAAAAAAAAGGTATTTTAAATAATTTAATAAATTTTGGGTTTTAATAAAAATAGTTTTTAATAAAGTTTATAATGTCGTTTATCTTAATTGTCGTTAACGTTTTATGTTTTATGTTATCTCGGCGTATCCGGTTCATATCTTTTGGCGAGAAGCTTTACGGGTCTTTTAGCTAGATTAAGTTTTAATGTTTAAAGCTCGATTTGTTTTTATCTCGTTAGTTAGTCGATAAAATTGACAACTTTATCGGCTAATTAGTTTGATAAAAACTTTGAAAGCTATAAGCTTTTGATTTAATTTAGTTATTAGATCGGGTGTTTAATTTTTCGTCTCCGGTTCATCATTCCGGGTTAAATTCTCTATCTCTTTTATTGCCATTCATTAGTTTTTATATTATTATTATTGTTGCCTTGTTCATGTTTAGCTTTAATGTCGTGATTTGAGTTGTTTTGATTATAGTTGTTTAGTTGCATCTTTATTGTCATTATTATTATTTTAGATATCCCTCGCTTTATAATTGTAGTTAAATTTTTATTCTTATCGCTTTTATATATTTTAACTATTTAGTCGTTTAAATTAGTTGATTTAAATATTAAAATCAAAACCCTTTTTATTCGAGCATCAAACTTTAGACATAAACGCGGATTTCCATTCACACTTCGCCGGAACTACGATAACCTTCGGGTTTGTACTCAAAAAGACTACATTAGGGACACAAAGTGTTTGCATAGTATTTGAAATAAATGGAAATGTTGTACAAAGCTAAATGGATGTGTGGTTTGGTTCTATCACACGCCTAAGGTAAAGGATGTGTGCTAGGTGTCTTGATTTCCCTATGCTTGCATAACTAAGCCTTAACATGTTAGTACATTCCTTTAATGCCCAAAAATGTACATACTAGGTCTTGGTTTTGGGTATGGCCGACGGTTTTGGCTTAGTCAAAGAAAAGGAGAGTGCTCAAATAGTGTATGGTTTAATGAGGTGTGTTGTACAAAGTCTAGAAAGTCAAATGTATAATTGGTAATGGTTTTAAGTATGAAATATTGTGTATATTGTGTACATTCGGCTAGTAAGTGAGCCTAAGGTAGTTTTATGTTTAAATCTTATGTCTAAGTATAGTTACTAGGTGTGTAGGTATAGTATTGTGTGAGTAGGTTTAAGTCTAGGTTGATTTTGGTTTAAGTTTGGGATCCTTGGTGAAAGTATGGTCATAATTAAATAAGAAAATAATTTACTTTATTAAAAAGAAAAACAACTTTGTTCAAATAAGTTATAGTGGTTATAGGTAATGTTTAATAATAAACACAGTTGATGTCGTATCGTAGTGTCATTTATGATGTGAGGAAAATATATAAATATATATTTTAAAGCTTAAAATAATTCTTAAGTAAATGTTATTAATTGTGATCATGAGTTTGGATTTTTATAAATCAATATGATGAATGCTTATGATTATAAGTTCAGGTGACTTAGATGTCCAAAAGAAGTGATTGTTTACTGTCCCGCATGTCCATATAATGTAGTCATACAAATGTGGTTGTGTCCTTATGATTAAATACTCATAATTATAATCATAATGTAATGCTATGCGATCAAATGTTTCCATATTCTGATGATTAAAATAATGTATGCTCATGTATGACGCATATGATTGCTCAAAAGTTTTCATGCAAAGGTGGCGATATATATACATATATCATGAGGTGACGTGTACAATGATGACATAGTCAAAACCTGAAATTTACAGGTTTTACACTTGCCTTGGACGATCGCCCCTTAAAGACACGTTTCCAAGATTATTTCGGTTGGATTCTAACCCGTCTTGCTTGGTTTGTAATCGTTGTCCAACCTTTCAGCCTCTAACCCACATGCATGCTGCTCTTAATCATTCCGCCCCTGTCTTCACACCCCCTGTAGGTCTGATCTTTAATTGGGCATGGATTAGGCCCATTCGGTCGAGTTTAGAGCTTTGTGAGCTCTCAGAATTGTCCAGTCTTGTGGCCCACCTACGTCTATCTGATAATGGTCTCGTGGGAATGTTTTATTGATGATTTCAGAGCTCTTACTGTCAAAGGGATGCACTCCTACATAAATCAAAAGCTTCCTACATTTCTGGTACCCTAACTAGATGGAACAAACTCCTTCCTATAAAGGTCAATATCTTGACATGGTGAATTACAAACAAGCAACTCCCCACGAGAGCTAATCTTGATTATAAAAGAATTGATCTAGATAGTGTTTGCTTCCCTATTTGTGATGATGCAATTGAACACGAAGACCACATTTTCGCTTCATGTTCTATTGGTAAGGACACATGGAAACGCGTTGCAGACTGGTGGAACATTTCGAGCATGACTATAAATAATCTTCTCGATGGAATAAACCTTGCTGGTAGAGTCCCCCTTCCTACCGCCTCCATCAAATTCTTAGACGTTGTCGTTCAAACTACTCATTGGCTACTTTGAAAGTTCCGCAATAAGACGACTTTTGCAACAACAAAAACCCAACAAGTAGCTTATCATTGATCATGTAAAACTGTTCTCATTTATTTGGATCACAAGTAGACAAAACAAGGTTTCTGTTAAGTGGGTAGAGTGGATATGTAATCGTTGTAACGCTCTATCTCATTGTTTGTAACTTTTTTTTAGATTCTTGCTAGTTTCTTAATCTTATATTCTTTTGCCGTTAAAAAAAACTTCCATAAATTGATCAATATCGGGAAAGAACTAAAGAAAGATAGAATGAAGAAACGCTTAGGGCGCGTTTGGTATACTCCAATGACTATAGATCACTGAGTATCAAACCAATAGAAACTGTTTGGTTAATGAGCCAAGATATCAACCATAGATATCAAATATCAATATGGGTTATATCCCATACCACTCAACATGATCTCCTATGATCAGGTATGCTAACTTTTCACACTTTGTTTCTTTTTAGTATGAAGAAAACAGATCAATTAATTCGAGGTTTTTAGAATTCAACACCATCGTTAATTTGCATCAAAATTTGGTTGGTTTGACTGAAACTCTCACCATATACATCAACCACCATTCCTCGGTGACCTTCCGAGAGTCATCGGTCCTTATAAAAAATGGATGATTGTTGTTTGAGGCGTGGAATTTCCCGTCACAATTGTTGAATGGGCTGTGGAATTTGACACATGAAAATGAATATCATTTTTACACTATTGATCTTGGAGTTTTTGGAACATTTCTTTATTCTATAAAGAGTTTTGCACCATGAATGGTTTGGAGCTGGAAGAACACTGAGGTCGAAAAGATAAATATTCATATGTAAATCATCTTGAAGAGATCAATATTCATATGTAAATCATCTTGAAGTTGTTGTAAGCTATGAGTAGTATTTTTTGTTTTGTTTTATGGTGAAAAGCTTTATTTCCAAAGCCTAATTATAAACCAAACTTGTTTATAGAGAATGATAGTTAAAGTCATACCGATACTTATTTCATTTTATATTTAAACCCATACCAATAGTGAGTCCGGACTACAAATCAAACGGGCCCTTAGATATGCATATCATTTTTTACAGTACGATTGAACGCAACAAAAAAGAACGTACTCAGAATTTGAAAACACCAACTCCGAATCTCTTCTAAACAGTATACAAAAGTCAAATCCCATGTGACTCCACTCCACCATTAATTATTCTTACATCTTCATCATTTCATTTTAGTATTTCTCAACTCTTAGAACCTAATAAATACAATACTTACACATACAAATCAATACAGGGGTTTAACATGTCATTAACCATCATCATCACTGTTAGAAAGAAAAAATATACATCATCACTATTATAATATAGTCACGTATACATTCTCATAACAAATACGGAGTCTACATACTAACTAGCTAATTACTTAATCTGAAGGAGAAACCCATGGTTCAATAATCTCTTGATCATCATTTCTGGTTTTAGTCTTTGTGGGCATAGGTCCATGAACTTGATTCTCTCCCATCACACCAAACACATTTGAGGAACCAATGTTTTGCGTGGATTTAGGGTTAAGAAACAACAAAGACTGGTCAATGGAACTAGAAGAAGGAAACATGGTTGTGTTTTGCATGGTGTTTGCTAGCAAGTTACTTGAATCCAACAATGAAGATGGTGATGGTTTAATAAGATAAGAAGGTAGTTGAGGTAGGTTATCTAAGTTGTTGTTGTTTGGTGATGGTCTACCAAAAAGATCAAAACTATTCATTAATCTAGGGAACACATTAGATGATGATGTAAAAGGTGGTGAAGGGATGCCAGTAAACTCTTGAACCATGGCTCTAAAGTTATTAGTATCAGTAGTTAAAACAGTTGTTGGTGCTCTTCTTGATGCTCTTGATCTTTTCCTAGGGTTTCTTGGAGGTGGTGGTGGTTGAGAGATTGGTTCGGTTGTTACTGTGGTTGCGGTGGCTGGTGGAAAGTGATGGTCAGAGAATGAAGGTAGGGTTTTAGACCATATAACTGAGTCAAGGTTAAGAAGTTGGTTGTGTTGTTGTGGGTTTGGTGTAGTAAAGAAAAAAGGGTTAATGTTGTTGTTGTTGATGATTTGGTTTTGATCAAAAATAAGGTGGGGGTTCAAAGGTGGTGCTGGTTGGTGAGGTTGGTTGTTATACTTATTGGTGGCGAGTGAGTCACACTCTTCTTCTGCTTCACTTGATGATTGTAGGCTCCCACTGTTTCCTGAATCCATCTTCTTCTGCTTCACTTTGATGATTGCAAGAATGATATGCAGATAGATTAAGAGAATCAAAGAAGAAAGGTTATTAAGAAAAGATGACAAAAGTAAGATTCGATGAAAGTTGAGATCTAAAAGAAGTGTTTTTGATGGTTGTAATTATGTAGAAGAAGGAAAAAGATAGGGTTTTTGATAGAGCAGAAAGCATCAAATATATAGAGAGAAGTCTCCTCAGTTAGGTCATGTTTCCACTAGAATAGAGAGAGTGGGGACATGAGCATAGAGTCCAGCAACTCACACCCATAGATGATAGATGTATACTACTAGTTCTAGAGATTTGGTTCAAATTTAAGTGTGAAACAAAGAAAAATGATGCATATGGTTCAGTCACAGTTACCCACTTATTCTATAAAATATATAAGCAATCATGTATGTTTTCGGTTTAGATATGGGCTAAAAATTTTGAAAGAGTAAAATATTGGTTTACTCTCTAAAATTGTATGAAACGAGGTTTTAAGACCCGTGTTCCGTGACGGGATGTTTGCGGGACATTTGTATACGATAGTAACATTAAAAATTATCACGGCCACATTAAACTTGTCACAACTCCTAACATATACAATTGCACTACCTTTGGCAGCATAATATACATTATAAAAGTTTTAAGATTTTACATTTTGTTTTCACTTTTTAGTTGTATTATATAGATTATCCGGATTTCTACAAAAATGTATCATGTCAAGCAACACGTTTGGAGAAAGCGGGATGAACAAGATGTAGCTATTTTCGTATCTAGTGACTAACCTGCCAACAGGTTAAGATATAACACCAACGTGCTAGTGGTTTATTACAGTCATTAGAAATTTCTGAATGGAAGTGGGACAAGATCTCCATGGATTTTGTTTCCGGGCTACCACAGACTCAGAGGAAGCATGATGTCATCTGGGTCGTTGTCGACTGTTTGACATAGTCTGCACGTTTTCTTCCGTCTGCAAAGATTACGCAGTTAGCAGATTAACAAAAAATTTCAGCATGCGATCGTACGATTACACGGTACTCCATCAGCGATCAGTTCAGATAGAGAGTTACGTTCACGTTCACGCTCACGTCCATTTTCACGTTCACACTCATGACTTTGTTCACGTTCATGTTCTTATTCCATCTCACGATTAACGTCTCACGTTCGCGTTCACGACCTTGTTCGCGTTCATGTTCTCGTTTCATCTCACAATCCACGTTCACGTCTCGTTCGGGAAAGGGTTGCAAAAAGCTTGAAAAACCAGACTCAAGTTTAGCACAACTTTCCATCCTCGGACCAACTTTTCACGTCACGTTTCACGTCTCATCTCGTATCGTTTGGCGTTACCTCCTCAGTTATCACATGTTCACGATATGTTTCACATATCACGTTCATCATATGTTCACGTATCACGTTCACAATTGTTCACGTATCACGTTCACAATTGTTCATGTATCTCGTTCTCAATATGTCTCTCGTATCATTGCTCAGAAGGTACAAGTACCATCCTTTGCACATTATTTCTTATCCACTCGATTAGATTCGTGAGAATCTATCTTACGTTGAGGAACCAGAAACTATTCTAGATCGTCAAGATAGGGTCAAAAGGACCAAGACTATCCCGTTCATCAAGATCCTTTGGAGGAATCATCCCGAGCAAAAAGCTACTTGGGAAACCGAGGAGTCGATTGGGACTTCTTATCCCCATTTCCCCATGATCCAAGTATATCCTTTCAGTCACATCATGTTTCTAATTCAAGGACGAATTATTCTTTTAGAGGGTAAGAGTTGTAAAACCCGCTTAAAAATACCATACTTGTATTATTTAATTTACTCGCGACAAGTAACTACGTATATTAAATACGACACGACAAGATATGACACGGAATTAAAAATCATGGATTCACGATAAGTAATAACGTATATTTTATTTACAACACGAAAAGTATATAATAAATTCACGACAAGTGTTACGTATAATAATTACAACATGACAAGTTATATTACAAAATTAAGAATCACAAATATACGAATACACGAAATACAAGTCAAGACACGGATAATTAAAATGGGCTTTCTAGTAAAATATAAGCTTCATATCAATAAGGCCCAAACCCCGTCCAATGATGAAACAAATAACAAAACCACACATTTTCATATCATTTTGTCAAGTTTAAGAAAAACATAGAAAACCCTGGCCCTATGTTAGTGGCCTCCGGCTTTAAGGAACAAAAAGGAGAAAAGAAGTTGATTTCGATCGTGAATATTACGAGGGTGAACGTTTTTGTTCATTCTTTGATCCATCTATTTCGGTAACATCAAAACCCTAATTTTCCTTCTTATTTCAATAATTATTTTCGAATTAAATCAAAGATATAATGAACACATGTTTTAATGATTAATACAAGAAATGAATCATGTCGGGTGAGCTTTGGTTTGGGTTTTGTGTTCGTCCGCAGCCAGCCGCGAGCCACAAAGCTCGGCGTGGCTTGGTTCCTCTTGGAAGCCGAGACCACTGGTCTCGGTGGGTAACTTCCTGCTGGCAACCGCAACGCCTCAGAGGCTGCAGCGGGAAAGTTTAGGCCAGCGATGGGTGGTTTGGTCTGGTAGCCGCAAGACCTTAAGGATTACGATGGGTACTGCTGGCCTAGCAGACGCAACCCAAAGGGTCATAGTGAGGAAAAACTGTTGGGCAGTGGCAGCTCTCGGTGGGGGTGTGTTTGGTTTAGTAGTCGCGACCTTTGGTCTTGGTGGCGTTTGGTTAGCTCGGTTAAACCGAGAGGCCACACAAGGGGGTGTTTGGTTTAATTACTTACCGATTTAATAAAATCCGCTTATTATTAATTTGGCTTAATTAAATCGGTTTAACTAATCAAGGCTTATTATAAAATTGATGTAATATATAATAGGCTAAATTAAGTCGTGGCAAATTAAAATGGGATTTTAAGACTCGGTTTATTTAATATGGGAGTATATAATTTTCGGCTTAAGTAAAAGTTGCTATTGATTCATGCCATATCGATAAATACTTTTTAAGTTAAACTTAATAACATGGGATTATTATTATTAGACTTAATTAGAAATTTATTATTAAGATTCAAGGCTTAATTTATAATTAATCCACGACATATTATTATATATAATTAATTATAATCCATGACATATTATTATTTATAATTAGTTATAATCCATGACATATTATTATTTATAATTCAGTATAAAATCCATGACATATTATTAATTAATAATTAATTATTAATCTCATGACATATGAAAGTTAATTATTAAAATGGACTTTATTTATATTTGACTTATTTAAATCATTACTTATTAATAAAATACTTACAATTAACTATGGCTTAATACTTCATGACTTATAAGAGTTAGCTTATTTAATATACTTATTAAACCAAGACTTATATAAATTAGCTTATTCCGATGAACAAGATAAATTACTTATGTATTTTAAACGAGCTTATTACTAATTATAGGAACTTACTATTTTGGAAACTTACTATTTATGGAAAGTTACTATTTATAGAAACTTGCTATTTTTGGAAAGTTACTAGTTATAGAAACCTGCTATTTTTGGAAAGTTACTATATATGGAAACCTGATATTTATGGAAAGTTACTAATTATGGAAATACCAAGTATTATAACACAAGAATCATGAAATACATTAATCAAGAACACATGAACGTATAACATTAACGAAAGACACTATAAAGCATGAACAAGTAACTCAAACTAAGAACAAGTAACTTATAACATGAACAAGCAAGTCATACACGTTCTTTATCATGTAGCTCACGTGAAGTCGGAGTAGTACTTTTTGTTGTTCATCTCTTTCACTGCTTGCTGGACACAAGGTACGAATATTCTGTCCTTCAGTAAGGATATCCTTTCTCTTCATGATTAGGATTTCTCGTTTGCTATGCCACATGCTTTTCCCAGTTTTATATTATAAAACTTTTCATTGTTTGCCATGCTCCCATTTTATTTATTTCATAACCCACGTAATTACTCGAGCTATATACAAGCATGACCATGACTTACATGATTACCACCTAGTTATAGAGGTACCATAACCATGACATATGAGGCATCTGTGTCATCACTCTTCCGCGACGAGAGTGATTTCTCGCGGCGTCCCTTAACGTTACATGTTGGCCATTATTATATTATGGGGCGTATGGGTGCATCCTAGTTTACAGGTTTACAGGTTTACACGTACAGGTTGATTGGTATGGTGTGTGCTCTACACACCATCACATTAGAGCTGATCCCTCCACCCAGGTTACTATTATTAGAGGTCACCCCTCTAATTGCATGACGAGGTAGCCCTCTATTTATTTATGCACACGTTGATAATATGTTATGACTTATATGAGCTCGTGGGCGTTTACTTATATTTCATGTACAACTTATGATATTTCAGTTATCATCCTTGTTTATAAATTATCTCCCAGGTTTTCATCAGGACATAGATATTCATTTCGCTGCTTTTATTCATTATTCATGTTATATTTATTCTTATCATGTCTTTATATCCGTTCACTGGACGTATTGCTCAGTCGTATCTTATTTTCATGTCTCATACAGAAGGTACCGAAGGACGAGATTTGAGCATTGAGAGTATGTGCTTAGGATGAGAGCTACCTTAGTCTCCTTCCCTTTATGCATTTTAATACTTATGCTTTGGTTGGACATATGTTTTGTCCTTTAGTCTTCCTTTATTTTCATTTATGTTGAGCTTATGTTGGGAGTTGATGTTTGATTTCGGCTTTCTTATTGGTGTTTTATGTTTTTATGACGTTATGCCTTTATTATGCTTTGATGACACGCCATGATTATGACATAACGACCTCCTTGTCAAAGTGGGTCGTTACAATTATGGTATCAGAGCCAAGGCTTCGACCTGTAGGCTCTAAAACTTGACCTGTGACTAGTTGGTAGTCACCAGGACCTTCCTGAACTGACGTTTGTTATATTCCATGTATTGATATTTTCAGAACTTTGTTGGTTCTTAATCATGATGTTTTCTCTTAAAATTTTGCTAATGTGGATTGAACCATAGTCATCCATACTTATTCACATGTTGTTAGTCCTTATTCATGGTGTTTTCTCTCGAAATTGTTACTAGTATGGATTGAACCATAGTCGTCCATACTTAGTCACATGTTGTTGATTCCTATCCATGTTGTTTCTCTTGAATTTTCACTAGTATGGATTGAACCATAGTCGTCCATACTTAGTCACACGTTTCTTCTTTTCACATTTTAGACTAGTATGGGTTGAACCATAATCGTCCATACTTAATCACATGTTTATGTCTTTTGAAAAAAATTTACTAGTGCGGGTTGAACCATAGTCGTCCACACTAGTCAATGTTAGATCTCGGTTGATTATGATTTCATGTTTCTTTATGTCGATTATGCTTTCATACTTTTCATGTTGATTTTGTTTTTGTTGGAAATCCACTTAATGTGATGACATTTAAGAATTCCTATTAGTTATTATAGTCACTCACGCAAAGACTAGACTAAGAAACTATGTATAGTGTAGGTGCGTGAGTGACTATAAATATCCCTCCAAGGCTTTTAAGGAGGTGTTGTTTTTTGTGTTTTTCTATCTTCATTTATCAATTCTCCTTTCTCTCTCTAAAAATACACACTTCTCTCTCTCTCTCTCTCTCTCTCTCTCTCTCTCTCTCTCTCTCTCTCTCTCTCTCTCTCTCTCTCTCTCTCTCTCTCTCTCTCTCTCTCTCTCTCTCTCTCTCTCCCTCTCTCTCTCTATCTAACCATCGCATTCATCTACCACCACCACCCTAGACCACCAGATCAACTATTATAGCAAACCCACAATTGGCATCAGAGCCGATGCTTCAATCCTTGGATCGGGGCGTGTTTTTATAGTTTGATTTGGTGGTCAAATTTATTTTTTTCTGGTTTTGATCTGTTAATTCTTTTGTCACGATTGTCTTTATTTATGGTCTCTTTGTCACGATTTTGACATAAGTCCACGGTTATCATATCATTGTCATGGTCCAAATTTTGTCTTGGTTTCATATCTGGTATTTATCATTCTTGTCTCATGGTTTACTTTTTTGAATCTGATTTTGATTTTTATCATATGATTTAAACTGGTATTTTCTAGGTTTCTTTGATATCTTTTTGAAGATGATAAGATCTGCCTAGAAAATCAGATCCAAAATACCAGATCCTGAAAATCCGAAAAACAGTACCATTTCAGATAAGATTTTCAATATTCAAAATCTTTTTTGCAAATATTGCGAAATGTAGTCTCTTTGAAAAATGTTCCGAGATTGTTGTGACAAACATTGCGAGATTGTGCTGTATAATATTGCCAAATTGTCCAATTTACAACATTGCGAAATGTTTGATAAAAAAACATTGTGAAATGTTTGACATAAAAACATTGCGAAATGTTTGACATAAAAACATTGCGAAATGTTTGACATAAAAACATTGCGAAATGGAGTTTTAATAAACATTGCGAAATGATACATTTGTTTTAATATTTTCGAAACCATGATTGTTTTCATATTAACCGAGACCTATATAGATCCATAAACATCACCCTTATCACTCCAACCAAATCCATCACAATCACTAACCTAAGCCCATCGTCACCTATCCCATCTACAAATCAAATCAAGAGTAGAAACATATAAAAACAATTAATCTCAGAATCGTTCTTAAAAATCAAATCTGTTAAAGATCTTGTTTGTTGAACATCTCATCATAGATCTAATGTATGGCTCAACAATCTCATTACTTTTCGAAAATAAAGAAAGACTAAGAACATATATGTTCATATATTTTCTTTGTTTCGTTTTACAATAAAAATTAGACATGTAAGAAGCTTACACCTACCCGAGACCAATTTGTGGTGTAATTGTGTGGGTACGTTTTGCTAGAAGATACATACTGATTGATTAGTCAACTTGATTGTGAATCTTAATTTATGTCGTGAATCACATGGAGATTTAAGATGGTTGAATCAAATAATAATATCAAGAGAGATTTTTTTGGGATATTGATTCGTATGTTTTGATCTAAGATTGATTGTAGAAAGTTGAGAAAAGGAGATACGGTTGAAATAGTTGGAGGCGTAGGTTTGGAGAGAAAATGTTGCGGCTGGTGATAAAATGTTTAGGTCAACTATGAGTTAGGTTAGGGTAAAAGTTGATTTATATATATCCCTAAATCATAACTCATGGACCGGTTCTATCACAAGAGGTATACTATTGCTCGATGATTAATTTTTTTGATGTTGCAATTATTCATCATCATTATTCTATATGGAGAGATATCTAATTCCGGGACTTAATTGACTCTGGTGCATCTCCGGAAGAAGATATGTGCATTTCCGAGACTTAATTGACTCTGGTGTTATGATTTCAACTTCATGAATGGGATAAAGTGTGTACTTCAAGTTTTGGGCTTCATACATGGGATTGATTTCCTTTCTTTAACTATGTGGAGAAAGAAATGTCTTGATTCTTTCTAGTATGCATAACTTGAACTCTCGGGGGAAGAAAAATCAAAAGAATTATTCAAGTGTGAGGAGATACGTTGTTGATCTACTTAGTGTGCTCGAAACTTTCAATCACTTATAGCAACATTATCATTTCATATGATGGGGTTTGCTTGTTAATATTCGATGTGCGCTTAATCATTTTAAGCTTTATTTAAAGCTTTGAAACTGCTTATGAGGATTGTCGGTTTAGAGAGAAGCTATTAAAAGCTTCTACATCAAGAATATGTGGCATGAATTAGGGGGAAGTTAATTCAGAGGCTTCTCCTTAACCTGGAGTTTATGAGTTACTTAGCTCATGCTGTTACAGTATTTCTTCTACAAGTTACTACAAAGATGAGTCGTTTTGAAGTGAAGACTTGAAGTCAAAGGCCTCAGAAGACATCATCAGCATTGGACGCTTCATGGAAGCTTTTGTTCTTAATCATTATGTACTTGTTAGGAAATATATTGTAAGGACTTCTACACGTCGTCCCATGGGAGAAGATTGTTGGAAATCCACTTTATGTGACGACATTTAAGAATTCCCATTAGTTATCATAGTCACTCACGCAAAGACTTGACTAGGAAACTATGTATAGTGTAGGTGCATGAGTGACTATAAATACCCCTCCACGACTTCCAAGGAGGGGTTGTTGTTTGTTTTTTTCTTTATCATTTATCAATTTGCCTTTCTCTCTCTAGAAACACACACTTCCTTCTCTCGCTCTCTATCTAACCATGGCATTCATCTACCACCACCACCCTAGACCACCGGATCTACTATTATAGCAAACCCATAGTTTTCATGATTTCTTATGCTGATTATACTTTCATGTTTTTTCATGTTGATTATACTTTCATGCTAACCAACTGCCTTAGAACAGTTGGCCACCAACTACCGCAAAAGCATACAGTTGACCAAGTCAAGCGAAATGGCGGGGGTTCGAATCTGGGCCCCATCTTGGTCAGCCAGTGTTGCCTAGGTAATTTACCGGGATATGCCTTCCTTGTTGGGTGGGGGCTTGGTACCAAAAAGGTACACGGACTTAAGATGGTTCCGCCAAATACCATTTTTTATACTTTCATGCTAGTCATTGATGGATTTCATTTAATCATGCTTTCGTGCTTCTTTATGTAAGTGGAGTTATGTCTACGCTAGGATAGCTAGGCTATCATGTTGTTATCTTCAGTGTAATCTTTTAACCGTTTAATCATTTACTTTCCTTTGATCATGTCAGATGGTTAACGATTGTACCAATCATCTCATGTGTATTCCATGTGTATTTCATTTACCGTATTCCATGTGTATTCCATTTATAATATTCCACGTGTATTCGCAAGTCGACTTTCGATCGTCTCATGTGCATTCCATTTACCAAGGCTGCTCGAGTTAATGATGTTGCTCGCATCTTAGAGATTTAATAGAACATAGATGAATATGATGGACCGGAGCGACATACAAGAAATATACTTCATCCACCAGACGTTACCATCGCATTCCATGTCTTTACCTTCTCAGTTACATGTCACGCGTCACTCAGTTGTCTTTTCAGGCATAAGAGTGGAAACCGGTACCAACCGGCCACTTAGCAGAATAGTTACATGAATCCCGGTCAAAATAATGACCGTCATGGAGCGGAAAAACAAGGCGATAGTGACAACTACCGTGACAACAACTACTCTGGCAATAATAACAGAAACTCCGGTAACGGAAGTGACCAGAAATACAAGGGTCAGTAGTCCAACCGATCCGCCAATTCTGGTATTATAACCAAAATTTTCAACTTTATTCGTTTTCACATCTCAAGACACATGTCAAGACAGCAAGTCAAGACATATGTCTCACGTATATTTCTCAAGACACGTGTCAAGACAACAAGTCAAGACACATGTCTCACGTATATTCCTCAAGACACATGTCAAGACAACAAGTCAAGACACATGTCAAGACAACAAGTCAAGACACATGTCTCACGTATATTTCCCATGACACATGTCAAGATACCAGTCAAGACACATGTCTCACGTATATTTCTCAAGACACATGTCAAGATATCAATCAAGACACATGTCAAACGTATATTTTCTCAAGACACATGACTCACACATATCTTCTGTAAAACCCAGTACGGCCGTATCCTTAATTCGGGGACGAATTATTCTTTTAGAGGGGAAGAATTGTAAAACCCGTATTTAAATCAAGAAATGTAAATACGCAGTTTAATTAATTAAACTATTTACGTAGAAATTATTGACGAAAACAAACGCGAGAAATTATATATACAAGTATTAAAAAAAGGAGTAAGAAAGTAAAAGGGCCAAAGGGCCGGTTTGTTTTAAACAAAAAGAAAAGTTTTGGGCCCAAGCCCATTTAAAAAAAATAAAAACACGGGACTTAGCTTTCTTCCATAACAGAAAAAAAAAGAGATTAGGGTTTTGGGAGTGAGTTGGCCGCCGGGTTTAGAAAAAAAAAAGATTTCAGACTTAATTCTTCAACACAAATCAGTGTTTAATCCTCCATCTTCCTCAATCATATCACGGTAATCACTCTCGTTTCCATTCCTTTTGGTTATCACGTTTTATTTTAATTTTAGGGTTTATAAATGAAACTTATGAAGAATCTTAAATAAACATGATAATGGGTGTCGGGGTGTTGTCTTCTCACAGAAACTGAGATAAAAGGGTCTCGGTATATGCTGCCTCGTGACAGCCATGACCACAGGCCACGTGGTGGTGTTTCTTTTGGCCCAACCGCGAGCAAAACACACCCCAAACAGGGGTTATAAGATTTAGGGGGTCGGGTCTTGGTGTGATCAGTGAATCGAGACACCACCATGTCTTGGTGGTCTCATCCTTGCCCAGCCGTGACCCACACAGGGGCGGCTAGGGCTGTTGTTCGACCCAAAACTGTTAAAAAACCAATCGGTTTGTTTTAAAAGAAAATAAGGGGTGCGTTTGGGTCTGCAGTAGCATAACGGTGTGTTTGGTTTATATAAACGGTGGGAAAACGTAACCTAGCAGTAGGAACTAAATGTTTAATCAGTGGGAAAAATGGGACATAAAATCTGGATATATTGAATAACATTAGCGACAGTTTTAGCGACAGTTTTTCTGTCGCAGAACTGTTATATGTATGCAGTTTTTAAAGGGACAGCTTTTAGCGACAGTTTTAGCGACTCAGTTTTCTGTCGCAGATTCATATGGGCAGATTTAATCATAGTTTGTTGATTCGTTTAGTGCGACCGAGATGGGGTATCTCGGTAGGCTCGGGACATTATTATAATAAATAATACGAATATTTTTTATATTATACCTTTTTGAACTAATTGTTTTATAAACGTTTAAAATATATTTTAAATGTATTAAATTAAAATAGATCTTTAATATTTTAAAAGGGTATAATTTTATTAAATGAATTAAATTATTTTGGGAACTTTCTAATTTAAGAAACTTTCTATTTTAGCGGGATACTTAATATAGTATTACTATAGCGTCAGAAATACGCTTGTACCGTAACAAATAGTAGAACGATAGTACATTAAAATGTATTCTTATAAGATCAGAATGATCAGTTAATATACGTACAGAATTTCAGAAATAAAATAAATAAATGAAAAGCCAATAAGAACATGGAATTAAATAAGCGAATATCAGTTTACTTATTCACGTCCCTTATTCATGTAGCTCGAGTGAAACCAGAGTAGACTTTCTGTCTCTTGATCTCGGTCGGTTACTGGACACGAGGTACGGATTTCCGTCCTTTCAGTAAGGACTTCCTTTTTATGCATGATTAGAATTCCCCGTCTTCAGCCAAATGTTTTTCCCAATATATGTTTAAGCTTATCAGTAATCATGTTAATAGCTAAATAAATTGCCTGAGCATTATATACAAGCACGACCAGTTTATGTACTAGTTACGGAGGCGCCGTAACTACGGTACTAGAGGCACCGGTGTCGTGACTCACATGCAAGAGAGTGATATCCTGCATCGTCCCACTCATGTTCAGTTTGGCCATTTTTTTATATGTATGTTTAGTGGGGCGTATGGATGCATCCTAGGCTTATCAGTTTACAAGTTATCAGGGTGAATGTGGTGTGTGCTCTACATCCTTCACATTGGAGTTGATCCCTCCACCCAGCACAGTATTTAGAGGTCACCCATCTACAGAATGACGAGGTCACCCCTCCAGTTATTCATGCACGGTTGTTACAGCACGTGGCCTATATAAGCTCTGGCAATTAAAATACAGTAAATGCATGTTTTCAGAATTAATAGTTATAATTCAGTTTCAGTATATATGAACCAGGTTTCTCAAATTTTATGTAGAGTTCTCCCACATGTTACATATCAGTCTTATAGCTTCGTTGTTGTCTTCTATTCCATTACTTTCAGTACATTCTTATCATGCTTTATCCGTTCACTGAGCGTTATGCTCAGCCGTAATTCCTTTCATGTTTCCAAACGGCAGGTACACAAGGACGATCTTAGGACTTCTAAGAGGGTACGTGCATTTGGATGGGAGCTATCCAGACTCCTTTATTTTTATGCACACATTACATTACTTTGGTTGTTTAGACACTGTTTCGTCCTTTTCTTTCAGTACTTAAATCTTTATATTTTGAGCTTATGTTTTGGACTACCGAAGTTTGATTCCGGTATTTTCGTATGGCCAGTTAATGTTTAAAACATTGCCTTGCATGCTTTGATGACACGCCATAAATACACGTAACGGTCCATTTATCCAAGTGGGGTGTTACATCTTTGGAACCAGGCCCTCAGTAATTCAGGGTACCCTCCAAGGGGTATACCTATCATGTTGTGCCACGTGTGGATCAGGACACTAAAATTTTAGGTACCATCACTGGCGTATTGTTCATGTTTGGACACACAGTGTTCGCTCTGTTTGATATGGGGGAAACACATTTAGTGAGATCTACCACGTTTACTTCATGTATTTATATGGCACCTATATTCTTGATCATGTATTACATATATCCACGCCCATGAAAGAATCTATTCATATCACCCATGTGTATAAAGGATTTCCTTTTAGTTTGACGACAAGATCCATTCTACAAACGCACTTTCCTTGGACATGTGCGAGTTCGATATGATTCTGGGTATGGACTGGTTAGCAGCACATCGCGCTACGATTGATTGCCGTTCATATCAAGTCATACTCGGCGATATTCAGGCTCATGAATACATTCATTATGGTTTCCTACTAGGAAAATTTGTGCAAATTATTTCTGCTTTATAAGCACGTGCTTTATTATCCCATGGCTGAGAAGGTTTTCTAACTACCATTCATGACACGACTTCTGAAGTCCTTTCAATTCATGATCAGCCGATTGTTTCTAAGTTTCCGAATGTATTTCCACAAGAGCTTCCAAGAATAACTCTTATCCGCGAGGTTAAGTTTGGCATTGAACTTGTTCCGGGAGCGGAACCTAACTTTAAAAGCTCCTTATCACACGGCTCACATTGAGTTAAAGGAATTGAAGGATCAGTTACAAGGGCTGCTGGAACGAGGTTTCATTCGTCGAGTGTATCACCATGGGGTGCACCGGTTCTGTTTGTCAAGAAGAAGGATGGCAGCATGAGGTTATGTCTCGACAACCGTGAATTAAACAAGATCACGATTCGTAATCGTTATCCTCTTCCACGTATCAATGACTTGTTTGATCAACTACAGGGTGCTAAGCACTTTCCAAGATTGACTTACGATCAGGCTACCATCAGTTGCGAGTGAAAGAGCATGACATCTTCAAGACAGCTTTTCGCACGTGTTATGATTATTATGAATTCGTGATTATGCCTTTTGGTTTCACGAAGACTCCAGCTGTATTTATGGACTTGATGAATCGAGTTATCCATGAATTCTTAGAAAAGTTCGTCATTGTGTTCATCGATGACATTATGATCTTCTCTAAGTCTAGAGAAGAGCATGAGGATCGTCTTCGCATTGTTCTAAAGATTCTTCGACATGAGAAATTGTATGCTAAGTTTTCCAAATGTGAGTTCTGGTTGAGTAAAGGGGCATTTCTGGGCCACATTGTTTAAGCAGAATGGATTACCATGGATCCGGCGAAGGTGGAGGCTATAACCAAATGGCCAAGACCGACGTCTGTGACTGAAGTACGTGGTTTTTTTGGATTTAGTTGGTTACTACCACATAATTGTTGAAAGTTTCTCACGGTTAGCTTTACCATGACTAATCTTACGCGTAATGGAGAGAATCCTACACTAGATTATGTGTCCCAGAGGATCCTACGCTCGGATAGGTCTTATTGACCGAGACTCGTAGTTCTCTATTTTACTATTCATCCGGATTTTCACAAAAATGTATCATGACCTCAAGCAACATGTTTGGGGAAAGCGGGATGAACAAGATGTAGCTATTTTTGTATCTAAGTGTCTAACCTGCCAGCAGGTTAAGATAGAACACTAGTGTGCTAGTGGTTTATTACAACCATTAAAAATTTCTAAATGGAAGTGGGATAAGATCTCCATGGATTTTGTTACCGGACTACCACAGACTCAGAGGAAGCATGATGCCATCTGGGTCGTTGTCGACTGTTTGACCTAGTATGCACGTTTTCTTCCGTCTGCAAGGAATACGTAGTTAGCAGATTAGCAGAAATTTTCAGCATGTGATCGTACGATTACACGGTACTCCATCAGCGATCAGTTCAGATAGAGAGTTACGTTCACGTTCACGTTCATGCTCACGTCCATGTTCATGTTCACGTTCATGACTTTGTTCACGTTCATGTTCTTATTCCATCTCAAGATTAACGTCGCACGTTCGCGTTCACGACCTTGTTCGCGTTCATGTTCTCGTTTCATCTCACGATCCACGTTCACGTCTCGTTCTGGAAAGGGTTGCAGAAAGCTTAGGAAACCAGACTCAAGTTTAGCACAAATTTCCATCCTTAGACCGACGTTTCACGTCACGCTTCACGTCTCGTCTCGTATCATTTGGCGTTACCTCCTCAGTTTTCACATGTTCATGATATGTTTCGCATATCACATTCTCCATATGTTCACGTATCACGTTCATAACTGTTCACGTATCATGTTCACAATTGTTCACGTATCTTGTTCACAATATGTCTCTCGTATCATTGCTTAGAGGGTACAAGTACCATCCTTTTCACGTTATTTCTTATCCACTTGATCAGATTTGTGAGAATCTATCTTACGTTGAGGAACCATAAACTATTCTAGATCGTCAAGATAGGGTCATAAGGACCAAGACTATCCCGTTCATCAAGATCCTTTGGAGGAATCATCCCGAGCAAAAAGCTACTTGGGAAACCGAGGAGTCGATTGGGACTTCTTATCCCCATTTCCCCATGATCCAAGTATATCCTTTCAGTCACATCATGTTTCTAATTCGAGGACGAATTATTCTTTTAGAGGGTAAGAGTTGTAAAATCCGCTTAAAAATACCATACTTTTATTATTTAATTTATTCGCGACAAGTATACGTATATTAAATACGACACGACAAGATATGATACGGAATTAAAAATCATGGATTCACGATAAGTAACAACGTATATTTTATTTACAACACGAAAAGTATATAATAAATTCATGACAAGTGTTACGTATAATTATTACGACATGACAAGTTATATTACGAAATTAAGAATCACGAATATACTAATACACGAAATACAAGTCAAGACTCGGATAATTAAAATGGGCTTTATAGTAAAATATAATCTTCATAATTAATAAGGCCCAAAGCCCGACCCATGATCAAACAAATAACAAAACCACACATTTTCATATCATTTTGTCAAGTTTAAGAAAAACATAGAAAACCCTAGCCCCATGTTAGTGGCCATCGGCTTTAAGGAACAAAAAGGAGAAAAGAAGTTGATTTCGATCTTGAATATTACGAGGATGCACGTGTCTGTTCATTCTTTGATCCATCTATTTCGGTAACATCAAAACCCTAATTTTCCTTCTTATTTTAATAATTATTCACGAATTAAATCAAAGATATAATGAACACATGTTTTAACGATTAAAACAAGAAATGAATCATGTTGGGTGAGCTTTGGTTTGGGTTTTGTGTTCGTCCGCAGCCAACCGCGAGCCACAAGGCTCGGTGTGGCTTGGAAGCCGAGACCACTGGTCTTGGTGGGTAACTCCCTGCTGGCAGCCGCAACGCCTTAGAGGCTGCAGGGAGAAAGTTTAGGCCAGCGATGGGTGGTTTGGTCTGGCAGCCACAAGACCTTAAGGGTCACGATGGGTACTGCTGGCCTAGCAGCCGCAAACCAAAGGGTCAGAGTAAGGAAAACCTGCTGGGCAGTGGCAGCTCTCGGTGGGGGTGTTTTTGGTTTAACAGTCGCGACCTTTGGTCTCGGTGGTGTTTGGTTGGCTTGGTTAAACCGAGTGGCCACACAAGGGGGCGTTTGGTTTAATTACTTACCGATTTATTAAAATCCGCTTATTATTAATTTGGCTTAATTAAATTGGTTTAACTAATCAAGGCTTATTATAAAACTGATGTATTAGTATTCGGCTTACATATATATAATAGGCTAAATTAAATCATGAACAATTAAAATGGGATTTTAAGACTCGGTTTATTTAATATGGGAGTATATAATTTTCGGCTTAAGTAAAAATTGCTATTGATTCATGCCATATCGATAAATACTTTTTAAGTTAAACTTAATTAACATGGGATTATTATTATTTGACTTAATTAGAAATTTATTAGTAAGATTCAAGGCTTAATTTATAACTAATCCATGACATATTATTATCTATATTTAAATATAATCCATGACATATTATTGTTTAAAATTAATTATAATTCATGACATATTAACTATTTATTAATTAATTATAAAATCCATGACATATTATTAATTAATAATTAATTATTAATCTCATGACATATGAAAGTTAATTATTAAAATGGACTTTATTAATATTTGACTTATTTAAATCGTGGCTTATTAATAAAATACTTATAATTAACTATAGCTTAATACTTCTTGACTTATAAGAATTAGCTTTTTAATATACTTATTAAACCAAGACTTATACAAATTAGCTTATTCGATGAACAAGATAAATTACTTATGTATATTAAACGAGCTTATTACTAATTATGGAAATTTACTATTTTGGAAACTTACTATTTATGGGAAGTTACTATTTATAGAAACATGCTATTTTTGGAATGTTACTAATTATAGAAACCTGCTATTTTTGGAAAGTTACTATATATGGAAACCTGCCATTTATGGAAACTTACTAATTATGGAAATACCAAGTATTATAACATAAGAATCATGAAATGCATTAATCAAGAACACATGAACGTATAACATTAATGAAAGACACGATAAAGCATGAACAAGTAACTCAAACTAAGAACAAGTAACTTATACCATGAACAAGCAACTCATACACGTCCTTTATCATGTAGCTCACGTGAAGTCAGAGTAGTACTTTCCGCAATTCATCTCTTTCACTGCTTGCTGAACACAAGGTCCAGATGTTCCGTACTTCAGTAAAGACATCCTTCCTTTTCATGATTAGGATTCCCCGTTTGCTATGCCACATGTTTTCCCTAGTTTCTTATTATAAAACATTAATTGTTTGCCATGCTCCCATTTATTTATTTAATAACCCACGTAATTGCCCGAGATATATAATGCATGACCATGACTTACATGATTATCACCTAGTTACGGATGTACCATAACCATGACATATGAGGCAACTGTGTCATGACTCTTCGCGAAGAGAGTCATTTCTCGTGGCGTATCTTCACGTTACATGTTGGCCATTATTATATTATGGGGTATATGGGTGCATCCAAGTTTACAGGTTTACAGGTTTACAGGTTTACATGTATAGGGTGATTGGTATTGTGTGTGCTCTACACCCCATCACATCAGAGCTGATCCATTCACCCAGGTTACTATTATTAGAGGTCACCCCTATAATTGCATGACGAGGCAACCCCTCTATTTATTTATGCACACGTTGATAATATGTTATGACTTATAGAGTTCGTGGGCGTTTACTTATATTGCATGTACAACTTACGACATTTCAGTTATCTTCCTTGTTTATAAATTATCTCCCAGGTTTTCCTCAGGACATAGATATTCATTCCGCTTCTTTTATTCATTATTCATGTTATATTTATTCTTATCATATCTTTATATCCTTTCACTGAGCGTATTGCTCAGCCGTATCTTCTTTTCATGTCTCATACGGCAGGTACCGAAGTACGAGATTTAGGCATTGAGAGTATGTGCTTAGGATGAGAGCTACCTTAGTCTCCTTCCTTTTATGCATTTTAATACTTATGATTTGGTTTGACATATGTTTTGTCCTTTAGTCTTCCTTTATTT
This sequence comes from Glebionis coronaria, assembly GCA_025667525.1. Classification (NCBI taxonomy): domain Eukaryota; kingdom Viridiplantae; phylum Streptophyta; class Magnoliopsida; order Asterales; family Asteraceae; genus Glebionis; species Glebionis coronaria. The sequence continues at coordinate 33,364,234 of CM046880.1, read as the reverse complement.
TCATTTATGTTGAGCTTATGTTAGGAGCCGATGTTTGATTCTGGCTTTCCTATTGGTCTTTTATGTCTTTATGACGTTATGCCTTTATTATGATTTGATGACACGCCATGATTATGACATAATGGCCTCCTTGTCAAAGTGGGTCGTTACATAAGTGGTGTACAAAATCCAAATTCCTTAATTCCTCTTTGCTCGTCCTACAAATGTTAGTCCAAAACTAAAAAATTATCTTCCCAAGATATTTTCCTTTTTATATTTGAAAAACTTGACTTAACAGCATTAAGAATTTGTCTACCAAAATTAAGAAAAACATAACCAACATTAAAAGTTTTACAACAGAGAAGATACTCTAATACCTTCCTGATCTCCAAGGATAATTAACAACATCTTTAAAAGATAATGCTCCATTCCTATGCTTGGATCTATATGTGACACTACCATTAACAAAATCCCAAGAAAAATGCTTCTTCTAAAATCCTAAGGCTTTCACAACTTGATCTATCATCACTTCTTTGTCATGACTAAAAACTGATTTCCATTCGTTATTAATTGGCACCCTTTTGTATGTAAAACCATTATCTAATTTATCATCTGAAAAAGTGTTCCATATATTAGAGTAGGTGTTCTAACTTTTGGAGTATGTTTTGTGATAATTTAAGCCTGATCTCTTTTGAGAAAAACTTCTTTTATGTGGTTGAGCTATATAGGAATTTGGTATAGCATTAACAAAATAAGGTCTAGAATTGGTCATGTTCCTAGTCCTTGTATGAGGCATAAAAGAAACGGGCTTGTATGCCCAAAATGAGGTTTGATTTAGATGAGTCATTAGTCCATTTTGATCCAGAATTATACTTAGTGAAGTATGGTTTTTGATAAACATTTTTACCAGCATTAGCCTGAGTTGGTCTACCAGAATTAAAATGTCTAGCATTATTGACTGATTGAGTCCCATTTCTAAACGATACTGGTCTATGTATCATGTTTGACCTAGGGCTCTGACTGGTATTACTAGAATACAAATCATTTCCCCTACTAAAGTTATTCCTATAAGAATTTTGATTTTCTCTATACTAGGACTGTAGATGATCAGTACCCCCACACTTATAACAAGCCTTAACATTTCCTTTTTGATTTCTCCTAAACTTGTTATTCTTGTACATCTCATCATATCTAACATTCTTTTTACTAGGTTTGTATTTAGGAGCATTTGGATTTAACTTAATATCCTTTTCAAACACAACTTTTTCTTCTAACTTAGTTGTGTTATGAGAATTTGTGTTATCTGAACTACTTGGTTCAGAAGCCAATTTTTCAGACGGAGTATCAACACTAATACTAGGGATGCGTGTGACAAAATGAATCTCAACACAAGTTTGATCAATAGAGATAAAAATGCTTTCCTTTTCAAACTTGATAGGAACAAATTTAGATTCATCCTTCTTCTGAAATTCAGGTAAACCACTATATGACATATCTGGCATAGAAGGAAAGTACACAGGAGGGGTTCAACAACATGATAATCACCAGTACCCTATTCCCTATTTACATTTATCTAAAACCTGACTGTCAATCATTTTTTCCAAGCTTTTGGTAGCATTATCAAAACTTTTAAACTTAAACTCCTTTATAGTGTTACTAGATTCACTAGTTTCAAGTTTAGATGTAAGTTCGGTAATGCTATGACCCTAAGCAGCTATTTCTCTTTTTAATAGGATAATGGAATCCTTAAAAGCACTTTCTTGTTCTTGATAACATGTTATTTGCTCTTCTAAAACCTTAAATCCTCTTTTGTAACTAAGAATATACCTTTCAGATGTTTCATAGTTTCTAGTGATACCTTTTGAATATTTTTCAAGTTCATCATATTTTTCTTTACACTCTATAGTACAACTTTTATTAATGAATATCTCAGAGTCTGAAATGGCCATAAGAGCCATGTTGTCCATGAGTTCTTCATCATCTACACATTCCCAGTCCGTGTCAACTCCAACAATGGCCACAAGTACTTTTGAGCTTTTCTTTTCTACCATCTTTCTTCCTTGAGAAATGCTTCTTGTACCTCTGCATTCCCTTGCAAAATCGTATTAAGAATACGTTGTACTAGATACCAATGGTTTACAAAATCGTCCATATACGTCAAAACTCCATTAGAAGATTACAAGGAAAAAACAAACAATACATTTTAAACGTAAAATGAAAATTCATGAGCTTCTTCATTAAGCTTCTTGGCCTTTTGAATGCTTGTAATGTTCAACATGCCTTGAAAACAACCCTTTTCTACACAAATAAGAAGATTTAATTCAATTCTCAAGCACATAATCATATATGATATATTATAATGGTAAATAAGTTAACATTCTAGTAGATTATCATATATGATATTATACATAAAACTATTTTTAGTACTCACCAGAAGATCACAAACTATTTGTATTTTATTTTCAAGCACATTATCATATATGATATAGTACAAATGCTTAAAACCTAGCTTATATCATATATGATATAGTACATTAGTTATTAAAGTATATGATGTTTTAGCTTATATCATATATGATATAACGACGTATCATATATGATATGATATTTCACTAATAGGTCAGCATCAAAATATTTTCTTCGTGAACATCAACATACTCAATCTAAAGCTTACTCGTCACTATAACATCATCAAATATCAAAATATCTTCATTATAAGTTGTATAAACACATAAAGTGTATATGTGATATAATACATTAGTTTTAACATGTTTTATCATATATGATATAGTGAAATATCATTTAGATATTTTACTAACAGGTCATACTAAATTTGTTCAGCGAGATTAAGCCATAAATCCTTATAATTCGTGAAAATAAGCTAATGAGTTAGCCTATAACTCGTCGTAATAAAGACGATGATAATTTATAAGCTTATTCACATTAATCATCTAATAAGTTACCTTATCATTCGACACGTTAAATTCACGTAATTTCTCAAATAAGCTATAAAATAATAAAATGAATTACAAGCTTATTCGCATCAAATAAGCTAAAAAAGATGAATAAAAATAGATCGAATGAACTTTACCTTATTTACGAAGGAGATGATCGACTTACGAAGGTGATGATCGATGGATTTGATGTTTGTGATGATATATTAAGATCTGAAGATGTGTATGTGTATGTGTGTGTTTTTTAGAGAGGAAGAAAAAACGTCGATCTATTAGATCTGAGATATGGGAGTGGGAGGTGTTGTTAGGTAGGAGGGGTAAAATGACAAAAATGTCCCTTCGCTTTTTTAATTAAAAAATAAGGATTAATTTACTCCTTTGATCAATATTAGATGAAAATTATAAATTGATCTTTTTTTATCAAAATGATATCCCAGGTGTTGGGCCAATGAAAGTTTTAACTATGGCCCAGTCTAGATTTGTTTAAATTAGACTAAGTGTTACTGGTCGCTGAGAGGACTAGCGACAGAGACCAGACCAGCAGAAGGCAAAGCCTCAGCTGGCACACCAGGAACATTCAAGTCAAAGACAACGTCAGAGAAGTCGAAGATTATCTGAAGTCATACTCACCAGCGGTCATGAATAGTTGGGATGTAGAAGGAATGTGCTGGTGTCCAAGGATCTCTGAGATGACAATACTCAGAGATCACTTACAACCCTATGAAGACCTATGCAAGCAAAGCTTGTTTTATCTTTTATTTAGGCGGGATAATCTACAAAGTGTTTTGAGCGAGACAAAACAAGAGATTCAAGATAAGCCTAGTACGACCTAGTGGGACAAATATGAACGGTTGGCGGAACTGTTCACCTAAAGTAGTTTAGAGGTATGTCTCGATTTAGAGATGCATTTAATATGTTGTACTCTTCCACTTAGAAGATGACACGTATCAACTACTCCCACTAAGAAAGCAACCTCGTACCACTATAAATAGGAGGGAGAAAGAAAAGTTACTCAACCCTTGTGCTTGGATAAATAATCTAAGTTTCTTTCTCCCTTTGGAACCTCTGAGCCCTCAGTTGTCTACCAACGACTCATAGGTTCTCTTGTAAACTTGAGGCTCGAATCAAGTTTACTTGTTCTAGGATTCATTTCTTATTTTCATTCAACTGGTGTAATCATAACACTTTGTAATAATTTGTTTATAACAATTAATAAAGCATTACAGGTCTGAAAAGTATTTCTTTGCGTGTTCGTGTTTATACGAGTTATAGTTTCGACAATTGTTGTATTTTGGGACTTTCAATTGGTATCAGAGCAATTTGATTTATAAAACTTTTTATAAACTGTTCTTGTTTTTAAAATCAAGATCCAAATATGACTAAAACTATGCCTCATATACCACCACCTTTTGGTCAATCTTGTCAAGCTAATACTTCGACCAACGCACCAGCCATCACATCTACTACCATGCCTACACCTGTTGTAAGCACTAGTAATAATGATGATGACCTCCCCCAACTTCTTAATGTTCGTGGGGGGGGGTCACATGTTTCCAATGTTCCAGCATTTGATGAAGAAGATTTCTCAAGTTGGAAAAGTGAATTTCTTATTTATTTAGATGGCGTAGAACCCTTCTTGATATAAATCTTAGAAAATGGGCCTTATGTGCCATTGGCCGTTTACACTACCCCTGAGAGACCTATTAAGAAGCCTGTTAAGCAATGGTCTCCAGTAGATAGACGTCTGGCTAACCAGGACAAGAGACTCAAAAGTATCATAGTCTCTTGCCTACCCAAGAACATTATGAAGTCCATAATCAAATGCAATTCTACAAAATAGATGTGGACTGAATTGGTTCTAGGGTATGAAGGTCTAGAGGAAACAAAAGAAACCAAAATCTAAGCCCTAAGAATCAAGTTTAACGCTTTCAAAGCTTTGGAAACAGAAAATGTTGCTCAAACTTATACTAGGCTTAAGATTTTGTTGAATGATTTAGGAAACAATGGTGTTGTTCTACCTAAGGCTGAGGTTAATGCCACTTTTGTAAACATTTTACCTAGGAAATGGCTTAGCTCAAACTAGACCTTAAGAGCAAATAATGCAATCATGAAGGATACTCTGGCCCAACTGTTTGGTATATATAACTATAAAGATGGACTGATTGATTCTATTTACAAATCAGAGACTGATAGGTTTACCACCCATATCTCTGGTTCCAAAGCTCTTGTTGCTAACCATTCTTTTTAGAACAACGACTCTAACATAGAAGAAGATACAAGAAGCAGTCAAGAATTTATTGATGAGTTGCCTGCAGAATTCCATGACAGAGCTCTTCTTGCTGATCAAAAGAGATACTACAAGAGATCATGCAGAGTCGGAGCAGCCGAAGCTAACAAATCCAAAGTGATCTGCTATACATGTGGTAAAGCTGGTCACTTCTAAAAGGACTGCTGGTCAAATATGACTTCCTCTCCAAGCTTTCCCTCATCTAGCAATGATCAAAGCAACAAAAAGAAGTTTGCTCCATCTACTTTCAAGAAAACTTCTCACTCTGACTCTAGGGGAAAGAAGGATTATAAGGTCAATTATAAAGCACTGAAAGCTGAGCTGTTGAAGCTCAATAAAAAGGCTGATGAAGCAGCAAAGAAAAAGGATAACAAAAAAACTAAAAAGGGTCTTATCGCTGCCTCCTTCGATTGGGATGATGAACCTCTTACATCAGAGGATGAAGGAACCACTACTGTCAGAGCTTTTATGGCCGTCGTTGATGAGGAATCAACTGTTGGAAAAAGTGAAGCAAGATCTGGTCAATCGGTGTATATCACCATGAAAAAGGTACAAATATTGCCTTCTATGCCTGAATGTCCTGATAGAGACCATGTCAGTGACTACACTCTGGTTGACCTCCATTTTGTGGAAGAACAAAGAAAAAACTTGTTAAACAAATTTCATAATCTTAAAACTAAGTTAAATCTTTGTCAATCTGAGTTAACAAATCGCAAACCTTTTGTGATTTTTGCTAATTAACTGCAAAATGAAGTCAACAAACTTTCCATTGAAAATGAATCTTTAACTGATGATAATGTTGAACTTAGAAGAACCATTGAAAAATAGAACATAGGTCAATACACTATGGAAGAATTGGTTGCTAAAGCCATTCCAGGGGATGCGGTTCAAGCAATAGGGGGTAAGGGTAGATTTAAAAACCATATACTTGTGGTCAAAGTAAATTTTTTCCCCTTAGAGGATTCTTCTCCTATTTCCACCTCTGTGGATAAGAACGACTCTGATAAGAATTCAGATGGTTCCAGACCCTCACCATCCTTACCCAAACTTGCTGGTGCAGATCCATCTGATCACTTACTTGGCCCAAAACCTGCCATAAAGTACTCTGGGACATCCAACTCAGAGTTGCTGACAAAGCACACAAAAAGGTTTTTGTGGCTAAAGAACCTGCCAAATCTGTTCACTCAACTGAAGAGCTTTCACCCACCAAGAAACTTCTCCTCACCCTTATGGAAGAAGTAAAAGTTTGAAAGAACAAATCAAACCTAGGGCAGATAGTCCATCTGTTAGTTCTCTTGGTGAAGGTTCAAGCAGCTCAAAGGGGAGAGCTTTGTTCAGGCCTTGCGAACATTGTGGGTTTATAAATAATTTGTCTGAAAATTGTTCAAAGAAACCTAAATGTATCACATGTGAGTCCACTGAACACACCTCCAGAGAACATGAGGAGACCATAGCTGTCCAAAAGACCAGAACTCAATTAAGGTCTAAAACACCTTACAAGTCCTCTAGGAGGCCATAACCCAAACCCAGAGACACTCCTCAGAGTTTCAGGCCATTTCCTCCTTGCAAATACTGTGACTTCTATGACCATCACTCTGATGAGTGTGAACACTATCCCAGATGTGACATCTGTGGTAGTATGCGTCATGAAACCATAGATTCCAACCAAAGAGAGAAGACAGGAACCAAAGAAGACCGAATGTCGCTGGTCAGTGACAACATGGACCCACTGGAAAGTGGGTTCGTCATTGAAACTAATTTGGTTTTGTTATATCTATGCAGGAATACTTGAATAAATCTATTTGGTATCTGGATAGTGGGTGCTCCAGACATATGACAGGGGTTAAACAATATTTGCATAGATATAAGAAGGAGTCTGGTCCCAAAGTAGTCTTTAGAGATGACTCCTCAGGGGCTACTGAGGGATATGGCTCAGTGGATTGTAATGGAATCACCTTCACAAGGGTCGCTTATGTCAATGAACTGAAGCACAACTTAATAAGTATCAGTCAACTCTACGATGCTGGTTTCAAAATTCTGTTCACCAAGATCCAAGGAACAATCTTCAATCAAAATGATGATGTTGTTCTTATTGCACCTAGAAGAAGGGATATGTATGTTATTGACATGACATCATGTCTAGAAGAAAACAGCACCTGTCTCTTTGCCAAAGCCTCTGATAGTGAAAACTAGTTCTGGCACAAGAGACTTTCTCACCTTAACTTCAAAAAGATCAACAAACTGGCCAAGAATGATTTGTTCGCTGGGCTTCCCTCTCTGACCTGCAGCAAAGACAGACTCTGCTCTGCCTGCGAAAAAGGGAAGCATCATAGAGCCTCATTTAAAACCAAACAATCATTCTCCATAAATAAGTGCCTCAATCTTCTTCACATGGACTTATCTGGACCAGTAAAACCTCAATCCCTCAATCACAACAAGTGCACACTTGTCATTGTAGATGAATTCTCTAGATTCACATGGGTATTCTTTCTTAAAAGAAAGAGTGATGCAGCTGAAAGAATAATGTCCTTCATCAGAGAAATAGAGAACTTCAATGACTACAGAGTTAAGGCAATCAGAACTGATAATGGCATTGAATTCAAGAACCATGCCATGGAAGACTTTTTTGATGAAAAGGGAATCTCGCAGAAATTTTCAAACCCAGGCACCCCAGTACAAAATGGTGTCGCTGAAAGAAGAAACAGAACTCTCATAGAGGCAGCCAGAACAATGCTCAGCGAATCAAGACTCCTAAAGCAATTTTGGGGTGAAGCTACGTACACAACATGCTACACGCAAAACAGATCCATTATTGTGAAGAGACATGGCAAGAACGCTTATGAAGTGTATAGGAGGAGAGCCCCTGATGTAAGCTACTTCCATGTCTTTGGTTGCCCTGTTTCCATTCACAACTACAAGGATCATCTGGGTAAATTTGATGAAAAGTCAGATGATGGGTTCTTTCTTGGATACTCTCCTACCTCTAGAGCTTTTAGAGTATTCAATATCCGCAGGCAAGAACTTGAAGAATCCATTCATGTTACCTTTAATGAAGCACATGTTGTCATTACTCACACCAACTCAGAGGATTGTGACATTGACTTCAATGAAGTTAAATCATATCCAAAGAATGATTTTCAAATCCCAAGGAATCACCTCAAATATGCCACAAGGATTTTCCCTATGTTCATGCATTTGATCCTCACTCAATCTCTGACATCACTCCAGAGGTTGTTGTAGCTGAATCACATACTCCACCACCCATAGAAGAAAATGCCGATCTTATCTCTCCAATCTCTCAAATATATGAAGAGATCATGGATGAAGAAATTATATGTGATGAACCACCAGCATTCATTGAACCTACCGTGACTCCTGAACCCACAGAGACTCCTTCTCCTCAATCCAAATGAAGTAGAAACCAAGATATTCTTTTGGTGAATATCTTTGTTGAACCCTCTGAGGGAGTCACCACCAGAGGAAAGTTGAGATCTCTAGAAACTGCCTCAACGAAGAATGCCTTCTCGCTGATTTTATCTCTGAAGATTAACCAAAGAACATGGTCGCTGCCCTACTAGATGAAGGATGGGTTGTAGCTATGCAAGAAGAACTCAATCAGATTAAGAGAAACAAGGTGTGGACTCTGGTAAAAGCTCCAACTGGAAAGCAAGGGGTTGGAACCAAATAGGTCTACACAAAAAAAGGGATGAAGTTGGCATGATTGTTAAGAACAAGGCTAGGCTTGTGGTGTTGGGTTACAACCAGTCAGAGGGTATTGATTATGATGAAACCTTCACACCATTGTCCAGATTAGAAGCTATCTGAATCTTCCTAGCCTATGCAACTTATATGGGTTTCATGGTTTACCAGATGGATGTAAAGAGTGCCTTTCTTAATGTAAAGCTTACAGAGGAAGTATATGTTAAACAACCCCCAGGATTTGAGAACAGTGACTATCCTGACCACGTCTAGAGACTTCGCAAAGCACTCTATGGGCTGAAACAAGCGCCTAGAGCCTGGTATTAAAATCTATCAAAATTCCTACTTGAAAATAAGTTTTTCAGAGGTACTATTGACCAAACCTTGTTCACTTATAGGTCCAAAGGTGATGTCATTATAGTACAGATTTATGTGGATGACATAATTTTTGGGTCAACAAACATTACCTTGAGTAAACAGTTTGCCAAACTTATGACCAAAAAATATGAAATGAGCATAATAGGGGAACTAACTTTTTTCTTGGGTTTTCAAATCAAACAAAATTTAAAAGGAATTTCTATTTGTCAGGAAAAACATGTTAGAGATTTGCTCAAGAAGTATGATCTGTCTGATTGCGTATCAGTGAAATGCCCCATGCTTCCTACCAACAATTTGGGAGCTGATGACTCAGGGGTCTCTGTTAATGAGACCTTATACAGAGGCATGATTGGGTCACTAATGTACCTCACAACAAGCAGACCAGACATCCAATTCTCCACATGTCTCTGTGCTAGGTACCAAGCTAACCCCAAAGAATCCCATCTTGTAGATGTTAAAAGAATTTTCAAGTACTTAAAAGGATCTCCCTCACTGGGTCTCTGGTATCCAAATAGATCAGGCTTCAACCTTAAAGCCTACTCAGACTCAGACTATGTTTGGTTCTGCCTTGATAGAAAAAGCACCTCTAGGAGTTGTCAAATCCTTGGAGGAAAGTTGGTATGCTGGAGTGCAAAGAAACAAAACTATGTGGCCATGTCATCAGCTGAAGCTGAATATGTCGCTGTCCCTGGTTGATGCGCTCAAGTTCTTTGGATGAAAAGTCAGTTGGCTGATTATGGAATCAATTATGAAAAGGTTCCCATATTCTGTGACAACACAAGTGCTATAGCCATCTCAAATAATTTTATACTTCATTCCAGAACCAAGCATATTGACATCATGTTTCACTTCATCAGAGACCATATTTTAAAAGGTGATATTGAGCTTCAATTTATACCCACTGAATACCAGCTCACTGATATTTTTACCAAGCCTCTGGCTGAGCCAAGTTTTACTAGGCTGGTTGTTGAGCTGGGTATGCTCAATATTGGTAAATAAATTTGATAAGTGATCTCCGTCTCTGGGCATTTAAGGGAATTAAATGTAACGAGGTATATACATTTCAATGGAAATTAATATATTCCAGTATTTAATTCAAATGATTTCCTTTTAATGTCAACAACTTTCCCACTTTCCTAGGGGACAAAAATCACATGAAGGGTCAAGGGGTCCCATGTTTTTCTTAAAAGATAATTTTTGCATTAAATGCTTTAATTGGAAAATGGCAAAGCTTTTCATATACCCTTGACCTATTGTTATTTTGATCATCACAACTCATTATCTCATACACACACATATTGTTCATCTCTCTCTAATCCTCCAAACCTTCACTCTATCAACAATGACGTCTTCTACAACAAACCAATCTTTCACCATCTTGGCCGCATCTAACGTCAACTTCGGTATAAACGATGGAAAGATCACACTTAACAACTGTGTTTCCCTTCTTGAACACAACAATCCCCTCTACACACCATTGTTGACCTACCTGAAGAACTCTCCTATAGCCGAAGCCATTACAAGGAAACTCTCCACCTGCTACTCATAATACTTGAGGGAGTTTGGTTCTCGACTAAAGTAGACCAAACCTCTTCACACATCACCTTCAACCTTTCCACCCATCCACAACCTCTCTCCTTCGACTTCACCACTTTTGCCAGGGTCATTGGACTAAACGTAGATGATGAGATGGCCGTTGTACCAAGCAGCACCACTGTGAAGAAAGCGCTGGTGACCCTACGTCCTCATGATGATGATGATAAACCCTTCACATCCCCAACCTTCCAAAACAAATCCCTGATTTAGGTTAATTACTTATCACCCATCTGGAGGACGCTGATGCTCTACGTTGTCAAATGTCTGGGAGGGAACCAGGGATCGCATGATTAGCTAAATGGATCCCAGCTAGCCATGGCCTACAACCTTATATGGGGGCTAGACATAGAAATTTCCCACATCCTATACACTGATCTCATAGCCAAGCTTGAGAATAAAGGGAAGAAGAATCGTTTGGCCACCATCTGCTACACCAGATACCTCTCTCTCATCATTGAGGATATCCTTGGTAGACACTACAACAATGATGAACTTCACTCTGTCTCTCCCTACCACATCACCCCTACTTCCTTGAAGACTCCCCTAGAGGATGAGGTGCCACTCACCAGGCATATGTTGAAGGTTGTTGGGTTACTCACTGATGAAGAAGAGCTCTTGATCCCTCACGTTGAGGTAAATTCTGAAAGTATAACTGAAAAGTCTTTGTCTAAGACCTCTATGCAGTCTACTTCTCGGCCCAAGGTGTTGAAGGAAAAAAAGAAGAAGAGGAAAGAAATCTCCTTTTCCTCTGAAGCCCCTTCTGTTAATCCATCCAACAAGACCAAGACTAAGAAGAACCCATCCCCTACTCTGGTGGATGAGGCAAGAGAGCCAACAGTTGACAAACAACATGTGTCTAATGTCTCCAAGTCAGCATAGATGCCTAAGAACCCTCTTGACGCTGATATCACTCAGGTATTAGTTTGCCTTTGTTTTTTTCTTGGAGGTTCACAAGCAATCACTCTCAAAAGTCTGTAGGAGAGGGTGATGAATTTTAGGGTCTGCCTCAACCCATAGAGTGTTTGTCTCAGCACCTAGATCTCATAGGTTATCTGTACACCCTGTCTCTGCACTAGGAAATGACTTATTTATGCTCATAACCCACCCCGATGATCCTTCACCCTCTGGACTGTGCTCTTGCTAATAACAACTTGAGTACATTATAGGTCCCGACCTAGAGTCTCTGAACTTCACTCAGTCTCTGGGTCCCCTCATAACAAAAAGAGTCCCAAATAATTTATTCTTTTGGGGAGGCTGAATAATCACCCTCAGTCTTCCTAGGGGCAGCGATAAAAGGCGACCTCTACCTTCAAATAATTCATAAGTTAAAAGAGTCCCAATGAGCAATCCTTCAGGGGGGGAGCTATCACCTATGAGGAACAACTGAACAATGATTCCTTCACCTATGCTGGTGATAACAATGCTGAAGCCTCCACTGCTGATCTTGCTGCTATGTTAGACATTGACTCAATGCCTGATAATGAAGTCTTTATCATTGAAGATGATCTCACCATCTTAGACTTTAAAGATGGAAGCTAATGATGACCAAGTGTCATCCACTGAGTTGAAGCCCATTCCATTCCCATCAATAATCAATGTTCAAGAACTTTGTTAGTGCAAATATTACGATGTTTTGTCGATATAATCTCTTTGTGTTTTGTTGATGACAAACGTATAACTCGCAATACATTATGTAAAATGTTAAGGTTCTCGTAATCACTCAAGAATACATTTGTATACTTCTCTCGACACCTCCAAGATCACATTCGGTATGAATCACTCAAGGTATGAATAAACATGTCATTAAACTAACTAAGTGATCAAGGATTAATATTTTCTTAAAACTCACATTTAATCAAATGTGACAAAAGATTTTAATATACTTTATTTTTAAGAAAATATTTTATTAAAAAGAAAATGGAAATTTAAATTTGGAATATTCCAAAGAATATTCTCTAAGGTATATTCCAAAAAATATTCTTTAATTTGAATTTGGCATATTCCAAATACCAAAGGAATATCCTTTGAGGGTATAAATGGTATTTCCCCCATTAAAGGACAAAAATACACGGTCTCCAAACCAGAGGTTCCTTAAAGGAACCCGCGATTCCTTATTGATAAGGAACTGCGGGGGCACTTAAGGAACCGCGGGTATTTATGACCGTTGCACTCTTGCCCTATAAATAGTGGATCATTTTCAGCTTTTCTTTTAACCCTTTTTGCACAGTTTCTTCAAAAACATCTTTAAACTCCTTGATTAGTTAGTTTAGATTAATCTTGTTTAAGATGTGATTCTCTCCTTCAATCCTCTGATCTTCTCAAGTGCAAAGAGAAGAACACTTTCATTACCATGAAGTGTTGGGTTCATAACATGATGAAGATCTCTCCTTCTAGATCAAGTCATTGTTTCCTACTATGTATATGTAGAAGGTCCAAGTGATGGGTTCACTTGGATGTGTTTGTAAGGGTAGAAGATCCAAGTGATGGGTATCCTTGTATTAGGTGTTAGTTGTGTAGATCCAAGTTTGTTAATACTTGGATATAGTGTTAGAGTCATAGATCTAAGTGGCGAGTACTTAGTACTATATGGTTTATGGGTTAAAGCCATAAAACACAAGGTTTGTTATGTTGGGCCATAAAACATAACTAGGGTTAAGAGTTGTGTAGGTGTGTAGTTCTGAAGAGTGGTGTAATTGTGAAGAGTTGGGTAGTTGTGTAGTTGTGAAGAGTTGTGTAGTTGTGTAGATCCAAATTGGTGTGTCAATTTAGAAGTTATGTAATTTGTGTGTAGATTGGTCCTACCTAAGATTAGGACTCGACATCTAACCTTGTGTCGGAAAATGGTGAAGTATGCGACCTTGTGTAGATTGGTCCTACCTAAGTTAGGACTCGACTTTTAGCTTAGAGTCGTAAATTGGATAAGCGACGTTGTGTATGGTTTCTCCACCTTAAGGAGTTTGTTGACTAGTGAAGTAACTCTCGCGTAAGGTGTGCTCGAGGAATGGAGTAGGGAGAAGAGGAGCTTCGTGACCGAACCACTATAAATCATCGTGTCGGTACTTTCCTTTACATTTATATCTTTACTCTTATTGATGCATTTATATGTTGTTGTGTGTTTTGTGCATCTCATAATCTAAACATCTAAGTTGCGGAAAATCTATGGCTTAGTACGTGTGTGCTTCATGTTTAGATTATGGTCAAGTGTACATCACTTAGTCTAAACATCCTAGTTGCGGAAAAGCTTATGCTTAGTACGTGTGTGCTTAGTGTTTAGACTATTGCTTGATGTACTCTTGATTTGATGTGCTTGTGTGTTTTCTTACTTGTAGTATTTATCTTTCAATCAAACACATCTCATATCTAGTCAAGCTTGATCAAGAATTTGATACCAAGGATTGCTTGAGATTAACATGTAATAAATAGCCTAGTTCACTGTCGGCGGTTCCTTAAAGGGATACACGGTTCTTTAGTGATAACGAACTGTGGACATGTTTAAAGAACCGCGTACAGTGAGTTATGCGGAATGTTTTGAAAAAGTAACTAGAAACTATTCAACCCCCCCCCCCCTCTTCTAGTTTCTACAATTGGTATCAGAGAGTGGTTATTCAAGATCTTTGAATTATATTGTACTTTAAAGCATGGATCGATCTTTTCTCTCTTTTTAAAAACAAATGGTTTTTAAAAAATGAAAACCGTTTTTAAAAATAGAGATGATCTTTGTATCAAATTGTTCATGAAGAGTGATTACTTATGAAATGTGTTTGTTGTTTCATTCGTACAAGTTATGGTGTTAAATAAACTTCGTATAATAGCTTGATAACAAATATTTTCATGTTTGCAAGTATTAAAATATTTTGTGTCATAATTAACTCTAAAATACGAGTCCTATGTGTCTAAAATAATTTTATAGAGTCCTAAGTCCTTCCAAAATGTTACCAAATGATTTTGGCCAAAACTCAATTTTTTCCTACTGACCGCGGTTCTTTATCTGTTCCCCGAGGGTTCTTATCAATAAGGAACCGCAGTCAGTCCGACACAGACTTTTGCAAAGTTTGAAAAATCATATAAAATCAACCGTAAGTCCGTAGAAGTCGTGCCACCCGTCATTTCGAACGTAATTGAATTTACTTTCTATTAAAAATGCTTCCAAACCTTTGTTCAAACTTTAAATTTTGGATGTTTTCTAAGTTTCATACTTTGTCCAAAGTATTGAGTCTCGGTTTGTCGTAAAACTTGTGTTTTACTCTTTTATATTAACTTGGACATCTCTTGGTTATATCTCTTTGTAAATTGATATATTTATAAAATGTTGAATTTAATTAAATTTTGAAATGGGTCGAAAACTATTTTCAAATAAAATCAAGCTATGTATACTTTGGTGTATCTAACACTCGAAACAAAGACGAATGCTTTTGTGTTTTTCTTTTGTCTTCGGACATTCTTAAGTGATCATTACTATTGGTAGTAGTGTTACTTAGTTGTCTACTTATGTGTGCATTACATATAGGATTAGCATCTCTTGGTTTACAATTGTTACATAAACATTCTGTACACCTTGGCATGTTCTTTAACACTTTTAGGTTTGAAAGCTTTTGGAGCTTGTCAAATCTATTGATGTGGGTCGTCTTACTCGATCATTGTGTTATTAGTTCAAGTAGATTAATGTCTCACTATAAAACATGAAACACCCTTTGAAAATCTTAGTTATTTTCTCTTAAAGGAGTGTTTGTGGGAATCAAGAAAGATTTCGATTAAATATCAATTCATTATTCAAACTATGATTGGTATCATTATCGAATCTAATTGACATGTTTTTTAGTGTAGACATAAATGTGGTTTATTAATAATATACATGGGATCATAACTCACACTTGTGTTGATGATGATATATTGAATCTACTTGTTTAAATTATTAGACATATTTTGTTTAATAATTGCTTATAATGCACAATGGAGTCGGTTTGACAACTTGGATGTTTCATCCGAAATACTCAAGTAATTTATATTGCAATGCAATTTGTAGATGTGTCATCTCCGAAATACCAATCAAGAGTGTTCCCTTATTTTGTGTAAACGTTGTTTATACACTTCAAAGTGTTTGGCCTCAAGTTCTACTAAGGTAAATAACCTTAACTATACTTGTTTGACAAGATATGCAATGGTGCATTCTTTACCCTCATTAGGTTGTGCATTGTGTTGTCATACACTTTCATCCTTGCTACACTTTATTAGACAAATGTAGGAATTACATTTTGTCTAACTGGAGAATGACTACTAGAGAATTTATGCACTAAAATCTTAATTTGACCTAACGGTTGAATTACTTCCATGTGGGAATATGGGTTATTTTATAACTCGTGAAAACGGTCGTGCTTAGCCTTAATTGAGCACCTCTAGTGATAGTCTCATACTCATTCTCTAAATTGGCTAAATGGCTCTTCCTAAATATGACTAATGAAAGTTTACTTTGATGAACTTTGTATGTCATTAGGAGTCTTTTTCTTTTATAGCCATTAGGTTTTTCTTAGCCTTCTTCCTACGTGCTAATTGAGCCTATGTGTTTTTCCTTTGTGTGTGTTCTAGTTTTTTTGCTCTTTAGCATAACTTTATGATAAGTTAGACTTGAATAGTAGGATTTGCCGAATTGGAAAAATTCCCTTATCCTCCAAAACACACCCTCTGTGGGCGGTTCTTTATAGAGACCGCGGCTCCATATCGATATGGAACCACGAGTGGAGAAAAGGAACCGCGGGCAGACACCTTTAAAAACGGGTTTTCCAAAATTTCCCAATTGTTCCATCACCCTTTGGAATCCTTGTTTCAAACCTTTGGTCACTCCTAAAATATCTTGTGCTTTCTCCTCTTAACCTAAATCATTTTGAAATCTCTTTCACACCAAATCATAATGTATTTTTCACAAATGAAAGCCTTGATTATCCACTATTTTCTAAAATCTCTTTCAATCCAAATTCACCAAAGAACACACCAAATTAAATCTTTTCTCCTTCTAAGGATATTGATTTTGGAAACTCTTTTTTTCCACCACTTCCCTTTTGTGTTCTTACTCCATCACATGATTATGTCATGCATCATGGAACATATTGTCATTGTTGTCAATATCAACATCTTGTCATGTCTTATATCTATGATGAGTTGAATTACAAGATTATCACCAAGCCTTCTCCACCAAATTCCACCACCTTGTCTTTCATTTAAGCATGTGGATTGCTTATTGCTAAGACATCCAATTAAAGCAAATCTTAGAATTTTAGTGTAACTAAGATTAAAATTATGCTTAAGTTTTAGGCTTGTGTTTCATACATCTTTGTATGATCTTTATTCTCTTGTATTCCTTTTCATGTTTTTCAACATGATTTGTCTTTGGGTCTTGGATCCCGTTGTCCTTGTGATCTTTCTTTTCTTCTTTATTTTCTCACTCGGCTGTCAAGGAATGTTAGATTTAAATCTAATTCCTCTCCTAGTAAGATTGACAACTTAAATATTTCTTTCGAAATATTGAAGTAATTTTAACTTGAAATTGCAATTGTTAAAAGTCATATCCGAAGCATTGACTTTCAATCCATTTAGCAACTTATGTTAAATTGTTTGACCTAGTGATTTTTTTTGAGTCGATAATCGTTTTTGGACACCCATTGTTCACGGTTCCTCAAATAACCTAGCGGCTCATTATTGATAATCAACCACGGACCTATTTAACGAACCGCGGCCAGTGAGTCCCTTTTGTTCATTTTTGGTCTATCTCTATCTTTGACGAGTTTTTTTGAAGATTCCTTCTTTTCTTCTCTTTTGAGTTTCTTCTCTCGTTTTCCTTCAAGACTTTACTATCACCTTATAAGGTACATTATTCTTGAATTATTTTGTGAAGTTATCCTTAACTTCTTTGTTGGGTCTCTTTCGATTTATTCTAATCATGCCTCTCTAAGTTGAGTCTCTCTCTTCTATCCTTTCTAAACTAAGTCGAGTCGAGCCTCACCCTTTCCTCGTCATGTAATTATTCTTTGAGTATTCACAATGATTGAGAAGAGCTACGAAACTTTGAGCATGTAGTTTATCGTATACTAAACACCATCCATTTTGGAGCTTTCTAAAGGAGTTATATTTAAGGTAAAAAATGTCATTAGTTTGAGATTTTTTGTCTTTCTTGTTGTTGAGAGTTAATTGTAGTAAAAATTTACAATTGAATTGGGTAATTCCAACAATTCTAAGTTTTTAACCTTTTGAAAGGATTTTGGTTAAAACTTGAATTTTCTTGGGTGATTCCAAAAATTCTAAGCTTTTTACCCTTTGACATATATTACAATTGGCATGGATGTTTCTTCTCTACCTCTAACACCCCCACAAATGCTATGCGCAGCGGAACTCCAACATTTGGGTGCTAGGCAGTTATCATCGCACACAAGATATATCAAACGACTCAAGACGTAAAAGTTTTAACATAATTTAAGCATTGTTAAAAACATACATATCTACGGTTTTCCAAACCCAAAATGATACAACACAGAGTTAGTGTTTCGGTCCCCACGAATCTCAACCCCAAAAGATACAGTTTTGTTAACATGACAGAAAATTTAAAATGTTCAAGTTAAATATGGGTGGAAAAACAAGTAGACGCCAAGCCACACACAACTCCCATCCAATGCATGCTCCATGCTATACTTCATCGGTTACCTGAAACACATGCTAAATTGGGTCAACAAATAATGTTGAGTGGAATTCATAGGTTTTATAATCTCATTTTGAACATATGTGGTATAAAAATCATTCACGATCATTCATAGAATTGTCGATCAAACAATCTATTTCAAGGTTATGACAATTGTGTTTAAGCTCATGACACTAATCCGTTAACTCAATCACCCGCGTAATAATTACCTGCGTGATTAAGATGAAACCATTGCCCCTTCTAAAGGAATCAGTTGCAATTATACCTTATCTCTTATCACAAGTTATCCATCCGTAGGGGGTACTCAACGTACTAGTCCTCGTCTTGGATAGGGTCGTCAACCCCATAGTACTATCAATTGTATAAGCGAATATTTTCAATTCACACTAGGATTAAACAATAGTTAATAGTTCATGAATATAGGGTCTTTTGCAACTAGGTACTCAACACAATTTAAGGCAACATTCGGGTCCAATAATCATTCATGACATATGTTCATTTTAGAAAACTAGCATGCATTTCCCTCGCGGGTAAAACAATTTAAAATAATAGTAAGCGAGGCTACAAATTCACACCTTATGTATATAGAGTAGTCGACGATTTCGAATGACGATCACTGACGATGATGAGGATGCCCGGGGATTTCAACACCTAACAAACAATAACGCGTAATGAGTAAATCTCATTTATAAACTTTAAGTACTGTATAATATATACATATTAGTGAATTGTGATAATTATAAACTCAGGCCAAAACCAAAAGAATAATTGTTACTAGTTTTATACTATTCATCTACGTTATTAACGTTATTACCCTTTTTCACGTTTTTCGCCGATACTTACCAAAAGTATGGGCTGTTTTCCTAGACTTAAACCCTTTTATAAAATTTGAGAAAATTCTCAAAAATACCCTAAGACCTGTAGAAACCCCATTTTTAATCCCATTACAAGTTCTCACTTTTACGACCCGTTACTCAACACATTACTAAACCTACGTTTTTCGGACTGATTTTGCACATTGACCATGTTGGACTTATTTGACCCATTTAAAATATACCATTGACCCATTTAACACCTAAGTCTAATAATAGACTCACAAATGCAGGTTTGAGACCAAAAATCAACCTTTAATCAATTACCAAACTATATCTATGGTCCCCGGGATTTGACCAAAAACAAAACATAATTTCGGATTATGTAGGTTCTCATCTCCGGGTACACGTAATTTCAAAACATCATAACTTTTGACTCGTTAGGAGTCGTAAGCTCTATCTTATACCAAATCGAAGCTAAGACGACGCTCTACAACTATATCCTAGTCCGATGACCTGTTTATAAAATCAAATTTATGAAAAAAAGCCTAAACAATCTGCCTAAATTTAACCTTCTCAAAATCAACCCAACACTTGTTTCCAAACCATTTTATTGACACCTAACCTCAACTTAATCACTCCTAATCATGACTAACCATCCTAATCAGTCCTTAACCCCTAAAATACCAAATCCATCCTAAAACCCATTCACCAAATCAAACATGCAATGAGGTTTACCCATTCTAAAACATCTAAAAACATGAATTAAACACAAAACCCATAAGTAAAACATCAAACACCATGATCCACCAAACACCCCCATTTGGCCGTGGGGTGTGGGTGATCAAAACACCCCAACCAAATTGATTTTGGTTGGTTTGTTGGGTGATTATCCATCTACTATACCCCAATTAAACATGCATGAACTCAATTAACATCAAAACAAATTTTTGAAAAACCCATTTGATTCTTGAAAAATTTTATGAATGCATGTTGGATTAAAGCATATCAAAACACTTGGAATGATTAAACTAGATGTGGTCTAACCTTGGTTTTAATTAAAACAAGCTAGAAAAATATTTGTGGTGGTGGTATGGTGGTGTTTGGCCGTCGGCCTAAAGAGAGAAAAGAGAGAGAGTGAAGTAAATTTTTAGTATGTTTTGTGTTGTGTGTGTGTGTGTTGTTTTCCCTTTTGTAAATTTTGGAGGGCCTTAGGTGCAATAATGGCATTCTTTTGGACTTGAATGAAAACGACCTCAAATGTTTGCGGGAATGATTCACTAGTCGACTTGGAAAATTTTGCGGGAGTCGGGGGTCATCCCGAACACTCCAAAATACTTTTAGGACAATTTAAATGCACCCAGAAAGCAATAAAACGCACCCGACTCGACTTAACACGAACCGAAAGTAAAATCCTCGAAAAATTATAATATCGATAAAACGACAATAAACGTAGAAATTTGGGCATCCATCGGGATCGTAGTCGTCATCGTTCTTCTTAAATCGTCAGTCGTCAAGATTACGACCTAAAATATTAGTTTCAACAAAAACGATAGAATATATAGTAAATAAAATTTCTTAAAAAAATTTCAAAAATAAGCGTAATTTAGGGTAAGATAAGTGACCTCGGTTTTTGGGTATCACATCCACCCCTCCTTAAAGAGAGCGACGTCCCGGCGCTCGCCTCTTCTTATACTCACATTTCGTGCCGCTGGAACAGATGAGGATATCTCTCCTTGAAAAAGTCCTCACATTCCCAAGTGTATTTCGGTCCACGCCTAGAATTCCATCGAACCTTCACAATGGGAATTCTACTATGCTTCAGCCTCTTGACCTCTCGGTCCATAATTTCCACGGGTTCTTCCACGAAAAGCATTTTATCGTCCAGCTGAATCTCGTCCAAAGGAATCACCAATTCCTTATCCGCCAAACTCTTCTTTAGATTTGATACGTGAAACGTGTCATGAATAGCACTAAGCTCATTCGGAAACTCTAACTTATACGCTACAGGTCCAATACGTTTAACAATCTTGAATGGTCCAATATACCTCGGACTCAACTTTCCTTTCTTCCAAAAACGCATCACACCCTTCCACGACGAAACCTTAAGCATAACCATGTCTCCGACCTTAAATTCCAATGGTTTCCTTCTATTATCGGCATAACTCTTCTGTCGGCTTCTTGCAGCAAGTAACCGGTTCTTAATTTGCACAATCTTCTCTGTCGTCTCCAAAACCATTTTGGGTCCAGTCAACTGACTCTCTCCTACTTCACTCCAACACACAGGTGATCTACACTTCCTTCCATACAACGCTTCGAATGGTGCAGCCTTGATGCTCGCATGATAACTATTATTATACGAAAACTCCACTAAAGGTAAGTGGCGTTCCCAACTTCCTTCAAAATCAATCACGCATGCTCGGAGCATGTCCTCCATCGTCTGAATAGTTCGTTCGCTTTGGCCATCAGTCTCAGGGTGATAGGCCGTGCTCAAACTCAATTCAGTTCCCATCGCACGTTGAAATGATTTCCATAATTCCGAAGTAAACCTACTATCGCGATCCGAAATGATCAATAAAGGTACACCATGTCTGCAAACAATCTCCTTCACGTACACACTGGCAAGTTTCTCCATGCTGTCCGTCTTCTTCATAGGTAAGAAGTGAGCAGATTTCGTCGATCTATCCACTATTACCCAAATAATATCACATCCACTAGGAGTTCTAGGTAAACCCGTCACGAAATCCATAGCGATTCTCTCCCATTTCCACTCTGGGATCTCTGGTTGTACCAACAGCCCAGACGGTTTCTTATGTTCGGCTTTAACCTTCGCACAAGTCAAACACTTACCAACGTAACGAGCAATCTCCGCTTTATATTCGGCCACGACTAGACTTTCTTCAGATCATGATACATCTTATCCGCTCCAGGATGTATCGAGTACTTCGACTTATGAGATTCGTTCATAACCAAATCTCGTACTCCATGCATTCCTTCCTCAAATGGACATAACGGTAACCAAATCCGATTCTCGAAGTATCTCAGCCCGTCTGACCTAAACACAAAAAGAGGTTTCAACAGTCTTCCTAGATTCTCAGCACCAACATTCTCTTTCATTAATCCCTTCTCTTGAGCCTTCAATATTGTTTCGGGTAAATCAACACCACTAAAGCTCTAACTCTCAAAGGTTTCTCTCTATCCTTCCTACTAAGTGCATCCGCTACAACATTCGCCTTGCCAGGATGGTAGCGAATCTCGTAGTCATAGTCACTCAGTAGTTCCACCCATCACCTTTGTCTCATATTCAACTCCTTTTGGTCTAAAATGTGCTGCAAACTCTTGTGGTCAGTGAATACAACACACTTTGTCCCATACAGGTAGTGTCTCCACAACTTAAGCGCAAAAACTACAGCTCCCAATTCCAAATCATGCGTAGTGTAGTTTTCTTCATTCTTCCTCAATTGTCTCGACGCGTAAGCAATCACCTTCTCACGCTGCATCAACACAGCTCCATAACCCTTACGAGTCGCGTCACAATACACCATGAAGTCTTCGGTTCCTTCTGGCAATGACAATATCGGAGCAGAACACAACTTGTCCTTAAGTGTTTTGAAAGAGAGTTCTTCATCGTCTCCCCATTCATACACCCGATTCTTCTCAGTAATTTTTGTCAATGGCTTCGCAATCAACAAAAATCCATCAATGAATCTCCGATAATACCCAGCTAAACCAAGGAATTGTCAAACTTCAGTCGGCGTTGTCGGTGCCGACCACTCCTTGATTGCCTCGACTTTGGCAGGATCCACGCGAACTCCTTTGCTATCAATTACGTGCCCAAGGAATTGCACAGACGTTAACCAAAACTCACACTTTGAGAATTTCACATACAGATTCTCTTTCTTCAGCAGATCCAATATCTTCCTCAGATGCTTCTCGTGCTCTTCCTTGCTCTTAGAGTAAATAAGAATGTCATCGATGAATACAATGACAAACTTATCTAGATACGGCTTGCATACTCGATTCATAAGGTCCATGAATACTGCAGGCGCGTTTGTTAGCCCAAAAGGCATCACTCGGAATTCAAAGTGCCCATACCGCGTATGAAAGGCAGTTATAGGGATATCCTCCTCTCTCACACGCAGTTGATGATACCCTGATCTCAAGTCGATCTTTGAGTATACACAGGAACCTTGCAGTTGATCAAATAAATCGTCAATCCTCGGCAATGGATACCGATTCTTAACCGTCAACTTGTTGAGCTCTCTATAGTCGATACACATCTGAAACGACCCATCTTTCTTCTTCACAAACAACACTGGCGCTCCCCATGGTGATGAGCTTGGTCGAATAAATCCCTTATCCATCAACTCCTTCAATTCATCCGATAATTCCTTCAACTCTGATGGTGCTAATCGATAAGGTGCACGAGCAACTGGTGCTGCTCCCGGCATCAAATCGATTCGAAATTCGACTTCACGGGTGGGCGGTAAACCCGGCAACTCATCAGGAAAAACTTCCGGATATTCTCGAATTACAGGTACCTCTTCTAACTTTGCCTCTAAGTCACCATCACTAGAAACTTGTGCCAAAAACACATCACATCCATCTTCTACATACCTCATCATTTTCAAGCAAGATATCACTTTCAAACGAGAGGTGCATTCATCTCCCTTCACAGTCAAAACCCTATTCCTCAACGGGATTTGAACTAATCTTTCTCCACAAACGATCACGGCACTATGCGCCATCAGCCAATCCATTCCAACGATCACATCGAACGATCCTAGCTCTATGGGCATTAAGTCGATATCAAAAGCGTAATTTCCTAACTTCAAGGTACACCCTTTTAGTATAGAATTTGTACTAACAATCTTCCCATCGGCTAATTCCATGTTATAATTAGTCGTTAGCATTACCGGTTCTCTATTGATATGACGACTAAATTTTATATCTACGAAGCTCTTGTCGGGACCAGAATCAAACAATATACTAGCATAACAAGTGTCTAGCAGAAACGTACCGGTAACCACATTAGGGCCTTGTGGTTTATCACCAGTCCCTACTCGATACACAGCAGCAACATTATTTCCTCCTTGCCTATTTCCAGCCTTCGGGCAGTTCCCCTGCTTATGCCCTCTTTCTCCACACCCAAAGCAAACCATCACCTTCGTGGCATTTGCCCCAGTAGCCACCCCTTTAGCTCGGCAATCTGCAATTCTATGACCCGCTTTTCCGCACTTGCCACACGCAGGTGGGCAATTCCCTACATGGTACAAATTACATCGACCATAATGGGGATTCACCTTAGTTCCTCTAGGGTTAGTGACAGCCCTCATTCCATTATTTCTTCTCTGGTTGAACTGCTGGTTGCGGTTCTGACCTTGGTTGTTACGGTTTCCTCCACGGTTTTGACCTTGGGATTGATTACCCTGAGCTGCCTCCCACTTTCTCTTGTTCCCTTCGGCAATGAAGTCCTTCTTATCTTGTAGTTTGACATCCATTAGCGCGTGAGCCATTTGGACTTCTTCATCGAATGACCCTGGCTTAGATGAAGTTGTCTCACCCTTGATATTGCTTGACAAACCCTTGATATATTGCTTCATTTTCTTGTGATCATCAGCAAAGGCATCGGGAAACAAAAGGCTCAATTCATTAAACCTCCATTTCTGAGTCATCTACAAATCTCCAATCTTGTGGCAGGATGCTCTAACACGATGCTCCCAACTTCGCATCCTAGCCAACCTCGCCTGATCCTCCCTAACTTGCTCAAGACTAGCACTTAGGTTTGCTATCATCGATCTCAAACTATTAATATCACTCTTATTTGCCACTCCATCAAATTCAATCCTTGCAGTTCTTGCCAACAACCTCTGGTGTGCCCTCTCATTCTCGTCGAACCTTTTGATTACTCTAGTTTCCACCACGTACCGCTCGTACATCAATCTATCCATTCTTCTCAAAACAAGCGGAACGTCACGATAAGCTCTGGCTCCGGGGCAGATAACTCTTGCGATGTCCTGATGAAGAGAATTAGTGCTTGCTGCAGTGTCGGAACTTCTAGGGATACCTGGCATTCCAATCAGATGAGAAACACGGGTAGGCCTGGGGAAGGTAGTACTCCTTCGATCGGGGTCCTGAGATTGCACATTGTTCGTCTCGGCTTGTCCTTCAACAGTTGTTACCGCATTTCCCCCTTCGTGTCCTACGACGTATTCGTCTCCATTTCCGTTAGGCAGTACCTCGGCCATTCCTGCAATAACAGAGAATTTTGGAGGGTACGTAAGATTACTATTCAATATTTATAAATACATGCATGCAAATGCAATGCAAAGGTGGTACACATGCCCAAAATGCGATAATATGATGCTCATGCATATGTAATACAAGAATTACGGTATCGAGTACTCCACGTACAATTTCAACGTTTACATATAGTAGTTCAATATCTACATAATAAATACCCACATATATTACTTCAACTCAAAGGTATGCATTTATACCGTCAATACAAAAATAAACCTTACCGGAGCCATGCAGGATAGTTGTGTGCTTGGAAAATTTCTTACGACACCAAAAGTTATAGTTTAAGATTTTTCAAAACGACCTATTTCTCTATAACTCATGGCTCTGATACCAATCTCTAACACCCCCACAAATGCTATGCGCAGCGGAACTACAACATTTGGGTGTTAGGCAGTTATCATCACACACAAGATATATCAAACGACTCAAAGAGACGTAAAAGTTTTAACATAATTTAAGCATTGTTAAAAACATACATGTCTACGATTTTCCAAACCTAAAATGATACAACACTGAGTTAGCGTTTCGGTCCCCACGAATGTCAACCCCAAAAGATACAATTTTGTTAACATGACAGAAAATTTAAAATGTTCAAGTTAAATATGGGTGGAAAAACAAGTAGACGCCAAGCCACACACAACTCCCATCCAATGCATGCTCCATGCTATACTTCATCGGTCACCTGAAACACATGCTAAATTGGGTCAACAAATAATTATGAGTGGAATTCATAGGTTTTATAATCTCATTTTGAACATATGTGGTATAAAAATCATTCACGATCATTCATAGAATTGTCGATCAAACAATCTATTTTCAAGGTTATGAGAATTGTGTTTAAGCTCATGACACTAATCCGTTAACTCAATCACCCGCGTATTAATTACCGGCGTGATTAAGATGAAACCATTGCCCCTTCTAAAGGCATTAGTTGCAATTATACCTTATCTCTTATCACAAGTTATCCGTCCGCAGGGGGTACTCAACGTACTTGCCCTCGTCTCGGATAGGGTCGTCAACCCCATAGTACTATCAATTGTATAAGCGGCTATTTTCAATCCACACTAGGATTAAACAATAGTTAATAGTTCATGAATATAGGGTCTTTTGCAACTAGGTACTCAACACAATTTAAGGCAACATTTGGGTCCAATAATCATTCATGACATATGTTCATTTTAGAAAACTAGCATGCATTTCCCTCGCGGGTAAAACAATTTAAAACAATAGTAAGCGAGGCTACAAATTCACACCTTATGTATATAGAGTAGTCGACGATTTCGAATGACGATCACTGACGACGATGAGGATGCCCGGGATTTCAACACCTAACAAACAATAACGCGTAATGAGTAAATCTCATTTATAAACTTTAAGTACTGTATAATATATACATATTAGTCAATTGTGATAATTATAAACTCACGCCAAAACCAAAAGAATAATTATTACTAGTTTTATACTATTCATCTACGTTATTAACGTTATTACCCTTTTTCACGTTTTTCGCCGATACTTACCAAAAGTATGGGCTGTTTTCCAAGACTTAAACCCTTTTATAAAATTTGGGAAAATTATCAAAAATACCCTAAGACCTGTAGAAAACCCATTTTTAATCCCATTACAAGTTCTCACTTTTACGACCCGTTACTCAACACATTACTAAACCTACGTTTTCCGGACTGATTTTACACATTGACCATGTTGGACTTATTTGACCCATTTAAAATATACCATTGACCCATTTAACACCTAAGTCTAATAATAGACTCACAAATGAAGGTTTGAGATCAAAAATCAACCTTTAATCAATTACCAAACTATATCTATGGTCCCCGGGATTTGACCCAAAACCAAACATAATTTCGGATTATGTAGGTTCTCATCTCCCGGTACACGTAATTTCAAAACATCATAACTTTGGACTCGTTAGGAGTCGTAAGCTCTATCTTATATTAAATCGAAGCTAAGACGACGCTCTACAACTATATCCTATTCCCATGACCCGTTTACAAAATCAAATTTATGAAAACAAGCCTAAACAATCTGCCTAAATTTACCCTTCTCAAAATCAACCCAACACTCGTTTCCAAACCATTTTATCGACACCTAACCTCAACTTAATCACTCCTAATCATGACTAACCATCCTAATCAGTCCTTAACCCCTAAAATACCAAATCCATCCTAAAATCCATTCACCAAATCAAACATGCAATAAGGTTTACCCATTCTAAAACATCTAAAAACATGAATTAAACACAAAACCGATAAGTAAAACATCAAACACCATGATCCACCAAACACCCCCATTTGGCCGTGGGGTGTGGGTGATCAAAACACCCCAACCAAATTGATTTTGGTTGGTTTGTTGGGTGATTATCCATCTACTATACCCCAATTAAACATGCATGAACTCAATTAACATCAAACAAATTTTTGAAAAACCCATTTGATTCTTGAAAAATTTATGAATGCATGTTGGATTAAAGCATATCAAAACACTTGGAATGATTAAACTAGATGTGGTCTAACCTTGGTTTTAACTAAAACAAGCTAGAAAATTTTTTGTGGTGGTGGTATGGTGGTGTTTGGCCGTCGGCCTAAAGAGAGAAAAGAGAGAGAGTGAAGTAAATTTTTAGTGTGTTTTGTGTTGTGTGTGTGTGTTGTTTTCCCTTTTGTAAATTTTGGAGGGCCTTAGGTGCAATAATGGCATTCTTTTGTCCTTGAATGAAAACGACCTCAAATGTTTGCGGGAATGATTCATTAGTCGACTTGGAAAATTTTGCGGGAGTCGGGGGTCATCCCGAACACTCCAAAATACTTTTAGGACAATTTAAATGCACCCGGAAATCAATAAAACGCACCCGACTCGACTTAACACGAACCGAAAGTAAAATCCTCGAAAAATTATAATATCGATAAAACGACAATAAACGTAGAAATTTGGGCATCCATCGGGATCGTAGTCGTCATCGTTCTTCTTAAATCGTCAATCGTCAAGATTACGACCTCAAATATTAGTTTCAACCAAAACGATAGAATATATAGTAAATAAAATTCCTTTAAAAAATTTCTAAAATAATCGTAATTTAGGGTAAGATAAGTGACCTCGGTTTCTGGGTATCACACTACCTCTATTCCATCAATTGTGATTTGATCTTGTCAAAATCCTCTCCTTGGACTTTTTATTTTTTTTATTGATAGCATCGTGTGCATACTTCTTTCTTCAATGCTTGTCATTGTTGTACAAACGACTTGCTTATCGTCCTCATTTTCTTTTTCCATCATAGTCAATCTTTCTCTCTTTTCGACTATGTGGAATTGTTCTATTTTCCTTGTCATACACTCTTTAGTTTGGTATTTTTGCCATGATATTAAAGTGGAGTATGTCATCTCGACAATATTATTCTTATAAATTGGACATCTCTTTTCTATCTTTGTCCTCTTTATATATTTTTTTTGTGTCACCAAAATAAGTTGGGTTCTCTTTTCTATCTAATAGCCCTCTTATTTTTCTTAACTTGTCATATTTTTTACACTTCTAAAAGTTAAGATTGTTTTAGCTTTCTCTTGGGTCCCTCTCTTTGTACTCAATATGTTTAAAGCTAATTCCGCTTGGTTGACATTGCTATTCATATATGCTCTTGTCCACTAACTTTGTTTTGTAGGACTTTTCTAACACTTCTTTGTAGCTTGTCACTATCCTTGCTTCATTGCTGCCTCAAGCAAGGAGGATCTCATATCAAGGGGAGCATTTGTAAGATTTCTAGTCATTACATTTGTGATCGTTGACTCACTTAAATTGCATTCATTGAACATCTTGTAAGTAATGAATTATGGGATCTCGAAGATAAGCATATTATAATGCATGGAGTTGGTTAACCTATTGTGATTGAAGACTTCACTATGATGACGCAAGCTCAATATCTTTGGATGATGGGTCTACGGTTTGGATTCTCTCTTCTCAACCGACAACCAAAATGGATGATTACCTTTCGGATGCAAGCTCTCGTGATGTCAATTCTTTTCTTCTTCAAATGACGTGTTATTGATGACTACCACTTTGGATGTGTGCTCTCTCGGCGTTGATTCTTCTCTTCTTCAAAGACGTTGACTACCTTTTTGATTCGACAAAAGGGGGAGAAGTAAGTGTAAACGAGTAACTTATACATTTTAATATGTGTTATGGTTTACTTGTTTGTCATCATCAAAAAGGGGGAGATTGTTAGTGCAAACATTACGATGTTTTGTCGATATAATCTCTTTGTGTTTTGTTGATGACAAACGTATAACTTGCAATACATTATGTAAAATGTTAAGGTTCTCGTAATAACTCAAGAATACATTTGTATACTTCTCTCGACACCTCCAAGATCACATTCGGTATGAATCTCAAGGTATGAATAAACATGTCATTAACCTAACTAAGTGATCAAGGATTAATATTTTCTTAAAACTCACATTTAATCAAATGTGACAAAAGATTTTAATAAACTTTATTTTTAAGAAAATGTTTTATTGAAAAGAAAATGGAAATTTGAATTTAGAATATTCCAAAGAATATTCTCTAAGGTATATTCCAAATAATATTCTTTAATTTGAATTTGGCATATTCCAAATGCCAAAGGAATATGGTATAAATGGTATTTCCCCACTAAAGGACAAAAATGCACGGTCTCCAAGTCGGAGGTTCCTTAAAGGAACCCGCGGTTCCTTATTGATAAGGAACCGCGGGGGCACTTAAGGAACCGTGGGTATTTATGACCATTGCACTCTTGCCCTATAAATAGTGGATCATTTCCAACTTTTCTTTTAACCCTTTTTGCACAGTTTCTTCATAAACATCTTTAAACTCCTTGATTAGTTAGTTTAGATTAATCTTGTTTAAGATGTGATTCTCTCCTTCAATCCTCTCATCCTCTCAAGTGCAAAGAGAAGGACACTTTCATTACCATGAAGTGTTGGGTTCATAACATGATGAAGATCTCTCCTTCTAGATCAAGTCATTGTTTCCCTACTATGTATATGTAGAAGATCTAAGTTTTGGGTTCACTTAGATGTGTTTGTAAGGGTAGAAGATCCAAGTGATGGGTATCCTTGGATTAGGTGTTAGTTATGTAGATCCAAGTTTGTTAATACTTGGATATAGTGTTAGAGTCATAGATCTAAGTGGCGAGTACTTAGATCTATATGGTTTACGGGTTAATGCCATAAAACACAAGGTTTGTTATGTTGGGCCATAAAACATAACTAGGGTGAAGAGTTGTGTAGGTGTGTAGTTGTGAAGAGTGGTGTAGTTGTGAAGAGTTGGGTAGTTGTGTAGTAGTGTAGTTGTGTAGATCCAAATTGTTGTGTCAATTTGGAAGTTGTGTAAGTTGTGTGTAGATTGGTCCTACCTAAGATTAGGACTCGACATCTAACCTTGTGTCGGAAAATGGTGAAGTAGGCGACGTTGTGTAGATTGGTCCTACCTAAGATTAGGACTCGACTTTTAGCTTAGAGTCGGAAATTGGATAAGCGACGTTGTGTATGGTTTCTCCACCTTAAGGAGTTTGTTGACTAGTGAAGTAACTCTCGAGTAAGGTGTACTCGAGGAGTGAAGTAGGGCAAAGAGGTGCTTCGTGACCGAATCACTATAAATCATCGTGTCAGTACTTTCCTTTACATTTATGTCTTTACTCTTATTGATGCATTTA
The DNA here is from genome assembly GCA_025667525.1 of Glebionis coronaria. Classification (NCBI taxonomy): domain Eukaryota; kingdom Viridiplantae; phylum Streptophyta; class Magnoliopsida; order Asterales; family Asteraceae; genus Glebionis; species Glebionis coronaria. Next base: position 33,332,844 of record CM046880.1, on the reverse strand, counting down.
TATGTTGTTGTGTGTTGTGTGCATCTCATAATCTAAACATCTAAATTGCGGAAAAGCTATGGCTTAGTACGTGTGTGCTTCATGTTTAGATTATGGTCAAGTGTACATCACTTAGTCTAAACATCCTAGTTGAAGAAAAGCTTATGCTTAGTACGTGTGTACTTAGTGTTTATACTATTGCTGGATGTACTCTTGATTTGATGTGCTTGTGTGTTTTCTTACTTGTAGTATTTATCTATCAATCAAACACATCGCATATCTAGTCAAGCTTGATCGAGAATTTGATACCAAGGATTGTTTAAGATTAACATGTAATAAATAGCCTAGTTCACTGTCGGCGGTTCCTTAAAGGGATACACAGTTATTTAGTGATAACGAATCGCGGACATTTTTAAAGAACTGCGCACAGTGAGTTATGCGAAATGTTTTGAAAAAGTAACTAGAAACTATTCAACCCCCCCCCCCTTCTAGTTTTTACAAACATGCTGCCAAGCAGCTGTGGGAACAGCGACCTATTCCCCCAACCCTAGTTCCATTCCCCACTTTTCGAAATGTTAGGGAACTGGGGGCAAGGAAGCACTGGGAATACTTGTAGAACCTTAAGCCAATCCCTACTCCAAGAATGAAAAATGTACAAGAGTTGGCCGCTGAAGTTCTATGGGCTCAGAGGGGAGACATCAGTATCACTAAGTCTATTGTCACAAATGATGTCCTCCTCTCTGAAATTCAAACTCTCACCCACGCTGCTGAGGAACTCACCACCAACCTAGAGACTTCCCTGACTTCTTCTGTGGAATCCTCTCTAATATCACTGCTTCCGCAACTGTTGGGAACTACTTTGCAAACACACCGCCCTAAGGTCATGAGTCAGAGTCTTTAGCAGTATATGCCCTCTTTCCTCACAGCAGCGGTCAACGAAAATGTCGCAGTAATTGCCAAGGCTTCTAAACCGTCAAGGCAACTTCTTCAAAAAATCTTACAAGAAGAACTTAAGGAAATCTGTCTCTTTGTCCATCAAGAATTCCTTAAGTTCAACAAAGCAGGATCAGGCATAGCTACCCCTGGCGTTGTCCCTAAGGGGGAGAATTCTGCTACCTCTACCTCTGATGAAGAAGAATATGCTATATCTAAGGGGGAGCAGCTACCTAAACAACCAAAACCCACAACTTAACCCATGATATCAGTGATCCCCACACCAACTCCAATCAGATCCTTCAAACCCACCTCTAAAGTGGAAAAGGACAAAGGTAAAGGTATTGCCACTGAGGAGCCAGTGACAACCCTACAATCCCTACAAGAAGAAGGAGGATCCACCAATAAGGTCTCTGACCTCAACAAATTTAGGAGTGTTGATGAGCCACCCATGACTCCTGAGCAAGCTAGAACCCAAATGATCGAACAGAAAAAGCTCACTGATATCAAGGTTGTTGAACTCAAGAGCAAGGAGGCACTAAAGAAATTCTCTCACCCTCTGCCAAGGAAGCTCAACTCAACAAACTTAAAGAACTTGAAGCAAAAAGAAACAATCTTCAAAAGGAGTATGAGAAGACTGTTAACCAGAGAGCTGGGCCAGGGCTGATCACCAAGTACAACTGTTTCACTGACAAGGATAAAAAGGTGGTCATGACCCTATACAGAGACAACCAGATAACAAACTATAAGGTCAGCAATGACTTTAAACTCAAAGATCTGGGTCTCTTAGAGTGGTTGGAACTATTGTCTGTTGCCCAAAATAATATTGGACCTGGTGTTGTCCAAATGATGAAGAATTTACAAGCTAATCTCAATTGGGTAAGAGACACTGCTAAGAAGCTGAAACTCCCTCTACTTCCCCAATTATCACAACAACAACAGACACAAGGACAAAGAAAAATAAAGAACCCAATGGGGCCTCTTGTAGAGAAACAGGTCACTGAAGATGTTGTTGTAGATGGAATGTACAGAAACCTTGTACTTCCAAAGGAAATCACAAAGCCCATAGGTGGACAAGTCTATTCTGAACCAGAGAAGGGAATGGTCTTCATGAATGGAAATTGTGAGTACTGCTTTCAGAGGGTGAATGAACTACACATGGTTTCAACTATCCAACTCATCAGACTCAAACAAGGCATCTTAAGAAACTACAAACAAGCCAACGATTTTGAGTTCGAGATTGAGCTGATCATTAACTCTAGAGCTGATAAAGTTGAAGCACAGAGAATTTGTGACCAAGGCGTCGATCGCTGAAGAACCTTTTGTATTTTAATTTTATTACACCACTGGGTGTCTTTGTTATAGGTTAGGTTCTTTATGTTTAATAAAACACTGAGGTATGTTTGTTAATGTGTAAGAAGAAGTTGTGTACTCACTTACAATAATTTTAGACTTAGTATAAATTGTAAACAAATAGGGGGAGATTGTTGGGCCAATGAAAGTTTTAACTATGGCTCAGTCTAGATTTGTTTAAATTAGACTAAGTGTTACTGGTCTCTGAGAGGACCAGCGACAGAGACCAGACCAGCAGAAGGTAAAGCCTCAGCTAGCACACTAGGAACATTCAAGTCAAAGACAACATCAGAGAAGTCGAAGATCATCTGAAGTCATACTCACTAGCGATTATGAATAGCTGGGATGTAGAAGGAATGTGCTGGTGTCCAAGGATCTCTGAGATGACAATACTCAGAGATCACTTACAACCCTATTAAGACCTATGCAAGCTGTTGGAAATACGTTTTTACGTATTTAGAAAGGATCGGTCACTCCAATGATATTGGGCTCGTGATCCAATATAGCCCATATAGCCCACATGTAGGGTGGGCTATATAAACCTCCTCCTAGCATGTTAGGAGGAGTTGAACACTTACATTTGATCACATTCCATATTTCCTCTCTTTCTCTCCTTTCTCTCTCTACCTTTGTGACATTCGTCAAATTTCCATCTTAATTTATTCATGTGATACGAGTATTTTAACTGTTTACCGACGAGTTGTCAACATGAATGTGTTAATTATTTTGCTTTGCGGACAAAGCCCTTTTTAGGGAGAGCATATGTAACATCTCGAGTATTTGCGATTATTAAGTTGAATGCAATACACGAGGTTTGTGGGCGTATTATGTTTTGCCGTACGTTTATTGATATGCTTACTAGATTACGTGAAGTCTCGCACAATTGCTTTGTTTTGGGATCGTGTGTCAAACGGTTATTGAGTCGTGTTCATTCAGTCCGCGTCTAAAACTTAAACATCGTGAACCCGAGTCGAGTTGTATAAACTGTCACAGCATGTACATATATTGAGTATAAACTTTCATTTATGTTTATTACCAAACTTGCCTTACAAGTGTCCCAAATATCAGTCACATGTCTAACTACAAATAAACCATATAGTTTATTTCCCCACTAACCACTACAAGACAGCACACATGCCTAGTTTACCCCATTTGGGTATATCACAAGTTACCATTTTCAGCTTAACACTAACCCTAGACTAACAATACATGTTTATATACAAACCCAAAGTTTATCCAATGTCCAAATACAAGTTTATCACTGTCCAAATTACAAACACAAAAATTTGTACAAGTCTTGCAAAATACAACTCCTGGGAAGGTGAAGATTAGGTCCAGCCGACTCACACGTCGCGTCAAACCTGCAAAACCGAAAGAGTCTTCCATCCCGTCCGAACCTGCAAACCGAAACATAGCATCCCATTGTGAGTCTTTTCGTCTTTTCGTCTTTCCTTTATGAAGTCCTAGTTGTGCTCGTTTTGTACAAACCTGCGAATAAACAAATCAATGGGTTAGTCATTGTAACGGCCTTATTTTTGCTAAAAACTGAAATTGTTAAACTTTATTACTAGTACTTGAAACATGTCTACAACTTTACTTTTCTGTCAACCAAACCGAGACCCGACTTAGACCAACCGAGACCCCGACTTAGACCAAACCGAGACCCCGACTTAGACCAAACCGTGACCCAACCAAGACCACAATCAAGACCACAATCAAGAACCAAACCGAGACCCAAGTCAAACCAATCCGAGACCCAATTAAAGGCTAAACCGAGAACCAAACCAAGCCAACCAAGTTCTTACTTTCTGCCAAAACTATCAACAATCAATACCAACCAATCCAAATGTCTTAACCATTTTTAGTTTACAGAAACACTCTAAAACCCTTAAACATGCCGCGAGTATAAAAACCCCCAATTTTATAAAAACCCTAGATTGACTTTTTATTAATTAAAACATTAATTAAACCTAATCTAAACCCAAACCCCATAGTTAATTTAATTGAAAACGAGTTATACAAAAACCCCCAAATGACCGAAACCCTAATTTTTTATAAACTGATTTTATATTGAAATTAGTTTGATTTTATAATAGAAAACATCAATTAATTATGTTTAAACCCGAGATTGATAAAAACCCCCAAATATTTCAAAACCCTAAATTCGTTTATTTTAAATCCGAGAGCCTTATGGTTCTCAACAAGTTTATACAAATCAATCAAACCCACTGATCTTTATTAAATCGAAAATCAATTAACTTTTAAAAGAAAACAAGGAAAAACAAACTTATCTTTGATTGATGGCTGGAGATTGACGTAACCACAAGGATGAACACATCAGAAAACCCAAATCGGTTTGATGTGGGGATTAAACCCCACATCTCACGCGATCTAAACACCTCAGACCACCCTTATATGATTGTTGTACCCCAACTGATAAGATATTAGCCATGGAAAGGAATGAACCGATCTAGATTTAAGAGAGAGAAGGGATTGGGGCGGTGGAGATATTATCGAGGGAAGTGAGAGAGTATAACTCTCTGTTATGGAGAGTTGTGTGTATTACACACGCATATCTACTCCTTCCGTTCCTTGTTTATTCCGCCCATGGGCCGGGCCGGGTCTAATGACCCTTGGGCCGGGTTTGTGTGTAAGGTTATTGGACCCATTTTGGGCCTTGTGTATTTATTAAGTTTGGTTAAAAGCCCATAAACGAATTTTGTAAATTTAAGGTATAATTTGACCCGTAAAACCCGACCGTTTAATAAACCGACTTTTATTTGTCGTACTTTTTCGTAAACGTATGGTTTCGTCAAGCACAACTAGGGTGTCGTGTCTTATTAATATAATTTTCCGTATCGTAACTCGATGCTCATAATTAATTAGGTCGCGGCTAGCGTAACCGTACTCTCGAGCTATTTTATCTTCGTTCTCTTTGCTGAATTAACGAGGTGAGTTTATAGCCCCATACTTTACTATTTTCACTGCTTTTTGGGGTGAGACATTGCTTAATTTTAACGTGTGAACACAAGTGCATTTACTGATTTATATATTAGTCTAAGTCCCACTAAAAACCCAGTTGCTTTGGCCCGTGAATCGTGAACCGTTAATTACTTTGTGTAAGCGCGAATGTAATGGATAGATCTATCGGGATTGACGTCCCTGTCTGTCTTGTCCAACAAGGGGACAAGCGGGCACAGTTTCATTTGAGTCAGAGATAGGATGTCGTGGGTTTAGGCATCTAGTTTGGGCTACATTTATATGATTATACTGCCGGTGTTGTTAACGCTTCGGTGTCACGAGCTTAGACTGAAATAAATACTTTTGGGATGACTTTGTATCTGTTATATTGTCATCACTTTTGGGAAAATCTTGTGGTTCATTAAACATTTCCACTTAACTAAACCTATGAACTCACCAACTTTATGTTGACACTTTAGCAATGTTTTTCTCAGGTATTAAGAAGGAAGATGCTAAATGAGGTCTCATGCATTGCCGTCATTTCTTTGAAACAACGATCATTTGTACCATTTGAGAAAACTATGTTTTGTAACCGTATTTAGTTTATGCTTCCGCACTTTGTTAAAACTATTTATTTTATTAATTACAAGTGATCTATTTTCCGAACGTCTCATTTAGAGGTCGTTCTTTGTGACTATGTGCGTATGATAATCATGACGTCACCACTCCCTTGTCGCCATTATACTCTGATATTTTGGGAGTGTGACAGATTGGTATCAGAGCCATAGTTATAGAGAACTAGGTTGCATTTAGTAACTCTAGACTATAACTGCTCTATGTTTAATCGATTATCATACGGATTGTAAGTATTAAGTATATGTAGATACATAAGTAATAAATGGGATACATGTGAATTAACAATTACGAGGTATATTTACATGGGTTACATGTGCAACAACGAAATCTGAATTATGTTATATGGGATACATGTGGATTCAACAATGATTGCTATGTTATGTTAATGTCCTTTTTTTTACGGACTAATTTTATAAGATATTTACACACATTTATTTTGTTTATGATTACAGCGATGTCTTCATCTGATGATTCCACGTCTACAGGAGCGTACTACAACCGTAGTTCACAGTCGACTATCAGTTCATCAGTAGGACTACCTAGAGTATCGCCGTCAGGATATCCGTGGTACCGGATGGTTTCAGATGACGATACAGAGAGAGAGACCGAGGAGGTTCGTCATTCACCGATCCGTATTCCTGATGCATCAGCTGACGATGTGCTTAGCCTAGAAGGCAGAGGAGAGGATGACTTAGACACTGACGTGGTGCAGTCACCGGGTCAAACATCAGTGACTGGAGATGAGACGGTAGAGGAGACAGAGGATGATGAGATGGAGTTTACAGATGGGGAAGGAGAGCCTATGGAGGTCACAGACACTGAGGACCCTCCTACTGCATATGCTGCTACTCCTGAGGTTTCCCTAGCACACATCTCCTCATCTTCATCTGAAGACGAAGGAGAAAGGACTGCTATTCCTGCTCCAGCACCTGGTACTCTACCTTTCTACTATGTGAGACGACGTCTTCGGGGGAGAGCTGCTCGACCACCACTTTCACCTTACCGACCCCTCATACCTTTCACTGCCACTGACAGGCATGCAGCCCGCACACCTGCCAGTCCTATCCCAGAGACACCACTACTACTACCACCACCAGAGACTGTACCTGCAGTGTACCAGGAGATGCTCACTGATGCTGGTATCTCTACTAGGCCGAGAGCTACGACTCCTCTTCCTAGGAGAGCTACGTTGACGGTGGTGATGCTTGGGGCGGCAGATAGATGTGTGACGACACGATTGAACAGGTTGGAGGATGCTGTAGAGGCTTTAGGTGAAGAGTATAATGAAGTGCAGGATAAGTTGGAGGCACTGGTGAAGAAGAGTCCAGTTAGGGATGAGACAGTGTTGACAGTATGTGTGACCCGTCTACGAGGACAGCTTCTTACTGTTCTTGATCAGATGGAATCCATGCCGAACGCTCGTCTTGAGGAGATTGGGAGCCTGATGACCCGTTGGGGAGTAGAGCCATTGGTGGAGACAGGCGGACTAGAGGCACCAGTAGAGGACCCTGTTGCAGACTTGGATAAGAGGTTTAGAGCCGCTTGTCATGATACCGATGTTAGACTGAGAGATTCCCAGGCTCGTGAGCTCGTGGTTGAGAGGAGGTTAGCAGAGTTGGAGAAGGAGCTTCATCAGCGCCGTGAGGGCACTAGTTAGATTTATCTTGTACCATCGACCTATCCTTGTATGACCACTAAGCTTTGAAGTTTATCTTAGCTAGTTGGTATTTTATTTTCTTTTATTATGTTATGACAAACTATGATGTACTATCAAACGATTCTATGAATGATATTATGGGTTACAAAAATTGTGAGATCATTATATATTGTGTATTATACCCTGGAGCATTTCATAATTGTATTGTGTGTGCCATGCATGTTATGTCTGGCAAAAACTCATTGTCCTATTACCTTGTTAGATTATGGCGCCAGTTAGAAGATCCGAAACGCAGAATCCACCAGCCGCTACCGGTGGAATTGACACCGTCATGCTAAGCCAAATGATAGCCGAACGAGTGGCCGAGGCACTCGCGACCGCTGAAGCAAATCGTACAGCTAGCACACAGGAGGAGACCAACCAAGGAGCTACTAATGCTATTGCACGGACTTGTACCTACAAGGAATTTCGTGCAGTTACGCAAGTAAGTTTCCGCGGTACTGAAGGAGCAGTAGGATTAACCAGATGGTTTGAGAAGCTAGAATCCCAATTTGGGATTAGCAATGTCGCTGAAGCCGACAAGGTGAAGTTTGCGTCAAGCACGTTAGTGGATGGTTCTTTGACTTGGTGGAACGTCTATGCTCGTGCAGTGACCATTGACGTTGCCCAAGCGACGCCCTGGAGTGAATTTAAAGCTATGTTTGTGAGGAAATACTGCCCACGAAATGAAGTCAAGCAGATGGAAGTTGAGCTGTGGAACCTGAAGGTCAAGGGTACTGCTTTTACTGCTTACAATCAGCGCTTTCAAGAGCTGATCTTGTTATGTCCTGAAATGGTGCCCAACGACGACCGATTGTTGGAGCGATACATTGAAGGACTACCTTTGAGCATCAAAGGGAATGTGACTTCATCCAAGCCAACTGATTTGCACGAGGCAATCGACATGGCTCAGAGTCTGATGTACCAAGTGGTACAGGAGTTGGGAGAAAATACTGGGGATAAAAGAAAGTGGTCTGGCAACCACTACAACAACAATACCAACAACAGCAACAACCCAAACAACTACAACCAGAACAAGCGACAAGAAGTAGCAAGAGTGTTTACTGCTGGACAAGGAAATACTGGAAACTACGCTGGAAGACTTCCTTTCTGCGGAAAATGTGGTCGACACCACGAAGGAGCATGTCCCCCTACGTGCTACAATTGTGGGAAGGCGGGACATAAGGCAAAGGAATGTCGAGCACCACCTCGTTCTACTAATCAAAGAGGACCTGGAACGCAAGGTGGCCAAGGAGCAAATGTCACTTGCTTTGGATGTGGAGAGAAAGGTCACTACAAGAACAAGTGTCCAAGCAGTAGGAACCAAGGTCGTAGTAACCAGATTCGAGGGAATCAAAATCACAACCAAGGGAACCAGAAGCAGAATCAAGGGAACCGAGGAGGGAATAACCGAGCCACAACTAGTACTCCTGGAGGATTCACGGCACCTAGCAAAGTGTATCATCTCTGTGCTGAAGCTGCTGTGCAAGACAACAATGTTGTGACTGGTACGTTTCTAGTCAATAACAACTATGCTTCAGTACTATTTGATTCTGGTGCGGATAGGAGTTTTGTGTCGTCTATATTTAGTGAACGCCTAAATGTTACCCCTACTGCGTTAGACGTTAAGTATAATGTAGAATTAGCCGATGGGAAGTCAGTAACCACCAACGTTATTCTGAAAGGATGTAGTGTAAGGCTACAAGGTCGTTCGTTTAGTATCGACCTACTCCCTATAGAATTGGGAAGTTTTGACGTCATCATTGGAATGGATTGGATGTCGAAGCATCACGCGGAGATTGTATGTCATGAGAAGTGTGTCCGTGTTCCTTATGGAAACGACGTACTCATCATACAAGGCGAAAGAAGTGGAGTGAAGAATGGATCAAGATTGGAAGTCATCTCATGTATCAGGACCCAAAGATACATTGAGAAGGGATGTCCGGTATTCTTGGTTCAAGTAACACAAAAGGAAGGAGAAGAAGATCGCGAGAAGAAGGTGGAAGATGTACCGATCGTTAGAGACTTTCCGGACGTATTCCCAGAGGATTTACCCGGACTACCACCAGCACGGCAAGTGGAGTTTCACATCGAGCTTACACCAGGAGCCGCGCCTGTTGCTAGAGCCCATACCGTCTAGCACCGGCCGAGATGACAGAGTTAGCTGAACAGATAAAGGAACTTTCTGACAAAGGTTTCATTAGACCAAGTTCCTCACCTTGGGGAGCGCCGATCTTATTTGTCAAAAAGAAAGATGGATCCTTTAGAATGTGTATCGATTACCGAGAATTGAATAAGCTGACGATAAAGAACCGCTACCCATTGCCGAGGATTGACGATCTTTTCGACCAATTGCAAGGATCTAGCATATACTCGAAGATCGATTTAAGGTCAGGATATCATCAACTAAGGGTTAGAGAGGAAGACGTTCATAAAACGGCTTTTAGAACCCGGTACGGACACTACGAGTTCCAAGTTATGCCTTTCGGTTTGACAAACGCGCCTGCGGTATTCATGGATCTCATGAACCGAGTTTGCAAACCATACTTGGACAAGTTTGTGATTGTATTTATCGATGACATTCTCATCTATTCTCGTAATGAAGAAGAGCACAAGGAACATTTGAAGACCATATTAGAGCTGCTAAGGAAGGAGAAGTTATATGCAAAGTTTTCCAAATGTGAGTTTTGGATAAACACAGTGCAATTCCTTGGGCATGTGATCGACAGCAGTGGTATTCACGTTGATCCTGCTAAGATCGAGGCCGTAAAGGATTGGGCGACTCCAACAACACCCACGGAGATCCGTCAATTTTTAGGTCTTGCTGGTTACTATAGGAGATTCATTAAAGGTTTCTCCAAGATAGCTAAACCAATGACGGAATTGACTCAAAAGGATAAGAAGTTTGAGTGGAAGGAGGAACAAGATTTGGCATTCCAGACGTTGAAGCAGATGTTGTGTGAAGCACCTATACTAGCCCTACCTGAGGGTAATGAAGACTTTGTGGTGTATTGTGATGCATCCATAAAAGGGTTAGGTGCAGTACTGATGCAAAGGACTAAGGTCATAGCTTACGCATCAAGACAACTAAAAGTGCACGAGAAGAACTACACAACTCATGACCTAGAGTTGGGAGCAGTGGTGTTTGCCTTGAAGATTTGGAGACACTACCTTTATGGTACTAAGTGTGTTGTATTCACTGATCATAAGAGTCTACAACATATTTTGAACCAAAAGGAACTCAACATGAGACAACGACGTTGGCTAGAGTTGCTCAGTGATTACGATTGCGAGATCCGTTATCACCCGGGCAAGGCAAATGTCGTGGCCGACGCTTTGAGTCGAAAGGAGAGAGTTCTTAGGGTGAAGGCTTTAATGATGACCATTGACTTAGACCTTCCATCCTTAATTCTCAAGGCTCAGAAAGAAGCAGTCAAGGAAGAAATTCTCAAGACTGAAGATGTTGGAGGAATGATAAAGAAGTTGGAAGCACGTTCGGATGGAACGTTATGCCTTGATAATAGGAGTTGGTTACCATGCCATGGTGACCTACGATCCTTGATTATGCATGAGTCGCATAAGTCAAAGTACTCCATACATCCGGGATCTGACAAAATGTATCATGATCTAAAGATGTTGTATTGGTGGCCGAACATGAAGGCGGATATTGCTACATACGTTAGCAAGTGTTTGACTTGTGCCAAAGTCAAAGCCGAACATATGAAACCATCAGGATTATTGGTCCAACCCGAACTGCCAGAATGGAAGTGGGAAAGGATCACTATGGATTTCATTACCAAGCTACCAAAGACCGCAGCCGGATTCGACACGATTTGGGTAATCGTCGACCGACTCACCAAATCGGCTCATTTCCTACCCATCAAGGAGACTGATGGAATGGATAAGTTAGCAAGGACATACTTGGAGGAAGTAGTCACGAAGCACGGTGTGCCTGTGTCTATAATCTCCGACCGAGACAGTCGATTTACTTCGCAGTTTTGGAAGTCACTGCAGAAGGCATTGGGAACGCAGTTGGATATGAGCACTGCGTACCATCCCCAAACTGACGGTCAAAGTGAACGGACCATTCAAACCTTAGAAGATATGCTGAGAGCTTGTGTGATTGACTTTGGAAATAGATGGGATAGACACCTACCTCTGGTGGAATTCTCATACAACAATAGTTATCACACTAGCATTAAGGCAGCGCCGTTCGAAGCACTGTATGGTAGGAAGTGTCGTTCACCCGTGTGTTGGGCAGAAGTCGGTGAAGCACAACTCACTGGACCTGAGATCATACACGAGACTACTGAGAAGATCTTTAAGATTAAGAGCCGTATGCAAGCCGCAAGAGATCGACAGAAGAGTTATGCTGATATGCGACGCAAACCCCTTGAGTTTGAAGTTGGTGATAAAGTCATGTTAAAGGTCTCACCTTGGAAGGGTGTGATCCGCTTTGGAAAGCGTGGAAAGTTAAACCCTCGTTACATTGGACCCTTCGAGATTATAGAGAGGATTGGTCCCGTAGCCTATCGTTTGGAATTACCCCAAGAACTTAGCCGAGTGCATAATGTGTTCCACATTTGCAATCTGAAGAAATGCTTAGCCGACGAGACTCTCGTTATCCTTTTGGAAGAGATTTAACTCGACGACAAACTCAACTTTGTAGAAGAACCAGTAGAAGTTATGGACCGTCAAGTTAAACAACTCAAGCAAAGCCGTATACCTATTGTGAAGATTCGATGGAACGCGCGTAGAGGTCCAGAATACACGTGGGAACGTGAAGATCAATTCTAGAGCAAGTATCCTCATCTTTTCGCTAACCACCCTACTACAACAACGTCTTGATTTCGTGACGAAATCTCTAAAACATGGGAATACTGTGACATTTGTCCAATTTCCATCTTAATTTATTCATGTGATACGAGTATTTTAACTGTTTACCGACGAGTTGTCAACATGAATGTGTTAATTATTTTGCTTTGCGGACAAAGCCCTTTTTAGGGAGAGCATATGTAACATCTCGAGTATTTGCGATTATTAAGTTGAATGCAATACACGAGGTTTGTGGGCGTATTATGTTTTGCCGTACGTTTATTGATATGCTTACTAGATTACGTGAAGTCTCGCACAATTGCTTTGTTTTGGGATCGTGTGTCAAACGGTTATTGAGTCGTGTTCATTCAGTCCGCGTCTAAAACTTAAACATCGTGAACCCGAGTCGAGTTGTATAAACTGTCACAGCATGTACATATATTGAGTATAAACTTTCATTTATGTTTATTACCAAACTTGCCTTACAAGTGTCCCAAATTTCAGTCACATGTCTAACTACAAATAAACCATATAGTTTATTTCCCCACTAACCACTACAAGACAGCACACATGCCTAGTTTACCCCATTTGGGTATATCACAAGTTACCATTTTCAGCTTGACACTAACCCTAGACTAACAATACATGTTTATATACAAACCCAAAGTTTATCCAATGTCCAAATACAAGTTTATCACTGTCCAAATTACAAACACAAAAATCTGTACAAGTCTTGCAAAATACAACTCCTGGGAAGGTGAAGATTAGGTCCAGCCGACTCACACGTCGCGTCAAACCTGCAAAACCGAAAGAGTCTTCCATCCCGTCCGAACCTGCAAACCGAAACATAGCATCCCATTGTGAGTCTTTTCGTCTTTTCGTCTTTCCTTTATGAAGTCCTAGTTGTGCTCGTTTTGTACAAACCTGCGAATAAACAAATCAATGGGTTAGTCATTGTAACGGCCTTATTTTTGCTAAAAACTGAAATTGTTAAACTTTATTACTAGTACTTGAAACATGTCTACAACTTTACTTTTCTGTCAACCAAACCGAGACCCGACTTAGACCAACCGAGACCCCGACTTAGACCAAACCGAGACCCCGACTTAGACCAAACCGTGACCCAACCAAGACCACAATCAAGACCACAATCAAGAACCAAACCGAGACCCAAGTCAAACCAATCCGAGACCCAATTAAAGGCCAAACCGAGAACCAAACCAAGCCAACCAAGTTCTTACTTTCTGCCAAAACTATCAACAATCAATACCAACCAATCCAAATGTCTTAACCATTTTTAGTTTACAGAAACACTCTAAAACCCTTAAACATGTCGCGAGTATAAAAACCCCCAATTTTATAAAAACCCTAGATTGACTTTTTATTAATTAAAACATTAATTAAACCTAATCTAAACCCAAACACCATAGTTAATTTAATTGAAAACGAGTTATACAAAAACCCCCAAATGACCGAAACCCTAATTTTTTATAAACTGATTTTATATTGAAATTAGTTTGATTTTATAATAGAAAACATCAATTAATTGTGTTTAAACCCGAGATTGATAAAAACCCCCAAATATTTCAAAACCCTAAATTCGTTTATTTTAAATCCGAGAGCCTTATGGTTCTCAACAAGTTTATACAAATCAATCAAACCCACTGATCTTTATTAAATCGAAAATCAATTAACTTTTAAAAGAAAACAAGGAAAAACAAACTTATCTTTGATTGATGGCTGGAGATTGACGTAACCACAAGGATGAACACATCAGAAAACCCAAATCGGTTTGATGTGGGGATTAAACCCCACATCTCACGTGATCTAAACACCTCAGACCACCCTTATATGATTGTTGTACCCCAACTGATAAGATATTAGCCATGGAAAGGAATGAACCGATCTAGATTTAAGAGAGAGAAGGGATTGGGGCGGTGGAGATATTATCGAGGGAAGTGAGAGAGTATAACTCTCTGTTATGGAGAGTTGTGTGTATTACACACGCATATCTACTCCTTCCGTTCCTTGTTTATTCCGCCCATGGGCCGGGCCGGGTCTAATGACCCTTGGGCCGGGTTTGTGTGTAAGGTTATTGGACCCGTTTTGGGCCTTGTGTATTTATTAAGTTTGGTTAAAAGCCCATAAACGAATTTTGTAAATTTAAGGTATAATTTGACCCGTAAAACCCGACCGTTTAATAAACCGACTTTTATTTGTCGTACTTTTTCGTAAACGTATGGTTTCGTCAAGCACAACTAGGGTGTCGTGTCTTATTAATATAATTTTCCGTATCGTAACTCGATGCTCATAATTAATTAGGTCGCGGCTAGCGTAACCGTACTCTCGAGCTATTTTATCTTCGTTCTCTTTGCTGAATTAACGAGGTGAGTTTATAGCCCCATACTTTACTATTTTCACTGCTTTTTGGGGTGAGACATTGCTTGATTTTAACGTGTGAACACAAGTGCATTTACTGATTTATATATTAGTCTAAGTCCCACTAAAAACCCAGTTGCTTTGGCCCGTGAATCGTGAACCGTTAATTACTTTGTGTAAGCGCGAATGTAATAGATAGATCTATCGGGATTGACGTCCCTGTCTGTCTTGTCCAACAAGGGGACAAGCGGGCACAGTTTCATTTGAGTCAGAGATAGGATGTCGTGGGTTTAGGCATCTAGTTTGGGCTACATTTATATGATTATACTACCGGTGTTGTTAACGCTTCGGTGTCACGAGCTTAGACTGAAATAAATACTTTTGGGATGACTTTGTATCTGTTATATTGTCATCACTTTTGGGAAAATCTTGTGGTTCATTAAACATTTCCACTTAACTAAACCTATGAACTCACCAACTTTATGTTGACACTTTAGCAATGTTTTTCTCAGGTATTAAGAAGGAAGATGCTAAATGAGGTCTCATGCATTGCCGTCATTTCTTTGAAACAACGATCATTTGTACCATTTGAGAAAACTATGTTTTGTAACCGTATTCAGTTTATGCTTCCGCACTTTGTTAAAACTATTTTTTTTATTAATTACAAGTGATCTATTTTCCGAACGTCTCATTTAGAGGTCGTTCTTTGTGACTATGTGCGTATGATAATCATGACGTCACCACTCCCTTGTCGCCATTATACTCTGATATTTTGGGAGTGTGACAACCTTTCTCTCTCTGAATTCCTCATTTTCCATCCATTCAATAGATTAATCCATACAATGCTTAATCCTTAAAAAACACGATCCTACAATTGGTATCAAGAGCTTTGGTTGTTTCTTCGGATTAACGTGTTTTTTATCTTTTGATTTGGTGGTATCAAATTTGTGGCGTGTTATTTATTTTTTTTAACTTTTGATTTGGTGGTATCAAATTTGTCTTTATCAAATTGATAAAAACCTTCACTGTATTTATCAATTTTTTTTATTATCAATTTTTATCACTTTTTTTCTCATATCAGTTTAATATATTTTTTTTCACATCAAGATCCACATTTGTCTTATTTGAGCAAATCAGTTTTCTTTGTTCTTCAAGTATCTAGGTTTGTACTTTGCGTCTTTCACATCCATCGGAAAGTTTCAGTTTTGCACATTCCAATCGCAATAACCATAAGGTTCTACTTTGCGATCACTTTTTCAGATACCCTTATTCCGACGTGTATTCCGATCGTACTTTTCAATCGTGGATTGCGACGGGTTTAAGGTACATTGAGACGAAACTCTGCCCAATTTTTTATACACACATTCCGATGTTTTGTTGATATTGCGATGGCATTGTTGTTTGACATTGCGATGGAAAAGTATTTAGATATTGCGATGGAAGTAAGTACAGAGATTGCGATGGAAAAGTATTTAGATATTGCGATGGTGTATGTATTGACATTGCGATGGACTCGATCTAGACTTGAAAACAGACTCATAACCCAAAGACAAACCTCGACTTTAGACTGACAAAAAACTGACTCACCTAAACACTCAACCTTAGACTCACACTCAAACAACTCTCAAACCACTCTCGTACTCCAAACACTCTTACAAGACTCGTAAACTGATTCAAACTTTCTTGACCAACAAACTTGACTCGAACAAATCAAATCATCGACTGACATCAGACTCTCAAAACCTAAACAGACTCATCTCATAATCACCCCACTCGACAACCAATACGGACGGACTTCACAATCTGAACTTCCTAAACCTCTCAGACTCGAACACCCTCGCAACCCCTTCGACACAAAACCAAACCCACAAACAAACCGACTCGATTGACCAAGTTTTGACTCATTTTTATCTCTTGACTCTCAAATCACTACTCCAGCAGACTCTCACATCTCAAAACAAACTCATAAGACTCTCACATCTCCAAAAACCACCTCAACAGCCCATCTCACACCTACACTCAAAACCAACAAAGTCAACTCGACTCGATTTTAATCCCATCGTCACTGACTCATCTTTCAAACCAACAGACTCAAACAAAAATAAATTTGTAACCACAAACTGACTCGACTTGGATTTAAATTTAAAAAAAATCATTTCTTTGATTCATTATAATCAATCTCTTACTCGTCTTTTTTAAATCTCTTAACACAAACGAATTTTTGAACATGCAATTAACCAACTTATACCTACCCGAGACCATTTTAGAATGATCTTGAAGCCGATTCATAATCTCTTCAGGGGGATTGATATTTAATCGTTTTAAGTTGACAAGGGTAGATGAATTATGATATGATTGGATTGATTTGTGTTTAGAGATTAGATTCAATTTGTGGTTTTGGTAGAAACAAGTTACCAGAGAAGGGAGAAAAAGTGTGGGGCGGAGCAAATTGTGATTAGGGTTAACTATAGACCTAATATTTAGGGGAGGAGTTTTATATCTGAGGAGTTGACTGGGGTATTGGTTATTTACTTGGCCACGTGTGTACCCTCTGCTTACACGTTTCACTCATTGACGGAGTAAACAAGGCGATTTAAATTCCTTAAAATACTCTGTTTTCTGTTTTTATTTTAAGATAAATATTTTGTGGGGATATAAGGGTTACAGTTGGGAATTTTGGCCAAGCCACGTTTTTTTTATTTTAGTTCACGTAAGATAAGTGGGTTTTAAGATTGCACAACTGGGATCCAAGTTGAACATTAAACATTTTTTTTAAACAGTTATATCACCAAACGAGGATTTTTTAACAGTTTTTTACGGATTTTTCGTTGGTTTTGTCATATCCCGTGAATTTCCATTTCTAAGTTTCTTCACGAATTGTAAGATTCCTAATACAACTACAATCACGATCATTTTTCATCATAATTCAATGGAGTCTTTGAATTCGAAATTTCAAGAGGGAGACTTGCATCACATGCAAGATACAGCTAGAGAAAGTGGTATAATTTCATGTTGACTACTTCAGGCACATCTTCTGACCATTGCATGGGTTCAAGGAGGAAGCTAATTTGTGACACTCTTTGGTCAAAATCATCATATATTCATCGATTCACTATTCCTCAACGTGAACCACCTAGTTGAGCAACTTCACAAAGAAGACTTTAATCACTCTGCATCAGAAACTGCATATTAGGCTCTTGTGACACAACTCACGCCTTTCCTCCAATTCAATATCATCAAGTCTGACAATTCAGGGATATGCCGGTCATTTTTTCAATACACACAGAACGAAGTTAAAGATTTCCGTGATAAACTGTTGAAATTTATGACATCGGTTTCATCTTCGATTTATGAAAGATCCCGACTTCAGCAAGCGTATGATAATGGAGTGCAAGAATCTATGATGGAGATGCAAGAGGAGAATGGTCATACGGTTGACAACTTGGAGCCTAATGATGGCAAGAGAACGGAATCAGGAGGACAACATGATACCAGTGGCACCTCAGGCAATGTTCACGAGATCTATTTTAATGACACCTTACCCGTTAATGACGAAGAGCCTGCGAACATGGTACAATGTAATGCTGATGAAATACCGCATATTGAGCATTCTGAACCTAACTATGACAAACATGGGATGGAAAAGAGTGATAGAAATACCACTTCTGATTCATCCGATGTGAGTCATAATGGGGGAGAAAGTGTTCAAAATGCTAAACATCATGATAATTGTATAACTACTTCTTTGACTGCTTCTGATTACAAGATTAGAGAGCTCGAAACGATTGTAGCTCAACAATCAAAAGATCTTAAGGATGCCAAATTAGAATTTTCCAAGAAAACGGACAAATTTGAAACATATTTTGAAAAACTTGAAAAGTCAAACGTTGTTCTTGAAAGAAAATTGGATCAAAAAGTTTTAGATTCTAAAGCTGAAAAGGATAAGCTTTTGAAACAAATTCAACTGCTCGAATCTAAGTTGGCATCCCAAGATAGATTGCTCAAAGAGAATGAGACTTTAAAAGCTCAAGTTCAGGAAAAGGTCTTTGCAATAGCGGCTCTGAAAAACGAATTGAGGAAAACCAAAGGAACTAGTGTGGACCCTAAGCTTGAAAAACCATCAATCTTGGAGAAACCGCCTCAAATATAGTCCGTTAGACAACCGAATGCATTTAGATCCGAGCGACCACAATCCTCGAGACCGCGGTTTGCCTCCCAAGTTGATATGGCTCATATTTCTAGACCAGTCATTCCACCAACTGGGGCCAATGTGACTAAAACAGCTTTTGCTAGACCTAATCACATGATTGCATCTAGTCTCCCAAGACATAATCCAAAGAACACGTCTCGAACTAGTTCAAATGATGTTAGCCATACATTTGGTCTTAGGGAAACTAAGCAAAAGACATAAGTAAGAGATAGAAACTTCAAACCTAGTTAGATGCCTTCTAGTTTACCCAACACTGCTAACCGTAGCATGTCACATCCTAGGAGCATCAATCAATCATCTAGGAATTCTAGATCTTACTCGGACATTAAATATGCTACTTGTAAAACATGTAGGAAATGTGTATTTAAAGCCAATCATGATTCCTGTATCACAAAATTACTTAATGAGGTGAACTCCCGTGCTAGAATTAAATCCCAGTGGGTAGCTAAAATCAAACCCATTGGTAAAAAGTGGCGCCCCACTGGTAGAACTTTCACTCTTGAGGGAAACGAGTGCCCTTTAACTAGGATAGTATCTGATTCTACTAAGACTACTAGGGAGGAAATTGAAAAGGAGGATACATCACTTAAGCCTGAACTTAAGGTTTTCTATAAAAGGAAACGTTTACTAGCTAAGAAAAGTGAATCATCTCCTCAGAACACCTCTAGCACAAGAAAAGAAAACTGTGAACCCCCACTTGCTTCTAAGATAGATATCGCTAACCCATATCAAAGCATGCAAATTCCAAAAGAGAATGCAGGTACCATAGAGGATGTTCCAAAAGAACGAAGCGGTCCAATCATTGTATACCATTCAATTAAGGACACTCTCAGAGTTTGGTTACTGAAGAAGCTGATATCTAAGAAACAAGTGTCTCAGGGGATTTGCAGTTAAGCTTACAGTGTAAAGGACTTATAGTCACATCACAGACTGTAACTCGTTCATCAAAGAAAGGAAAGTTTATCGCTGATGATAAACTTATCCTCACAACGAGAAACTAATTTTTCTCGGGCATGAGCTTATATCAAAAACATTCCAAGTTTTTTAAGCTCTTGCACAAAGGTTTATAGACAAATCATAGTCTGTGACCCATTCTTCAGAGAAAGGGAAGTTCATCTACGCAACGATAACTTACCCTCAAAACGAGAAATTAAATTTTCTCGGACACGAGCTTATCTTATAACCATTCAAAGGTTTTAAGCTCGTGTATATGGCTCCTCGTTAAATGACAGACGATGACCCGGACTTCAGAGACAGGGAAGTTTATCTACGCAACGATAACTTACCCTCAAAACGAGAAATTAAATTTTCTCGGACACGAGCTTATCTTAAAACCATTTAAAGGTTTTAAGCTCGTGTAAATGGCTCCTCGTTAAATGACAGACGATGACCCGGACTTCAGAGACAGGGAAGTTTATCTACGCAAGATAACTTACCCTCAAAACGAGAAATTAAATTTTCTCGGACACGAGCTTATCTCAAAACCATTCAAAGGTTTTAAGCTCGTGTAAATGGCTCCTCGTTAAATGACAGACGATGACCCGGACTTCATAGAAAGGGAAGTTTATCTACGCAACGATAACTTACCCTCAAAACGAGAAATTAAGTTTTCTCGGACACGAGCTTATCCTAAAACCATTCAAAGGTTTTAAGCTCGTGTATAAGGCTCATCATTAAATAACAGATGATGACCCGTTCTTCAAATAAAGGAAAATTTATCGCCGATGATAAACTTATCCTCACAACGAGAAATTAATTTTTCTCGGGCATGAGCTTATATTAAAAACATTCGAAGTTTTTAAGCTCATGCACAATGGTGTATAATTATATTTCAGATTATGCCCCGATATTCATATTTAGGAAAGCTTATCTTTAAAGATAGCTTATCCTTGTAACGAGAAATTAATTTTTCTCGGTCATGAGCTTGTATTAAAACATTCCAAGTTTTAAGCTCATAAAGTAAAGTGTATCTTTTAAATAAGAGAACTTTTCTTCTTAACGAGAAATTCATCTTTTTCGGTCATGAGCTTTACGTTAAAACATTCAAAGTTTTTCAAGCTCATGAAAACGACTTCTAAGTAAATGTCAACTTAGAACTCGTTCTTCAATTAAAAGGAAAGTTTATCGCCGATGATAAACTTATCCTTACAACGAGAAATTAATTTTTCTCGGGCATGAGCTAATAATAAAAACATTCGAAGTTTTTAAGCTCATGCACAATGACTTACAATTAAATATCAGACTGTAACTCGGACTTCAATTTTAGGAGAGCTTATCTTTAAAGATAGTTTATTCCTCGTAACGAGAAGTTCGTTTTTCTCGGTCATGAGCTTGTCTTAAAACATTCCAAGTTTTAAGCTCATAAAGTAAAGTGTATATTTTAAATAAGAGAACTTTTCTTCTTAACGAGAAACTCATCTTTCTCGGTCATGAGCTTTATGTTAAAACATTTAAAGTTTTTCAAGCTCATGAAAACGACTTCTAAGTAAATGTCAACTTAGGACTCGTTCTTCAGTTAAAAGGAAAGTTTATCGCTGATGATAAACTTATCCTTAACAACGGGAAGCTTACAACTTCTCGGACTTGAGCTCGTCTTTAAAGATATTCAACATCTTAAGCTCGAGTAATTGGTTTTCAAAACTTTGAACACAATTTTTCGAGAATTTCTCAAAAGGTTTTTTCTAAATCTTTCAAAATTGTGTGTTCAAAAATGTTTTGATAAAAAGAGCATGTCTTCTGAAATCGATAATATTTACGATACTAGAAATGTCATTCAATAATGACACGGGGTTGTAAATAAAGTTCGAGCAGAAGTTCAAACATTTTAAAACATGCTCAAAATGGCTTGTAGTTATTTCAGACTGCAACCCGCTTTTCGCATTAAAGTCACGTATTTCTTACGAAAACGTTGGCTCACAACGGGAAATAATTTTCTCGGGCATGGTTTACTTTACAACCATGTAAGGGATTGTGTTTACTTTATAACACAATCTAACACGAATTTATGTACGTGTCAGTGCATTTATTTGTTAAAACAAGAGAAATATTGTTTTTATGAAGTTATCATCTCCACCAACCATAGCTATTTACAATTGATATCTACATACTCGACGAGGCGACTACTCAAACGGTGACTACAGCTCTTTCAATAGAACACGGGTCAACAGTTGAGGGGGAGCAATTGTCCAGCATTCAGAATCCTTGATGCCGAGAATTCCAAGTTCACATATTGGTGTCAAGACAAAGATATCAATCATACACATGGAGTCAAGAGATAACTTCAGACATGACGAGGCGACCAACATTCGTGAACAAGAACCATGTGATTCTATCATATGATGTTCTCCATCATTCAGGTCCAACCTCGTAAATCGCTAATCTTGTGAATACATTATCATATATGATCTTTGCACATGATAAATACCTTACACTTGTGTTTAAAAAGTATTTAATTTACGTTTCAAGTACACCCTCATTAATTTGAGGGGGAGCTTGTGTAATTCATGAAGATAATTGGCTTTGCATTTTTCTTCCCAAATTTTCTTAAAATGCTATTAAATCAATTGATATTAAAAACATCGATTGGGTTAATATTTTTAATATGGGGGAGAAAATGTGATTTAATATGGGAAATG
The DNA here is from genome assembly GCA_025667525.1 of Glebionis coronaria. Taxonomy (NCBI): domain Eukaryota; kingdom Viridiplantae; phylum Streptophyta; class Magnoliopsida; order Asterales; family Asteraceae; genus Glebionis; species Glebionis coronaria. Next base: position 33,310,247 of record CM046880.1, on the reverse strand, counting down.
ATTAATCACAAATGGTTTGACTTAACGTGCTAGCTCATCCCGACATGTGCGAAATGTTTTCGGATATCGTGGCATATGTTAAGGGGGAGCAAAATGGATTTGCACTTCAAAATGGATTTCATGGTGACATACACTTACCCAAAACATCTCTATTCACGACGGTGAATATTATGGTGACATAAAGATGGTAGGATAGGTTAAAGTCCAATGTTTCCTCTAGAACCGGAGGAATCTTCCCAAGGACATTCCATAGCTAGAAATAGTAGTCCTTAGGAAAGATGGAGAAAGATTGTGAACGTAGCTGAATGCCGACCAAGTACTTAAGTTAGCATTGGAACAATCACAACAAGGTGCTAGTGATGACGTATTGGTAAGCATTGAAGGGGTTGAAGAATGAAAAAGAATTGTAAAGATAAAGGGTGTAAAGAAAGAAGCCCTCCTTACAACTTAGGCAGAAAACGGGTCAATACATAGGCTATTATGATCATTGTTTAATGATTCTTGATATTGAAGACAGACATCATGGACCCAGAGATGCAAGGCACAACCCATCCCAGCTAACTCAGATATCTCTTAAAAGAGATTTGTTTTAATCACACGGAGACAACACGTTATCTATTGATTTATTCACTCCGAATAAATTGGTATTGAAATGATGGCACTCCTCTCCAGCCTCTGATCACTAAAAATCCAAAATGCACGATTGAGTCTAGAGCCATTTGAGATCATCAAATATCTCATTAGGACACACTTTCATATTTCCTTGCTTCTTCACACACTGTGAAAAGTAAGAAAGATCCTAAGAGTCCTACGCAAAATCTTCATGATCTTGCCTGAACATCCGAGTAATACGAAAGTATTTCCAATGAAGATGGAAATCCTTCTTGAGCGAATATCAAAAAGCTCATGGTAGGTGACTTGTGTGATTCTTTATGAATCAAACTTGTGATAACTGGAAAGCAACAGTGGTTTAATTCTTAAATGAATTTAAACACGTTCCAGGCCTCTACGCAATATCTTAGTGATCTTGCCAGAACACTCAGAGTGATACCTTAGTGTTCACAGTGATGAGTGGAAATCCTTCTAGTGTTAACCTCTAACAGCACTTGGTAGGTAACTTGCAAGATTCTATACGAATCAAGCTCGTGACAACTGGAAAGCAACGATGGTGCGGTTCTTAATTGAATTTCACTTGTTCCAGGAACATGAATTGACGACTTCAATCATGCGAATAATTTTATCCAAATGATTCACTCTTTATGTTCGCAGTCAGCTTTGGACGGTCGAATAAAGAGAACGGTTTACCCGCGAAATCTTGTCAAGGAGGTTCTTAATTGAAACTACCTGCCACAAGTACGATATTTTATATCGTCCAACGATCTTCACCGACCGGAGGTAAAATGCTACTGAATTGGAATGAAATGTTCAAAGCCATTTCATCTGTGTATATGTTTTGTTGCTAACTGTCTTATGCAGCGTAACAAGAAGGTGGCATTACGGTGTACAATCCAGAGGAAGTCGTCACCACATGCTTATACTACATGCACTTAATACTTCAACAAATTCAAGAAAGTCTGAAAGTTAAGTCTTCCGCTGTATCAAACTTTGAAGCTTTCAAGAATTTATAAAGGTATAAGTATGTGGAACATGAAGTCACAAGGAGGCAAATATCACAAGTGATGAATGCACAAGGTCAAGTCAAGAGAACATGCTCAAGACTAAAGTCAAAGATCTCATCAGCATATTCACAAGAACAAGATCGAAGACTCAAGCATAGTATTCTAGGTTTAAGATTTTGTAAGATGGTGTGACCTCCCTTTGGGAGAGATTGTTGGAAATACGTTTTTCCAAGGAAAGTCTCGGTCACATCATTATTAGCATAGATCTCGAGCTATAGACTATTTAGGACATTGTAACTTGGAGTGACCTCCCTTTGAGGGAGATTGTTGGAAATACGTTTTTACGTATTTAGAAAGGATCGGTCACTCCAATGATATTGGGCTCGTGATCCAATATAGCCCATATAGCCCACATTAGGGTGGGCTATATAAACCCCCCTTCTAGCATGTTAGGAGGGGTTGAACACTTTCATTTGATAACATTCCATATTTCCTCTCTTTCTCTCCTTTCTCTCTCTAAGTTCCTCATTTTCCATCCATTCAATAGATTAATCCATACAATGCTTAATCCTTAGAAAACACGATCCTACACAAGCAAAGCTTGTTTTATCTTTTATAGTTTAGGTGATAGAATCTACAAAGTGTTTTGAGCGGGACAAAACAAGAGATTCAAGATAAGCCTAGTATGACCTAGTGAGACAAAGGTGAACAGATGGAAGAACTATTCACCTAAAGTAGTTTAAAGGTATGTCTCGATTTAGACATGCATTTAATACGTTGTACTCTTCCACTTAGAAAATGACACGTATCAACTACTCCTACTAAGGAAGCAACCTCGTACAACTATAAATAAAAGGGAGAAAGAAGAGTTACTCAACCCTTGTGCTTGGATAAATAATCTAAATTTCTTTCTCCCTTTGGAACCTCTGAGCCTTCAGCTGTCTACCAGCGACTCATAGGTTCTCTTGTAAACTTAAGGCTCGAAGTTTACTTCTTCTATGGTTCATTTCTTATTGTCATTCAACGGGTGTATTCATAGAACTTTGTAATACTTTGTTTATAAAATATAATAAAGCATTACACATTTGAAAAGTATTTCTTTGTGTGTTCATGTTTATACGAGTTATAATTTTGACAATTGTTGTATATTGGGACTTTCACCAGGGATACAAAGTATTCGATATAACTCTTTAAAAAAAATAAATGGGAGTAATAAGTTACTAATTAATTTAAATAAAATAGTTATGATCAAATCGGATTAGAATCTTACTAGATATAAAGATTGACCTAAGATTTTATGCCTTTTGAAATCCTAAGAAAAATCTACTCATTTTTCCTTAACAAAATCATAAAATCGAAAACGCTTAAAGGCTAGATTAAGATCTTAAAATGCTTTGCTATGAAAAAAGACCACAAGAATGTGTATTTGACATTTTTTTTAGTTTTGACTATATTATGTCGTTTATAAACAAGCCCATACAACCTGTGATTGCCCGATTTGGAGCAAAGTAGAGAGGGATGTTGATTATAACAAGATGATGTGCACAGATATGTTTGAAGGATCAAGATGGAGTAGGCGTTATTCATGAATTCATCATTTGATACTCTATTTTAAGAATAGTTTACTGTTGAAAAAGAAGAGTAGTTTTAATAATAATGTTGTTTGCATCTATTGGTTATGCATAAATGGTTATCATATATATCAGAGGTATATCATATATGATTTTACATTATGTTTGAATTATCATATATGATTATGTTTAAAATTACATTTTTTTCTTTTATGAACAAAGTGTTTAATTATTAATTTTGCATACTCTTTGTTGTAATCATGAATTCATCAGATTCTTTGTTTAATATATCCAAGTTTTTTCGAGTATCATATATGATAAGGGATATTTTAAAAAAAAGGTTCAAAAGGTACATGGCACTTAACAAATGTCCCAATCCCAAACTAATTAGCCAATTGTCCCTATTCGACCTATTCGACTATTCGACCCTATTCGACTCTTACCACAAGCCGACACGTGGCACATTGGCTAATAATTAGGTTGTACAAGTGGGACCCAACTAGTACATCCAAGTACACTTGTGTAAGTGTACTTGTTATTCGATTAGTCAACACATCGACTTTGACTAACAAATTATTCGACTTGTACTTTATTTTAATAGAAAAATAAAAACCATATTTCGAGATAGATACTTTGTTATTCGACTCGTATTATTTTTTATGCGACTTGTACTTTTAAAAAAACAAGTTAGATAAATATTAACCAAACAAACACTAACCCAACATCATAGCCCGTTTATTTTCGAAGGATCATAATAAAAGGTGTTGAGTACTTTGTATTCATAAACTTGTTTTAATTCTCTAACTCTTCCGTTTTTGGCAATTTATCTTAATTCTTGTAGTTGGTTGTTGTTTTTGTTAATTAAGCTAATTAGAAAGTCTAATGGTGTGTCTTGAATGCAGCGTATAGTGGATCACTATAACAAGGTCATAATTACAGATAGAATGTGGGCAAGGTTACTTTCATCCACGAATCAGCCTAGCTTTTTGAAACCATGTGAGTTGATTAAGTTTCAAAAAGTGGAACAACCAACAACTCAGTTATTAGAAGGCGAAAGCAGCAGCAACATCAGCAGCAGTTCAGGTAGAAATTGAGAAAAAGATTTTGACATGCTCGATCGAGTGTATTGTGTATGTGATTGACCATCTCAACGGTTCGGTCAATGTAGGAACCAGTTTTGAATTCACCAGTCTGTTCAAATGCTTAAGCTGCAGCTAATGATTGGTATAACTTTTAATGGATAAGTTGATGTATTCAATAAAATTCTAGGCTTTAGCCGTTTATTGCCCCATTGTACTTGGCATTCTCTTTAGTGTATATTTTAATTACGCTACTTGTATTCACTTTGAATCACTCGTGTTCTTGTGTATGATAATGGAGGGAATTTTTTAGAAGTTGCTTATTGTATACAACGTTCATAGTAATTGTCTCTGAAGTTTATCTTCAATAAATCATTAAGTGGATTTTAGGCTTCTGTTGCTATTTTACAAAATAAGCAACTAAGCGTCACACTGGTGATTTTCCATTTGTTACATCTTCACTAGTGTCTGATTGACCTTTACACAATCATTAACTCGGTTACCCAAATCATGAAGCAATGACTATAAAAACCCAGATCCAAAAATTGTGTGCATTTGACCTTTACACCAATCTAATCGGAAAGTAAAAAACCAGATCTAGAAACTGTGTGCATTTGGCAGTTAACAGCAGGGTGATAATGGCACCAAACTAAATTGTGACAAACGAATCAAAATCGTGTATCATTTGGGAACGGGGCAAAATAGTTATACCGATAGAACCAACGCAATCAAACAAGAAACGTGTATATGTGAAAGTGTTTGTGTTGAAGTTTATTTTTGTTTCATTTTTTTTAAGTTTTTTTATTAAAAGTACAAGTAGAATAACAATTTAGTCAAAGTCGAATAATAACATAATTGTAACACAAATTTTATAATATTAATTTTTTATTATAAAAGGTACAAGTCGAATAAAGGATGTGACTACAAGTCGAATAACATGTACACTTACATAAATGTACTTCCTAACACTAATGGGACCCACATGTACAAACAAATGATTACACAAAATTGCCATGTGTCGCGTTGTCGTAATAGTCGAATAGATAGAATTAGTCGAATTGGGACAATTGACTAATTTGAAATTTAGAGGGACATTTGTTAGGTGCACTTTCACTTTTGGTCTTTTTTTTTAAATAGCCCATATGATAATGCGTTATCATATATGATAGTGCATTATCATATATGGCTTAATTTAAATGTTCGATCCATTATCATATATGATAGTGCATTATCATATATGACTTAATTTATCAAAACCATCATGACATAATACTAAAAAAGTTAAACCATATTAACAAGACGTTGTAACAGATACCAATGGTTTACAAAATTGTCCATATACGTCAAAACTCCATTAGGAGATTACAAGGAGAAACAAACAATACATTTTAAAGGTAAAATGAAAATTCATGAGCTTGTCATTAAGCTTATTAGCCTTTTGGATGCTTGTAATGTTCAACATGCCTTGAAAACAGCCTTTCCTACACAAATAAGAAGATTTAATTCAATTTTCAAGCACATAATCATATATGATATATTATAATGGTAAAGAAGTTGATATTCAAGCAGATTATCATATATTATATTATACACAAAACTATTTTTAGTACTCATTAGTGAAAATTTATGGACTTATATTTAATAGTCGTGTGATAGGATCGAACTCGAGATTACGGGATTACACACAATACGTAAAGAGTTAATTTAATTAATAAATATATTTATCATATTTATTAATTTATTTAATAAATATATTTATGTATTTATTAATTTAACCGAGCAAGTAAATATATAACTTTAACGATCGTTAATTAATTAATAGTTAAGTATTAACGAATGTTAAATAAATATATAGTATGTATATAAAAAGAAACAAGTTTGGAAGATTCTGGAACACCCCTAAGGGGTGTTGTAGTCGGTCGGTTATGGGCTCCAGGGGGGGGGGGCAAAAGTTTCCTTTTATTTATCTTGGGCTACAAGAGTTTAGACCTATAAATACACCTCCTAATCCCTCATAATTAACATAAATCTTTCTCCCCTTTTTTTTGGTTCTATCGCAAGGTGTACCCAACAAAGGGTTTCGGTTGGTTTTTCTTGGTTGATCGATTGTATACGTAATCTAGTCCTAGCCCCTCTCTAGGGTTGTTGGGTAGATTAATTACAAGTGTTGTAGCTCGGTTTTCACGTGCTAGAATCACGGTTAGCTCGTTGTATTACGTGTGTACAAGATCGTAATATAGTCTTACTTTAAACTATATCTTTGTATATACGGTATAAACCCGAATTGCTGATTTGTTCTTCGTCTTGTGGAATTGCTTTAGCGTAAAGGTATGTAACCCTAATTCGATTAATTATAATTGTGTTATTAATTATTATCTTGTTAAATCACTTCCGCTATATGTGTTTTGATCTCGTTTAGGGTTTTATATAATTGCTATGATACTAATAAACCTTCATTGGCATCGAGATCCGTTTTAACATGTTATAATTATCGAAAATCTAAAGTTTTTTTTAACTATAATTGTTTTAAGTTAAAACTACATATTTTTTAGGTTTTAATAAAATTAGGGTTTTGGATCTATTTTTAATTAAAAAAAAAGGAATTGTTTTGACCATAAATTACATGTGGGATAATTTTAGATTAAATTGCATGATTAATTGTTATGTCATGTATGGTTAAGATCCGTAGAGATTTAATTGTTAAGATATATGGGGAATCCATGATTACATGCATGTTTTCATGGATCGTAAAATTATATGTTTATATGATTTTATGTGCTACGTCATTATTTGATTCAATAAATCTAGAATTAGGGAAGACTTTTATATGAATATAAAGACCTAGATTTGATGGTTATTGAATAAATCGTATATATGTGGCTATTTGATTTATTTGTTACACATATAAATTGTTATTATGTGTTTTATGATTTAGTTTTTTTTACTTGTTTATATAAGATTGTTGAATTGTTGTATACAAGGGTTTTTTTTTAAAAGAAATAATATGGACTAAATCTATTAAAAATAATGATTTGTTAGAGATTTTAAATTACATAAGATTACGTCGATTGGTGAATTGCAATAATAATCTAACGGCCTACTCTATTTGACAAACTATAAAGTGGGTTTAACGCACCGTTGGTCATGTACCCGGTTAAGGAAGGAGGTGTTATGCCATTAGTCGTTGACCAATTTCCCGGCTCGCCTGTGCGTCAAATTGAAATTACCTACGATTATTAATTGAATTATACCTTAAGGGTGATTTACCACAAATTCACATCCAAAACGCATTGAATAAGGGTATTGCTTTGTGCGTAGCCGAGTTCTAGCAAAAGTACGTTGTGATTAGTTGTGGGTAAATTCTTTAATTGGTTTAACCAATACCGCAACATAATTTATGAAGAAATTTAATCTCATGAAGAAGTTTACTAAATTAAACTTATGCTATGGAGATTGTATGCATGCTTCTCCATACATTGATTTTAACATGAAAATTTATACCCTTCAAATTTAAGTCGAATGCTCCTAATTGACGAACACTTGGAATTACTTCGTCATCATATTTTTGGATGATGTTGTGATGGAGAGAAAACCATTTGTAGAATGAGAATTCATATGATGGTTTTACGTTACTCAGATTAGACGACTTAATTAAGTTACTCAGTGAGATCTAGAAACTTAATGCATTTAGAAGGGATGAAACATGTTTACAATGCAAAACATTTTTGGCAATGTAAATCCCTTAAATATCTAGAAACTGAAAGTTGTTTGTCAATTGAATTGTTCGACAAGTCGCTATGTTGAGTACATTCATTACTAGCAGAGCAACTGATGTAATGGATCTATGTCAATATATTTCTAGAATTCGAGGAAAATAATATGGTTTTTATACCGGGGTAATTTATTTTCTTGAAAGTATTTTGTTATCGAAAATACTAATATTTGAACTTATTTCTGTAAAAATGGCTCAACCCACCAATAACATTATAAGTTCTGCGTTCAAAGCTTTCTTTGAACGACCTGAACTTACTGGCCAAAACTTTAATGATTGGTACCGCTCGCTAAGAATTGTCTTGAGAGCAGCGGGTACTATCGATATCTTGACTACTCCCTATCCGGAGGATCTTGCCGAAGGAGCATCTGATGCGCAAAGGCTTGAACACGCTGCTAATGTTAAGAAGCACTCTGAGGTGGCTTGCTTAATGCTAGGAAAAATGGCTCCTGCACTTCAACAGAAGTATGAGCTATTTTTACCAAATCAAATGCTTGATGAGCTCAAGGCTATGTTCGAAAAGCCGCAAGTTGTGGAGATCTGTGACTTGGTAGAGGCTTTGCATAGCTGCAAGCAAGCTCCAGGAAAGTCTGTAAATGCCCATTATTTGGAGATGAGGGGTTATATGGAACAGCTCATTGCACTAGGACAACCCTATGATCATAATATGGTTATCAACTTGATCAATAGGTCCCTTAACAAGGACTTTAATGATTTCGTTAGAAACTATAATATGCATTTCACGGGGAAGACAGTTAATGATTTACATTCAATGCTCATTGACTATGAAAAGGGGTTGAAAGACAAGGCATCTACCGCTACGCCTTCTGTACTAACCATACAAAAGGGTAGAGTGAGTAAGTCAAAACCGCAAGCGAATAAGAAGAAAGGCAAAGGCAAGGGTAATAAGGGCAAACAAGTTGTGACTTATTCGAAACCCAAGCAGAACTTTGTCAAGAAGATTCAACTCAAAAGGATGAGACTTGTCACCATTGCAAGGCAAGTGGTCACTAGAAGAGGAATTGCCCTATTTACCTCGAAGAATTGCGAGAAATAAGAAGAAGTCTGAGCAGAGCGTTGCAGCTTCACGTACTTTATTTATGATTGAATTGTTCAATTTAACATACAAGTTAAATTCCTGGTTATATGATACGGGATGCGGTATTAACATTTTTAATACGCTACAGGGATTTAATCTGGAAAGGAAGCTTTCCTATGGGGAACAATATCTGCAAGTGGGCAATGGCGCACAAGCAACGGTTGAAGCTATAGGAACTTTTGATCTAGTTTTTCCTTCGGGTTTAGTACTGAGATTAAATAATTTTCATTATGCACCTACAATTGTTAGGGGTGTTATTTCCTTTTCTTGTTTGTTAAATAATGGATTCGTTCACACGATTGATAATAATGGAATTTCTGTTTGGAAAAATGGTATTTTCTATTCTAATGCAATTACTGTGAATGGTGTATTTGAAATAGACATGCATGATAATGAATCCAAGAACGATAAATTTGTATTTAGCATGAGTAAGAAGAGAAAGTTTGACAAGAACTCTTCTTATCTTTGGCGTTGTTGACTTGCCCATATTGGGAAGACTCGTATACAAAAGCTTCAACGTGAAGGTCTTTTGGAAAATATCAATGACGAATCATTTGATAAATGTGAGTCTTGTATCTCTGGAAAGATAACCAAGAAACCTTTTAATATCAATATTGAAAGTGCTATTGATCTACTTGGACTTATACATACTGGTGTGTGTGGACCACTTAGACATACGTCAAGGAAAGGTACTAGCTACTTCTTAACATTTACGGATGATTATAGCCGTTATGGTTATGTTTATTTACTTAAGCATAAACATGAGGTATTTGAAACATTCAAAGTGTTTAAAGCAGAAGTATAACTACAATTAGGGAAGAAGATTAAAGATCTTCGTTCTGATAGAGGTGGTGAATATTTAAGTCAAGAGTTTATAGATTATCTAAGTGAGAACAGAATTGTTCATCATCTTACTTCTCCCTATACTCCATAAAAAATGGTGTATCCGAAAGGAGAAATCGTACATTATTGGATATGGTACGATCTATGTTTAATCTTACAAATTTACCTTTATCCTTTTGGGATTATGCTTTAGAATCTGTTGTTCGCATATTAAATATGGTTCCCACAAAGAAGGTCGATAAGACACCATATGAACTATGGCATGGTAAGAAACCATATTTGTCTTATTTAAAGGTCTGGGTTTGCGAGGCGTATGTGAAACGTGACTCGGGTGACAAACTCCAACAACGATATGTAAAATGTATCTTTGTAGGATACCCTAAGGAAACTATGGGTTACTACTTTTATTATCCACCTGAGAACAAAGTGATTGTTGCTAGGTATGGAGACTTCCTTGAATCTGATCTTGTAAATCAAGAATTCAGTGGGAGAAATTATGATCTTAATGAGAGTCATATAGATACATTACCTTCTGAAAACACTAGCGATGTAATTCCTGTAGAACTAGAAAGTCTGGCGGTTCCACCGGAATTAGTTCCTCTACGTAGATCCGCAAGGATTAAAAATACAAATAACAATATATGTCTTAACATAGAGGATGATGATGAGTTAGGGGATCTTGGTGAACCCGCTAATTATAAATCCGCCATACTTGATCCTGAGAAGGATAAGTGGATGGTTGCTATGGATGAGGAAATGAAATCCATGAAAGTAAATGATGTTTGGATTCTTGTAGAACCACCACCGAATGCTAAAGTAGTGAGACATAAGTGGATATACAAGAAGAAAACCGACATGGACGGAAAAGTACAATCCTATAAAGCGCGTTTAGTAGCTAAAGGTTTTACTCAAACTTTTGGCGTAGACTACGAGGAGACATTTTCTCCTGTAGCAGACTTAAGAGCTATTAGGATTATCATAGCTATAGAAGCATACTATGACTATGAGATATGGCAAATGGATGTTAAAACTGCCTTCTTGAACGGTCGCTTAAATGAAGACATCTATATGCAGCAACCAGAAGGGTATGTTGATCCTGAGAATCCAAGACATGTATGAAAAACTTCAAAGGTCCTTTTGTGGTTTGAATCAAGCATCACGTCAATGGAATAAAAAATTTGACGAAGAAATCAAAAAGTTTGGATTTATTCAGAATTGTGATGACCCATGTGTATATCGCAAAGCTAGTGGGAGTGATGTAGTATTCCTATTCCTATATGTTGATGGCATATTAATCATGGGAAGTAACATTCCAAGACTTAAAGCTGTTAAGGATTATCTTGGTAAATGTTTTTCTATGAAGGATTTAGGAGAAGCTGCATACATTCTGGGAATTAAGATCTATCGGGATAGGAAAATACGGTTAATTGGTCTATGTCAAGATGCTTATATAGATAAGATTTTGAAGAAGTATAATATGCATAATTCCAAGAAAGGTTTTCAACATATGGAAGTTAAGCATAATCTATGTCATGAGATGGATGCATCAACTCCTGAAGAGGAGGCATACATGCAGAAGGTGCCTTATGCTTCGGCTGTAGAAACTATAATGTATGTTGTTAGATGCACAAGGCCTGATGTGGCGTTTACTCAGAATTTGGTCAGTAGATACCAACAGAATCCAGGGAAGCTCCACTGGACTACTGTTAAACATATTCTAAAGTATTTGAGGAGTATGAAAGATATGTTTTTAGTATATGGGGGGAAAACAGAAATGGAATTGAATGTTACAGGTTTCTGTGATGCGTCCTGGCAATGTGATAAAGATGATACGAAGTCTCAGACAGGTTACGTTTTTGTTATCAATGGAGGAGCAGTTGACTGGAAGAGCAAGAAACAGACAACGATTGCAATGCATGCTACTCAATCTGAGTACATGGCTGCTTTAGAAGCTGCAATGGAAGCTGTTTGGATTAGGAAGTTTATTAAAGATCTTGGAGTGATGCCTTCAATTAAAGAACCTATAGATATGTATTGTGACAATTCTGCCACAATAATATTTGCCAGTGACCCTGGAGTCATGAAAGGCGCCAGACACTTTATGCGTAGACATCACTACGTCCGAGAACAAGTTGAAGCTCGGGAAATCAAATTGATAAAAGTTCACACAGATGATAACGTAGTTGTTCCTTTAACTAAGGCTTTGCCTATACCAAAGGTAGTTAAGCATGCCAAAGCGATTGGGCTGCAACTAGCTAGCGAACTCATGCAATAAATCTGTGATTAGTATTTGGATAAAGGATGTTATGTCCTTATTATATATAATGAAATAAAGATTGGGTTTCGTTTATTTTTATTATTTAGTAAGTGTATCCTATTTTACATGTTTGAATCCATGAATAAATGTTATGCTAAATGTCCGTTGTCGATTAATAATATGGGAATATTATTAAACTAAGACAAATCAAAATAGCGATAGAGTATACTTGAAAGTATATTGATCGATTTTGGATGATATTCAATGAACCGAATATAGGACTTATCCCAACTACATGTTATTACTTTATGGATCTTTGTCATTAAGTAAAACATAATAGTTATCCTTAGACTTGAGATACCAGGAAACTGTCATGAATCTAGTGCATCTCTGTGGAATAATCTAACACTAAACGTAACTGGTAGCTATAAGGATTATTTTTGGAAGTGTAGCAAAATTCATGAGTTTTGCTCGTAGTCAATATGGAATTTATTTCCTCCAATTTCATTTTAGAGTTTAATATAGCTGGGCCTCTCGTGGGATTAATAGGATGTTTGTGTAGCCACACCCAAATTTGTTTTGGTAATCTTGCTGAATCTGTGAATGAGAAACAGAATGGTTAATGAAAGGAATGACTGAGATCCATATCCTTATTACCGTTGTATTAGAAGTAAAAGAATAATAATAACGATGCAGAATCGTTAAAAGGTTTTGTCCAGGAGACCTTACTCGAGTTGTACTAGGGACATTGCTAAGTGTAACTAGACGCTAGTCAATGTAATCACGATATTCGAAATATGTCCAAGTGGGAGCTGAAAGTTTATGGACTTATATTTAATAGTCGTATGATAGGATCGAACTCGAGATTACGGGATTGCACACAATACGTAAAGAGTTAATTTAATTAATAAATATATTTATCGTATCTATTAATTTATTTAATAAATATATTTATGTATTTATTAATTTAACCGAGCAAGTAAGTATATAACTGTAGGTCCACGTTTTCTTATGATTGTTACAAGTGTTGTAATGATCTAAAAAAAGAGAAGGAGAGATGAAGAACTTGATATGAACTAGAGAGAGAAAGGAGAGGAGAAGAGAGGTAGAGAGAGAAAGAGATATTAGACTAATGAACATGTAAAATGACTAATGAACAACCCCTCCTAACATGCTAGGAGGGGGTATATATAGCCCACCCTACATGTGGCTATATGGGTTATATGTTTATATATTGGATCACGAGCCCAATACTTGAATATACCATAGGAGTGACCGATCCTTTCTAAATACGTAAAAACGTATTTCCAACAATCTCCCCCTAAGGGAGGTCACTCAAAGTTACAATGTCCTAAATAGTCTATAGCTCGTGATCTATGCTAACAACGATGTGACCGAGACTTTCTTTGGAAAAATGTATTTCCAACAATCTCCCCCTAAGGGAGGTCACACCATTTTACAAAATCTTAGACCTAGCATACTATGCTTGAGTCTTCGATCTTGTTCTTGTGAATATGCTGATGAGATCTTTGACTTTAGTCTTGAGCATGTTTTCTTGCCGATGTAGTGATTTTACTACTCTTTAGGAAAAGAGAGCAAAAGTGGCAAGTATTAAGTGTTAGTTTAGGAAAACCAAGCACTAATGACCCTAAATGGGGATCGTTCTCAAGGAGGCTTGGTGTGTGTGTAATGAATTGATTAGTAATGTGATTATATTGTTATGAGAAAGAAAATAGAAATGGGATAAGAAGAGAATGACGGTTACGAAGACGGATTACACTAAGACGATAAAGGCGTACACGTAAAACCGTAAAAAGCACCAAAATTAAAATTTTACCCTAAAAATTCCTAAAAATCACTAAAAATCCACTAAAATATTCTAAGGGTTTACAAAAAATCCAAACTTGCTAAAACTTTTTAATTAATTAAATATTAAATTTTTAATGCTAATTAAAGCCTTAAAAATCAATATTAACTAAAAAGTCCAAATCAAGAACTTAAAGTTTGTAAACCTTTAAAATAACCTAATTAAGCTAAAAAGTATTTTTCAAAGTTTTAAAACCACTAAAAACTATTTTTAAACAATTAAAAACTATTAAAAGCTATAAAAACTTAAAATAATTCTAGAAAATAATTAAAAGACCCTAAAAATATTTAGAAAGTTGAAAAATTCAAATTAAGTGTCTAGAATCAAGGAAAAATGTACAAACTTAGAAAATCAGACTTTTAATTTTTAATAATAAAATATTAATAAAAATTCAAAAATCCTAAAAAAATTCTAAAAAGTTGCAAACTAGCTTAATTTAACCTAAACAATACAGAAATGAACTTGAAATTACCTAAATACCCTTAATGGGCCTAGAAAATGGGCTAAACCCAAAACAGATCCTTAATGGGCCAAATTTAAGCCCAAAATGAAAAAGTGGCCCAAATGACCCCAAAAAGCACTACTTGACTCAAAATTTGATTTTAAACAACTTTTTCTAAAGGCCAAAAAGCTGAAAATGTGAAATAAGCAAGCTTATACCAAACAGCTTATTCTTAATTGGCTTTTTGGCCCATTAAGCTATAAGCTAATGCCATAAGCTCAAATTAGACACAAAAGCTTCTTTTGTCCTAAATAAGACTTATGTAAAAAGAAATTAGAAATAAGACCAAGGAATAAGCCTGAAAATGCAATAAGTAATCTACAGAATACGACAAAATAGTCGTTTTTTAGTTCTAGGCCACCCCAAGAGCTGATTCAAGTTTCTAAAGCTTTTAAATGACTTAATTAAGCTATTTCAACAAAAAGTTTTCAAATAAGCTGACTCAATAAACTGGAAAAAGCAAATAAGCACTTATGAAAAAGTCAATTAAGTTGGTTTTCTAGCAAAAAGTCAAAGTCAAAGTCCAATAAGATCCAGTCTAATCAAATGGGTCAAATAATGAAGATCTAACACAAAAAATAAGTTGTTGCAAGTCTGGATAAGCTAAAATAGCTTATTGATAAGCTGAGTACAAATTAACACTAGCAGGGGCTCGTTTTGGGTGTTGAGCAGTGGGAACTTTTCCCACTGCTTGACTTGTAAACTTTTTTGTCTTTAGTGAACTTTTTGGAGATTCAAGTTTCAACAAGGCACCCAAATGATCATTGCATCATAAGGAGTCAATACAAACAAAGAAATCACAACAAGTAACAGCCAATTTGTACAGTTAATTCAAACAAGCACCAGATCTGTCACAGACTTGAACAAATAAGCAGAACAGGTTCAATAAGCACTTTTAGCAATATTCAGCCAGCCGAACTCAACCAAATGCATACACAAGCTATTATAAACTCAAATGAACAAGTCTAAACAGGTTTCATGCAATGATTTCAAGTTTTAAGCAAGATTCAAGCACCTTAAGTTACTGATGAACACAAGAACATGCAGTTTTACACTTTGCTTATGTATTTGACCAACAAGCCAGATTCAAACCTCCAAATCTATCACATATGTTATAATAATGATGTTTAAACAACTTTTAACCCTAAGCATGCACAAATTCTAGATTTCACCAAAATCTTAGGTCAAACACAGTTAAAATCAACAAGTTATAGCAGATTATGTGATTCAAGGTTTCAAACTCTAAAACTTGCAGCAAAACACTCTCAACCAAGCATATATCAGATATAGAGCACAAACACAAACTTTCCATAACACAATAACAAGTTTTGAACTCAAACAGGTAATCCCAAACACCCTTTTAACTTTTCAAAACCAAGTTTTTCAAATTAAATGTGAGCTAAAAACTAGTTAAGAGCTAAAAACGTAAACCCTAATAGTTGTGATCTCCCAAAATTGCCCTTGGAGCTTTTTTGAACTTCTTGGATTCATGTGACTGATCTTGTATTGTAGTGAAGCTGGCATGTGAAAAGTGTATCCAAGGGTCTATATTGAAGCTTAGAAACAAAGCTAAACAAAGTGTGTAGATTCCCTGGCAAAATTTGGCAGTATCCTCAAAAACGTGTACAGGGCATGGAGCATGTGAACTCTAGGGTGATGTGGCATGGGTTTTTAAAGTTGGGTTATGATAATTAGCACCTTAATCATTAATCTGGAAAAGATTAAAGGCTAATTCATGATAATTAAGAAATACCCAAATTGTGTGATGAACATGAAGAACAGGTTTTTAATCTGTTTTAGGGGTGGATTAAGTTT
This sequence comes from Glebionis coronaria, assembly GCA_025667525.1. Classification (NCBI taxonomy): domain Eukaryota; kingdom Viridiplantae; phylum Streptophyta; class Magnoliopsida; order Asterales; family Asteraceae; genus Glebionis; species Glebionis coronaria. The sequence goes on along the minus strand of CM046880.1, from coordinate 33,293,823 downwards.
AAAAAAGTGTTTAGGTGCCAAGATTAAACAAGTATTTAAGCTGGGTTAGTGGATGGGTGAGGTGGAAGGAGGGTGGAATCTGATTGGTGGAAAAAGTGAGTGGGACACGTGTCACCATGGCACTGGTTAAGGTTACTTATGTTGTCTGCCATGATTCACCCCCTATCTTTCAAAAACTTGTCACTTTGTAAATAATAGTGCAAAATCCGGATTCCTTTGTTGTTGAAGTTTCACTTTTCACACTTTTGCCCCAAATACTTTTCCAAAGTATTTTCAAGGGTATTTCTTGCCATTTTGTGATTCTTGAAGGGCTGTTTTGGTATTTTCTTCAAGGATAATGGTCTAAACTTGTATGATTGACATTTTGAAGGACTGAAATTGCCAAATCATGTTTGATGAGGGACCATTTTTGCCAAATCTTCAAAGTCAAGGGTCCTTTTGGTAATTTTGATATTTTCAAAGGACCAAACTTATAATTCTTGTAACTTGGAGTCCTTCTTGGTATGTTTGACTTTGAGGATGATAAATATTGACATTTTAGCTTTGTTGAGGGGCTAAAATTGTCACTTCTTCAAAGTGGAGGGCCCTTTTTGTAATTTTGACAAACTTTAGGGACCAAACTTGTATTTATGAAGATACAAGTGTATAAAGTGTTAATTATTCCATATTGGAGGACCCTTCTTCATAAATCTTCAAGTCTTCAAGGGTTTTCTTGGGAAAGTTCTTCATTAGGGCTTGGTTCAATGGGCCGCTTCGTTTCCCGTGTTCGTTTTTGCATGATTCTTGTGATCTTTTGTCATTTTCTCAATATCCGTACCTAAAATACACAAGCAACAAACACAAGCATATATATAGGTATTTTGATGATATTTAATGCATTTTAAGCCCTTTTTGGACGATGAGACTATGTATAAAAGCAGTCTCATCACTCCCCCATACTAAACCATTGTCGTGCCCTCACGCAATGCTAGAATAAAGTATCGTAGCATATCCAAAACATTTTTATTCACTTTATTGAATGATAAACTAGCTACACTACTACTATTGCTACTACTACTTGCGTTTTAGACATTATGTATGATTTTCATCGCAAAATGGGACGTTTAGGTTCATTGAATAAGAACACGTGAATGCTTCGTTAGAAATAATTTCATCGTCCTCGATTTTCACCCCAATTCCATGCCAAGCGTGTAACGAGATCATTGTCATTATAAGTTAGTAATGCTAACACTACTCATATGCCCTAATCACGTACTTATCCTCCCATTTTCCTAAGTTGTATCTCTTATATTTTATTATGTCTTGAATGTTTCACGAGGATACATTGTTTGACTTATGCGATAATAGAGATTTAGGTCTAAAAATAGAGTCCTAACGGTGTAAACAAGACCATCAAATCAATAACTACTCCCAATAGACAACGATGTCAAAAAATTAAGTCAACAAGAAGGATCGATAAACACGGTTTTATAACGGTTTTGAACATGAGACTTATTAACAAGACTTTTATACGCCCCCTAACGGAAGGGCCTTATTATCTTTGGTTTACCTCCATCTTTTATTCAACTTCGCCATGAAGCTTTTATTATGACTTCGGTCTTGCCTTGCCTTTTATTATCCACCTCATCGGTAGTTTTATTAGCCAAAGACGTATATCCTCACGCTAAGGCGAATTTTGGATCTTTAAAGCTTCAAAGATTAAGGCTTGATTCACTTTCAATTTTGCATAGATTTTTCAGCCTTGTGTGGCTTCAAATTGTTTGCTTGATTTAGGTGAGCACTTGAAATCTTATTATTGGGTGAAGCTTTTGATTATTCGGGTGCCAATACTTCAAAACCGTGAGGCTGGCGATACTTTAATGTCTTCCCAATTTAATTACACGGAAGCTACTAGAAAAGACTAGAAACCCAACAATCCCAACTAAACCGCTAAGTCAATATTTAATATTAAGCAAAAAAAATATTTACATGCGAAGGGAGAATAAGCAAACAACGAGAACACATGAGTTTTTGAAAGAATACGAGTACTCTACGTTTAGCATAGTAACTTATAACTAACCCTATTATTTCTCGTCCTCATTTAAGAGACTTAGCCTAATGTGAAGTTAAGGAATCAAAGCGAAGTGCTCAACACGCACGGTCGAGTCAAAAGTTACTCTTATTCTCGCCATCGGAAAACCTACATTCGTGTCTTCAAACACTTATAAAACATGAGAAATTTTTTAAAATTTGGCCATTTTTAGCCTTATTTTGCAACAAAACGATAAACAAAAAGATAAACTTTGGAAAGCGTGAAGGTTTGGCAAGGCAAGTATCTATTCACCTCCATACTAAAGTTAAACATTGTCCTCAATGTTTCGAGTCTAGGGGTGCAAACACCCCTATACTAGAGACGTAGTCGAATGCTTAATCTAGCATGGAAAAGGTGTAACCATTAAATTTAAAGTCGTTTATGAAGTGTGCTATAAACCTAAGGTTAGAACATCAAAGGATATATCATGGATATTGAGAAAGTCTTCAAAGCAAACGATCGAGTGATCCCATAAAACGAACACGAGAGGCTCCAATCGTGAAGATCATGATCATCTAAAGTCCACAATTCACAAACAACCACGGAACAAAGGTTGGAAGGGCACAAATCCCCACACGTTACTACATTAGAAAGCGATAATATATACATAGGATAAGCATGGGACTCCCCCACGAGGCACCTCGTTTTTTATTACCGAGTCATGAGCTCGACTCGATCCCCTCAATACTAATTATCATTGGGGAAGATGACTTGGTCGAGGTAGTTCAAGGATGGAACTTCCCCGCCAAAGTAGTGCTTCAACCTATGTCCATTCACCTTGAAGTTGGGGCCATCATTTTGTGCTAGCTCGATGGTCCCATATGGAAATGCTTGAGTCACGGTGAATGGACCGGACCAACGAGATTTCAACTTATCGGAAAAGATTTTTAAGCGAGAATTAAAAAGCAAAACTTGATCCCCAATGTTAAAAACCCGGTTTTAATTTTAGAATCATGCAACTTTTTAGTTTTTTCTTTATAAATCAATGAATTTTCATAAGCAATATCCCTTAATTCATCCAATTCATTTAATTTCATTTTCCGGTGTTTTCCCGCGGTCTCCATATCGTCATTACAATGCTTTAGGGCCCAATAATCCTTGTGTTCCAATTCGATTGGCAAATGACAATTTTTCCCATACACAAGCTTATAAGGAGTGCACCCAATGGGCGTCTTATGAGCGGTCTAAAGGCCTATAAAGCATCTTCCAACTTATCCGACCAAGATTGTCGGTTTTCCCCAACGGATCTCTCCAAGATCTTCTTCAACACTCGGTTTGAAACCTCGACTTGCCCACTCGTTTGTGGGTGATAAGCCGTAGAAAGCTGATGTGTAACCCCATATTTCCTTAGGACCCTTTCGAATTGGTCGTTAAAAAAATGGGTTCCACGATCGCTTATGATCGCACGAGGGGTTCCAAACCGAGAAAACAAGCTTTTCAAAAACTTGACTACCACACGAGCATCATTGGTGGGCAAAGCCTTAGCTTCCACCCACTTAGATAGGTAGTCAACCGCAACAAGGATGTACTTATTACCACGAGATGATGAGAACGGCCCTATAAAGTCGATGCCCCAAACGTCAAAGATATCACACACTTGGATGATATTTTGTGGCATTTCATCTTTTTGTGAGGCTTTTCCTTGTCGTTGGCATGAATCACATGACTTCACAAGATCTTGTGCATCTCGGTAAATAGTAGGCCAAAAGAAGCCGGCATCAAACACCTTCTTAGCCGTGAGATTAGAACCATGGTGACCACCCGTGGGTCCCTCGTGACAAGCTCTAAGGATATTAGAAGCTTCGGTGCCAAATACACAACGTCGGATGATTTGATCCGCACAAGTTCGAAACAAGTAAGGGTCGTTCCAAAAGTAGAACTTGACGTCACGAAAGAATTTTCGTTTTTCTTGAGTTGTCATACCCTTGATGATGAAGTTACCCGCATGGTAATTTGCATAGTCCGCAAACCATGGGGTGGAAGAATCAAGCTTAGAATTCACTACACCAATTGTCTCGAGCGGAAATGTTTCGGTGATTTCCTTGGGCTCGTAAACACTTTGGTGAGGATCTTCCAAACGATAAAGATGATCGGCCGCTAGATTCTCGGCTCCTTTTTTGTCAACAATTTTGTGATCAAATTCTTGAAGGAGGAGAATCCAACGAAGTAATCTCATATTTGTCTTGTTTAGCCATAAGATACTTGATAGCCGAATGATCCGTATACACTATGCATTTCGTCAAGACGAGATAAGGTCGGAATTTCTCAAATGCATACACCACAGAAAGGAACTCCTTCTCCGTTGTAGTGTATTTTAGTTGAGCCTCGGTCATCGTCTTGCTAGCATAGTGAATAGGCAAGAAGTGCTTTTCATGACGTTGCCCCAATACGGCCCCAATAGCGTAATCACTAGCATCACACATGAGCTCAAAGGGGAGGTTTCAATTGGGTGCAAAAGAATGGGAGCTTCGGTAAGTTTCCTCTTAAGGATTTCAAAGGCTCGTACACAATCTTTGTCAAAGACAAAACATGCCTCTTTTTCTAGAAGATGTGTAATGGGTCAAGAGATCTTTGAAAAATCCTTGATGAATCGACGATAAAAGCCCTCGTGGCCTAGGAAACTCCTAACTCCCTTAACGGTTTTGGGATGGGGTAATTTGGCGATGACGTCTACCTTAGCTTGATCTACCTCAATCCCCGCTTTCGAGACCTTGTGCCCTAAGACGATTCCACTCTTAACCATAAAATGACATTTTTCCCAATTGAGCACAAGGTTGGTTTCCTCACAACGTTTCAACATTCTCTCAAGATTCGACAAACACGAAGTGAACGAATTACCAAACACGGAAAAGTCATCCATGAAGACTTCCATCGTCTTCTCGATCATATCATGAAAAATAGCCATCATGCACCTTTGAAAGGTTCCCGGTGCATTACAAAGTCCGAATGGCATCCTACGATAGGCAAACGTTCCATATGGACACGTAAACGTAGTTTTTTCTTGATCACGAGGATCGATGAGAATTTGGAAGTAACCGGAAAAACCATCTAAAAAGCAATAGAAATCGTTTCCCGCAAGACGCTCCAACATTTGGTCCATGAAGGGCAAGGGAAAATGGTCTTTTCGAGTGGCTTCATTCAACTTTCGATAGTCAATGCACACTCTCCATCCGGTCACGAGTCTAGTGGGAATTAACTCGTTGGCATCGTTTGGCACAACGGTCATTCCTCCCTTTTTAGGGACACAATGAATAGGACTCACCCAAGGGCTATCGGAAATAGGGTAAATCATTCCCGCGTCAAGGAGTTTAAGGACCTCTTTTTTGATGACGTCGTGAATTTTGGGGTTCACCCTCCTTTGACATTGGATTGCGGGTTTGTAATCCTCCTCCATTAAGATTTTGTGGGTACAAAATTTGGGATCGATCCCTTAATGTCGGATAACTTCCACGCAATTGCCCCTTTGTGATCCTTTAGAACATCGACAAGTGCGGTCTTTTCATCATTCAAAAGTTCCTTCTCAATAATAACCGGCAACTTGTCGCCCTCCTCCAAATAGACATATTCAAGATGAGGAGGTAAATCTTTCAACTCGAGGATAGGTGGTTCCTTAAGTGAAGATTTGGGCTCGATACTCATAACCTCCTCGGGTGGAGGAATTGGGAAATCGTTAAGAAAATCCTTGATAATCGAGAAGTCCTCATCGTTGTTGAGGTCTTCGTTACAAGTACGTGGAACATCAAATTCTTCCAACGTAAAACCACCACCTTCAAATGGAGTGAAGGTTGGTGTCGAATTATCAAGAATGGGATCCAACATAGTGGGATTGCCACTAGTTTCATCGTCACCAAAACCTAGAACTTCTTGTGAGAATTCCTCGCAAACCACGTCGATCATATCAACGAGGTTTATGGTTGCAACGGAATAAACATGAGAAATTTGAGAGTTTTGAGTTGCGTTTATAACAAGCTCCTCGTCGTTGAAACGTAAGGTGATCTTTCTAGCATGAACATCGATCAAATCCATAGACGTATCTAAAAACGAACGACCTAAAATAAGAGGAACTTGAGGATCCGTGGGAATATCAACAACGATAAAGTCTACGGGATAGTAGAACTTCCCCACTTTTACAAAAACGTCTTCCGCCAATCCACATGAAGGAATGTGGAATGATCGGCCAACTCGATAGACATTAGTGAAGGAGTAAGATTAGGAAGATTGAGCGACTTGAAGATTGCAAGTGGCATCAAGTTAATGCTAGCACCAAGATCGGCCAAGGCGAAGCATTCCTCCATATCTTGGATTGCACAAGGGATCCAAAATTTACCGGGATCACCGACTTTTTGAGGTATGCGATTAAGATAAACCGACGAACAACTAGATAATTGGTGCAATTTCTCCTTGTTGTTCAACATACTCTTAAAGTTAGCGGCAAATCGAGGCATCATGACCAAAGCATCGGCGAAACTCACATTAAAGTGCAAATCACGAATCATTTTCATAAAAAGCTCAAATTGGTAATTTTCGCGCTCTTGACGTTTCTCTTTTCTAAGTCTCGATGGATAGGTCAAAGGTGGTGTGGGTTGAGGCATAGGCATAGCCTTTGGAATCTCGGGTTCCAATGTTGGTAATGGTTCAACCGTAGGTGTGGCATGAGCGGTACTTCGGGGGACTGGAACATGCTCTTTTTGGACCACCACCTCGGGTTCTTCCTCAATTGCTTCCTCCGTAGGAGCAATTGGTTGAGGAGTCGGTTCCTTAAGTGTCTTACCACTACGTGTGGTAATCACTTTCATCTCACCCTTAGGGTTTGATACGGTGTTGCTAGGAAGACTACTCGAAGACGGTTTACACATAATTGCCTCAAACATAGATGAGATTTTATCTTCAAACTTGGATTGCCTCTTCTCGGCTTTAACCATTTCTTGTTTTATCTCATGTTGCCCTTGTTCCATTTTTTGTTGGTTTTGTTGTAACCTAGTTACGGTCCCTTCCATCTTGTTGGTGTGGATTTTAAGCTCATTAGCTAACTCATTTTTCAACTCTTTCTTCAAGTCGTTCTTAAACTCAGATCTTAGGCTAATGATTTCTCTTTGAATATTGTCAAACCTAGCATCATTCCCATTAGCGTATTCAACAAATTCATTTGGAAGATCTTTCAACGTTTGCAAACCTTTGTTGTTGTTTTGAAAATCATTTTGATTTTTGTTTGAAACTTGATTATTAGCCCCTTGATTACCATAGTTTCCCTTGTTGTAATTGTTTTTGAAACCAACTTGATTGTTGCGATAGTTGTTGTTAGCATTTTGATTTGAACCAAAACCCGGTGGAGTCAATTGATTAGAGCGGGTAACTTGACCGTTTTGGTTGTAAGTTCTCGTGGCCGCGTAGGCACTCGAAGTGTTACCACCGTTGGTAATGCACTCGGAGAAATCATGACCTCCACCACAATACATGCATGAAACCTCAACCGCTTTAGCCGTAGCGGGAGCACTTGGTTCTCCTACTTTGAACTCAATCAAAAGACCTTTAAGCTTATCAAAAATCTTGTTTTCCAAGTTCGCCTCAATTTGGCAAGCATCGATGGTAGTAGACAAAGAAGGTGAAGACGAAGACGAACCCTTACGAACACTAGACGTGCTACGAGGACTATACACCTTAGATCTATTCTCAATTATCACCAAAGCTTCCTCAACCGTTTTACACAAAAAATTACCACCCGCGGCGGCATTAAGATAATACCTTTCATGATCATTAAGTCCATTGTAAAACGTGTCAATTTGATGCAAGTCGGAAAAACCGTGATGAGGACATTCATGTAACATTTCCTTAAACCTATTCCAAGCCGTTGAAAAACTTTCATTAAACTCTTGTGAAAATTTTGAAATCTCGTTTTTCAAGTGCGTAGTCTTAGAGGGCAGAAAAAATTGGTTCACAAACTTAGACACGAGATCCTTCCACGTCAATATAGAATTGGGTGGCTCTTTCTCCAACCAAATTTTAGCGGGCCCCGCTAGAGAATACGGAAAAAGCATCATCTTAATCGAGTCATTCGAGACATCCTTAAACTTGCAAGTGGCGGTAAGACGATTGAATTGGCGGATATGGTTGTGTGGGTTGTCCTTCTCATCACCACGGAATTTGTTGTTTTGGATCATCGACAACAAACCTGTTTTCACCTCAAAATTCTCCGCAAGGATAGCGGGAATCACAATAGCCTCTCATAACCCTCGGTGGGTGCTTGAAGTAACTCCATCATAGTTCGATTCGCCATGGTTTGTGCTTTTCTTACAATGGGTTCGTCAATAGGAGGCTCCTCACTAGAAAGATTAGGAGTGGGAGTTTTGTTCTTTTGTTTACGTGCACGTCTTGCTTGATTACGAGTTAGCATAAACGTCACGTACAACGAGAGGATGAGCAAAGAAGATTCTTTTTGGTGTTTTGTATTTTTCAATTTTTTTGTGGTTTTTGATTGTATTAACCTTTTTGGATTTTGGTGAATGTATTAAGTAGACAAAAATCTACAAATCTCCTCCTTAATCAAATCTCTTGATTAAAGAAGCCTCAAGGAATGAAAACGATCACGTGAAGTGAACGCCTTCGATGACTTTAGAACGTTGGTGGAACACCAAAACGTTCAAGAGGGTTTAATCAATTGAAACCAAGAAAGTATATATGATACTTAATAATACTTTGGGCGGCAAAACCCTCGATTAGCTCTCAAAATCAAATACTTACAAGAAAGCGGGGAAACGAGGCGGCGCGAAGAACTTAAGAGCCTTTTTCCTTAGGATATATTTTTTAATATCCGCCTTATACCCACCTTATAGTTTGTATTTTTCAAAATTGAGCTTCACGGAAGTATTTATCTATTTTTGCCTTTTTCTTTGGTTTGAGATTCGAACACAATGATTGGGTAATGACCTTCCAAGTCAAGGTTGTGATTTCTCACGTATTTGGAGTACTTGTGAATTTATTGTTCTACGTATACAATATAGTAATAGTATTCACACAAAAATCGAAAACCAATAATACGTATTAGTAGAGTGCTACTAATACAAATACTATTATGAAACAACAATTCCAAATCAAAACACAACACACCTCCCCGGCAGCGGCGCCAAAATGATGTAGTGATTTTACTACTCTTTAGGTAAAGAGAGCAAAAGTGGCAAGTATTAAGTGTCGGTTTAGCAAAACCAAGCACTAATGACCCTAAATGGGGATCGTTCTCAAGGAGGCTTGGTGTGTGTGTAATGAATTGATTAGTGACGTGATTATATTGTTATGAGAAAGAAAATAGAAATGGGATAAGAAGAGAATGACGGTTACGAAGACGGATTACACTAAGACGATAAAGGCGTACACGTAAAACCGTAAAAAGCACCAAAATTAAAATTTTACCCTAAAAATTCCTAAAAATCCACTAAAATATTCTAAGGATTTACAAAAATCCAAACTTGCTAAAACCTTTTAATTAATTAAATATTCATTTTTAATGCTAATTAAAGCCCTAAAAATCAATATTAACTAAAAAGTCCAAATCAAGATCTTAAAGTGTGTAAACCTTTAAAATAACCTAATTAAGCTAAAAAGTATTTTTCAAAATTTTAAAACCACTAAAAACTATTTTTAAACAATTAAAAACTATTAAAAGCTATAAAAACTTAAAATAATTCTAGAAAATAATTAAAAGACCCTAAAAATATTTAGAAAGTTGAAAAATCCCTAATTAAGTGTCAAGAATCAAGGAAAAATGTAAAAACTTAGAAAATATGACTTTTAATTTTTAATAATAAAATAATAATAAAATATTAATAAAAATTCAAAAATCCTAAAAAAATTCTAAAAAGTTGCAAACTAGCTTAATTTAATCTAAACAATACAAAAATGAACTTGAAATTACCTAAATACCCTTAATGGGCCTAGAAAATGGGCTAAACCCAAAACAGATCCTTAATGGGCCTAATTTGAGCCCAAATTGAAAAAGTGGCCCAAATGACCCCAAAAAGCACTACTTGACTCAAAACTTGATTTTAAACAACTTTTTCTAAAGGCCCAAAAGCTGAAAATGTGAAATAAGCAAGTTTTACCAAACAACTTATTCTTAATGGGCTTTTTGGCCCATTAAGTTATAAGCTAATGCCATAAGCTCAAATTAGACACACAAGCTTATTTTGTCCTAAATAAGACTTCTTTAAAAAAAATTTGAAATAAGCCCAAGGAATAAGCCTGAAAATGCAATAAGCAATCTACAGAAAACGAAAAAATAGTCGTTTTGAGTTCTAGGCCACCCCAAAAGCTGATTCAAGTTTCTAAAGCTTTTAAATGACTTAATTAAGATATTTCAACAAAAAGTTTTCAAATAAGCTGACTCAATAAGCTAGAAAAAGCAAATAAGCACTTATGAAAAAGTCAATTAAGTTGGTTTTCTAGCAAATAGTCAAAGTCAAAGTCCAATAAGCTCCAGTCTAATCAAATGGGTCAAATAATGAAGATCTATCACAAAAAATAAGTTGTTGCAAGTCTGGATAAGCTAAAATAGCTTATTGATAAGCTGAGTACAAATTAACACTAGCAGGGGCTAGTTTTGGGTGTTGAGCAGTGGAAACTTTTCCCACTGCTTGACTTGTAGACTTTTTTGTCTTTAGTGAACTTTTTGGAGATTCAAGTTTCAACAAGGCACCCAAATGATCATTGGATCATAAGGAGTAAATACAAACAAAGAAATCACAACAAGTAACAGCCAATTTGTACAGTTAATCCAAACAAGCACCAGATCTGTCACAGGCTTGAACAAATAAGCAGAACATGTTCAATAAGCACTTTTAGCAATATTCAGCCAACCAAACTCAACCAAATGCATACACAAGCTATTATAAACTCAAATGAACAAGTCTAAACAGGTTTCATGCAATGATTTCAAGTTTTAAGCAAGATTCAAGCACCTTAAGTTACTGATGAACACAAGAACATGCAGTTTTACACTTTGTTGATGTATTTAACCAACATGCCAGATTCAAACCTCCAAATCTATCACATATGTTATAACAATGATGTTTAAACAACTTTTAACCCTAAGCATGCACAAATGCTAGATTTCACCAAAATATTAGGTCAAAAATAGTTAAAATCAACAAGTTATAGCAGATTATGTGATTCAAGGTTTCAAACTCCAAAACTTGCAGCAAAACACTCTCAACCAAGCATATATCAGATATAGAGCACAAACACAAACTTTCCACAACACAATAACAAGTTTTAAACTCAAACAGGTAATCCCAAACACCCTTTTAACTTTTCAAAACCAAGCTTTTCAAATCAAAAGTGAGATTCAGCTTACCAAATGACTAATCAAGCATATAAACAACATTATCATGCAAGAGTAAGCAGATTCAAGCCAAGAAATCAATAAGAACACAAGTAGAGCACAAATCCACAAAAAATCCAAAATTTATCAGATTTTCAAGGTTTTAAGACAAACCTCATGGATGTACATCCACACCCACGAATGTTAGAGCTTATGTGCTAGCTAGAACAAGCACAAGCTTCCAACAGCAACCCTGCTAAGATTCAACAAAGTTAAGAATAAAATAGTAAAATCAGAAAGTGAAAAAAGCCTTGATTGATGCAACCTTGTTACCCCACACTTGATTATCCCCAAGTTATAAGCCTCACCACACCTCGATAACACAATAATAAGCAGATTATAACAATGGCACTTGAGCTTTCTTCAACATTTCAAACACATTTCATTAATTTTGAAAAGGATTTACAGAAAAGTAAACAACTGAAAATTCAAGAGCAAAAACAAATGTAGTGACCTAAGGCCTTTATATAGGCATACATGAACTAGTTAAGAGCTAAAAAACGTAAACCCTAATAGCTGTGATCTCCCAAAATTTCCCTTGGAGCTTTTTTGAACTTCTTGGCTTCATGTGACTGATCTTGTATTGTAGTGAAGCTGGCATGTGAAAAGTGTATCCAAGGGTCCATATTGAAGCTTAGAAACAAAGCTAAACAAAGTGTGTAGATTCCCTGGCAAAATTTGGCAGTATCCTCAAAAACGTGTGCAGGGCATGGAGCATGTGAACTCTAGGGTGATGTGGCATGGGTTTTTAAAGTTGGGTTATGATAATTAGCACCTTAATCATTAATCTGGAAAAGATTAAAGGCTAATTCATGATAATTAAGAAATACCCAAATTGTGTGATGAACATGAAGAACATTTTTTTAATCTGTTTTAGGGGTGGATTAAGTTTAAAAAAGTGTTTAGGCGCCAAGATTAAACAAGTATTTAATCCGGGTTAGTGGATGGGTGAGGTAGAAGGAGGGTTGAATCTGATTGGTGGAAAAAGTGAGTGGGACACGTGTCACCATGACACTGGTTAAGGTTACTTATGTTGTCTGCCATGATTCACCCCCTATCTTTCAAAAACTTGTCACTTTGTAAATAATAGTGCAGAATCCGGATTCCTTTGTTGTTGAAGTTTCACTTTTCACACTTTTGCCCCAAATACTTTTCCAAAGTATTTTCAGGGGTATTTCTTGCCATTTTGTGATTCTTGAAGGGCTGTTTTGGTATTTTCTTCAAGGATAATGGTCTAAACTTGTATGATTGACATTTTTAAGGACTGACATTGCCAAATCATGTTTGATGAGGGACCATTTTTGCCAAATCTTCAAAGTCAAGGGTTCTTTTGGTAATTTTGATATTTTCAAAGGACCAAACTTGTAATTCTTGTAACTTGGAGTCCTTCTTGGTATGTTTGACTTTGAGGATGATAAATATTGACATTTTAGCTTTGTTTAGGGGCCAAAATTGTCAATTCTTCAAAGTGGAGGGCCCTTTTGGTAATTTTGACAAACTTTAGGGACCAAACTTGTAATTATGAAGATACAAGGGTATAAAGTGTTAATTCTTCCATATTAGAGGACCCTTCTTCATAAATCTTCAAGTCTTCAAGGGTTTTCTTGGGAAAATTCTTCATTAGGGCTTGGTTTAATGTGCGGCTTCGTTTCCCATGTTCGTTTTTGCATAATTCTTGTGATCTTTTGTCATTTTCTCAATATCCGTACCTAAAATACACAAGCAACAAACACAAGCATATATATAGGTATTTTGATGATATTTAATGCATTTTAAGCCCTTTTTGGACGATAAGACTATGTATAAAAGCAGTCTCATCACTTGCCTTGACTTTGTGCATTCATCACTTGTGAAATTTGCCTCCTCGTGACTTCATGTTCCACATACTTATATCTTTATAAATTCTTGAAAGCTTCAAAGTTTGATATAGCGGAAGACTTGAATTTTAGGCTTTCTTGAATTTGTTGAAGTATTAAGTGCATACAATATAAGCATGTGTTGACGACTTCTTTTGGATTGTACACCGCAATGCCACCTTCTTGTTATGCTGCATAAGACAGTTAGCAACAAAACATATACACGGATGAAATGTCCTTGAACATTACATTCTAATTCGTTATAATTTTACCTCCGGCCGGTGAAGACCGTTGGACGATATTAAATATCGTACTTGTGGCAGGTAGTTTCAATTAAGAACTCCTTGACAAGATTTCACGGGTAAACCCGTTCTCTTTATTCGACCGTCCAAAGCTGACTCCGAACATAAAGAGTGAATCATTTGGATAGAATTATCCGCATGATTGAAGTCGTCAATTCATGTTCCTGGAACAAGTGAAATTCAATTAAGAACCACACCATCGTTGCTTTCCAGTTGTCACGAGCTTGATTCGCATAGAATCTTGCAAGTTACCTACCAAGTGCTTCTTGATAAAAATTGTAGAACAATGATAATCTTTATGAATCAATAGGGTTGATGTTTTCTAGAGAGAGAAACTTAGAGAGAGAAATGAGAGAAACTTGTTATATTGAAATGAGAAATGAAAAACAACCAACACCTCTTTCCATGGTGGAAAGAGGTTTAAATACCCAAGTCCTTAATGGACTTGGGCCTCCGGCCCATGAACATGCTCATTGGTCGGGCTATTTAATAAATGTTACTAAACACTACTACGAGACTATAACTACATTATTGGAGTGACCGAGACTTTCTATATACGTAAAACGTATTTCCAACAATCTCCCCCAAAGGGAGGTCACTCCGAATTTACAAAGTCCTAATCTAGCATGTTAGATCTATTTCTTGAGCTCGTAGTCTACTTTCTCTTTTCTTTCTTTCTTTTGTGAATATGTGTTGAATAATTTCAGCCTTTTGCTTGGAACACGTTCTTTTGGCCTTTCACGTGCAGTCTTTATCTTCTTGTGATGTTCGCCTCTTTGTGACTTCATGTCCCACATACTTATCCTTTGTTGAATTCTTGAAAGTTTCAGAGTCGATACAGCGGAAGACTTTTAAGTCATACTTTCTTGAATTTGCAGAAGTATTTGATGCAGAAGGAATAAGCATGTGAGGACGTCTTCAACAGGTACACTGCAACGCCACCGTCTTTCAACAGGTACACATCAACGCCACCGTCTTCGAATGCAGCAACATAATAAGACATGAATGAAATGGCTTTGACATTTTATTCTAATTCGGTAGCATTTTACCTCCGGTCGGTGAAGACCGTTGGACGATATTAGATATCGTACCCGTGACGGATAGTTTCAATTAAGTAACTTCCTGACAGGATTTCGCGGGTAAACCCGTTCTCTTTATTCGACCGTCCAAAGCTGACTGCGAACATAAAGAGTGAATCATTTGGATTATAAATCCTTATGATTGAAGTCGTCAATTCATGAAACCTGGAACAAGTGAATTTCAATTAAGATATTCACCATCGTTGCTTTCCAGTTGTCACAAACTTAATTCAAATTGAATCTTGCTTGTCACCTACCAAGTGTTGTTTGATATTAACACTAGAAGGATTTCCACTCGTCACTGTAAACACTAAAGAGTGTCACTCTGAGTGTTCTGGCAAGATCATAAGATAATGCATAGAGGCCTGGAACGAGTTTAAGTTCAATTAAGAATTAAAC
Organism: Glebionis coronaria; assembly: GCA_025667525.1. Taxonomy (NCBI): domain Eukaryota; kingdom Viridiplantae; phylum Streptophyta; class Magnoliopsida; order Asterales; family Asteraceae; genus Glebionis; species Glebionis coronaria. The sequence goes on along the minus strand of CM046880.1, from coordinate 33,278,746 downwards.
TACTATTTCTTTCCAGTTGTCACAAGATTAGTTCTTAAAGAACCGCACGTGTCACCTACCATTAGCTTGTTTGATGTTGGCTCAAGCAGGATTTCCATCTTCATTGTAATACTTGCGTATTACTCGGATGTTCTGGCAATATTATAAGAATACTGCGTAGGACTCATAAAGATCTCCTACTTTTCACAGTGTATGAAGAAGCAAGGAATAAATGAAAAGTGTCCTAATGAGACTTTTGATGATCCCGTGGCTCTAGACTCGATAGTGCGTTTTGATTTAGTGAGCGATGGCTGGAGAGGAGTGCCACCTATTCAATATCAGTCTATTCGGAGTGAATAAACCAATAGATAATGTGTTGATCTCTGTGTGATTAAAACAAATACCTTTTGAGAGATATTTGAGTTAGCTGGGGAGGGTTGTGTATTGCACCACTGGGTCCATGATGTCTTTCTTCAATATCGAGGATCATTAACAAATGATCTCAATAGCATATGTATTGACCCGGTTTCTGCCTAAAGTTGTAAGGAGGGCTTCTTTCTTTACACCCTTTATCTTTACAATTATTTTTCATTCTTCAACCCCTTCAATGCTTACCAATACGTCATCACTAGCACCTTGTTGTGATTGTTCCAGTGCTAGCTTAAGTACTTGGTCTGCATTCAGCTACGTTCACAATCATTCTCCATCTTTCCTAGGACTTCTAATTCTATCTAGGGAATTATCCTTGGGAAGATTACATCGGTTCTGATGAATCATTGGACTAATACCTATACCTACCACCCTTTTGTCACCACATCCGTCGTGAATTAAGTGTGTTTTGGGTAAGTATTGTCACCACGAAAAATCCTTGAAAAAATCACTTAAAGCACTTGTGATATTGTAATCAAAGTTTTTGTGCCTTAAGTGGTTTTGATCATCAAAAACGCTCCCCCTTAACTTGTGCATTACACATGTTAGGTTGGTTTATCTTTTAAGCCTTTTTATTGTTTAGCCAAATATCATTAAGTCTCCTTAATCCCATTTTCTCCCCTTTCCAAAATGTTAACCATCAATATTTTGGATATTAATGGATTACCCGGTCTTTGGGTAATAAAATGAAATTAGATGTTTGGCCAAAGAACATATTAATGCTCCCCCTCAAATTAATGAGGGTAAGTTGTAGTGCTTGAGTATGATTTGTTTGAAAGATTTAGAATCTCGAGAGAAATTCTTGAAAAATATCATACTTTTACACTACAACAAGCCACAAAAGCTGATTATGCAAAAAGTAACATATTCACAATTATAGACATATGGAGTTGACCTGTTATAAGACGAACCATAATTAAATGGTTCGTTCCGTGAACCGATGGTGAGCTCCATATGGTCGTCAACCGACGAATCGTTCTATACTTCGTAGCAACCGGCGCTTCCTTAGAAGTTCCTCAATCTTCCTAATTGCGTACGATGCTCCCTTTTTGCACTGGGTTGTCCAGGTATACTTGACTGCCGGAAGCGGTAAGTTGGCATTAAGAACCGACAGATCATCTCGAACATGCTTTAGCGTTCCATCACTGAATTTGTGTAGTTCGGAGAATTGCATATATTGCATGACGCCAGTCTCATTTGGATAAAAGGTGGTCCCCATGTAAACCTTCTTGTTTTTATGGAAATTACTGAGTGGAGTCGTATGGGGACGTTCCAGGTTTAGCTTCTTCTGATAGCTTTCTACTCCAAGTTGAAAGTCTTCCACCCGGTTTTGAATGAAGATTTTCCTTGCATATTGACGAAAGTTGGAGCTCATGACTATGACAATCTCAGGTGGTAAATGGTCAACTTTCTCCTGAGCCAACAACAACAGAAGATCTTCGATGTCTTCAAGTTGAAGGTACTGGAGATCAATTTCGTCAATTCGGTATTCTTTCTCATCCGTACGTTTGAACACGATTACATTCAAGTAATCATAGCCGAATACCGTCTGAGTGGTTGCTCCTTGAATGCTTTTTATCCTGTGAGCTGAGACAATAGAAGCACCTCTCTTAGGACGATGGAAGTGATTGTAAGCTAACCTTTTCTTTGGATTCCAGTGAGAGATGCCAAGTGATGCATAAGTGTCATAAAACTTGAGCAGTTTCTTTCTCCATATTGTGTCAGGCACTTTATCCTCTATCCATGGAACATTCTCCAAATTAACAGCCTTGAGCATAGTGAGTGACGTGGCATATTTCTTTGCTCCATTTTCAAGGTATTCAAGATCGTGAGAAACAAAGTGCTCTATTGGGATCGTTGCAGAACTGACGATGACCGTTGGTGTAAGAGCTCGCAACACGGGAGTCTGAATTCCTGTTGTTGTCGCTCTCATTGCCTTTGTAATCTCATTCAAGTGATATTCTGCTTCATTATGGCTGATCTTCAAAGTGTCAAAGAAGTCCACATTTGCAGCTGCCATTTTAATCAGATCCGGAGTCATTGTCGGTTTCCCATGAGAATACCTTAGAAAGGCCGAGAAATCGATAGGGTTGTTGAGGAATTGAGTCAGCTCCATTTCAGTTGCAGTGTCAAAAGGATGTTGTGGTGCTGCATTTGTTAGCCAAAGTTGCTCTTGTATAGTATCATCGATGATAAGAGATTCAGCAAACGTTGGTTCTGGAACATTTAAATCTTCAACTTCCATATCAATGTTGTGCTGATCTTCAGATGGTGTTGAAGGTTTATCTTGCATCACCGGTATATCATCGTGAGGTTCTTCGTCAAGCATTGACTCTGTTTGTTCTTCTGCTTGCATATATTCTACAGATTCATTGTGAGAATCAGTAGCAAAAGCTGGTGCAGTAGATATACCTGTGTCAACATGCTGAGTTTCTGGTACTGTTGACTCCAGCGTCTTTTCTGTGGTTTCAACAATGTTTTCTGCAGCTTCCTCTAAACCTTTCTCAGTAGCCTTATCACTGTCATCCTTGTTTGACTATTCGGCATTTGTACCCGTTTCATCATTCTTATCACCCTTATTGATTCCGTTACCATTGTCATTATCATCATCGTCATCCTGATCGTCATCTGTATCCTCGTCCTCATCTTCATCGTCATCCTTATCCTTTTCTTCCTCATCCTCGTCTTCCTCCTCATTTCCTTCCTTTTCCTCTTCCTCATTTTGATCATTGTCCCCATCATCCTCCTCACCGTTACCCTCATTATCTTCCTCCTCTAGTTCGTCTTCATTGTCAGACTCAGAGTCGGTAGTCTCTGCGGGTGTATCGTCAATAATTACTTTATTGAGATATTGCAGAACTTTTCGTTTGTTTTTTGATTTGTGAGCCCCCATATTCAGCAGACGTGTCTATAACAATGTCATTAGTTGAAGGGTAGATAAACCATTACCGACAAGATTTGGTAGCTGCTGATCAACATATGTCTTGACTTCTCGTCGAATGATCTTGGTCATCTTCTTATCAATTGACCCAAGAAAAGCAGCATTCTCTTTGTCACGAGTTTTCTTCTCTCCAAGAAATGATTTGTGTTGTGCTTTAAGTTTGGATAATTTGTCAGATATTTTCTGAAGTGTGGGCTCATCAGGTTGCGGTTCCTTGAGAGGAGTGGTGATCCTTTCAGTCAATGTAGCTATTTGTTTAGCTTGAGCCTCCAGCTGTTGTTGAAGAGACTGAATGAGTGGATCATTGACTGTGAGGAATGGGTTGGAGGTGGATGATACTTGTTCTGCTGGTGGAGGTGTAACCATCACTGTTAGGGTGGTGGTGGATGATACTGGTTGTTCAAGGATAGGTGTTGGTGTAGACGCAGTGATTGGGGCGGTGGTTGATACAGGTTGTTGAAAGAGAGATTTTGTTACCCTTTTTATATTACTTTTATCGTTCCTCGACTCAACTCGAATTGAAATCGGACTTAACGTTACGACTTAACTTTGTTTTTGGTAAAAAGTATTTTTGTCTTTTTATAAGCTAAAATCTATGTGAAATAAAATCTTTTTATCTAATGTAAAAACTTAATCTAATTAAAACTATTTAAAATAAAACCTATTTTATTTCTATTTAATCTAATTTAAAAATTAAAACTAATTTAAATAAATCTATTTTAAAACTAATTGAAAATATAAAACTTAACAAGAATAAAAATTTAAATCTAATATAAACTAATTAAAAATATAAAAACTTAAAAACTAATAATGACTTTTAAATAAAATCTATTTTGAAAATAAAACTAAAACCTAATTAATTTTAAACTAAAAACTTTTTAATTAAAACTTAATTAAACTAGCAACTTAATTAAATCTAATTAATAAAACTGCCACTACCTATTATTCTATATTAATTTTGCTATGAGAAAGATAACACAAAATAGGGATGAGATGAGATGGTTGGTGTGTTTGTCTACTGAACAAAAGGTCAGGGGTTCGAGTCCTCTGACAAACAAAATTTAGTTAATATATATGTTTTTTAGCTTTTATTTTTGGATCTATTGGACAAAAAGGCTAACCAATCAGAACAGTAGAAATAAGCTAACAAACCAGCAATGGACACATAAAACATTAAGCTAAAACAATGAATCAAATAAGCTAACAAAAATAAGCTAATGAGAGCAAAAAGCATATTAAGGCAGTAGTAAAAACCAATCAAGCTAACACGAACTATAAGCAGATACTAATAATAAGCTGAAAAACCAAACAACAACTAATAAAGTAAACAAGTAAGCTATAACTAAATAAGCTAAAAACCTACTAAGCAAATTAATCTTAAAAGCAAATAAGCAGACGAAAACTTAGGCTAATAAGCGGATTACGAACTCAAATAAGCTAAAGATCTAAAAAGCAGTCTAAACTAAATAGCCAAATAAGCATTTAAAACTAAAACTTAAAAAGCAGAAAAGCTAAATAACAGCAGTTTAAACAAAATATCAGGAACAAATTAAGCAAATAAAATAAGCATTTAAAACCAACGAAAATCCAATCAGGCCAAAACTAATATTAAGCAGATCCTAACAACTCGAAAGCAGGTCCAAACTAAATCAAATCTAACTGGAAACTAAACAAGCAGATATTTAAAGCCAGCAATACCAAATTAAAACAAATACATCAAACAAAAAAAATGGAAGCAATAAACAGATATAAAAAATAAGCTAATAGAAATAATTAATAAACAGTTTTAAATAAACTAAATTCAAACAGTAAAACTAAACCAAACAAACTTAACTAAAAAAAATGAGAAGAGATTCAAACCGTTTGGAGGAACCGTTGAGACGAAGCGTCGCGCTGAGCGAGCTTAAACCGAAACAAACACCAAACACCACCTCAAAGTATCAACGGCTTCCCTCTCGATCCAAATGAACCGAAACAGTTCCAATCTTCAAACAAATACAATTCTCGAACTGTATCCCTTTATTTATTATTCTTTAATTATTTTTATTTTTATTTATTTTTTATTTTATTTTATTTTTTTATTTTATTTTTTTTTATATTATACGAATAATAAAATTAATATCAATGAATCAGCAGAACTAAAAAAAACTTTAAAGCAGATTAAATTGAACTTAATATTTTGCGACGAACAGTAAAATGAAATTAAATCTTAAACAGAAAAATTAAGATGAGACGAAAATTAATCAATAAAACTTTTTCATTAATTGATTAAAAATTACATTACTGAATTTAAAAAAATACAATAATAAATCTAAAACTAATTTTACTGAAAATAAAATCTAATCTAAACCCTACTCCTAATTAATTAAAATAAAACTGAAAAATAATGAAAAACTTTTAATATGAATTACAATGAAGGGGGTTTTATAGAGAAACCCTCAAACTATTCCTTGGTGCCTACGGTTTTGAATCCGGATCGTTCATCTCTTCTCTCTCTTTTTCTTTTGATCAAACGGTCGAGATTTCATCTTAATCACACGGATTGCCAGCGTGGTGATTTTGTGTTACTTCTATGCTGATGTGGCTCTCTTTTATTGGAGAATGATTGGTGGTGAGGTGTTTAGACCAATCACGGGGGAGGAAAGGACCACGTCACTGCTGGTTGCACCATCTTCTTAGTCCCGATTTTCTTGGCAATTAATTAAGGTGCGTGTGTTACACGCGCTTATAAATCAAAAAGGCCCAAAATTGATTTTTAGGGTTTGGATGGAAAAAGGTGAAACTGTGAAAATGGGAGAAGAATGATGAAAAAGTGGGTGTAGGTTTTGTGTTTTATTTTTTGTATCGAAAAGATAATGGGGTACTAAACAATCGTTTAATTTATTTTGGGGTAAATAAATGTGTGTGGGGAGTTAAAAGGGTGAACACGTGTGAGAGGTTTGTGTTTTGTTTGTGTGAGACTTTGGGAAAAACGAGTGTGAGGGTGTTGACCAAACATGTAAACCGTTCCAAATTTGTTATTCATCACATGGGCTTTTAGCCCAACTAACATTTCCTTCCGTCTCCTTTTAGTTTTAGCTTGTGGCCCAATTGTGTTTATCCGAATCATAGTGGAAATGGGCCATTTAGGGCTTTCAAGTTATTAAGCCGATTTCTTTGTTAATGGGCTTCTATCTTCCAAATGGGCTTTTGAGCCCATTAACCCGAATATGGGACCCTCAAGCCCGTTAAAATCCATAAAAGATTAATTTCGCTAAAGACGAGCTCGAAATTGGCTTCCTTGATCATTTCTTTAAGTTGACTTTGTCGGTTTTCATGATCTTCGGCACACTTTGGTCTTTTGACTTTGTCTTTGTCTCTTCTTGGACTTTTCTTCAACTTTTGACCGTGAAATCCCTTGTTTTCTTTCCTTTTGATCATTTGTACCTGTTTTAACACAAGAACACAAAACCACGCGTAATTCTGACTTTTATGATATAAAACACACGATTAGGTCTTGTTTTTCCTTGATTTTAGTGGCAAAAGGATAAGTGTTTACACACTTATTAAATCCCCTACACTTGACCATTGCAATGACCCCATGCAATGCATTATTTTAAAGCATAAGTTACATTCTCCTCATAATCAATCCATCTCGGCCTTTATTAATTATTACTACTACTACGGAAAGATAAAAACTTAAAAGGAAACAAAAGTTAAAATAATTTATAAATTTTGAAATTATTAGATCGAAGAAACTCGTAAAGAAATCTAAGACTTAGATTAGGGCTTTGGTGTCATGAATATTAATCACCCTCAAGTTTCACGTTCCCCATATCAAGCTCAAAAACGAGATCATTGTTATTACAAGTTAGCACTACTAACACTTACTCATGTGGTTTAGTTAATCACTTGGACCCCCTTATTCCTACGGTGTATCTCTTGTATTTTATTTTTGTCTTGAATGATCACGAGGATGCATTTTTGACTTATTTTGATAATTTATTAAGGCCGAAAATAAAGTGGGACGATTTAATCAATAGTTAGCTAAAGGACAAAATCTTTTAAAACGGCTTCTCGAAACCTCATAAAGTTCATATCTTGGCATAACTCGTTTCACGATTTGAGACCTTTCTCGGACCGATATTTGGCTTGTACTTCAAACTTCAAATCTTGAGAGACGATCTTGAAATAATGGTCTTCTCTTCATTATGGTATACATCTTCATAAGGAGTGAAAGATGCCTCAAACGTTGACCACGACTTCTTCATTTATCCTCTTCTTTATTTAGGATTTTGATATACAACGATCCGCCTCCTTTTCGGACTTGGATCTATTTATCCTCATACCTTGTTAGGGTCTTTTTGGATAGAATTCTCCATGATCTTTAGGGGAGTAATTGCTTCTCGTCGTGTGTCTTGATCCATCATATTGATTTGGATTAATGATCTTCACGTCATCTTTGGATCGTTAGCAAAAAAAAAAAAAAGTGAATCCTCATGCCTTGTTAGGGCCTTTTTGGACTCGGGTATCCTCATGCCTTGTTAGGGCCTTTTTGGATAAGCCAATCTTCGCGTCCCGTTTCAATAAGTTATGCCTTGGCTATGAACTCTAATTAATACCGAGCAACTTTTAAACGATCTTGTGCTAGAAGCTAAGTAACCTTTTAAATCGTACAACCTTATTTATTGCAAATATATTTATTAACAGGTGATGGGAGAAAAAGCTCATAACTAACTCACATAAGTTAATGAAAGAATACCAAACTTATAATTAACTCTATCATCTCTCGTTCTCCACAATTTAAAATCTCAAGGAATGAGACTCGTGGATGCTTAGCCTAATAAACCAATTAAGGTCCATACGGTTAAGGATACTAGCTAGAGTAAACTTGGATAAGTAAACTCGGGTTGAGTCAAAATATTCATAACGGGCCTAATATATCAAAGATATCTAAACTTGTTAAAACCATTTTATTTATTTATTTATTTTGACTTTATTCTTGAAATGGAAATTATAATGATGCGATAATAAAAGGAAAGAAAATAAAAATACTACTAGGCCAAAATAGATCAAAAATTTGAAAAACGTTGAAAAATTTTTAAAATTTTCCGGTAAAATGGGGTCAAATTCATGGAAAAGGCCACTAAAATTCGATAGAAGGCCCCCCTACACTTAATATAAACATTGTCCTCAATGTTTAAGCATGTGGGCGAATAAACTCCCCTACACTTAGGACATTGAGTACGTCGTTTAAAATCGAGCTAAGGAAAGGACAACTAAAGTGATTACATTTATTTGTTTTATTTAAAATTGAATCACAATAGCAAAAACTTATCGAAGGAACCGGGTACACGGGAAACACGGGAACACGGGTCTCGTCAAAAGCACCAAAAGTGGATCATCAAAGCACATGTACCTACACAATCACAACACAACACACAAACAAACAACCTACACGGCTCCCCCCTACACTTATTGTAGAAAAATAAATAAAAGATAGATAATCGGGTTGCCTCCCGAGAAGCGCTTGTTTTTGTTAATCGAGTCACGAGCCTGACTCGACCCCGAATTAAATGGTCCATGGGGAAGCCTCGAATGTGATACCGGGATCAAAAATCTTATCCTCGGTCCCGGAGGAACATAATAAATGAGAGGCAGGAGGATAAGTCATAAATGGTAAAAAGGTCCTCTCGACATAAGAAAAGTAAGTAAAGTCGTGATCCACGGGAGGTGGGGTGGGTAAAGGAGACAAATTGTCATCCCCCAAAGACATAGGATGGTCACTATTCGGCAAAGCCGTAAAGGTATCAATCAAAGAATGGTCAATGTCACCTCCCGGGTCAAAGCACTCATCCTCATTTCCCGGTATGAAATGAGGAGAGTAAAAGCGATACATCACTTGCTTGGGTGTGCACGCGGAAGGACGGGGTGGCAACATAATATGAGAAATATCAGAGGACATGTCCACCACCCGCGTCACCTCACCAGACCGAATCAAACGGAAACTAGGGTCAAATCTCTCCACCTCCTCTATGATGGGAGGTGGCATGGCTAACAAAGGATGCTCATCAATAGCAATAGAGTCGGAGCTATCAATGTCCTCAATCCCCTCTTCAAAGAGAGGATTCACGTCACTAGAGATGTAGGCGTCATCAAAATTAAATAAAGGGTTCGAATAAAGCTTGAAATTTTCCTTCGGAACATCTTCATCGGATAGTGACTCGTCATCACTAGAAGTAAAATCATCATCGAGATCAAAAATGGGATTAGAGAAAGCCAAAGAATCGTTTCCCAAGATGTCGGTGGGAGGTAATGAGTCATCACTAGAAAGAGATTCACACTCATCGTCACTATCGGAAGCAACCGTAGGCTCACTTTGGATTGGAATAAGAGTCTCATCACAAGGAATAGTGATAAGACCCTCATCCCCCATGATGAGAGAGGCATCGGGCTCTGTAGTGGAAGAATCAAGAATAGGAGTGGTAGAATCCTTAGGCTCGAGAGCCGGCAAGTTGAGAGAAGGAATTACAATTGCACTAGGACATTGAGCACAAGATCATTCCATGAAATAGTATTCTCATCGTCATCATCATCATAATAGAAAGAACGCGCAAGAGGCGGAGTATAATCACTAAGATTAGATACTTGCTCTTGTCGTTGTCGTTGTTGCTCCTCCAATGTCTCGGTCAGTCGAATTAAGCCGTCATGAAGTTCCAAAAGAAGGGCTTTTCTTTCTTCATTCAAAGCATTGATTTGTTGAATTCTATGAGAGGATTGATGATTGAGGATGGGATGTGGGGGCTCAAAATTTTGAAAACCGGAATTATAGCACGGATGTGGCTCATAATTCATTGGTTGACAATAAGAAGTATCGTGAGGGCCCCCACAATGATTTCAACACGGGTATTGAGAAAAACCCGGTTCATGTTGCGGATAGGGATTGTCATAAACGGGAGGGGGGGGAGAAAGTATTGTAAGAGGAGAAGTACGAATTCGTTGAATTGCAAAATAGACAAAATCCAAATTGTGTATTGTCGATATCAAAACCACACCGCTCACAAATACACCATTAACATGTTTGAAAACCATGCCATGGTCTCCCACACCGAACGCAAGACGAATCCATGAAGAATTATAAATAAGAGGGGTAGAGAAAAGAATTAAACACAATAGAGGATAAAGAAGAATATTTTTGTATTTTTTAGAAAAATATATATATACAAGAAAAATCGAAAGAAATCGAATTAAAAATTAACACTAATACGTATATTTTTCGTGTAATACTTTTAGGAAAAAGTATTACTTTTTGCTTTTTTTAATTTTTTTGGTGCAATTCTTAGGAAAGAAATTGCTTTTGTGATTTTTTAATTTTTTGTATTTTTAAATTTTTGATTTTTTTTTTGTATTTTTGATTTTTTTGTGCAAGAAAATTAACGTTCAAAAAGAACGGATCCCAAAATCCAAACGTCTTCACGAAAAATCGTCAATCGTACGAGCGAAGCGGCAGCGGCGCCATTTTGAAAGAGAGATTTTGTTACCCTTTTTATATTACTTTTATCGTTCCTCGACTCAACTCGAATTGAAATCGGACTTAACGTTACGACTTAACTTTGTTTTTGGTAAAAAGTATTTTTGTCTTTTTATAAGCTAAAATCTATGTGAAATAAAATCTTTTTATCTAATGTAAAAATTAATCTAATTAAAACTATTTAAAATAAAACCTATTTTATTTCTATTTAATCTAATTTAAAAATTAAAACTAATTTAAATAAATCTATTTTAAAACTAATTGAAAATATAAAACTTAACAAGAATAAAAATTTAAATCTAATATAAACTAATTAAAAATATAAAAACTTAAAAACTAATAATGACTTTTAAATAAAATCTATTTTGAAAATAAAACTAAAACCTAATTAATTTTAAACTAAAAACTTTTTAATTAAAACTTAATTAAACTAGCAACTTAATTAAATCTAATTAATAAAACTGCCACTACCTATTATTCTATATTAATTTTGCTATGAGAAAGATAACACAAAATAGGGATGAGATGAGATGGTTGGTGTGTTTGTCTGCTGAACAAAAGGTCAGGGGTTCGAGTCCCCTGACAAACAAAATTTAGTTAATATATATGTTTTTTAGCTTTTATTTTTGGATCTATTGGACAAAAAGGCTAACCAATCAGAACAGTAGAAATAAGCTAACAAACCAGCAATGGACACATAAAACATTAAGCTAAAACAATGAATCAAATAAGCTAACGAAAATAAGCTAATGAGAGCAAAAAGCATATTAAGGCAGTAGTAAAAACCAATCAAGCTAACACGAACTATAAGCAGATACTAATAATAAGCTGAAAAACCAAACAGCAACTAATAAAGTAAACAAGTAAGCTATAACTAAATAAGCTAAAAACCTACTAAGCAAATTAATCTTAAAAGCAAATAAGCAGACAAAAACTTAGGCTAATAAGCGGATTACGAACTCAAATAAGCTAAAGATCTAAAAAGCAGTCTAAACTAAATAGCCAAATAAGCATTTAAAACTAAAACTTAAAAAGCAGAAAAGCTAAATAACAGCAGTTTAAACAAAATATCAGGAACAAATTAAGCAAATAAAATAAGCATTTAAAACCAACGAAAATCCAATCAGGCCAAAACTAATATTAAGCAGATCCTAACAACTCGAAAGCAGGTCCAAACTAAATCAAATCTAACTGGAAACTAAACAAGCAGATATTTAAAGCCAGCAATACCAAATTAAAACAAATACATCAAACAAAAAAAATGGAAGCAATAAACAGATATAAAAAATAAGCTAATAGAAATAATTAATAAACAGTTTTAAATAAACTAAATTCAAACAGTAAAACTAAACCAAACAAACTTAACTAAAAAAAATGAGAAGAGATTCAAACCGTTTGGAGGAACCGTTGAGACGAAGCGTCGCGCTGAGCGAGCTTAAACCGAAACAAACACCAAACACCACCTCAAAGTATCAACGGCTTCCCTCTCGATCCAAATGAACCGAAACAGTTCCAATCTTCAAACAAATACAATTCTCGAACTGTATCCCTTTATTTATTATTCTTTAATTATTTTTATTTTTATTTATTTTTTATTTTATTTTATTTTATTTTTTTATTTTTTTTTATATTATACGAATAATAAAATTAATATCAATGAATCAGCAGAACTAAAAAAAAACTTTAAAGCAGATTAAATTGAACTTAATATTTTGCGACGAACAGTAAAATGAAATTAAATCTTAAACAGAAAAATTAAGATGAGACGAAAATTAATCAATAAAACTTTTTCATTAATTGATTAAAAATTACATTACTGAATTTAAAAAAATACAATAATAAATCTAAAACTAATTTTACTGAAAATCAAATCTAATCTAAACCCTACTCCTAATTAATTAAAATAAAACCGAAAAATAATGAAAAACTTTTAATATGAATTACAATGAAGGGGGTTTTATAGAGAAACCCTCAAACTATTCCTTGGTGCCTACGGTTTTGAATCCGGATCGTTCATCTCTTCTCTCTCTTTTTCTTTTGATCAAACGGTCGAGATTTCATCTTAATCACACGGATTGCCAGCATGGTGATTTTGTGTTACTTCTATGCTGATGTGGCTCTCTTTTATTGGAGAATGATTGGTGGTGAGGTGTTTAGACCAATCACGGGGGAGGAAAGGACCACGTCACTGCTGGTTGCACCATCTTCTTAGTCCCGATTTTCTTGGCAATTAATTAAGGTGCGTGTGTTACACGCGCTTATAAATCAAAAAGGCCCAAAATTGATTTTTAGGGTTTGGATGGAAAAAGGTGAAACTGTGAAAATGGGAGAAGAATGATGAAAAAGTGGGTGTAGGTTTTGTGTTTTATTTTTTGTATCGAAAAGATAATGGGGTAATAAACAACCGTTTAATTTATTTTGGGGTAAATAAATGTGTGTGGGGAGTTAAAAGGGTGAACACGTGTGAGAGGTCTGTGTTTTGTTTGTGTGAGACTTTGGGAAAAACGAGTGTGAGGGTGTTGACCAAACATGTAAACCGTTCCAAATTTGTTATTCATCACATGGGCTTTTAGCCCAACTAACATTTCCTTCCGTCTCCTTTTAGTTTTAGCTTGTGGCCCAATTGTGTTTATCCGAATCATAGTGGAAATGGGCCATTTAGGGCTTTCAAGTTATTAAGCCGATTTCTTTGTTAATGGGCTTCTATCTTCCAAATGGGCTTTTGAGCCCATTAACCCGAATATGGGACCCTCAAGCCCGTTAAAATCCATAAAAGATTAATTTCGCTAAAGACGAGCTCGAAATCGGCTTCCTTGATCATTTCTTTAAGTTGACTTTGTCGGTTTTCATGATCTTCGGCACACTTTGGTCTTTTGACTTTGTCTTTGTCTCTTCTTGGACTTTTCTTCAACTTTTGACCGTGAAATCCCGTGTTTTCTTTCCTTTTGATCATTTGTACCTGTTTTAACACAAGAACACAAAACCACGCGTAATTCTGACTTTTATGATATAAAACACACGATTAGGTCTTGTTTTTCCTTGATTTTAGTGGCAAAAGGATAAGTGTTTACACACTTATTAGTTGTTCAGCTGTTGATGACGGTGTAGATTCAGTGGTTAGGATGGTGGTTGATACCGGTTGTGCAACAAGTGCTGGTGTGATAACTGGTGTTATGATTTCACTGATGACCGGGGTGGATAATGGTGAGGTGGTGGTTGATGTAACAGTAGTTATGGGAACATCCACCATTGCTTCATTTGTTGACGGATCAGTGTTTGTGACCTCGACACCCTCCCCTTCTAAATTTAGATATTTCATAACATCATCAGAGCCAGAAGTAGACTTACTTTGAAGTTGAGTCTCTGGTATGAGAGTTGCATGAGCATCGTCATTTAGCATCATGTGAGTTGGTTCTGGTAAGGATGTGGTGATATTGGCGTCTCGATACATCATACTTGTATCGGTGTCTGCACTGCTACCAAGTTCTTCACTCTGCTCACGACTTTCAAAATGATAGTTAGCAGCATCTTCATATGCGTCTTCATAATCATCTTCATCAGTAGGATCTTCATAAAATGCCATGTCAGCATCAGGATTACCAAAATCTGCTAAGTCTTCAAACATTCTTGAGCCTGATCCTGCAAAAGCTTCCTGTCTGCTTTGTTGAAGAATGATACGCAGTCGTTTGGCTTCAGAAATTTGTTGTTGAATCATCCACTATGACGAGGATGTATTTTCTACCACTCACACTAGCCGTACGCATTGGCCCGCAAAGATCCATGTGCAGAAGATACAGTGGTTCTTGGTTGGTGTCTTCAGCTTTAGGTTTGTATGATTTCTTGGTGCTTTTTCCCAAAGAACAGGCGGAACATAAATGGTCCTTGTCGAATTTAAGTTTTGGAAGACCGGGAACAAGTTCGTTTTTAGCCAAATGGTTTATTGCATCAAAGTTGAGATGAGATCACCGACGATGCCACAACCATGACTTGGTCTTTGATGCTTTGGAAAGAAGGCATACAGGAGAGGTGGCCATCATGTTTTGAATGGACAGAGTGTAGAGATTATCCCCTCGAGAACCCTTTAACAAATCATTTCCTGCAAGATCACGAATAAAGCAAGTATGTTGTCGAAAGGCCACCTCAAGGTTTAAATCGCAAAATTGTCCTACTGAAAATAGATTGTGACCAAGTCCCTCCACATAATAAACCCTTGAAATCGTAACATTCCCAATTTGGTATTCAGCATAACCCATGATCTTCGCAATATGGTCGTTTCTGAATTTAACCGTTCCTAGAAACTTGCTGACGAAATTTCTGAGCATCGAGCGATCTCTGGTCATATGCTTTGAGCATCCAGGGTCCAAGTACCAGAGGATGATTTGGACTACCTGAAAATATCATTAGACAAGGACGATGTATCGGAATCTTGTAGTTCCTCTATGTTAGCAGGTACAGATATAATTATCTTAGATTTGCTAACCGAAGAATTCTTAGGCTTCCAAACTTGCTTCCTAAATGCTGGCTTAGATTCTAGTTGTCTAAGATCCTGAGGTACTTCTTCACTGGTAGGCACAATAGTGGGGGCAGACCTAGTTAAAGGGCGCTTTTTCCATTTCTTTGTGCTAGTGTTCCTATTTAAAGGACGCTGAGACCTAACTTCCGTGGATGTGATCCTAGTTAAAGGGCAATGGTGGGGGTTTGCTGTTTCAGGGGTACAAATATCGGTTGCCCAATGTATTCTAAGTTTGCTAAACAATCCTGAACGCGATCCACATATAAGAAAAGCTCATATAGAGGATGACTTGTGTGATCTAGTTCATGCATTTCATCAACGATCTCTCTAGCAAGATCAGCATGTTCTAAGGCATTTTTCATGTATGTGGCAAACTTAGTTGGACTATTCTTAAATTTTGGATCCCGATATAGCACACGTGGGTTGGGTTTGGGAGCACTAGAGGTCGAGGCAAAGATGGTGGTTGGAGTATCAACAACTTCTTGTCCTTTGAGTTGAAGTGTCTCCTTTAATTCAGCCAAAACCATGTTTTTGTCTATGAGTTGAATGTTTAAATCAGAGATTTCCTCGCACTTACGGTTCAATTGTTCAACGAGTGACTTTTGCTCTGCCGCATTAAAAGCAAAACGTTCTTCTAATGAACCATAAATATCTGAGAAACCCTGCTTTACTTTATCAAGCTTACCTATCATAGAATTAATTCTATCTTCTAGGGCATGATTCTTAATCTCTGTAGCCTCTAGTTCCAATTTCTCTACTACTGATTCTCTCTTAAGTCTCATAATTTCTTCCTCTAGAGCCTGAACAACCTAAATCATCTTGTCACTTGTCTCAACTGAGTTTTCACAATCAATTGTTTTCGAAAGAGTTTCATTTTTAGATTGATTCTCAAGTTCAAGAGATATACAATGTTTTTGAAGCTCATTAAAACATTTTGAAAGTGTGTCATAAGAATCTTGAAGCTTTAAAAATTCAGCGTTGGATTCATGACAAGAATGATTATCTACATTAATCAAAGACTCAACAATGTTCACAGACATATCATGCACATCATCACATATATTCACAGGAGTAGATGAAATCTCATGAGCGTATTTAAGAGTAACAACTTGCATCACTTCGAGAGACACTATATGTTCCAAGAAGCAGTCATATTCGGATAAAATCTTTGCTTTTTCAATTAAATGTTGTTCATAAGCATCATCCATTTCATAGAAAACTTTTTGAACTTCACCAATTTCAAAACTTAAATTACCCGCTAGATCATATACTCCCTTTTTAATATGGTCCACAAATGGAACGATCTCTTTCTCAAACACCGTTTTCATGTGTTCGAACGCCCATTCTCCAGCGGTTATGGCCGTTGAAGTCGTACATTCCAGGATGACCTTGTCAAACTCGGTAAGGTATCGCTCAATCTCTTCCAACCTGAGCTTTACCGTACTTACCGGTGGAAGATTCTTAGGAATTTTCGGTTCGTCCGAGTTAACGAGTGTAGGAATTATACTAAGGCATTCTCTAGTAGGCATGAAGGTGGATGTTTGGATAGTTCTCTTTTTCATATTAAATCGAGTTCTAAGATCTATTGTGGCATTTATTGCATTCATTTGAGCATAGTCATATTCAGGATATGTAGGAAGAAATGTTAACCGCTTCTCGTCATATGGTGTCATGCTCTCAGATTCATTCGAGAATACAATCGGATCTAATACCAATCCTAACTTGGTGGCATCATAAAGTCATGGGTTGTGGTTTAATGCTTGCTTTGCATATCCCGGGTTAGGTGGTAGGTCTAATAGACTTGATAGATTGAACTCTTGAAAAGAAGAATGAAACAAGTGTACTAAGTGTGAAGCAGCATATTGTTTTAAAAGCAAATTTTCAGTCTGTTTTACTCTCTCAGACGCCTTAGTTTCCGTTTCAACTCTTTTAGACTCGAGAATTTCAAAATCCGTTTGATGTGTTTGAAAATTATTAACGACTGACTCTTTTTCTTTGAGTTCTTTCGAAAGATTTGCTCTTAAAATCTTAATTTCTAGCAGATTATCCATTTGGACTTGCCTAAACCTATCAAATTCAGGATTGGTTAGGGTCGTGGATACTAGAGTTAATTCCAAGGTTTTAACCTTGTCCTTTTGCAAAGCAAGCTCGGCAGATAAAGTCTGATTAACACTAAGGGTTTCAAGGACCGCATTATTCATCTGGTTAAGCAAAGATGCTGAGACCATAACCAAATCAGGTTGAGCAGACAAATTTGTAGTCGTAATAGCTCCCAGTTGTGGTTCACTCAAAGTCTGGGGACTTGCATTGATATTGCTATCATTGTTTGTCTCCTCAATTGAGTTACTAACCACCAGAGGCTGTTTCGAATACTCAGACACTTGCTCAACTTGATAAGGTATAATACTAGTATCTGTAGCAGTATTTGGTACCTTAGAAAATGTATCTGCTCCATAAAGTGAGAGATTTGCCATAAGAGCTGCTTTGGCGGTGTTGAAGTCATCACACTCAGAGTTGTATGCATCCAAATCATCACATTGATATGCGGCATTGTTTGTGATGGCTGCTGTGAGACCGTCAGTGTCCGCCACTCCCGGATCTGCTAGAAATGCCAACTCCTCCTCATCGAGCTCACGTCCTTGGGCTTGAGCATTCACCAAGTAGATCTTCTCTTGAAACCATGTACCGTCCCTTTTCCTCTTAGGTTGCTTGCACTCTCGGGCCATGTGCCCTTCCCCTTTGCAGTTGTAGCATATGATCACCTTCATTTTACCAGTGCTATTTCCTCTTGTAGTAGTAGTATTGGATGAACGTGCACCAGCAGTAGATGAATTAGATCTCCCCTGAAGTGGTTGCACCATGACTCTGCTGTCCTAAATTGTAGCCTGTTGTCGAGAGTTAGAAGAGTTCCTTAACTGATTGTTAGTTGTTGCTGGACCTCTGTAACCTCGCTTGTTCAATGTTTGACTTAGATAAGCAGACATTTGAGCAAGGATATCGGTAGGACTATCTCCTTGTCTAAACTCAGGGACATGGATGTCATCTTCACAGTAGAATACTGGTGCTGATTGAGCTACAATCTGATTTGAAGGAGCACTGACTTGTTGTGAATAATGATGTTGAGGAGCCTCAAGTTGTGGATAGGTACAAGCAACGTTTGTTGGAGGTTGATACGGTGAATACTGGTGTGAAGCATAAGGTAAGGGATGTGAATCTCCTAGTGATGATGTTGCCGGTTGCTTGAATTGTTGATGATAAGATGTAGACGGCTGTGGCAAGATCGAGTACTGTGGGAAGCTAGGTGTTTGATACACTGGTTGATAGGAAGCTTGGTGTCCCAAAGCAAACGGAGAGTTGTGATATGACAATGTAGGATTGTTTGCCATTAATGCCAATGGTTCTTGATAAGATCCTTGAGAGATGCATTTTTGGATTACGTGCTTCTCGTGTTGTTGCAAGAAGGCGTAAAGTTGATCTAAACTCGACTTGTGCAAATCTCGAATCATCTTAACATCAGTGACATACTGACTCCATTCTGGGGGTAGTGTGTTCAAGAACTTTGTGTTTAATTGAAACTGTTCAATCCTTAGATTATACACGTTCATGTCATTCATCAAAGTAGTGAAACGCCAGTAGAAATCATGAAGAGTCTCCCCTAGAAGGTATGTAAACCTATCAAACAAATCATACAGTTGACACTCTCGTTCTTGCTTAGTGAGAGAGGTCCCTTGTAGCAAAACAGCTAATCGATCCCAAAGATTCTTTGCCACTGTGTGTTCACTTACCATTCGAAAGATATCGGGTGGAAGGGCTTGAAGAATTGTCTGAACAGCCCTTTCATCGGTATCTGCAATGATTTTGTTAGCATCGGTTAATTCATGATTGTTGATCCCAAACTTAGATCGATTAAGCTTTGTGTATACGAGATTAGATCAAGTAATACATGTAGAGAAACCTTTGCTTATGAATAAAGTAACAAAGTGTTATGCGGAATTAACACTTGATCTAAAACACAAAGATGTTAAACAAACTTTCACTTGTATTAGAATGATCAAACTTGGTTACAATGAAAGAGGTTTAACTTGTGAAAACTTATGAAAACTGATTTAACTTTAACCTAAAAGATCTTCTTTTATAGAACAAGAAGTCTTGTACAATAAGCTACGAATCAACTATTCTAGGTAAAGATAAACATAGAAAATACATTGTCGTCTCTATCCTTACTAGAAGTATTCTAGAATATAATAAACATGTAGCTCACATCTTCCATCAGTGCTTATCTTCAATCTGTCAACGCTTGACTTTAACTTGTCAACGCTTATGCTATCAGCGCTCACTTTGCTCTTGTCAACGCTTGAGTTGTTCTTGTCAGCGTTCAAGTGATCTGGCCTTAATTTATTCCCAACAATCCTCCCCTAAACTTGATATCTACTCTTATGATCAAGTTTCTGAATAAACATTAAGAACTTGGAGGAGTCTGACAAACCTTATCATATTGGTAATAAATAAATCTGATCAAATTCTTTGCCACGTCACTTGTATAGTCTATCTCCAACTGGGTGTCCTTCATCTTTTCCAAAACAGCCTTGGATATGAAATACTGAGCATCTACAAGTAAATACTCAGCAAACTTTGTAGAACTCAAATGGTATACACCAGCAGCTGAATATAACCTCCATTGAAGACCACTGAGGTCATCTTCAAGATCCTTCCATATTTCAGGATCTTCTTCTTTTGTCCCACACATTCTTTTGAATGTGGTCCAAAGTTTTATTCCATTGGCTGAAGTTGGTGCTTCAGCCTCATACTTGGTCTCTAGCAACCTCCAAAGGTCCACCAAGTCTTCTCTATCACAACTTACAAATAAAGATATGAGAGTGGTAAAAGTGTGTACCTCCTTGCCAAATCTTCCAATTTACCAGAATCCACATTCATCTTCATCATAACTCACAATTGGATTCCTGGAATCTAGTGGTAATACATGCACCATATCTGAAGCTTCTAATGGGGAGAGCTTGAGGCTCTTTCTAATAACTGCTTCACTTGGATATAGTTGATTCATATCTTTTGGAAACTCAAGTAAAAATCCCTTCTTTACTGGTCTGGGAATTATCATAGCTTTCTTTATTGCCATCTCTTCTGCAAGTTGCTCCTTTCTTTCATCTGAAAGAAGTCTGAAAGTGTTTTCTTCCTGCACTTTCACCCAAATAGGATAAGCCCTATGTTCCAACTCATCAAATGTCAAAGCCCTCAGCTTCTGATGTGTCCATCCAACTCCATGACATTTGAGCAACATAAAGTAGACCTTCCTTCTATCCCTTTTCAACTCAGAGAGAATGTTGCTTGCCTTGTGCTTCAAAATCACCTTACAATCCTTCTGAACTCTAAGAAGAATTTCCAAACCCCATATCTGATCTGAAATGGTCAAGTCTGGATTATCCATACAGCTTTCTTCCCAAGAATTGTACATCTGAACCACCTCTGGCATATCAAAATCAATCTGCAACTTTAAATCTCTCAGCTTTTCCCTAGCAAGCTCATCACCATACTCAAGTCTTTCTGGTTCAACAATCATCACACTTGAATCTGAGCTAGCCCCATCACTTTCTTCTTCAGAAGTCACAACAAATGGTGACTTTTCCTTTTCACCTTGTTCCATCATTTGCTCAGCCAATCTTCTATCAAATTCAACCTGAGCTGCATTCTTTGGAACAATTTCTTCTACCAACTTACCCTTACCCTTATCTGATGGTGCAATGGTTGGTAAGGTAGATGGTAATACCTGAGTAGAAACATCCTTGATGATAGATGATGACTGGAATACATCACCTCCATATGCAGATCTGTCAACGCCCAAATTTCCTCTATCAGCGCCCAAAATACTTCTCTCAGCGTCCAAACTTGTCTTGTCAACGCTCAAATATTTTCCCTCAGCGCCTTGTGTAACCTCTCTCAACATATCTGTAAAGGATAAATTTAAATTGGTTGGAGAGATCAAGGACGTATCAAAACCTGTTTGTTCCTTCAAAGTAGTAAGAGCTTCAGCAACATCCAATGATTGACCATCTTGACTGCTCTTATCACTCAGATTTCTTTGATCTTCCTCCCCTTTGGAAGACTCCTCCATACCTCCCTTTGAATGAGCACTCTCCAAAACAACAATCCTCTCCCTCAATTCCTTGAGTTCAAGGCCTTGGTTACTGACAATTTGTACTAAGTCTGCATTCTGCTTTTGCAAGCTAATGCAGACAGCCGTCAATTCCAAAAGCGGCATTGGTTCCAGTCTGCCCTCTTCCAAAATGGGGATTTGACCTCCCAAGTCAGGTTCATTGGGCATGGATGAGGACTTAATTATGGTGGGACTGCCTTGGCCAGCCTCTAAGCCAGAACCAATACTTGTCTTGGGAGATGAAGATACCATCTTCTTTCTGCTGAACTTGCAATCCTAGAAAGAAGTTCATCTCACCCATTGCACTCATCTTGAATTTATCTGTCATGAGCTTGGAAAAGTCCTCACTCATTTTTGGATCAGTAGACCCAAAAATGATGTCATCAACATAGACCTGCACAAGCAACACATGCTTTCCTTTCTTCTTTGTAAATAGTGTCTGATCTATGGTGCCCCTCTTGAATCCATTGTCCACCAAATATGTAGACAAGGTACCATACCATGCTCTAGGGGCTTGATGAAGTCCATACATAGCTTTCTTCACTCTATAAACCTTGTCTGGATTCTCAGGATCTTCAAAACCAGGAGTTTGCATGACATATACCTCCTCAACAATTGTTCCATAGAGGAAAGCACTCTTCACATCCATTTGATAAACAGTGAAGTTCATGCAAGAGGCATAAGCTAAGAAAATTCTGATAGCTTCAATTCTTGCAACTGGAGCAAAAACTTCTTCATAATCTATACCTTCCTCTTGTGTATATCCCTGAGCTACCAAACGTGCCTTGTTTCTGACCACAATGCCTCTTTCATCTTTCTTGTTCCTTAGAACCCATCTTGTCCCAATTGGTCTCACATATCTAGGACAATCAACCAGCTCCCAAACATCCTGTATAGCAAATTGGTGAAGCTCATCCTGCATTGCTTCCACCCAACTAGGTTCTTTGAGAGCATCAAAAATCTTCTTGGGTTCTTCTTGGGACAGAAAACATGCAAACAAACATGCTTGTACAAGAGGGGTATCAACCTTCTTGTGTATATTGGCAATAAATCCACCAAGACTTTGATGGGATCTTCTTGTCTGAACTGGAGCCATAACAGCACCAATGATCTGAGATGAGGGGTGATCCTTTGCTATGGAAGTGAGAACTCCTCCTTCAAAAAGTCTGGTGTCCTCAACTTCACGCTCCATGTTGCCAATATCTTCTTCATCAGACTCTCTTTGATCAACAGAAATCTCTTCATGGACATTGGAAGGTCCACCTTGTTCAAAATGGGAAGAGAAAAGATGTGCAAAGGTGTTGTCAAAGTCTGATCCTTGTTTGTCAGCGTTTGGGCTAACAACGCTTGAACTGTTGGTGTCAGCGTCTGATCCATCAGCGTCTGAATTGCTCTTGTCAGCGCTTGATTTCCCTTTGTCAGCGCCTGAAGAACCATGCATGTTTGTATTTGGTGGTATTTGGACACCACCATTATCTTTTCTAGCAGCAGCAGCAGCAGCATAATACTCATTTGTCCATATAGGAAGTGTAACATATTCTTGTGTGGGAGATGACTCAACTGTTGGTGGTCCATCCTTCTCAGCAACCTGTATACCTGAAACATTACCAATTCTCTTTTCCAAAACACTTGAAGTTACCTTCACAATGTCTGGATCAGTAACAGGCATATAATTTAAAGCTCTAGATAATGGTTCCAAGTCAAACAACCAATTTGGACCACTTTCAGGATCACTAGGTTTACTCTCTAAAAACCTAACATGTACCTTTTCAAGTATACGTTTTTCCTTTTTAATGTAAACCCTATATCCTTTGCTCTGCACTGAATAACCCATGAAGTAGCCTTCATCACCTTTTGAATCAAATTTACCTAGGGCCTCACTAGTTTCTAAAACAACTACATGACATCCAAAAGGCTTGAGAAAGCCAATATTTGGCTTCCTTCCCCAAAGTAACTCATAAGGTGTCTTATTATGTATTTTGTTGACCAATGCCCTATTTTGAACCTAACAAGCTGTGTTAACAGCTTCAGCCCAAAAGGCTATAGGAAAGTGGGCATCGGCCAACATGGTTCTGGCTGCTTCAATAAGGGTTCTATTCTTCCTTTCAGCAACCCCATTTTGCTGTGGGGTTCTAGCTATGCTAAACTGCCTAGTAATCCTTTTCTTGGCACAAAAATCACTAACAACTGATTTCTAAACTCACCCCCATTGTCACTTCTAATAATTTTGACCTCATTACCATTTTTCTTCTCAATTTGGGTAATGAAATTAATCAGACTTTGGGCAGTTTCACTTTTCTTGGCTAAAAAGAAAGTCCATGTAAACCTGGAAAAATCATCAGTGATGACAAAACAATATGATTTACCCTTCAAACTTTCTATATTAGTTGGACCAAAGAGGTCCATATGCAATAAGTGAAGTGGTTTAGAACTAGAGTGCACCTGTTTAGATTTGAATGAGACCTTGTGCTGCTTGCCCTTAAGACATGCAACACAAGTGTGGTCATTGTGGAAGGCCTTTTCAGGCAAACCATCAACTAAACCAAGCCTCACAAGTCTATTGATATTTTTAAAGTTTATGTGCCCTAATCTCCTGTGCTAAAGATTACTTTCATCTACTGAGGCTTTAGCATAAAGACATGACATTTTATTATTTATCTTAATTCCATTAAGATTCACATTATATATGTCTTTATGCCTTGGTGTTCTAAAATCTATGTATTTCTCCTCAGGGAGCTTGTAATCTTTGCTTAACACCAAGCACTCAGTATCAGTAAAAAGAACCTTATTTTTGTTATCACACACTTGTGATACACTAAACAAATTATAATCCAGTTCTTTTACCAGGAAGACATTCTCAAATCGTAGATTGTTGGTGACAAGGGTTCCTTTTCCTGTGATGGTGCCATACCCCCTCCAAAGTATACCTTATCACCATCTTGAATAGGAGAGAAATTTGTCAGATAGTCTTCCTTCCCTGTCATGTGCCTTGAGCATCCACTATCCCAATATCCATAATCATTGATCTTATTCTGAATGCCCTGCACATAAAGAAAACACATTAGTTTTCTTTGGGAACCCAAGCCTTGGAAGACTTGGATTCTGGTTGTTCAACAAGAACAGACCTGGTTCTCATAACAACCCCATTTTCATCCCTTTTTGAATGAAATTCCCAGTTAACCCCAAGTGGTGTTGACATGGCTTTTGAAATATAATGAAACCTGTTTCATGTCATAGAAACACCAGTAGAATTAGAGTTTTGGTCTTGTTTTGGTCTTCATGTTAAGCTAGTAGAAGCTTTAGACCTATTTCCCTGTGGTTGCAAATACCTAGGTTTAGCAGTGTGTCTGTCAGCGCTGAAATTGTTCTTGTCAGCGCCCCGATTGCCTTTATCAGCGTTGAACCTAGGGTTTGCTACAGGAACCCATTGCCTATTGGACCAAGTGTTTGACTTTTGAAAAGGTCTTAGGCCTTGTGTGTTAGACCCTCTAGAAAAGAATGGGGCTGGTCTAACAACTTGTGAACTTTTGTTCACAAAGGTTTTGGGTCTGACAGTGTTTGACCTATGTTGACTTTTGTCAGCGCTGAAATGGTTCCTATCAGCGTTGACATTGGAAGCGTTGACACATTCGTATGCCAAATGTGAGAAGCTACCACATGAGTAACAGGCTTTTCTAGACATAGTCTTAGGTCTAGAAGCAAAGAAGCCTGTTCCATGGTTACTAACTTGGCTTTTTGGTGACCTAGTATTTCTATACATTTCTGCATACTTAACACTAGGTTTTCTAACGGTTTGTGGGCCAAGGTTAACAGCTTTGCCAGTGGTTGGGTGTGTGATTTTAATAGGTTTAGGATCATTGGACTCCACAATATTATGACTCAGAATTGGTGTGGGCTCATTTGGACTTTCACACAACAACCCTCCCTTAACAAACAAAGTGTGGTTAGCTTTCTTCCACTCATCTAGGTCAGTCAGTTTTTGCTTGTATTCTTCAACTGGGGAAGTCACTCTAGGTGGAGGAATGAATTCCTTCTCTTGGAGTTCTGGCAAGCCAGTCCAAGATAAGTCCTTTGATTGGACACCATAGAAATCCCCAGCTGGTGGTGGAACACCAGTATAATCTTTCATCCCAATCCCACTCATGTCCTTAGAGTCTCTTTGTTTACTAACACACTCTCCTAGGGATTGTGTGGCCTTATCAAATCTCTGGATTTTAAGACTCACATTATCTTTATTTTTGTTAGCCTCCTCTAACTGAGCTATCAAATCAAGATTAACCCTGTTTACTATATCTTGAATATCTTTACTTTGATGTAACTCATGTTTTAAGATATTTATTTGATCCTTTAAATCAAACTCCATTTTCTTATACTCAGCTACTGTCTTTTCTGTTTGGGTAAGAGCAATTTGATAATTAGATACTTTGCATCTTTCAGTACTTGCCTCATCTAATAATTTTACTATCTCTTGATTTAGTTTTTCAGTATTTAAACGACAACCCTTAGAACAGAAAGCATCATCATATACCTCATTATCTGATGAAGAGGAGGAGTGTGCCATGAGAGCATATTCAACATGCTCTTCTTTAACTTCAGCAACCAAAGCTCTGTCCTCTTCCTCATCCTTAGCCATAAAGTTCCAGCTCCAGTCCCATCCTCCAACGCCATCAATTTGTTGAACAGCAACCATGGCCTTGGGATCTTGGCTCTTAACCATTTGGCTTGAAGGCTTACCAGCATCAGATCTTCTTGGAGATCTACATTCCCTCATAAAGTGCCCCATCCGATGACAATTGTAGCACTCAACCTTTGATTTGTCAAATCCAGCAACATCCTTAGCATTAAAGGTCATCTTCTTCTTGAACCTTTTATTAAAGCTGTTTGCTCTTAAACTTACAAGAGCCATAGTCCACTTGATGTCCATTTCTTCCAATTGTTCATCACTTATCTGCTCAAGATCTTCATATGTAATCCTTGAATCACTGGGCAAAGAAGCAATGAATGCACACACAGTATCTAGATCTAAACCAGCAGGCTTAATTCTATCAGCGCCAAAGTTGTGTGTGTCAGCGCTTGAATATAAAGCGTTGACAGGATATGATCCAGCGCTGACAGACTGAGATCCAGCGTTGACACATTGAGATCCAGTGGCTGGATGTCCATAGAAGTTCATGGAATCAAATTGGCCTTCACTTTGTGAGAAGAAGGCCATGTTGCTACTGGAAGATTTATTATCACTATCCAAAAGCCATTCATTCTCCAACAGTCTTAGTTTGTTGAAGATGTCATCAAACCTGGAAGTCTTGTGGGTGTTATTGACAAGAATGGATCTTGTCTCAATCTTCCATACATCACCAAGGCTTTTGAGAAAAGTAGCATTCAAGTCAGGGTCATCAATCTGTGTTCCCATGAAGGAAGTTGACTTGTGATGTCAAGCAATCTACTTCTCACACTGCTGAGATTCTCATTTGGTTGAGCCTTAAAGACAGCATACTCATGCATGAGTTGCTTCTTCTTTTCATCTTTTGTGTCAGCATTGCCACCATGTGCTACTTCAAGAGCTTCCCAAAGCTCTTTTGCAGACTCAAAGCGTTTGTACTTGTGCTGATTCTCATGACCTAAGGCGTGTTTCATGATGTTCAAGATTTTCATGTCCACCCTTTTCTTGGCTATATCTTCAACAGATACAGCTCTTCCATCTCCAGGCTTTTCCTTCTTATCAGCTTCAGGACAATTAGGAACAACTGTCCTTGTGGCAATAGCAGCAGCAATCTTTTGTGCTTTGTCGAATGTGTTCCCATATTCAACAATCTCCCAAAGAGTGTAGTCATGAATAGCTATATACTGCTCAAAGTTAGACTTCCAAAGCTCAAAGTTCCTGGCATCAAACATGGGAATTTTGATACTAGGGTTTGTGGAGTTGTTTTGTAGCAAGGCAGAAGGCTGATTTGTGCCAGACATGATGTTTTTAGGGTTTTGAGAGATTTAGGGTTTTTAGGGTTTGGTGTTTTAGGGTTCTTGCGTTACTTAAAGATCAAAAGTTTCTCAACAAGCTCTGATACCACTTGTTGATCCCAAACTTAGATCGATTAAGCTTTGTGTATATGAGATTAGATCAAGTAATACACGTAGAGAAACCTTTGCTTATGAATAAAGTAACAAAGTGTTATGCGGAATTAACACTTGATCTAAAACACAAAGATGTTAAACAAACTTTCACTTGTATTAGAATGATCGAACTTGGTTACAATGAAAGAGGTTTAACTTGTGAAAACTTATGAAAACTGATTTAACTTTAACCTAAAAGATCTTCTTTTATAGAACAAGAAGTCTTGTACAATAAGCTACGAATCAACTATTCTAGGTAAAGATAAACATAGAAAATACATTGTCGTCTCTATCCTTACTAGAAGTATTCTAGAATATAATAAACATGTAGCTCACATCTTCCATCAGTGCTTGTCTTCAATCTGTCAACGCTTGACTTTAACTTGTCAACGCTTATGCTATCAGCGCTCACTTTGCTCTTGTCAACGCTTGAGTTGTTCTTGTCAGCGTTCAAGTGATCTAGCCTTAAAGTTGCAGATTGATTTTGATATGCCAGAGGTGGTTCAGATGTACAATTCTTGGGAAGAAAGCTGTATGGATAATCCAGACTTGACCATTTCAGATCAGATATGGGGTTTGGAAATTCTTCTTAGAGTTCAGAAGGATTGTAAGGTGATTTTGAAGCACAAGGCAAGCAACATTCTCTCTGAGTTGAAAAGGGATAGAAGGAAGCTCTACTTTATGTTGCTCAAATGTCATGGAGTTGGATGGACACATCAGAAGCTGAGGGCTTTGACATTTGATGAGTTGGAACATAGGGCTTATCCTATTTGGGTGAAAGTGCAGGAAGAAAACACTTTCAGACTTCTTTCAGATGAAAGAAAGGAGCAACTTGCAGAAGAGATGGCAATCAAGAAAGCTATGATAATTCCTAGACCAGTAAAGAAGGGATTTTTTCTTGAGTTTCCAAAAGATATGAATCAACTATATCCAAGTGAAGCAGTTATTAGAAAGAGCCTCAAGCTCTCCCCATTAGAAGCTTCAGATATGGTGCATGTGTTACCACTAGATTCCAGGAATCCAATTGTGAGTTATGATGAAGATGAATGTGGATTCTGGAAAATTGGAAGATTTGGCAAGGTGGTACACACTTTTACCACTCTCATATCTTTATTTGCAAGTTGTGATAGAGAAGACTTGGTGGACCTTTGGAGGTTGCTAGAGACCAAGTATGAGGCTGAAGCACCAACTTCAGCCAATGGAATAAAACTTTGGACCACATTCAAAAGAATGTGTGGGACAAAAGAAGAAGATCCTGAAATATGGAAGGATCTTGAAGATGACCTCAGTGGTCTTCAATGGAGGTTATATTCAGCTGCTGGTGTATACCATTTGAGTTCTACAAAGTTTGCTGAGTATTTACTTGTAGATGCTCAGTATTTCATATCCAAGGCTGTTTTGGAAAAGATGAAGGACACCCAGTTGGAGATAGACTATACAAGTGACGTGGCAAAGAATTTGATCAGATTTATTTATTACCAATATGATAAGGTTTGTCAGACTCCTCCAAGTTCTTAATGTTTATTCAGAAACTTGATCATAAGAGTGGATATCAAGTTTAGGGGAGGATTGTTGGGAATAAATTAAGGCCAGATCACTTGAACGCTGACAAGAACAACTCAAGCGTTGACAAGAGCAAAGTGAGCGCTGATAGCATAAGCGTTGACAAGTTAAAGTCAAGCGTTGACAGATTGAAGACAAGCACTGATGGAAGATGTGAGCTACACGTTTATTATATTCTAGAATACTTCTAGTAAGGATAGAGACGACAATGTATTTTCTATGTTTATCTTTACCTAGAATAGTTGATTCATAGCTTATTGTACAAGACTTCTTGTTCTATAAAAGAAGATCTTTTAGGTTAAAGTTGATAATCAGTTTTCATAAGTTTTCACAAGTTAAACCTCTTTCATTGTAACCAAGTTCGATCATTCTAATACAAGTGAAAGTTTGTTTAACATCTTTGTGTTTTAGATCAAGTGTTAATTCCGCATAACACTTTGTTACTTTATTCATAAGCAAAGGTTTCTCTACGTGTATTACTTGATCTAATCTCGTATACACAAAGCTTAATCGATCTAAGTTTGGGATCAACAATGATACTCCATTGCCCTTGTCACATTGTTAACGGTGACCTCTCCCCAATCTAATGGACCTTTATCAATTGATTGAAGCATAAGTCGACCACTGGGTTTGCCCATGATGTACGTTCTCATGCGACCTTGCCATGCTTCAAATAAATCTTTGATGAGCAAAGGTGGGCGAGTATCGGTACCCGAAATGATTGAGATATCGGTAAGCGAAGTCATTGTTGGCATATATGAATGTGAATTCATTTTATGATCCCTTGAAAAACAGATTATCAAAGATGATAGAACAATGAAATAAGGTTATGAGTTTTTGTGTTGTTAACTAAAAGATGTTGTTATCTTTTTGTTGTGTTTGCTTTTGAAATTTACCAAATTACCAAATTTAATGCTAATAGAAGAAATCCACTAAGTATCCAAAAACAAGTTCTATCGGAATGTTGCTTTCTGTCGGAATACCCAGATCGGAATGTCCAGATCGGAATGTCTTACTATGGGAATGCTTAGATCGTAATGTAACCCTGTCGGAATGTTGTTGGTATTGGAATGCCTAGATCGCAATGTAAACCTGTCGGAATGCTCAGATCGCAAAGTTCTGTCGGAATGCTCAGATCACAAAGTTCTGTTGGAATGCTCAGATCGCAATATGGCTGAAACAAATTAGGCAGAGTAACAACTTAATCTTATAACCGTCAGAATCCCAGATCGCAAAGATCGATCGGAATGTCCAGATCGGAATAAGTGTCGTAATCCAAGGATCGCAAAGTAGAACCAGTTGGTTATTGCGATCGAAACCCTTTCACTTGTACTTTCTGATGGTGATGCAAGCTTGAAATTCGGAATGAAGAAAACAAGAAATTTTTGAACTTTTGATCCAAGAAAGATTGTGTTTTAACCAAAACCAAGATACCAAAAACACTA